>OX438587.1:14802500-16002500 GCA_949316365.1 Hoplodrina blanda | reverse complement strand
CTGAACCAGTTGCGTCAATCAAACACTTTACAAAGGCTATCTACTATTGTGAGCAGCACAATTCCACAAATTGTTGCCAGCGGACACAAAGTACTCGTAAAGAATGCCAACAGCTTGGTAGTAGCGTTCCTCGTACACACTCGATTGTTTCTAGGTAAAGCTTTTGGTCCTAACAGACGATTGCAAAAAAATAAGGAAAAAGTGAGTTTATTTAAATCTTTTAAAGCGTGTCTCACGACAAATGGGATCGATGGTGAAGAATGTAAAACGACCTTTCGTAGAAACGGACATTGGCATTGGAGAGTTAGTAGACTTTCATTTACAAGGAATTCAGAAGATTCGAAATCTTTATAAACACCATGCAAGACAACAGGCAATGTAAATAAAAACAAGACGCACCTCTGTTTGCGCCGTCATTTTGGCACTCTCTTCGTATAACGCGTGTTTGCCAAATCCCGGTACTTTCAATGTATACAACCACATTTCTCACACAATTATTATCTGATAGTTAAATTCCCACATTTTGTCTCTACCACACAGACCCACAAACACGTTATTTCTGGAGACACAAAGTTATGTTACGTAGTTGAAGAGTTCACTTATATTTGTCACTTCATGGGATGAGTTCGAAAGGTATTTCAAGTCCAAGACGTATTTGGTGTCAAATAAGATATGTGAGCGCTCGACGGGCGTCCGTCTCCGAACTAGCGCGGGCGCACTCGCGAAGTGCTCGGCGGTACGCGTGCTCCCGGCCGCTCATTATTTAATAGTCAGATAAAAGATTATCTATTGAGTCGTCCTCGGTCAATATGACATTAAATTACGTGTTTATCACTGAACATCACTTAGTTACATGAACACAGAGGTCAAATAGTTCTCACCTTCGCGCCTTAAAGATCGAAGTATGCAAAATTGGACACAGGGGCTGAGGTTAAAGTGAAAACTGTCAAAATGTCTATTTCAGGACGGAATTGATAGCAATCGACTTCAGACATGCAACATTGAAAATTGGATCTCCATTGCACAATAAACAGCACTAACGCCTCGAGCTTCAAAATCACTCTCTGTAAAATTCCGACGGAGTGCAAAATTAAAGAATAATAAAGATGAATAAAATTATAACGGACACTACTTAACCTAGTAATTAACGCGACGAAACTGACAGTGATATGTCAAAAGGTCTATCAACGTACCCGGCACACACTGGAAAGATAAACGTCGTCAACGGAGATAACACGGCAGAAATTGGGACCTCTAATAATGAGTTAGGTATGTGTATATAAAAAGAATAAGACGGTTCGTCGACATGTTGTCAGACACTTAAACATAAGTATATGTGGTAACGAATGGTACCCTTATTGATTGGACAAACATTTCATCTGATTAGATGAGTTTCACTAAAGTGAATTGAAAAAACCCAAGATTGAAAGACATAAAAGATGCTCTTCTTATTAAATTACTGTATACGTGTCGTTAGAACTATTATAATAAGTATCAATTCAATGCTAAGTAATTAATTACTTACTAGATTCGTTAACTGAAAAAACACAGTCTACCCACCTAATGATGTAATTAGATAAACATCAGTCGTATGTTATCTTATTGTTCCAGGAATCTCATTACTCCACGTGGTGTTTGTTATAAGTATTTATATAACGGAACACGGGTAGCTTAGAGTCGGCAAGATAATAACAAACAACTATCTCTTCTTTACTTACAATGTAATTACTATGAAATGGTTTTCTTTCTTTTGTTACTATGATATCTGTTTTCATAATATTATAGAACTTTCTATCAAGAGGCACTGGAGTTAATGTGTCGTTTGAAGTGAAGTAGGTACTCGATATACGAACGATTTACGATATGATATGAGTTTTATCGATGATTAAGAATAAATAAAAGGTAAGGTAACACTGATAAAATCGGTTTGATCCGGAAATCTTTTAGACAAAAAAGCCTTGAAATATTGCAAATCGGTCTATAGGTCACGTGCTTAACCGATTGCCATATCATGTCGATAAAGAACAGGTAACGTGTTAAAGGTTGGGTGCCTAAACAGTAAAAATATCAGCTAATTTTACGCCGCTGAATAATTAAATGCCCGAAGTGTATTTGGAATTACCCACATGATAATTTGGACAAAGTCACTGATAACGTTATCCATGCCAGCCATCGAGGAAGTGGCGCGTTTCACTACATTTTTCATCTTGTTGTAGGTACAGTCAGCATCAGAGAAAAGGTACCCCCTTTGGTAATGACATCAAACCATTTAAGTTTTTTGCAGTGTATCGTAGATGTCGTGTTGGTCTAGGGGTTAAGACTGCGGCTGAGCAATGCGATGGTTGCGAGTTCAAATCCGCGGAATAAGTTTCTTTTTTTAGGATTTCATTTAGGATTTTATTTTTTAGGTGGTATTCGTCAATTATTATTTATTAAATCAAATGTTAAAATATGTAGGAGGTTTATAAGAAAAACTAGTCATGTTGCATAAACAATATTCATTTATTTCCTTAATTACATAATATATTATTATATTAAATTATAATAATATATAATAATATAATTATATTATAGAGCAAAAAAGTAATCTAATTTCAACCATATCTCGCAGTTCATATGGCAGCTAAGTTTCTGAAGTCAAATTACGGTAGTGCAACAATTAGAATCCAGCACATTCTATTCAACCAAACAAAAAATCTATGCTAATTTCAACCTTATCTTTTAGATATTTGAATTGTCTTTTAGTTAATTTGAATTGATTTTATTTAATCGTAAAACAAAACGGTAAGGTAGAAATATAACACGTGATGGAAGTTGAAATTTAAACCTTATTATCTAGAAGATTAGAGCGTTATCAACCTTGTTCGATAAATGAAATAATTATATTAAAAATTTCGATACATTTGCTAACTGTGCCAATAGCCTAGTGGTATAAGACACGGTCCAGATTATCGGCTGGCACATGGTGGTGCGTGTTCGTATCCTCAACCACGCCTAGCTTTTTGTAAGTTATTCATTGTAAGCCGAAAAAATTCCAAAAAAATATTAAAAAGGTGCAAATACTGATTGAGTGGGATCGGTGGCAGGCAGAGATGGGTAAGGCGGCGTGGCGGGGGCTCGAGCCTCTTGGGCTCTGAGTCACGTGACGCGATCGCCCGAGTGGCGGCGCGCGCGCCGTCGCTCGGGCGATAAATCTTTAAGTCTTGGGGGGTTCCTTTTCTCTGATGCTGACTGTACTTATTGTTTTGAAGCACACTTGTATAAAAGTATTTAGCGGTTTCAAAATTCTAACAAATGTCAACGTGCAGACAAGAAACGAAAGAGGCAAGGCAAATCTGCTAGAACCAATTGAAATTCAATATTATACAGAAAATGATTTTATGTGCAGGGCAAAATAGAAAGATACTATATGAGCAAGCGTGGCCACACAAACAACACGTACAATGGCCCAATAAAGAGGCTAAGTGCGGAAACAGCCCAGCTAACCTAACCTATGAGCAAGCGTGTGAAAACCACATGCCACTTACTTTAGATGGCCCTCCGCCACTTACACAGACTGATAAATAAGAGGTTGGTGTTTGTCGTCTAGTTCCAGATCTGTATAGAAAAGATTCCAGTGTCAACCTCTTTAAAGAAGCAATAGAATACTGAACACATGCCTTCACTCTTTCCCAAATATTTTTAGTAATTTTTAGACAGAATTTTCAAATTTTTGCAATTGTGTATCGATGCCAAGTATTGCAGTGGTTATCCAATATGGCAGTTGATTCACGTAGAGCAATAACCGGATTCGTTATTTGGTGCCCAATAAAAAAGCCACGCTGCCTCGTTTGTGGCTGTTGAATATTTTCTGGTACTTTATTGCTAACCGCAATGCTGCTGAATTACATTTTTATGTAGCGCCGCAATTTTTTTCTTATCTACGAAACACGACAGTTTAACAATCTGACTTGCAGATACAGCTTAGATAATTATTATTCACGTGGCACGTGCATTTGCTATCACTCTTATATTTGAGTATAAGCCACACTGCCACAATCTCATTTCTAGGCTATCTGGAAAAAAGCAGAATAAAATAAAATGCAAATGACACTTACGTGGGCACATGTGCTGTGAAATTCGTTAATGATATTGTGCCCAGTTCCATAGTTTAACTATCTATTGTTCTATTCTATGGTTTATACCGACGACATTATATAATTGTCGTCATGTTTAAATACATAAGACTATTTGTTTGGACTGAATTTATACGTTTAAATAGGTATATAGTAACAATGCTTGTATGTCTTAAAAGATAATTAATACTATTTGCTTTTGAATTGTTGTTTGTCATGGAGTTGACTTTAAAGTTATAATTGATATTTTATCATTAAAGACACATCTGTAGACGTTATTTTAATCTATGAATGAAAAGAACACTTATCTCAGCCTGAGTTAATCGTTTAATAGCTTACAAGTAACGCCATGACATGATATTTTCATTAGGCTACAACCAAGTAACATCAAAAGCATTAACAGTAAAGCCCTCTCAATCATTTTATGTAACGAAAGAAAATATCAGTATATTTACAGACGATTTAATGCTATAAAAACTCTTATTAAAGTCTGTGCTCAAATGATGGATGACTCGATGTTTTTGCTCCAATAGAGAACAATCGACGATCATTATTCACTTTTCTCTAATATCGTCGCTTTACTAAGCTAAGGATTTGGTTTTGAATCCATTGAAAAGTGAAAGGAAACGAATTGTTCACTGCTTAAAAAGAAAATGGTCCATTTGAAGAAGGCAGTTGTGGTAGGCTGGGTGCAGAAGAGGAAGAGGAGCCGAGTGACATGTAACTATTGATATAGGCCTATGTGGAGTAGTGGTTGAAAGTGACAAGGCAATAGTTATTGTAGTTACATATGAACACACAGAGTCACTGTAGTCAATATCAATGAAACATCATACAGTACATGAATAACCATAAAGCGGGTACAGTATTGAAACAATTCACATCGCTTTAAGGTCTTAAATTAAACTTAACTAAATTAAACTTTTCTTCCGAGCCAAATTGTCTCCAAGACTAATGAAACAAGTACCGCAACGAGAAACAAATGGAGCATACAATTTCCATTAAGAGAAACAGTTTTCAAATTAAATGCATGACAAAGCTAAGTAACCGGGGCATAATAATGAGTTCTAGAATATTCTATAATGTTCCAGAGGTCGACGGACGGCAATGAAATGCACTCAGCTGCGACTGACATCTGGGGAGACAATCAGACAACTACATGCAGAAAACTTTACGCGTACTCAACTGTTCAAACTTCATTTTATAGAGATATTTTAAAACGAAATACTTTGGAAAGTGTATTCTGTTGCATGTATTATTCAGTTCAGCAATCCCGTGAAGATTTCAAGGAGCTAGTCTGCTAGATAGACTTCTTTTGCGGCATTGAACTCTTTGTACAGTTTTTACAACCAATGTCAAAAGCTGACACCTTTAACTAAACGAATGCGCATTTTAAAATAGTTCTAATGATAACAACAAATAATACAGGTGCGCCCCATTAACTCTTTAAAGAAACAATAGAAATAGATCAGGTAGGTACCGCTAAATACAAGTTTGCGTGTTAAAGATACAAAGAAACTCCAACACCGTATACAATAAAGCTAAATGTAAAACATAATGTTAAACATTGTGATGAAGTAAAGAAGAATAATATAAAGACAAATATCATACTAAGCATGATACATTCAGACTGTAATAATGAAAATCCGACGACTGTTACAAACCCTCCTGAAAAAATAACTGACTCAGCTCAAATATTATCAAAAGAATAAATAATAAAATCATACCATAACATCTTGGAGGTCTCGTTACTTTTCTGCGCCAGAGACGTTGAATATTTTACTGCTGAAAATCCGAGCCTTTCTCGGGAACAAGGCGAGGGTTAACGACACAGCTCCGAGACAATTGACATACAACCCACGTGTGACCTTCAGGGGAGGTCGGGAAATCGCTGCCTGACGCCATATCATGAGCTTCCCCAGACGACACTGAATTTATGCCGATTCTTTCTTTTTCAGTTTTGAATAACGTTCTCCTTTCGCCAATACAATAGTATATTCACTTTCATAACTCTTATTTACCTCAAATTGAGTGTTGAGAAATCCTTCAATTCAAAGAACCTACAACTAATATTGGTCCAGGCAATTTAGCAAGAAAAAAGGTTCCAGAAATATGATTACACATTTTAGGACGGGCGATGAAAAGCGAAGCTGGCGCTGTTGAGCTCGTGTTAATATAAAAAATACTAAAAGCCTGTACGAACAATACCCTAGTTTATGAGGCTTAAAATATGCAATTTTGCTATCTGAGATTTTTTTGTGTTTCATGGGATAAATAAAGGTCGGAATTCGTAGCGTAAAAATTAGTTTCTATAAATCATTACTGTCGTATTTCTGATACGAAAATTCGACGCGGAGTTAGCGATATTGCGTTGTAAAGTCACTATATTAAATTTTTCCGACATAGTAGTCTGTCAAGGGGTATATTTTAAGCTCTAAAAGTAGCCCTGTTTGGAGCACCATTACGAGAAGGTCAAGGACGCCTAGCTCAAGGACAACTTTGTAAGAATCACTAAGTGCTCCGGCCCCAACTGCTGAAAGAATTAGTCTAAATTAGACTTTTGGGAAATTCGGCATACTTTTATATCGTTTTGGGAGTTGTTAACAAGAAAAGGGCTTTATGAATTTACTTAACTTTATAAGCACAGATTTTTTATGATATTTTATGCTGTTTTGGCTTTAACGTTACTATGAATATTAAAAACTATTCATTGTAGTTAGTTTTAAAATCAGGCCATGAATGAGCATGATATTTTATAAAGGTTCGAATTCGAAACACAAATGTTAGCAAGCGGTTATTGTGCACAACCTAGAATGGTAAAGGTAAAAACGTGTTTATAAGCGTTTTAATGTTCAAATACAAGAATTCGGGGCAAATATTAATAAAAGAAATCTAAAAATACTATATTCTGGGCAAAAAAATCACTCGTAAATAAAATTGAGGTAGGGGACAAAAAATACCCTTTTACATTATTAACCGAAAACACAAAAAACTCTGCAGCTTCTAGGTTTAATGAGAGAAAACCACGAGGGAGAACCTTTTGCGTATGACAGAAAGATGTATGAAGGTCAAATGCGACCCGCTGGAAAAAATGTGAAACAAAAATAGCTGCTAGAAACCGAGATTAGCGATTTTTTTGCTCCATTCCGATGAGCAAATGTCACGTGTCTAGTCAAGCGTCGCATAATGTTATCAAAACCTCTGCATTATGCTAATCGCATGTCTTTTCTCACATTATTTTTGTCTCTGTAGCGGCGGCGACGCCGGAGATTCATTTCATTTAGGAAATTTTCCGACATATTTTCATCTCCAGTCTATGAAATAAAAGTTTGAAAGTATAATATAATTCATGTCGCAATAACTCAGTGGGACGGAATGAGATTAAAAGGAATTAATATCTCTGGGGGCTTACTTAAAAGGATCTTTATTGGCGGATGGAAACAGAAGATGATTCATACCAATCGTATTTTGTAAGGAAAATTTCGTAACGACTGAGGTCAGTTTCTGAAATGATTAACAGCTGAAATTACTCAAATACCAAAGACAAAAATAAAAGTCTTGGAGCGTCATAAGCAGCCATTAACAAGGCAAATGAACAGAAGGGTGGAAGTGACACTGATATATTTATATTTAAGGAAAACAAAGCAGTTCAAATCACAAACTAGGCCACCACCGTAGTTCCACATGTGGGTTATCAGAGATAGGGAGGAACCAAATTGGAAATTCTGATAAAACTGCTTCAAGTTTAACAAAACGATAATAACGGTTCAATAACTGTATAAACAATAGGACTACAATAAAGCAAAGTATGTATTGTATGTTTTTATAACAAAGAGACTTTGGGACGGCTATAATCTACTACAACACAGTACACGTGTTCCTTTTATAAACAAAACAAATAATATTATATGCATACTGACGTTTTCCATAACTAGCTTGGTGCAATCAATTATCGGGTTTATTACCCGCTTAATAAAGTGTAAAATAGCTTGCGGTAAATACGTAGTTAAACGCCTGTGTGCAAACGTTATCACATTATGCAATAGTGTTGAGTATGCGCAATAGATATACGGTGATGAACTTATTTAAAGGAAAAAAGAAAGGTGTTATTTTAAATTATTGTGCCGATTTCTTCATATCGCGGTCATCTAAGTGCATCTAAATAGGTTTATTAAAGACTCATGGTTCTATTTAAATGGAATACTGGATGGGCCGACCCAAGACGCTCTGTATTCAATTTAATATA
Organism: Hoplodrina blanda; assembly: GCA_949316365.1. Classification (NCBI taxonomy): domain Eukaryota; kingdom Metazoa; phylum Arthropoda; class Insecta; order Lepidoptera; family Noctuidae; genus Hoplodrina; species Hoplodrina blanda. The sequence continues at coordinate 15,994,139 of OX438587.1, read as the reverse complement.
GGTCGGTTGGCTATTTTGAACGTGCACTATGGAATACTCTAGTTCACTGTCAAAGAAGACAAAAACAGTTTTAATTTTACTACTACATAGTAATTTTATGTGCTGGTTGTTTTCGCAACAAATAGTCAACGTTTAATATTCACTTCCTGAAGATGTTGTAAGAGATGACTCAAGAATAGTATATCAGAAAGTACAAATGCGTTGTAATAGGAGGTTCAAGTCAAATACTACGAATCTGTCAGTCTTTGGAGCTGGAGAAATATTGCCATCATCGTCACAGATAATTTTATTCAAATCTATACATATAATAAAATTGTAGAAAAGTGGTGTCTGTACAATGGAAATATATAAAAAAAAAGTAGCAGGGGTTGTTATTACATCGATGCCGAACCTGAAATTGTAATTAATTTTTTTTTGTCTGTTTGTCTGTTTGTCTGTTTGTCTGTGTGTTTGTGCACGCTAATCTTCGGAACTACTTGACGGATTTGCATGATTTTTTTTTTGTTGTATCGGTATTAAGTCCGGGCAACATATAGGCTATAATTTATCTTGGAAACTTGAACACCTGATGCAGAACCGCAACAGACCAGCTAAACTATAAGAGATACAAAAATGGTACCATAGCAAAAATTGTTTCACGTGGTAAGCATTTTCTGCTAAGAGATTAAATTTGAAGATCTGGAACACCTGATGTGGAACTCCAAGAGCCCAGCTACACTATAACATATATAGGAATGACGTCTTAGCAAGAGTTGTTCAGCCTGATGAGCACTCTCTGATGTCGTATAAAATTTGAAGATCTGGAACAGCTGATGTGGAACTCCAAGAGCCCAGCTATACTATAACATATATAGGAATGACGTCTTAGCAAGAGTTGTTCAGCCTGATGAGCACTCTCTGTTGTCGTATAAAATTTGAAGATCTGATCTGGAACAGCTGATGTGGAACTCCAAGAGCTCAACTACACTATAACATATATAGGAATGACGTCTTAGCAAGAGTTGTTCAGCCTGATGAGCACTCTCTGTTGTCGTATAAAATTTGAAGATCTGGAACAGCTGATGTGGAACTCCAAGAGCCCAGCTACACTATAACATATATATATATAGGAATTACGTCTTAGCAAGAGTTGGTCAGCCTGATGAGCACTCTCTGTTGACGTATAAAGATTGTAGATCTGGAACACCTGTTGTGGAATTTCAAGAGCCCAGTTACTCTATAATATTACAGGAATGACGTCTTAGCAAAAGTTGTTCACCCTGATGAGCACTCTCTGTTGACTTATAAAAATTGAAGATCTGGCACACGCGTTGTGAAATTCCAAGCGCCCAGCTACACTATAACATATATAGGAATGACGTCTTAGCAACAGTTTTTCAGCCTGATGAGCACTTTCTGTTGACGTTAAAAAATTGAAGATCTGGAACACCTGATATGGAAATCAAAGCTCAATTTCAATGTATAATTATAAAATAACATAAGCTGGGAGTACCTCCACGCGGTGAAGGCGGTAACAGTTTAGGACTTATTTTCGATGAAATCTCGCTCATCCCGTTGTTTTCCCGTCCCCAGACCTTAGAATTCTACATCAGACGTTTCAGATCTTCGATTTTGACGACCCCGTTGTCGCTGGCATAAGCAACAGGATCCGCGTACGAAGTCGCGGGCAGAAGCTAGTACTAAATATTTATCTACGCAAAAAACACTTTCGTAATCTACAGCCGTTTGACGACAAAAATTTATTAAAAACGTGGTTACGAAACTTGTCCTATTAACTGTGTATGTAGCCTTAGTATCGTAAACGTTAATTTACGGCTTACTACACACACTGTGAACATATTGTAATAGTACATCGATACAAAGAAACTTAAGAACAATAAAAACTTTTCAAGTTATGCTTATCGAAGCTGAGACAAACAGTTCACTTAGTCCTAAATTAACATTCAACCTAATTTGTGGTGCTATTCAAATATAGCCTATGAGAGACAGCATACTTGACCCATATAGTCAATGGCTTGACACTTGATACCGATGCTGAAAGAAACATAACGACAAAATGTACATGACTGTGATTAGTCGGAAATCGATGTATGTGGATGAGATTACCACAGTATAAGAAAGTGTATAACAAAATTTTTTTTTGCAAAAAAAAACCGACTTCCAAAAGAAGCACTAAAAAGTTAAAAATAATACTATAACCTACCTATATTAATAAACCTAACCTAACCTACGATTAACCTATACTAAAAAATAATATTTTTTTGGAGTCGGTGCCAAGACCAAGGATATTATATGCAACCGTATGGCACCGACTAACGCGAAAGAGGTATTTTTGTTTTGTAACAGTTAATCGCTGGAAGTGCTGGTCCAATTACAAAAAATATTTTACTGATAGGAAGCTACACTATTGCCGAATGCCTTAGGCATGGTGGCGGACGAAGTCGCGGTTAGTCAAAATGATGATTAATAATTATTATGGTAATAAATAAAGTCAGCTTGCCATGAGCTACGAATTCATTATTATTTTGACGTCAAGAGAAGGGAATCGTTAACAACGGCAGAAAAACTTCCACGCGAGGAAAGGAAGAAACTTGTAATTGGCCGCTAAAGCCAAGATAGCCCCAAAGCTTATCCAAGGAAAGTCTATTACTTATAATCACTATCGATTGGTACGTGAGCCGATAAACCCTTTTCCGGAGAGGATTAACTTATTTGAGATGCCAAATAAAAACAAAGAAGTATTTGGCTCTTGATTAAGTTATGAGTAATGCCTATTATGTCAGATAGTATAACTATGATAGATAGATGGATAGATAAAACATTTATTCGGTGCACAAAAAAGACACATCACAACACTAAAGTACAATCAATCAGCTATGGACTACCTACTTAGGACAAATTACTAATTAACTATGTCAAATTGACAAGAAACTTGCCTACTGTTCGCAAATCGCAGTAATACGCAGTACCGCTTCTCGAATGATCAAATATTATGTTTCAGTTGGACAAACATAATCCCTCGTCGACGATGCTAAAGCCTAAACGCACACTTTAGCACAGCCCATTACTCGTAATGATCGCTCAATTTCGAATACATTAGCAGCTGTACATGTATAGGAATATCAGCTTTATTTTCATGTGGGTGATCGGTAATCGGGTTACTGTTGGTTCATAAATTAGATCGGTTTGGAGTACTAACGAATACTAACAAGCAAAATGGAGGGTCGGACATGCTAAATGGTAAAATTACGGAAAAATGGACTTTATTTCTAGATAGATTTGGCAAGAGTCGGGTTCGCATTCAAATTTTTTTTTTTGTCTTTAATTGGCCATAAGTGTGCGCATATCAAGATCCTATCATTGTGCCATTATTCAAATTTCTACGTTGTGGACGTATAAAAAGTGATTAAATCGGGATTTCATTTTTCCTTTGAGGATCGGTACCCTAAAATCGGCCAACAGACATTATGTAGCACGAAAAGCCTCCTAAAGTAGTTTATGGTGCAACTTCTAAATCACTACGTGGCGTATCACTCCTCGACGACTTCGAAACAGCTAATTAAAGTCAATTGTCCGTCATTGACATCAATTGATTGATTGCAACAGTACATGATTCCCTTGTAAACAATCTATTAGAATGACCTGGCCTAGGTTTGATACAATTAGTTCAACTTCCTGAAAGTTGGACGAGAAACTTCGAGAAAAACCATTGCACAAAGTTAAGATCGGCTCAAGAATCAAGTTGGACAGTTAAAAGTTTAAAAGTGCAAACTGGAGTTTATAACATTAAATATTTAAGTTTTAGCTGAATGTCTCCGGGTTTTCTTCGTTGGTGCGTTGTGTTGATTTTATTACCTCCCTTTCTTTTGTTTTTGCGATCGACAGTTCGATATCAACTATCTCGGTTTCAAAGAACAACCTGTGCTGTTCCTGAATTTTTCAGTTCAGATAACCTGTAATCTTGGTCAATACCAAAAATTGCAGTAGTGGTTAGAATAAAATTCCTTGTTAGTCATTCCTGAATTGAATACTTCCAAACTAGTTAAGGCTCGTTGAACCCGAGATGAGCCGCAGTGCGGCTGCCGCATCGATCGTCAGGCCTATCCCGAACCATCCCGGAAACCACCGGGCCATTTAACCTGGCTGGAGGCCGAACATGATCCTCCTACACGAAATGTTCTGAAAATTATTGTAGACAGGAATTGGGGCGTTTACGGAACGTCTTATTTCTCCTAATATAACCAAGTGCTTGAGGATACAAAATCCAATTTAAGCAACTGCGTGGGTTAGCTTTTGTTCGCTTCTGATCTCTTTTCAATGCTATGTTTATATGTGGGACCAATTGTGTTACCATAATTTCATGATAAGTAAACATGTTCATTGTCAAAAACTCTTGTTTAATTAACGTATTAACAAGTGAGTAGTGCGTCAACGTTTAACCAACCTAGTTATACAAGTTTACAGAACATCGGGACGGAGCGTGATGTGTAGTCCGTTACATTGAATATTTTTTTCTTTTTTTTTGTCCTTCTGTAAACCACCGGTAAATTGTCACAAACGACAGTGCTTAGTAAATCTTTTGTCAATAAAGTATGCTTTAACACCATCATGTATGGAATTAGTAACGTCAATGTTACGTATATTCTCAGCATAAGATTTTACTCACTACCACATGGAGGTTTTTAAAACTTAACAACAAGAATTGCGGTAAATTCTAAAACAAATGAAATTACAAAAACGTTTAAAACCTAAACAACCGTAACAAATCAACCCCAAAGCGAAACAAAACCGCTAAATATGCAGAAAGTAATCCAACTTCAGTTGATCGAGTCTTTCAGAGTTACAGAACAAACGTCATAACATTTCCTTTTCATGGGAGTCGTTCCCGTCGGGATATTTGTCGCAACTTGCCTGGCGGATCATAAAATAAATCAGGCTTGTTGTCGCCGGCTACACGGTGATTTACGCCCGATAGCACTCCAGAAATCACGCAAGGATTTCATCCGGATCTAGAAAGTGACCTCATTCTAAAGTGAATCTTGCCGGAGCGTTTGGCAAATCTTAAAGTTATCTGCTGTGTATGCTCGGGAGTAGTAGTATTTTCTGGAGTATGTTCATCTTTTTAGAGCGGATTTGGATTTCCAACTAAAGTGTTGATTTTTAATTTCGTCATTTCTGACTTTTTCAGTTATTGTGAATTTGTTCAGAATACACAACTAAGATTGTGTATTCTGGCTCTTTAAATTTCTACGTTTGGTGCCGGACTGCTACAGTGCTGAAGCAGTGCGGGTGTCGGACTGCATATGGACAGTTGTTTTTGCATACAGTGACACGTCCTGAGTGCCTCGCGACACCGGTACCGCGCACGCACCACGCACGACGGTAGGACGACTACCTTGCATTGGCATTTTACCTCGTCAGTGTAAAGACTTTACATCTCATTATGTTACATAATCACAATCGTTTTAATTTTCGTTGTCTTTGAATATTTTGGCAAACACGCCAATTTGTTTAAAATAACAGCGCAGCCACCTCAATCCAATTAGGTAATTATATAAAAGCTTGTAAAAAAGAATCTTAATTACAAAATAGTTGTCTCGGGTTTTCCCCTTTTTTTCTTCCACATTTATGTCATGCGGCCATGATTTTTGCATCGTTCTGGTGTATTTTTAATCATTTTGCGACGACACATTTGCCGTGACAGGCCAGGCCTTCGCTATTAGTAAACAGTATCACGTTAAGCCATTTCACACGTGATCCGTTTGGCATAATATAAGACGAAATACAACGCGATCATTGTTTTGTGGGCTGCAACCGCATTCAAAGAACATTACAAATTGCAACACTCCTTTGTAACAATGATAATGTTTGAATTCGAACTATTTACAAGAACTGTTGCTGAGCTTTCGTCCGAGACTTTGCCAGTGAGGAATGGATGAAGGCCTTAGGGAATAATAAAGCCTTTGGGAGCTAAATTCAATTACAGTACAAAAAGAATCGTGTATAAGATGGACTGAGCTTCGATTCACTTCGTGCAGTGACCTTTTTCACCCGATAAAAAAACATTCAATCTGTATGCAGGCGACGACGGTTAATGGACACGACCTCAGAGAGTTATAGTTTTAAGTTTGCAGGGTAATTCCCTACAAAACATTTAAAAAACGAACTAATAATTTTATCGTGATTATCAAAAATCACTGACGGTTTTTTTTAGACTATGGACTACCTACTTAGATGTTTTATACCAGCATTTTTATCTCTAAAACGATATTATAATCATCTGTTTAGGTAATCAATGACAGTAAATAAAATTAATTAAGATTAACCTAGAATTAACGAATTAACCATAAATTCCTAGAATTTACGTACTTGATATTTTTTGGACTTTAGCTTATGTAGTTTTTTTAATATGTTTATGTAGGTAGATTTCTGTTGTTGGGCTATTTGTAGGTACACAGCCACGGTCTTCGGAAGTCGTTGGTTGCAGCTGAATGAGAGTAGTCGAGGATCTAATGAAAAGACCTACGTATTTCCAGCAGTAGACTGCTATAGTACAGCAAGCTGATGATGACTGAAGCAGTATCACTAACTATCAAACTTTTACCTACAATCCTAATAAAATTACTGAGTTAAATTATATTATTGAAGGAAAACATCGTGAGGAAACTAGATCTTTACTAATATTATAAGAAGGTAAAGTTAATTGGGTGTTTTGGAAGTACCTGCTATATTTGTTTTGTTGTTGGAGATAATCTCTGGAAGTACTGATCCGATCCCAAAATAACTTTCACTAATAGAAAGCTACACTTTTGCCGATCGATATATTAGTTCCACGCGGATGAAGTCTCAAGAAGAAGCTAGGAATCAATAATGTCTGAAATCGTTATTCCGGCTTGACCAAACGTGCTGATGATGAATGCTCGTACCTTCTTTGTATGAGAAGAAGCCTTTGCCCTGCAGTGGGGCAAAAAAACGGGTTGCACTCCGGGAGTGCCGGCAGAAGTGAAAACTTGATTAGGTATTAACGTTTACGTTTACGTTTAACATACACGAACATTCGCGCAAGCGCCCTGCGCTGTCTAAACGAAACAGTAGGCCCAGGCATACATTTTCGCCGCGCCGTAGAGAGGGGATAGCTGTCTACTCTCCATCCGTCTTACGCTTTTTCGATCAGGTCACGTGTCCTGACGCGCACGTGTCCTGACGCGAGTTTAAGATTTTATACCCATTACAGAAAAAGTGCTCAACGCCGCTAAAGAAGTTTTCACTTCAATAATAGGCTGGTATTATTACCAAACTATGCTCTATTTGACTTACCCCGTCATTACTTCTTCCGCTTTTTCCGCCTACTAATGAAAATGTTACGTTTTTATTATTGGCTTTTTACAAGGGCCAAAGTGTTTCTATTCAAGGTAATCTTAATACATAGCAATCTCTAGCAGAAGGATGTATAGTCAAGGCTATGTATTTAGAGAGTCGTGGGCTCGTGACTCGTACCGTGGTGACATTTTCCACTACAAGTGGTTCTCAATCCACACGCAAACATAAGGTGCGTTAACGCGTGACGCGGCCACGTCTCGTCATGACGGTGTCCCAGACGAAAACACAGAAATAAAATTAATAGTCTGTTGGATGAGGGAATCTATAACGCGCGCCAAATGCGCAATTGCAGATAATAACCGCCAAAAATTCTGTTCTAAAATTGATTTTCTGTAAATAAGTGGCCACCGACTGTGAAGGTTCTAGATTTGAATGTAGCATGCGCCAAGTTGTTGCATTTAATTTAAAGCTTGATTTAGCAAGAATGCTTATTTGGTTGTAGATATACTAATGAGGAATAGGTACCTGATAAGGTTTGGACCATTTTAAATTGGAAACTTAAATTATTGTTAGGTGTCCTTGAGTGAGAACAAAAAGTAATACCTATAGTGAAATATCGAATTCCAATGCAAAATAAAAACAGTTTTTATTTTTTTCATTGGAAAGTATGTAGGTACAGACCTACCTAATAAATTATACTTAGTTATCTGTAATGTGTAAAGAGCTAATAACACCAAATTATAAACATATTAATGGTGTGATTGCTAGTTTAATATAGATCTACAAAACGGTATAGGGTTTGTACCTATGTAGGAATGGGCATTCATAAACAGGGCACAAGATAAGCTATAAATAAATGAACAGCTAATGAATCATGACTCTAGAAATGGACCGCATAGTTACTTTAAATAGCTTTAGGAGGAAATAATAAACATTAATTTTCCCATTAAAAACATTTGAAGTCTTTTTTGTTTTACCAGAAAAAAGGAAGCTTTGTTTTTTTTGAGATATGACTAAAAAACTTGCAGAACTTCCTATTAAAATTATAAATATTTAAAAAGAATGCTTATACCTACTTTATGAGCATTATTTTTAAATATTTGGCTCTATAAAATTAATTAAAGCCATTTGTATATTGAATAAAATCACAAAGAGATACAGATCCCATATGGATCCTCAAAACATGTTTGAGAACACATAACAGGAAACCTTCACATAGTTACATTTAGAAAGTGCAGAGCACTGGCACATCTAATAACAACTATTCAGCCTCTAATTATTATTTAGTGCTATATTTTATTAATGTGGGACTCCCACATTTTTTTAGACAAATAAAATTAACCATTGTAAAACTACTTTTACATACTAATAAAATTATATAACATATAATTTCTTTTTCGTATCCATATTTTTATTAAGTAGGTACTTATTTGAAAGTATATTCTGACAGCTGCTCTATCCTAGCAAAGTTTATCTAGACATGTGATTTGCCATGCCATGGTCGCATCTTACGATTTTTGGGGGTTATGTCTCAAAAAAGTGCTCTTCGCAACATTATGAATAGTTATCCTATTTTAAAGTTATCATTTCCGTCGAAATATTTTGGGATACTTATGTAGGTACTTTTTAACTGAGGTAGGTACCCAATTGTTAACTTCGTAATTTCAAGGACTTTAGAAGTTATACCGTCAATACCTAAAAATTATAAAATCCGTAGTCTAGGTTAATTACATAACACGTAACGAATAATTTAGTTAAATTAATGCATGGCTTCCGAAAACAGTTTCACTAAAAAAAGAAAAATATTAAAAAACACTTACCAAAATACTTTACTCGACTGGACGATGCTAGAAAACAGCTCGGATCATCGCAATATTCGCGGAAAATCACTAAACACCAAACGAAAACAAATGAAAGTCGATAATTAATGGAAACAACAAAAGATTGTAAAATGTTAGGCACTTGGTTTCGTTTTTGATCGCTCTGTCGAGAGGTAATGAACTTTTTTTATAACTGGAATTACAACGATTAATAGAAAACGTTATGTATTTTAGTTACTATTAACTTTATCAAAGCTTTATTGGTTAAAATCCAACAAACCTAAAATCCGCAAAAATCTTATCTAAAAACTCCGACGAGTGACTCTAGAGAATGGAAATGAAATAAATAAAGACATAGGTAAAGAGGACTAGAGGAGAGCAGCAACACTCAGTTAGTGGCGCACACACACACACCCCGACACAAATAGCCACGAGCTCGACCAATCGACTAATGTGTGTTTGATTCGATTTAATTAGGAACTGCTTGTAAAATGTAATTTAGTGTTTATTAATTGCATTTACTTACATTTAAATAAATACGTAATTTATACAAAAAAACCACAATTCAACGTTTCGTTATGCCGGTCGGAACTAAAATACTTAGATATTCGGTACTTGTTTAAAATGACAGCTAACTAAACGTGCTCGTAATGTTTTTAATTTTTTATTTGAATTTTCAACTTCAACCGCTATCGTATCGTATTTATTTATCGCTGACGAATTGTAATTAATTAAATAAAAAGAAATAATCTCTGTTCGACAATGGCAAAAGCTGTACTAGAAAGTCCGCCTTTATTTTTAGTTGAAGAAAGAATAAAAACCTTTAAGAACTGGCCATTTAATGATAAAAATCAGTGTAATGTTCGTAACATGGCGGAAGCCGGATTTTATTCGGTAGCGACGGGTGCCGACGATGCTGATGCCGCCAAATGCTTCCTCTGTGGCAAGGAGCTGGATGGTTGGGAAGCTAGCGACGATCCGTGGGCGGAACACAAAAGCCATGCTATGAAATGTGCGTTCGTTCAACTGGGAAAGAAAGAAGATGACTTGCTGGTTGGTATCATTTACTAGTCTTTTCGAAGTACTCCGTATGGTACGTGAGTAGGAAAGCAGCATGGCTCATCACTGTGCTTGAAATATTCGGCTAACAATCTCTCCATACTGCTAAGTGATTTCATAACCCATGAATGTTTACCAACGAAAATGTTTTTCTTTTTTCTAGCTTTCAGAATACCTGTCAGTTATAAAACAGTACATGATAAATGAAACCAAACGCATTGCTGAGGAAGCTAAAGAACGGGTTGATGACAAAGCTAAAGCAGTCCGCAGACGATGCCTAGGAAGAAAATGAGACTAACTTGATCATAGGGATGTTTCCATGTTGGCTGCAGGCGAACATTGGCGGCTGGCTACACACTTGGTGTGTTGATCGTGGGAAAACACATAATAAAATTATGGTTGTGTGTTTAGTAGAAAAACAACGGGTGTTGAATGGATGTGATTTTCCTGCAGTCAACAGGTTAACAAAAATAATAAATACTATCCAACAGCCAGTATGGTTTTTTGGAAAAATATCAAATTTAGATTTAGAATATTTGAATAAATTAATTTTAATGCATTGACTGAATGTATGAGTGTATCAACAATAAAATGTTTATGGACCTGTATTGTTTCTTTTTTATTTTTGTATATTTTCTATGGATTTGTATTTTGCACTTTAATTTGATCTTAAAAAACATATAATTTATTTGTAGGTAATTGTGTGTAATTAATGCAAGTATTACATTATTAATTTGGTGCTAGGCAACCCAATTATATGGAACATCAACCAGAAAAACACCAGGGGTCAATGCAAACAAACACCAAAAACAGTTTTCGTTTATTATTGATAATGAAATTAAATAATTCACCGATAAGGTTGAAAATCGTTTGTGGTTCCATTTGCCATTTATTATTTTACATGTAAAGTAATTTTCAACTTCATGATGTATTCTAGTTCACTAACAATAAAATTAATCAATGAAATCTGCTTGTGCATATTGTTGCACTGTCTAAACTAACCTTAATCCTCTATAACACCAAACTTTCTGATCATAAAGTTACTAAACCATGACTAAAAAGTGTATTTGCATGTTACCTAGCAACTGCCATAACAAACGCCAAGTCCCATGAACTGACAATACTTATTTTCTATTTCATATTTTATTATACAAATATTACATATTATATTTGACAATAAAAAGAAAAGACTGAAGTAAGTAATTAAGATGGGTGACGTGAAGAGTTTGGAGTCATATGCTATTATTGGATTTGATGGTAAGGAATTTTTGTTACTAGTTCTTGTAAGCTGTTCAAATTGTAGTTAACTTTTAATAAAACTTGTTAGAACTGATAACCTTCCCTCTCAACCTTGCTTTCTGTTGCCTCTTGTGTTGGGTGAAAAATATTTTTGCACTTTATTATCATAGCCATACAGAATTAAATCGCCTACCACCTTTCTGTACCTACTTACTTTTACAAATCAACTAGCGATCCGCTCAAGTATCGCACGCTTGAACTTTACACTGCCTTACAGGATCTGCCATCAGAGGCCTAAAAATCCATCCAGACAGTGAGCACATTGTCTACCCGATGGGCAACAAGGTCTGCATCCAGGAGTGGAAGACAAAGAAGATGTACTTCCTCAGTGGCCACAGCAACAGTGTCGTGACCGTCGCTCTTTCTCCTAAAGGCACATTTGTAGGATCAGGTCAAATAAATCACATTGGATTCAAAGCTGCTGCTAAAGTGTGGGACTTTAAGAAGAAGATTCTACTTGGGAGTCATGAGTTGCATAAGGCAAGCGAATTTGTGTATTTGAAAAAAAAAAAAAAACTAAGTCAAAATCGGGCAAACCTGCTCGAGACTCGAGCCGTCTGAGGAGCTACACTTCCTACATTTTAGCTTTACCTAACTAAACCTCACGTCCTTTCACGTTTTTTGGCAATTTTGGCTGAATGATAACGACAGAAACCTTATTTAGGCATAGCTTGCTTCTCATTATTCTCTTTTTCCATTACCAGGTACGCGTGGAAGCGTTGACTTTCTCGTCAGACGAGCGCTACATGATATCGTTGGGGGGTCGTGATGACGGGTGCGTGGTGCTATGGGATTGCTTCGCCGGCGCGGCTACAGGCACCGCTGCAGCATCCAAGCTGACAACGGGAGACGCCATGACCCTGACCGCGCTGAACTTGAGGGTTAACGCTTTTGTTACGGGGGGTGATTGTAAGTGTTATTAAGACTATAATTATATAGTAGAATATAATTATATAGAGCTATAATTATGTAGGTACCTACGTTTTCTCATGCTCATTTCTCAAGCTGGGAAATAAAAACTGGTCACTTGTCGACACAGGTAAAGGCACAGCCAAAGCCCGATTTTTAGCCCAAAATTAAATGTCTCGCGCGCGACAGTCACGGTCCTGTTTTTAGCAATCTGATTGTTTTGCATCCTCGTTAAAATAAAGGAGGTAGGTAACTATGCTAGTGGATCTATTAAATCTAGAAATGCCAATCCAAGATGACCTTTATGACATCAACAGGCATTTTTTAAATTTCTAATGTATTATTTTCAAGCCAACCTCAGGGTGTGGAACATTCGCGCTGAGAGCAAAAATCTGGATGTAGTAGATGTGGTACTGGGCAAACTCCGACGCACCGTCCGTTGCATCACCATCAGTAAAGATGACACGTACGGATACGCGGGAACCACGTGAGTTTACTCAGTGTTTTTGGTAAATTATTTAAAGACTCCAAAGTAATTCTTATTATTGTCCACCAGGACGGGTGACATGATAAAGTTTTCAATAAACTACCCACCTGACCCCATGGCTTCGGTCGCTAACTTCAAGCCGTCGCTGCTTGGCTGCCTCGCCAAGTGCGGACCTTGGAAGAAGGGCAAGAGGCCAGAGTCTCTCTGCTATAGTCAAGGTTTCTATTGTTGTAAACACTTTTATGAGATCGATAAAGCTTTAAAATAACTTCCAGTCCACTTAAAGAATCAATATACAAGGTACAGTTTTGCATCCGCGTCAAATTTCAGGAGCTTGCATAAAAAATTGGTGAATTTAAGTAATTCCAGCAAAAGGTGATAGGTACCTACTGCTTATTAAGCATTGTCTTCCAGGAATCGAATCCATCCTCATTATGGATGACGGGTGCCTCATCGTGGGTTCTGGAGACGGTACCATCGATATACTGGACGAGATCAACTGGAAGGGAGCCTTCCCTAAAGGCAAAGTACTCGACCCTAACAGGCCACATTTCAAAGCTGTGAGTATCTTTGACACCTTGCGCACGTAGCGTCCGAATGCAAAACGAAACCCTGGGCTCACTTTATGTGTCGGTCACCTGCCATAAAAATAAAAAAATTGTAAACTGAACCATAGTGTATTTTATTTATACAGTACCTATGTTAACTAACAGAGGGCGTTCCCGTTAAACCGCAATAGTATAGCATCCATACATGCTAAAAAAAATAGTACCATTTGAAAACAAAATGTTTTTATTTTTTTTTTTCAATATTAAAGTATTGACTAAAAATGTTAAACTAACACGTAAAAGAAACACTCTATACATTATGCGTACTTGAAGAACGGCAACGTCGCAATGCTACTTACGCTAGGTACTATTCCGCGCTACTATTTTCATTTTAAACAGGAGGTTTCGAATTTATTGTCAATTAATTATTTTTTTTAATTCGGATTATTTTATGCTTATTTTTCTATGCTGATATTTTTATTATAATCTCTTAATAATATAGATTAACAAGTTTAATGGAACGCCCTCTGTTATTTAACATACTGTATGTTTATTTGTGTACTTATTATATTCTTTTTGTAATAATTATAGTTTTAAAGTTATTTTAAAAAACAAATAAAAATTACAGCCGGACAGGATGACTTTGTCCGATGCTTTGTACACATAAAACACATTCTTCCCTACATTTTGTAAAGAAATCTAGCCTTACTTAATTTCTCTTCCAGCTAAAATCCACGAAACTACCAGGCAGCATAACATCCCTGGAGATGATGGAGTCTCCAGCACTGCAGGGTAAAAAACGTCTGTTACTGGCCGGGACGCGCGGCAGCGAGATCTATGCCGTCAACATCGCCACGTTTGAGACGAACCTCGTCGTCACCTGCCATCGATGCGCCATCAACGATATCGCGTTTCCGCAGTATGTTTCCAAGGCCTAGCAATGATATTTACCTTTCGAAAATCTCCTGGTGTATGCGTGTCGGGTTGCTAAAAAGGTGGTTTTCTAAAAGTAGGTACCTGCCTACAATTTACTTACTCAAGATTATGACGTGAAGATTTTTTATGCCCCAAATTTTTACTACCTTTTTCCTCGCATATTACTTTTATTGCTACATTGATCGTTGTCTTGAGCATAGCTACATAATAGGATACCTACTGTGAGACGTAGTGGATATGACTATGTATTGATGTATTATTCCATTTTTGTAAAAGGTCCTGCATAAGGCGATTTTTAGCACCGCCGTGTACGTGTTTTAGGCATCAACGGATTTCTTAAAGGCCAATGCGACATGAGATCCGCTTCACCGCCAACCGCGGCGGTGCTCGGTGCAGTGTGTTAATCGCCTTAAGACTTGTAACGGTACTCCCATGGTAACGTAGTTTTGAATTCAAAGCTACTGATAAAATGTCACAAATCCTGTCTCCGTCGTTCTTAATATCACTCAAGATAGGTTATATATACCTGTGATATTAAAATAACCGTTATATTTCAGCGGTATGTCCGGCGTATTTGCCACTGCTGGAACAGGTGATGTACGAGTGTGGTGTCTGGAGACCTGTCAGGAACTACTTCGGATCGTGGTGCCCAACTTTACGTGTTCCACTGTCTTATTCTCTGGCGACGGCAAGTCTATTGTATCAGGTATGATGGAACTGGTCTCTAAACTATTTAACTAAAGTATTTCTTAGACTTGACCTGTTGACCTGCTTCAAAATTTTTTCAAGTAATCCACCTTAAATTATTATCTACAGTAACAACGGACTACTGCAGGACCCAGGACCTATACTTTTATTTGTTTCGCAGCCTGGAACGACGGGAACATCCGCGCGTTCACTCCACTCACTGGGCGCCTGATCTACGTCATCTTCAACACACATAACAAGGGAACCTCGGCACTGGACATGACTAGCGACGGCACGACGCTCATCTCTGGTGGTTGCGAGGGACAGGTGACAGTTGTTTTATTTAGAATCTGGCCGGATTTCAATATCAAAATGTTGTCGAAAACAACATTGTGCATCTTTTGTTTACTGTAAATACTTTATAGCACGGTGTAAATACTCCAGGTCCGCGTGTGGGACATAAAGCCGGAACGCCAGACTCTGAAGAAGGTCCTCAAGGAGCACAAGAGCCCGGTGTCTGCCATCCAGGTGTCGCCCAACAACACGGAGGCTGTCAGCGCTGGGACTGACGGCTCTTGCATCATATGGGATCTTGTGTGAGTTTTATGCTTTCACTATTAGAAGAATTTACAGTTCCTACGCATTCACTCATGCAGCCCCTGTGCTGCAGTCTTCCCAAAACCAAAATACAAATAGCAAATGAACTCTTCTCAGCCACCACATGATATCTTCCACGATAAGCCGTATCAAGTTTGTAAATGTGTATTACTCTTAAGTATATACCGTGTCTTTTTAGTCGTCTTACAAAGGCGAGTATGCAATGACTAGTAAACGTTCATAATAAAAAAATAGGTATTTATGAGATTTGAATAAATTGTATAGTGTCAGTTATTACAAAAAGAATATAAGTTTATTTTAAGCTAATAAAATGCAAGTGATTTGGTCGCAAGCACTGTAAATGATATAACATCACGCCCGTAATCCCCGAAGGGTTAGGCAGAGGTGTACCCATTAGTACACCCACATTTCGCCAGTTATGTTTAAGTCCCATGTAATAGGGAGCGAAATGGAAAAACCCTATAACACTTTACCCGACCTGGGAATCGAACCCAAGACCTCATGCTCAGCAGTCGGGCTTTGCGACCACTAGACCAACGAGGCAGTAACTTATATTTTAAAATAAACATAAAAATAATAATAAAGAAATGTATTTTATTCCGCAGTTCACTATGCCGTCGCCAAGTAATGTACGCGAACACGCTGTTCATGTGCGTATGTTTCGAGCCGCAAGGTTGTCAGCTCCTCACAGGTGGCTCCGACAGACGGGTTGCGTACTGGGAGACCGGCAGTGGCAACCTTGCCAGAGAGGTAAGGGGGGGGAGGTGGCACCAGCAGCTAGTCGAAAAAAAACTGCATCTCGGGTAGAATTTTGTGAATAGCGTAAAATTCAATTTACAATATATTTTTCACCTAGCGAAATGAGGGTGTAGGATGACTTATGCCTACTATTTTGGAGCTGGAGTGATACCTCCATGACCCTGTACTGTTGCATGCATCTTTAGGGCCAATGTTTTGCGTTCGTTACCATAAACAGTGCTTTTTTACACCAAAAATAAAATACGTTTTCCACCAACAACATTTTTTGCTCAATGTTTTTTGTGTTTAACAGCTATGTGATATATCTGTACACCTCGTACTGTATGTATATTTTAGCTGGAGGCAAGTAAAGTGGGCGCTGTCAACGGACTGCATATCACACAGAACGGTGAATTGTTCGCTACGGGAGCCAACGATCAGATGGTTAAGGTAAGTCGCAACAGAACAGAGGCTCGTGACTAGTAGATTAGTCGTGAACACTATGTAATTAATTCGTAATACTTTGTAAGTACAGTTGCCGGCACGTAACTTGGCAAGAGATTTTCGTAGTGGGGGAAGTTCGCGCATATAAAAATGTATGAAATTGTGCGTGCGCCAACTTCCCCCACTACAAAAACTCTTGCCAACTTACGTGCCGGTAATTGTAAGTACATATTATAATATTGTAGTTTAATGCAAGATACCTACATCGTATATTTCTACATGTAATCCATTAGACAAAATATTGTAAAACATTTATTTTAAGAGTACCTACCTAAGCATGGAGTTTCTTGACCATTCTTCTCCATAAGAAACACCTTTTGGAAGAGGCAACTAAAATAGATTCGATGTTATTATCTTATACCCGTATGACGTTAAAAAGTGCCTTTTAATAGTCTAGTAAACGAAAAATCTTGAAGATATTTAATTTCGTGCGCTATTTGGTTTAGAAACCAGTTTGTACTTACATATTTATAAAGCTGTGTTTTTCTCTTTAGCTGTGGAAGTACCAGGAAGGTATATACACGCACATGGGTCTGGGCCACGCGGGAGCGGTGACGTGCGTCCGGTTCAGTCCGGACGCGCGCTTCATCGTAAGCAGCTGCGCCGCCGGCAGCATCATCGTGTGGAAGATGCCTCAGGTCTGTAGAACTACCAGGGACACATGTTACGCACTGAGATAGGCCACGCGGGAGCGGTGACGTACTGCTGCTTGCGTAACAGCGTAACTTGTTTGTTACACTTTAGAGGGAAAATTTCCCTCGAATCAAACTGATGTCGTCGAAGTATAAAGAGGCCAAACTACATCTGGATAATTGCTGTCTTATAAAAATACCTAGTGCTTAACTAACAGCTCTATTTCGTTAACAGCAATACATTCAAGAAGCGGCACCACCGCAGACAGCTGATCAGAAGGCTGCTCCGAAGACGTTAGAAGAGGAGTTGAGACTCCCTCTTGCTGAGAAAACAGCACAAAAGGCTGCCGGAGACCGACCCTATGTCCCGTCTGCACCTAACAAGGTAAACTTTGATATAATAGAACTATATAGTACTAACGCTGGTTTAGGTAGGTATAGCAGTTTAACATTAAACGAAAAGTGAAGTGTCACGTAATGTAATATTGTACCTTATGCATCCAACTGTTCACTGGATCGCGATATAGGTAGGTACCTGCCCTACTAATGATTAATAAATCAACCATTGTATACTTTTTATTTTTTGTCTGGCCTATCCTACTGGTTGGCAAAGGCCTTCCCCGCCGAGTCATTCAAGTATTTATTTCTTGCGCTGCCGCTGCCTCGAACGAGCCCTCTCGATGCGCGTTTATCTCACCACCTCTTCCTGGGCCGGCCTCGGCGACTCCAACCATCCTCAGGCACCCATTGAGTGGAGGCTTGCCCAGCGACCCAGTGACCCACTCCGATCCCATTTGAGCCTGGCAGGCTTTTTGCTCACATCAATAATCCCCGTTTTATGTACACCAGTTATTCCATCGTATACTAAGGCAATAAAATAATCAAGGACATTTATTTTGCTTACAGACAGAGAAAATCGAAGCAATGGACACGACGCGCGGCAGCGTGGTCGCGTGTTGTCCGTGTGACGATACAGCACGAAGTGACAACAGTAAGAAAAGCTCGGAGAAACCCAGCCCCAAGCCCAGTGGGCGCATCAAGTGTTGCAGACCACCAGGTACCCGTACTGACAGGGAGAGCAACTGCTGACCTAATATTATCAATCGGGCAGTGTTATAGAATAGCAGCTCGAAGTTTAGATCTGCGCCGGTCAGAGCCGGACACGTTGACTGCGGGCGAACATTCGCTACGCCGATCGCCAGTGCGGCTGGCCACACAACTGGTGTGTTGGCCGCACAGCCGAAACGCTTTTTCGTAAACGAGACGAGAGTGCGGCCGCACACGCCTGGCGTGTGGCGGCCGGACTTTACGCCAGTGCGGGTTTACGCGCTTGGCGTGTTCTACTACGCGTGTGCGGATAAACACATACGGTTGTGTTTCATAATTTTGCGTCGACTGTGCGGGCGCTCACATACGGTTGTGTTTTTCGATTTTGCGAAATATTTAATACGCTGTTTTTACTATACTATAACAAAGGTAATATGCGCTCACCGAATTCAATACAAAATAAAATTAACTTGTATTTTTCCAAATTTCATTTCCAATTTTCCAGTCGAAACATCTGGCAAGCAAAACTAGAGGGTGTGTTAAAACTCTGCTTAACCTTTGGGGAATGCAAGCGTAGTGTTACACAGCAGGACTCCGGGCTCTTCGCCAGCCTGAGGGTCGTCTTCACAAAACCTTAAAAATTTATTTTATTTATTTATTTATTGGTTGAAACGAGTCTATACAGTAATGCTCGCGAGTCTTGAGTTAGGTTAAATATGTCATACGAGCCGATATTTATTTTTCTAGATAACCTACCGACGCGAACGACAAGTAAGGAGTTTGTAAGTGGCAGCGGCGACAAGAAGTAAGCATGCAGTTCAGTATACAATGTTGTGACTAAGTGTTCATTATTACCGAATTATGTCTTCGTAAATAAACGTGTTTTAGGAATAAAACTTGTGTTTTGTTTTAAATTTTAAAAACCCGCCATTTTGATTTTTAAGTTTTATTAAGAATTGTGTACGAGGACATAGGAACGGGCATACACACATACAGATCAAACACATAACCCTCCTTGTGGACTTCGTCACAGTCGGGTAAAGAAAAGGACAACAAAAAAAACAGTATCTTCTTACAAATTGTTCAATATAACTTTATTACATACACTTACATCTAGTTATGTTACAAAATATCACAAATTTACAAATGCACATAGATATAAGCATTCTCACAAGCATTTTAAGACTCACAAGTCCATTGTCACCTTCAAAAAGCCTCAAATGTCTGTTTTACAGGAATGCAAAGAATTCAGAGTCCATAACAACTGTGCACAGCTTCACAATCTCACTAAGATTGTTGTATTTCACAACTTCATTTAAATAAGAAATAGTGATACAAAGTAGTAAGATTTACATTAAAAAAATAAGGGAATATTATATTTAAAGTGTTGACCAATTGTTTATTACAAGTTATGCATCTCCATATTAATCTGACATAATGTGCGAGAGCTATTGAGTTGGATAAATATAACATCATGCATGTGCCAAAGGTTGTTTGCTTTACAGAAATAAAGTAATAATTATGCTATGACTAGAAACTAACTAAAACAAGTTTACATCATTATGGATTTAATTAAAAGCACTCATTCAACACACAAAAGATTACCAAAATCCCTATTGACCAACAACTGTACAACTTTTTACATTTTTCATGGTAATTGGCTCAGTTATTTAGTTGTCAAAATGTACAATACAGACAAAACAGTTCACGTTGGAAACCTTTACATGATTAAAATACAATCAACATCTCTTACATTTAAAATTGTCTTAATATTTGCCGCAGCTCAGTTCCATACACAATGAAGCACAGTTCAGCCCCACGCTTGACTTTTACAATAGTGCAGCACTAGTTTCCCATCAGTACCAAAACACTCATACAAGTTCTTCACTAACTGGTCTGGAGAAGGAGCGAATGTCTGGTTCACATAGAGAAACTGGAAAGATGAGATTACCATGTTAATTTAGTTTTAAATGTGTATTTTAGAATAGTGTTAATACCAGCATATTATTGTCTCATTGCAGGGCAAAGGCCTTACAGATAAAGAATTTATTCTGAAATGTCTCATATATTTTTACTTGTACTGGCACCAGTTAATTTCAGTTCATCAGTTTATCTATATGAGCATATAGTAAAGATACTTCTGCAGAAGACACAAATATAGATCTCATATAATAATTATATCTGGGTAGTTAATTCTGGCAATTGTCCTGAACTCTGTTAATCAACAGCTAGCTGGCCTGTTAATTGCGGAATTGGCCTACCCCAAGCTGTGTAATATTAGCAGCCAATCAATCATTGTGTTGCATTTGTAAATGTACATACTTAGGTGGTAAGTAAGCACCTACACCTGTTTGAACTGCTAGAGCACCATTGTTATTAATTTTCTACAAAATATACATTTCTACAAAATTGTAATGATGTCTTACCAGTTTCTCATCAGGTTCCAATTTAAGATATTTCTTTACAAACTCCATGATCCATCCGATTGGTTTCTCGGCATCTACAGCCCACTTCTTTTTCTTCATAATTGGAGCATTCCCAGTAGCTTTTAACAGGATGTCAACTGGAATAGATAATTAAAGTACTTCATGTTTTATTGGTTTCTTTGTAAGAGCAATGAGAACATTTGTATAATAAATTAAAAATTACATTTCACTAATTTTATTATATTCTGTAGTAAGTACATGAAAATACAATAAAGATAAAAGAAAAGGTAGTTATAGATGGATATTAGATTGTGAGACGTATGATGTGATGGAACGAAGGAACCGTATACCTAACTTGGGACCAAAGTATGCAGAAGATTGATTGTATGATTGTGGCACATAATACTTTTACATCGTCGGTTTCCTAAGTGCTAACAATCATAATTGTTTGTAACAATTCAAGTTGAATTGCATTTATTCCTCATGATCTTGGCTGTAAAATTCAACAATAATCTTACTTTTCACTTTGTCCGATTTAGAAGCGTCTCCATTCTCTTTTTGATCACCTTCAATTTTTAAACTCTCCGTCGCATTAGATAAGTCTGATTGAACATCGTCGGTCTGCTTTTCGTCTCCCATTTGCGTTAACCGATATGATATTTGCAAATTTTATTAAACAAAGTCCACAATGAACAGACTTATCCTCAATTCCACTATTTTCAC
This sequence comes from Hoplodrina blanda, assembly GCA_949316365.1. NCBI lineage: Eukaryota > Metazoa > Arthropoda > Insecta > Lepidoptera > Noctuidae > Hoplodrina > Hoplodrina blanda. The sequence continues at coordinate 15,972,386 of OX438587.1, read as the reverse complement.
TTCTTAGTTCCTTCTTCCATCCACTTCCACCATCAGTCTGTGTCTGTCACTCTGTCAAGTCTGTCAGTGTCAAACTGTCAATCCATCAAACAAACAAACTGTCACGAATCTAGTCGAATCAGTCCATCAATTCTACTATCATATATATTATATTCAGCGTCGTCTGTGCAACGATTGTGCGATTTGATATTTTATTTATTTACTAAGTATTAATATGTCATTTCACGTTCTAGTATTTTATAGATTGTTGTTGTTACTTGTTTTGTGTACTGGGGGCTTACCATCACCTTTAAGAAAACGTTCAAATGCCTGTCAGTCAACTTCCATTCAAAAGCAGGCCTGCTTAGGAATCGCTAAAAATCGTACCATGACCGTATTAAAGGTGAACGATTATTGAACGGCAATGCTTGTCTCTGCCTGCTTTGATGATGAAGATGAAGTCTTAGTGTTGTGACTAAACAACGTTCAAAAACTACGATATAATTTTCTAACACATTACCGGTTTTTTTTTAATGATAATAACTTTAATTTCTTAGATAAGTACACGTTATAACTAAGATTATGTATTACAACTTACCATGATTTATTATCTAAAAGCTCTAAAAAGCACAAGTTTCACTTAAAAAAAACCTTTTTAACAATTAAAGATACAATGTGATATTCAGAACGTACCTACGTTCATCAACTGTCAGCGCGTAAATATAAACAAACATTTAACTTGATTAATTTACTAAGCCTTTGGAGGATTTATTATTTTCATTATAGGTTCAAAACCCTCGCACAAACGGGGGACTAAATCTTTTGATAGGCCTGTAAAATACAAATATTAATTGAGTATTGTAGATTTGTAGAGTAGGTTTTTATTTATACTTACATTACGTATTTTCATAGGTTTTGGTTACCATTGATGATTTTAAGTTATATCTTCTTACCTATATTAATTGATTCTTATTCCCTGTCATTAACTTCATTATTGTTATTTATTTCCCAAATGCAACGCCGTTGGTATGTTTTTCCATACGATTTTCACACTTCAATTTTATTATTTACATATTTCGTACTCGTTACACAGCTACAAAAATGAAAAAGTCTGGTTTAATTCGCTTACAATTCTCACTATCCACTTTAAAAACTCTTATTATATATATAAACCTAACATGTTGCCACGAATATCATTTTAGATTACAAAACGATGTTGAAAAAGCTAGTCCCATAGTAACTTTTTAGCAATCGCTAATTTTGACATTACAGCCGTTCCATTATCATTTTGCTGCTGTCAAATAGCACGTCATAGTACGAAAGTCTATAGAAAAAAAAAGGTGAACGGTTTTGTAAACGTTAACTTAGCAGGCCTGTTACAGGCCTGCTATAACGATGTCATAGTACAAAATAGCGAGGCAGTTCAATATCCGGGCAACTTCTGCCCTGCTATAGAGGTGATAGTAAGCCCCCTGTAGCAATCTTCAGAAACAATAAATCCGGGAATCACGGGGAATCCCCAGATAAAATATTCCTAAAGTAGTAGAATTTAATAAAATCTGAAAATTCGGCAATCTTTCTTTCAAAACCAGCAGCTTTGGACTACCAAGAAAAAAAAAATCGAACTGTAGGTGCTATCAGACTATCAGTTTATTTTATCTTCTCCCTTTTCTGTATACTTGCACTTTCGACTGTCAGAGTAGGTATTCGATTCTTTACATTTACGACTTGCGCCTGGTAATGCTTACCCACAGGTTGCTTATATATTTCTTGGGTTTGTTAAGATAGTAAGAACAAGATAAGTATATCACAGGATCATGTTAATGTAAGTAAGAACCGAAAGACGTCAACCTACGGTGGCAAGGTGCGAATCCGCTAAAGGCCATACCAGGGCCCTTACTATGACCTCTATAGCAGGGCAGAAGTTGCCCGGATATTGAACTGCCTCGCTATTTTGTACTATGACATCGTTATAGCAGGCCTGCAACAGGCCTGCTAAGTTAACGTTTACAAAACCGTTCACCTTTTTTTTTGTATAGACTTTCGTACTATGACGTGCTATTTGACAGCAGCAAAATGATAATGGAACGGCTGTAATGTCAAAATTAGCGATTGCTAAAAAGTTACTATGGGACTAGCTTTTTCAACATCGTTTTGTAATCTAAAATGATATTCGTGGCAACATGTTAGGTTTATATATGTAATAAGAGTTTTTAAAGTGGATGGTGAGAATTGTAAGCGAATTAAACCAGACTTTTTCATTTTTGTAGCTGTGTAACGAGTACGAAATATGTAAATAATAAAATTGAAGTGTGAAAATCGTATGGAAAAACATACCAACGGCGTTGCATTTGGGAAATAAATAACAATAATGAAGTTAATGACAGGGAATAAGAATCAATTAATATAGGTAAGAAGATATAACTTAAAATCATCAATGGTAGGTAAGCAAAACCTATGAAAATACGTAATGTAAGTATAAATAAAAACCTACTCTACAAATCTACAATACTCAATTAATATTTGTATTTTACAGGCCTATCAAAAGATTTAGTCCCCCGTTTGTGCGAGGGTTTTGAACCTATAATGAAAATAACAAATCCTCCAAAGGCTTAGTGATCTAAGCAGAGACTAAGGTGAGTGTTATCAATTCATCAGATTTTCTATTGTGGAGCATAACTACACTAGTGTGTTTCTTGTGTATGTTCCTTGCTATTAAACATAATTTGCTGTGTATTAAAGTGACAATGAAAAACATCAGCAAGTAATCTTTTAATCCATTTATTTCAGGAGATTCTCGGTATTGACTCAGAAAAACAATAATGACATCAATTTTATTTGGAATGCAGAACCAGTCTCCAGAAGCCTTTTACACTGAGAAGCATAACAAGACCCAAAACATTATTGAGAGGACCATTGATGTACTAAAGGCTCGATTGAGATGTTGATTAGCCCATCGAGTGCTACATTTCCAATCACAAATGTTTTGCAAATGCATGTGTTTCTACACAACATAATGTAACACAGTAAATTTATGAAAATAAAACAATGACCAGTGGATGGTGAGAATTGTAAGCGAATTAAACCAGACTTTTTCATTTTTGTAGCTGTGTAACGAGTACGAAATATGTAAATACTTAATAAAATTGAAGTGTGAAAATCGTATGGAAAAACATACCAACGGTGTTGCATTTGGAAAATAGATAACAATAATGAAGTTAATGACAGGGAATAAGAATCAATTAATATAGGTAAGAAGATATAACTTCAAATCATCAATGGTAACCAAAACCTATGAAAATACGTAATGTAAGTATAAATAAAAACCTACTCTACAAATCTACAATACTCAATTAATATTTGTATTTTACAGGCCTATCAAAAGATGTAGTCCCCCGTTTGTGCGAGGGTTTTGAACCTATAATGAAAATAATAAATCCTCCAAAGGCTTAGTGATCTAAGCAGAGACTAAGGTGAGTGTTATCAATTCATCAGATTTTCTATTGTGGAGCATAACTACACTAGTGTGTTTCTTGTGTATGTTCCTTGCTATTAAACATAATTTGCTGTGTATTAAAGTGACAATGAAAAACATCAGCAAGTAATCTTTTAATCCATTTATTTCAGGAGATTCTCGGTATTGACTCAGAAAAACAATAATGACATCAATTTTATTTGGAATGCAGAACCAGTCTCCAGAAGCCTTTTACACTGAGAAGCATAACAAGACCCAAAACATTATTGAGAGAACCATTGATGTACTAAAGGCTCGATTGAGATGTTAATTAGCCCATCGGAGTGCTACATTTCCAATCACAAATGTTTTGCAAATGCATGTGTTTCTACACAACATAATGTAACACAGTAAATTTATGAAAATAAAACAATGACCGCATCTAGTTTAAAAAAATGTGTTTAATTTTTACCTGTTTACAAATTAAGTTATTATCATTTATCACATGATACTTTCTTATGACTGACTGAAACATATATACATATAAGTAGGAACCCATATTATCCATATAAATGCAATGAAAGTTTACAAGAACAAAAACTGGTAACAGAGATGATTGCCTGCAGGAGCCATAAATTCATATGGTGTACTTTGTTGGTTTCTAATATGCAGGTATATGTATATAAAAACACATCATGAGTATTATTCTTTATTTTAATTTTCATCCTAAATACATAGGTATGTATAATGATTAATTAGTTAGGCTCTCCACTGGATGGAATTACTAGATATATTATTTTTCAGATTAGTAGACTAGGAGATGTCAAGAATACTGGGGCTCCGTTGCATTCCTGTAAAAAGGTTATGTTTCTTGGATTATGGGCATTGCGGTTCTTGTATTTCGATATTTCAATAAATTCCTTTACTATAAATGTACCCATGTGTGTATTTTTGTAGGAACAACACAACAAAATACTTTTTTACAATAATTGTGACTGAAACAAAATTTACCAAAAGCACTCTATACTCTTATCGACTTTAATGTCTAGTAGGGCTTCGAACATTATATATTACTTTTGTAAAAGGCTGTGAAAATCATTAAATTATTAATCAAGTGAAATGTTGTTTATATTTACGCGCTGACAGTTGATGAACGTAGGTACGTTCTGAATATCACATTGTATCTTTAAGAGTTAAAAAGGTTTTTTTTAACGTGAAACTTGTGCTTTTAGAGCTTTTAGATAATAAATCATGGTAAGTTGTAATACATAATCTTAGTTATAACGTGTATTTATCTAAGAAATTCAAGTTATGATCATTAAAAAAAAACCGGTAATGTGTTAGAGAATTATATCGTAGTTTTTGAACGTTGTTTATTCACAACACTAAGACTAAACTTCATCATCAAAGCAGGCAGAGACAAGCATTGCCGTTCAATAATCGTTCACCTTTAATACGGTCATGGTACGATTTTTAGCGATTCCTAAGCAGGCCTGCTTTTGAATGGAAGTTGACTGACAGGCATTTGAACGTTTTCTTAAAAGGTGATGGTAAGCCCCCAGCACGCGCTCGCGAGCCATTCGTGTCTTTTTCATAACGATATGGCGACAGAATGTTTACAGCTTTTACTAGTGTCCCGTATCCATCAACAAGGATAAGAGTTAATTGTCGTAGTTCCAGTGAAAATATTAATACGATAAACAGTGGTGCAAGAGAAATAACTGTGTTTTTTTTAAATACCTACATATAAGATGGGTTGGTTCTTGACTTTAATCTAGGCCAGTAGTAAAGATTTATACTAATATCTAGTATGCTGCTAATATACTATACATATAATCTGCTCAATGCCAGCATCTTAATGAAGGGATTTTTTTTAATTATGAACGGTCTTATTAGGAATCAATTTTTAATATAATTTACAGTTTCGGTGCTAAAGGCATGGTGGCCCGTGTTGCTCCATGAGTAGATTAGGTATGTCTTGTCTGTCGTGTTGCTATATGCTTGCAACCCAACCAATGCCACTGACAACAACAAAGTACTTGTCAATGTCACATTAACAGAAAAGTCAAGATGTTGCATAGAAAATGATGGCATGATGGTATTTTCCCCAGTTTTTCTAAACTTCGGCCAGGGTTGCCAACTTAGGAGTTTTCCCCCTAAATTTAGGGGGTAAATATATGCGCTGGGATTTTTTTTACGGGCGTTTATTATGTTTACGGGTATTTTCAGGGATTCTTTTTCCTAGTTTTTCATATGTTGAACTAGCAGTTTGGCGACATCTAGTACCGATTCTTATTACTAAGAATGCTGTCTGTATTAGTATATCAAAAATTTGACACATTTAATTACTGTCAAAAAATATGTATTTAAATTCGGCGTAATATCAAGCAACAAGCACAATTTTTTGAATATTATTATTTTATTTCGGGGATTTTATGGGTTTTTTACTGGACTACGCTTTAGGGTAAATATTTTCGAGAGTTGGCAACACTGCCTTTGGCGTTGTTTGTGTCCAGTGTAGCCAACCCTACAGTTTTAACTGTAGATCTACAGTTTTTTCGATATATCCTCGGTTTTTAGTTCAGACCTCCAAATCTAGTTTTTTTCTTTATGATGCTAGCGCCTCTATTTTATTTGCTGCGTATCCCATACCAACTTGATTTTAGCAAAATCTACGCTAATTTGATAAAAATATGTACGATTTTAACCCTATTCTTGGCACGGTGGATAATTTGATACCTACGCTGTACTTTTCAAAAATCTAGAGACATACACATATATGTCAAGTAAAATTCTTGAAAATTAAAAAAAAAAAATTGCCCAAGAATGAAATAAAATTGAACTGAAAACCAATAGGAAGGATGTGCAAATTGAAAACGAAGCAGTATTAGTAGAAATAATGTAAAATAAAGGTTTTTTTTGCTTTATTTTGTGGTTTTATTGATAATTCAAAATAATAAAGTTATTAAATAGTTCAAAATAAGAAAAGCTGTAGATTTACAGTTCTTTAAATAGAATTTTACAGTTTTCTACAGCTTTGAAAGCTTCTTTGCAGTTTTAGTCTCGGTTGGGGTTGGCAACACTGTTTGTGTCACTGTGTGGATGGATTAGCATGAATTAAAAAGAATTTGGCAAGAATACGGCAAGCTCGCTCACGTCTCGTTAGTGACTAAGTTTAATTGAATTCAAAATAATTAGATAAACCATTAAATTTTTAATTGCAATAATTTTCACAAAGGTGTGCAAAAAAATTTTTGACATTTTATTTTATCAATTTATCATTTTCACAACATACCTTCTTACGCCGATTTAAATGCAAAATCAATTAAAACGCAAGTAACGAAACAGTAACGTCATTTTATGATTGTAGTGCAATATGGCTTATGTGAAGACTTGGTCAACAAAGAAGGAGGTGCTGAGAGACCTTGCGAGAGCATCCGGCAAGAGAATGAGAAAGAAAGATGATCTTGATGAAGGCTACCTGGTGATAGGTGATGCCCCCCCACCCATAATCCCTGAAGACGAAGGTAATCATTGATTTATTATATGATTCTTGCATCTGTAATAATAGGAACAACTATAATAGAAAGAAGTATTTTGCTTGTTTTTTTTGTTAGATCGATTACAGTCAGCAACAAAAGTCGATTAACAATGTTACTTTTTTATATCATTTAAACAGACACTTAACACATAATGTACTGGCTTTCAGAATTTCAGGCAATAGCTAAGGGTTTATTTTATCTTAATTTGATATTCATTGCGTTTTACTTTTAATATTGTACTTAATAATTAGGATTTAAAAATCATAAATGTTAATCGACTTTTGTTGCTGACTGTACCTCGGAAAATACTGGTCCGAATACAAAAATTCTTTCGCTGATAGAAAGAAATACAATCAGGATGTTTTATGGTACCAGCAAAGTCATGAGCAGAAGCTAGTTAATTATAAAAATGGAATAGATAGGGTTCTTGCGGTCAGGCTGGTGATTTATTTGTAAATCCAATGCAATTATAGTACACTGCTATGTGCTGACATAGACGGTTTATGAATATAAGGCAGGCAATATTTTAGTTGTTATAGCATTCTTGATTCTGAACATGGAACTGCAGTGTCATAGTGTCATGTTACATCATGTTTTTACAAGTAAAACTGTGTTGTAACATGACAACAGCTAACAGTAAGCAAGCAATAAGCATCCTTTTCCACTAAGACATATGGTACAAATTACAACAACATTGTCGCCAGTCTACCTTCATTATGTTATATATGGGTAGTTACTTTTTTGTTACATATCTCAGTTGCCTGTTTGTTGTTTGATTCTGCATTGGCTAATTAACAATGCTAAAATTGGACTTCATTTATAAATAAAGTAAAACAAAGTTGATTTCTGTGTCTGTCTTTAGGCTTACTTTTCCAAAACTACAGAATGGCTTTTGATGAGGTTTAGAGAATTTATTCTGGAAGGTTTTTATGTAGAATATTATAATACAATATTCTCTGTCCATGCTAAAAAATACCTCCTAAGTGGTACAATGTTTATACAGGGTGTCCCATAACTCAACGTCAAGCCGAAACGGGGTGACAGGATTAATCATAACCATCACGAGAAAAATCTGAAAAAAAATCTATCCCATGCAGTTTGAAAATTATGGGCATTTTAAGAAAAACCTAGAAATTTGATCAAACTGTACCTTTTTTCGGTTATTGTGGTTATTCTTTTTTATTTTTGTTCATTTGAACTTTGGAAACGTAATCCTAAATAACATTTCTAGAATCCTAATAAAAAATAATGACACAATTGCCTCAAGTTTCCGAGAATTGAGACTATTTGTTAAACTACGAATTTAAAATTTTCAAGATTCGTCGACTTTGACAGGCCCTCCTTTAAAAAAAATGTACTAGAGTGCCTTGGCAAGTGGCATTAAAAGTTGGCGCATTTAATCAGAATTCTAAAATGGTACAATACTTGTTAGTTCCATACAATAAAAAAGAGTAAAAAAATTAAAACCTCAAGTAACCCGATTTTTGCTATCTCAGTTAAAATGTTTTTGATTCGCACAAGCTCTAGGTAGGGTCTTAATTTTAAGGCAAAATGATGAGAGAGATGGATAGTGGGTATGTTTGCCATGAGTGAGCGAGACAGATAGTGACGCCACTTTTACCAAAGTGAAAAAAAGTTAGTAAAATAATGAAAAATCTTGATCTAGTTTAATTTAGGTTTGTTGGAATAAAAGTCAGATGGAAAAATAACATTTTTTATTACAATAAATGTTCAAATTGTTTACCATCAGCCTCAATACAAACCCTACATCTTCTTCTAAACTAGATCTAGATTTTTCATTATTTTACTATTTTTTTTCACTTTGGTAAAAGTGGCGTCACTATCTGTCTCGCTCACTCATGGCAAACATACCCACTATCCATCTCTCTCATCATTTTGCCTTAAAATTAAGACCCTACCTAGAGCTTGTGCGAATCAAAAACATTTTAACTGAGATAGCAAAAATCGGGTTACTTGAGGTTTTAATTTTTTTACTCTTTTTTATTGTATGGAACTAACAAGTATTGTACCATTTTAGAATTCTGATTAAATGCGCCAACTTTTAATGCCACTTGCCAAGGCACTCTAGTACATTTTTTTTAAAGGAGGGCCTGTCAAAGTCGACGAATCTTGAAAATTTTAAATTAGTAGTTTAACAAATAGTCTCAATTCTCGGAAACTTGAGGCAATTGTGTCATTATTTTTTATTGGGATTCTAGAAATGTTATTTAGGATTACGTTTCCAAAGTTCAAATGAACAAAAATAAAAAAGAATAACCACAATAACCGAAAAATGGTACAGTTTGATCAAATTTCTAGGTTTTTCTTAAAATGCCCATAATTTTCAAACTGCATGGGATAGATTTTTTTTCAGATTTTTCTCGTGATGGTTATGATTAATTCTGTCACCCCGTTTCGGCTTGACGTTGAGTTCTGGGACACCCTGTATAGTGGACAGATGGTGCTCTCAGAGGTGAGGAGATCAAAGCAAAAATTGAAGAACGAATTCATTTAAAAGCATTATAGTATGGCCCATTTACATATTCTGGAAATAGCAGTTTAAAAAGCACCCCTATTATCATACTAACTTATTATTGTACTAGTTTGAGCAGGACTTGTTGAATAATAAATTTTATAATAGGTAAGCTTTATGTAAAACAACCTTTTCTTTACTTACATTTTTCTGGCACTAGAGGCGCTGTTTTCTCTCTGCCAAAATATGTGTACAATCGGCTATGTGAACCAAATAAATCTAAAGAAATCTTACTCAACTTTAATTATTATTGAACCCGGAGCCCAGGTTATAGGCCCAGGCATATTCTACTGTGTAATTGAGTAAAGAGCTGTATTTAAGTACGTAAGTTTGAAAAACATTCCACTCGCCGGTGAAGTAATCTCACTTTTCAACATGGAAGTTACAAATTATGTGTAGATTGAGAAGTTTGATGGCAGAAACTTTCGAAAGTGGAAATTTCAAGTAAATTGTGCCTTGAAAGCGAAAGGTTTGGATATAAATGTTGCAAAACCTGCTGATGGCGACATAAAACAATGGAACAAAAATGACGTCATGGCCATGTTAAGTTTAACTTCAACTATGGATTCGATTGAAAATTGCAATACGGCCAAAGAGGTGATGAATAAATTAGAATCCATCTATGAGCAAAAGTCAGAATTCAATAAAATGATGGTTCATGAAAAATTTTATCAGTACCAGATGTCACCAAATGACAGTATTGCGCAACATGTTTCCAAGGTGGAGAATTTGGCTAAGCAGATAAAAGAGAGTGGAGAAGAAATTAGTAACTCAGCAATTGGGAATTCAAAAAAAAAATATAGATTTTTTTTTATGTATTCAAAAACTTTATTACCTATTAATAATATTGATAAACTTAAAAAAATAATTTCAAATAATTCTAAACGATTAACTATCTTAAAAAATGCGAGCAGAGTCAATAAACTGACCTGTGGTCTGCACCATATCATAAATGGTGGTTTTTAGAATGTAATCTTCATAATTTAATCTTTCGACGGATTAAGTCAGTTACCATGTCCCTGACCTTTGTGCTGGAATCCGACAAAGCCTCGACGAATATACCTACTTAATACAATGAGGACGACCAATGATTTTTTTTTATTATGTCGTAAAAATACGATGTGTCGTATAAGCGAAGTGGACAGTAGATATTATTTATTGCTTAGCTTGCCCCCACAACACGACCTTGTCCCCGTCAAGTTAATTATTCCTCGGGAACCAAGATAAAAAGTAGGTATAGGTATATGTGCTGTTCCAGTCTATAATCTATTTCTGTGCCAAATTCCATCCAGATCCGTTCAGCCGTTCTGGCGCGATTGAATAACAGACATCCATCAAAACTTTTCCATTTATAATAGTAAGATATTCGACTCGGGAGGTCGTCAATAGGTCCATCAGTGTTCATAGTATACATATTATCATTTGCGTTCCCTTTGTACTTAGCTTGTTTTTTTTTAAGCTTTGATAGTCAGCAGGAAAAAACCTCAAAATTTTTTTCGTGATCTAGGGCCGTTATCTTGTTGCGGTCGGCCGCGGCCGTAGGTACCGCAATAGTCAATAGTAGGTTACACACGACACGATGTTTTGATATGAACAACGAGCGCTCTGTAACCACAAATAAACAACGGAGACTAGCTTCGGTACACAGGTTTACTCAATGAATTAAAAAATCTAAATTGAATAAAAACATCGGGTTGGAACGCAGTGCACCAGTACGATGAACTCTCGTGTATAAAGTTATTATGGAACAGATGCTGAGATGCAAATCCTCTTCGGGGAGGCAGCAAGCAGAAAGGCTATAGAGGCAGAGGAAGACGTCACACCAGATCTTGCAGGCATTCAGCAAATGTTACGAATGGTGAGTCACTTGCTTTAGATTATAAAACAAGTTTTTCTGTCAAGAAATATTCGATAGGAGCCATGGTGGTGATAGTGGTTAGTAGTGGTAATTCCTTGCTTTGACAACCACGTATATCTGTCGGTCCGGCGCGTGAGTGTCTGCTCGTCTCGTGTTGCCGTCCCGCCAAAAAAAGAGTAGGTAGGGGAACAGACGGCGCACCTGTGAGTTCGCATACACTTGTGACATAAATGTCACCGTAAAATATCAGATTAAAAAGTTTTTATGTCGAGTCATTAATAATTTATAGAAATAACCTACCAGAATCTCATGGCAAATGCCAGTCAAGTCTTTAGAGCGCTTTAAGTCAGGTGATAGTTTACAATTGATATTGCCATATGAAAATCGCAATTTGTTTTATTTTTATGCCATTAACTTCTGGTAGATTATACCCACTTTTAATAAATTGTGGGAATCACTCGTTACTTGTATATTCACAGTATTACATGACTTTACATGAGGGTAGGTAGATATCTATAATTATACTATTTAAAAAAAAAAAATTAAAAGAAAAACAAAAAACCCGACCTGCTTAAAAACTAATTAACTTAAATAAAAACTAAAAAGAAAGAAACAAGCCCAGTAGTTTAGAATTCTGTTAAGTAATACTAAATAACTACACAATTGAAATAGTTTTATAATCGATACACACATAAAACAAATCATAAATTCTAATGCAGAACAGAACGACTCACAGTCGGGGCCCATTCAAATATTTTACCAATCAAATCTTCCCAAGGGGCCCCGACTGTGAGTCGATGATTTTAAAATACCTATTCAACGACACCCCACTTGACATAGTTCATCGACTTTTTTTTTTTTTCATTTTGACAATATGGCGTCTGGTTGACGCTGTGGTGAATTTTGATTACTGTCATGGCTTTAGTGACACTCGCAAGGTTAAGACGAATCGATTGACGTAAGAATTATCAAAATCGGCCTACGCATTTGGTCTCTAGAACGCCACATAGAAACAAACATACATACATACATACATAGACTGATAAACACATTACCCTCCTTTGCGTCGCGCAGTCGGGTAAATACATATTTGCTAAAACTGCAAAATTAAACAAAGTTTACGAAATTATTTGTTTGATTATTCATCGACTTTTTTTAATACGTTGCCCTATTACTAGGTCAAGCTTATACAACTTCATCTGTTTGATGCCATGACTTATACTCGTACTTTCAATTAGCATATATTATATATCTACTGGGTACCTACTTACTATATTTTACTACTCTTTTATCTTTCCTTTCTTTTCTTTTCTTACGTTTTGCTCTCTTTCAGATGCAAGAGTTCAACAGCGGCGATGACGACGAAACCAGTGACGCTGCCAACTGCAAGGATTGCGTAATAGCTATTACCAAAGCTAGTAAATTAAACCCTAACGTCGAGGAATTCCAACCGAATGGTGTCATCTCACCTAGAGCTAATAGCCATACTATCAATGAGGACATTAACTCTAATGTTGTTGCACAGACTGTAGATGACACTGAAGAAACAAATATAAAGGCAACCGCAGATACTAGTGAACATGACGAAAGCCAACATGAACACGTAGATGAACATGTCAAAGAAAGCGATGTTCAAGATATTGCAACGACGCTGAAGAAGCAAATAAGCGATGGGGCAAAATCAAATATGTTTGAAGTTAAAAAGCAAAAGAACGTCGCTATTGCCACACTTTTGCGGCTTTATGCGAACAACAACACTTCCCCTATCAAAAGCACAGCACACTTAAAGTTGTGTACTCCAGAATATTTCGAAAGCAAAATAGAAAATCCCCCAAACGTGGTAAAGGTCGAAGCACCGTTGGATATCGCCTCATCAAGTTCATCGTCTACACCTAAAGATAGGTCAACGACGATACCGTCATGTTCGACAACGCCCAACGAAACGTTGTCACCTAAAACAAAAATTGACCCAGAGATTAAAAAATCCATAGAGAAAGTGAATAGGTGGTTAGGGGAACCAACAAAAAGGAACTCCCCAGCGGTGTGCCTCGGACCAATCGCTTTTAAACGGAAAGAGCCTATTAGCTGTAAATCTCCAGTCATTAATACCGCGCCGAAGACTCCAAAGCCTGGCGATAGCAAACAATACAAACCGACAAAATATGCCGCAGAACTCGGGAAGCAGTACCTCGAACGGAGCAAGGCCATGGAATCAAAGACAAAAGAAATCACATGGGAGAACCTTGAGGAAGTGTTGAAGGAAAAAGACTTAATGTTGAAAAAACGCTTAGAAGAACGAACCTTAGCCACTGATTCTTAAAAATACTAACAGCGGGTTGCATCAAACTATAAACAATACAAAATACTTATCTAACAGTACAGCGCCCTTATGCCAGAGTTCAAAGCCCACATTCAATAGTAAGTAAGGGTCAGTTCACACCGAGACGCGACGCGACGCGACGCAACGTGAAGATACTTGAAGCGGCCAGTGACTTCGCGCTGCGCCGCTCGCCGCCGCGAGACGCATCGCAACGTCGCCGCTCTTGCACGTCATTCTATGCGCGCGTACCGGCGATTCACCGCTGCGTCGCGATGCGTCTCGCGGCGCAGCGCGGCGCAGCGCGGCGTAGAGCGATGCATCGCGACGTAGTGCTGCGTGGTGTAACGTATTCTAAATTCTTACAATGAAATGTGTATCTTTTCGTCTAGAAAATAAAGTTATATTTTGAGTCGCTCTTTTAAAGTGTGCACGCAGCGTCGCGTCGCGTCGCGTCTCGGTGTGAACTGACCCTAAGTATAATGTTGGGATCACACAGCATTTCAATAGCAACTAATATATTAAAACTGTTGTGAGTTTATTGCAGTCCTGAGTAGCCTGACCCTTATTATATTATAATTCATATTTACATGAAGTTTTACAGAGCCTAACACAATATCTTGACGTTTACGTTAACGTTAGCGAATTTTGAATCAAAGTATACCTATGTTTGGCACATGATATTGATTATTTTAATTAACTTTATAATCTGTCTGGCTGAAAATAATTAAACCAATATAGTCGGTTGTCGTATTTTCGATTTAAAAGTCATGTGCAATAAGAATATGTTATTGGCCATACAGATCAATTCACAAGTATCTTGTAGCAAGTACGTCACAAAATTAACAGTTTTACATCTACTCCTATGGCAAGAGGTACAGTCAGCGACAAAAGACGCTGAGCATGTTGAGGTTCCACATTGACGTACATCACAGCTCAAGGCTACATAGTACGGTGAACATCCTAAGTTTCATATACAAGGTACAGTTTTGCATGCTCGTCAAATTTTAGGAGGTTGTCATAAAAGAGAGATATATATATATTATTAATGATATATATATATTAAAGTTGTTTATGTTTGACAGTATTTTAGAATACACCTCTTTCAAAGAACAGAATCGTTGCGTATGCGATAGGCAGTGTCACGCTACTATATTACTGTGTGCGTGCGGGTTCATCGCTCCGCCTGCCTCCCATCACCAAAATGGCTAGTTCGAATTCGAAAATAGGTAACTAAAAAAATCCTTTTTATTTTATTATTGATTCGTGTTGAAAATCTCTATCCTAATTACCGCCTTAATTTGATGAGAATAGAAAATTGCACCTTGTATGGGTGATCGTCTTAAAACAATGTTAACTGCACACGTCAACTTTACAATATTCGTTTAACTTTAACCTTTAGACCAACCAAAATGTACCCAGCACGCTACAGTCACGACCACATGACAGACTACGTACGATTACAATTTTATACGTTAATAAAGATCATAAAACAACATTATAGATTTAACCATTACTTATAGATTTAACAATAAAGATTTATTTATTTACTTTGCTAGTTGTGTTCCTTGCTTCATCTTAATTTAATATTAGATGAACTTCTTTCTCCATATTACGAGTAACATAAGAGACAAAAACTAATACCAATCGAAGTTTCGAATGCATAGCTTGGCACTGACGGCACACTTTTTGATGTGGCGGTCAACAGGTTAATACGATTAACATTCTAGTTCGCAAAAGCCAACAGAATTTTGTAGTATTTATTGACAAGTGCAGTTAAAATTGTTTGTTATGCCAATCACCGATATTTTTTTTACTTGACATGTGCACCGTATTGTTTGGCTCTGACTATACAGCGACATTTATTGCTTGGTGTTATCACTTGTAGAACGTTGTACATGTTCAACGATTTAAGTTGCTGACTATCTTAATACGTCTTACGTATTCATAATTTGTTGTTTGATGCATTCCGCTGTTACTAGTGTACCTTTAGGTTCATAACGACAACTTCCCAAAACGTTCACCCTCCCAAAACGTCCACTTCCCAAAATGGTAATTCCCTAAATGTCTATTTCCCATTTCGTCCACTTTCCCAAAACGACCAAAAATCTATAATTCCCAAAAAGTCCACTTCCCATAACGTCAACTCTCAAAACGTCCACTTTCTAAATAGGTTTTTTTTTAATCAAAATGTTACGAGTTCCGGTCCTGTGACAAGACAAATATTTCTATGCGTGAATGTGTATTAATAATATAGATAGTTATTATAATTCAATGACAATAACATATTATTTCATGGTAAACTGCAACAGTTACAAACGGTTTTGCAGGTCACAGTGGCCCAATCATTGTTCATAATTGTTATGTTTCATAAAATTTTCTATTTTGGTCCTGTTTCAGTTTAATAATAATAATAATATACACAAAAAATATATATATAATATAGGTACATTATGCATAATATGCATAGTTTCATAAGAGTATAGCTATCACAGATTCGTATTTTAATGTTAAAAAGCAATCTCCATTACGCATTTTTATTTACTCATTGTAGTCCTGTTTAGAAAAAGATGATAAAGCGATTCTTTTATTTTTTAAGAAAATATAGGGCAAGTGTTAAATTTTGTGAAGTAGACGTTTTGGGAGTAGTCGTTTTGAGAAACAGACTATTTGGGAACTGGTCGTTTTGGGAAAGTGGACGAAATGGGAAATAGACATTTAGGGAATTACCATTTTGGGAAGTGGACGTTTTGGGAGGGTGAACGTTTTGGGAAGTTGTCGTTATGAACCTAAAGGCTAGTGTATTTCGTAAATTAGGACGGAATTTTAGATGTAATTGACTGATATTATGTTTTAACCACATAAATTATTATATTTTAATTGAAAAATTATAAAATAGCAAAATATTATTACTTTAAAGACAATACTTTTAATGAAGTAGATATTTATGTTATAATAAAGTTTTTTTTTATTACGGTTTCTATTTTAAACTATTCGTAGTGCTTTTTAAAATGATATAAATTGGTTAAAACTTAACAAAATCCCAGTTCAGCAATATTTGAGGTGGGTTTTTCAAAACTGACACTTTTGCTAGGCTGACTTTACTACTTAAGTATTATGTGTTATTTTACACCGAATGAGAGCTAGTAAGTGTAATCCGACGAAAACATAAATGGAGCAAAGTTCGGTAGCAACAACCAACAAACTGCTATGGAACTTGGCACTCGTTAAATCTCAACTCTTTTATAGGTGATACCGACTACCTCGAAGCTTGATGCTACCGAACTTTGCGCATTTTTCACATTTATGTTTTTATCATAAATTTTTTAAAAAGTTTAATGTAGGTATATGATTTTGATGTTCGTTTTGAGTGTTACTTGGTTTAACCACGATAATAATTTAGCTTAAAAGTGTTCGATTTTTTCTTTTGTAAGTGCATAATGATGATTACCACACTATTTTATGTTGGTTGAGATGTTAAGAGTGGTCGTCTATAGTTCCAATATTTGTAAACACGTGAACACTATGTATATTTAAAAAAATTTTAACCTTAAAATTCTTGATTTGTAATACTTTTTAAGTGCTAATGTATGATTTAGTAGTTTTTGAATAAGGTACATTGCATTCACGTGCCTCTATGTATGATTCTGTATGCAAATATTGTAAACATTGATTTTAAAAGAGTACGTATGGAGTTTTTTGCCCATTCTTCTCCATACAAAACTACCTTTTGGAAGGGGCAACTAGATTCAATTCCTTTTTCTTTGCCTTGCAATGGCCTAATTGAAATAAATGATTTGACTTTTTCAATAACTTTTTTCACAGCGATTTCAAATGAACCGCCATAATAAATATTGTAGTACATGAAAAAAGCTTTCCAATGACATATTATGTTTGCTCGTTATTGGTTTGTAGACCAGATTGCCGCTGATTTCTAATTCCCATCAAAGTCAACATTCGCTAAGGCCTTTGCCACACTAGACGGAAATTCCGTCGCCGAACTTCCGCGGCGGAACGCCAATACATGTTATTGCATATAAAATACAAATAGCGGGCACACTACGCGGACGACCGATCTTCTGCGTAGTGTGCCCGCTATTCGTATTTTATATGCAATAACATGTATTGGCGTTCCGCCGCGGAAGTTCGGCGACGGAATTTCCGTCTAGTGTGGCAAAGGCCTAAAAGATAATATTCTAGACAATCATCTTATTTGTATAATGTTCTAAACAATGAGCTAGACATCTATTTACTAACTTACCGCGGGTGTAAAAACACTTTGACTAAAGGGCTTAAGTCGAAGACTTATGACGAGGTGGAAAATATGATACAGTGGACGAGAATGTGTTTATAACCCACATTAAGCCTAAGGTTGTTATGCAGTTAATGGAAAATGATGTTCCACATCATTTTCCGATCCCAAGACCAGTCGTAGGGTTAACTCACAACACCTAACCATGAAAATGTTTCCCCTTTCTAACTTTTTTTTAATGTGTACTTCTTTAAAATATCTACTTACTCTTACTCTTGACATACACGCACGAACTCATTAATACTTAGGTACATATACAAACACACCCCCATACACCCTCACACGCACCCCAATACACAAACACATCCCCAATTGCTAGCGCGCTTACTTAATTAATATGTTAATCTCATTCATACTTACTACTTCATTTTTGTTATTTTAGATTATTATAAAAATACCTTGTAAAACTTCATAAATAACTACTGCAGTAAATGTACTTAACTTGGGAAGGGCGGAGCACCCTGACACAAGCAAATCAATTGCTTAAAAGGAGGCTCCTTATTGTAACTAGCATAATTAAGTTATTTAAGCTGCTAATAAACATTTTAGAATTTTTGAATTTTGAATAAAAAATGCAATAATTACCTGATCAAAATTACTTTCTTTAGAAAACATTACCACTTCTTAGAATTTTTTCCTGTATCGTTTTAACTTGAAGTATTTTGTACCTGTAGTACCTAGTAGTTACAGTCGGTTTTCATTCAGGTACATAGTCTTCCAATTATAATTGTGCAGTTAATCTATAGATTACGAAATATTTTGTAAAACATTTTTTAAAGTGTATTAAAGCATAATAGTGTCATTACACTACATGCTTTAATACACTTAGTACCTATGGACTTTCTTACCTAACCATTCTTCTATAAGAAACGAAACTACCCTTTGGTTGTTGTGTTTTCTTGTAATGACATTCAAAAATAGCTATCTATGGGTCTAATTGAAATAAATGAATCGTTGAAATATCGTGTTATTCTTATGATCAAATAGCACAAGTAAGTACCTAAATATTTGGACCAAATGGGTACATGACACCATGACCCAATAATCCCAAGACAAAAAAAAACACTTAGCACTGAACACCCGATCAATTTTCAAACAGTAAAACATTTTTAGTTGGTTTGAAATCAATAAATGGTTATTCATTTGAGTTGGTAAATAAGTGACGTTACAGTTTACTATTGCCTTATAAAATCTGTAGGAGAATTATTGTGCGTGACGGCTCATAAAAAGTAGGTAAGTCAATTGATTGGTGGGTTCAAATACCCAGTGTAGGTAGACATAATATATAATCGCCACGCCAAGTGTTTTCACATTCTTGTAATAAATGGAACTCTGCCGCATTGCAAAGTTGTTTAGTGTCTGGAGGTAAAGCCCTTTTTAGGATTCCTTACTCAAAGGGTTGGCTTGGCACCCTATAAGTAGGACTCCGCTGTCTGTCTGTCCGTCCGTGAATCACAGGGCTGCATCTTTTGAAAAAGTTTTATTTTATTATACTTTTTTCTAAGAAAATATTGCCCCACGCTTGGAATTTCTAACGTACCTACCGTGTGGGCGCGTTAACACGTCCTCCGTTAACTTGTTTTGACTTTCACAAACAGCGAGACCCGGAACAACTGTCTCTATAGGCTATACAAATATTTGTTCCGTGCTGAATCAAACCTGAGACAAGCAGCGCAGCAGTTAACTAGGTATTGTTAATATTGTACAGTGGAACGGAACCCTTCAAGTGCGAGCCCGACTCGCATTTGCATGGTTGGTTAGTCTTTTTTTTCAATTCGAAAATGAAGCTTTCTCAAGTGTGTATAACGTCATCACCACCCAATGTGTCGGGCGGAGCTGAAACGTGTGAAAAGGCTATGCGATTTATTACTTAGCCTTCGTACTCAATAAAGGCGGTTTCACACCGACAACGCAAGGAGTTGCAACGCAAGGTTCTAAATTGTCATATTTCATTTTGTGTATTGTAAACAAAAGCAATGTTTACACATGAGGGCATTTGATTGCAAAGAAGCCATCCCGTGCCAACATTCAAATAGTGCGTAATATCACTTATTAATTTGGATAAACTATTTTTATTTTTCAATGTTGTTTTAATTATGGTAGTATTTGTATTTGAGATTACTATGTTTGTTACAATTGTTACTACTTTGCGCATTATAATAATTTATTTACCCGTGAATTCGTACGCGACTCAAATGTACCATAAGAGGAGTTTCCTCGTCCGGAGCCAGCACTGGGTTTAGTAGCCCCAACGGCGTATTTAGAACAGGCAGTCAAAATAAATGTGTAAGTACGTACACTTTCGTGTGTATGCTGTTGACCGTTGGAGAGTTCCTTCTTCATCTATAGGAGATGGGCGTAGAATTCTAACATGCATAACGTGACCATGAGTTCCGTTTTAAACGGGACTGTCACTTTATTCGTGACTACGTGCCGATGTCCTCAAATGATGCTTCGGATTGCAGGATTGTCCCGTTTCTATGTTAAAAGTACTGATATAACTTCACATTTTGTTAAATATTTTTTTGTGTAAGTAGGTACTTATTACAATTTTTGGGTTGGCTTTAGTACCTATCCTTTGGCAGGCGGACGGGGTTAAAAGTGGTTAAATCTGGTAGAGGATGGGGCCCCGATTATAACGCTACCACTCATATTACAAGGTAATGGATATTTTTCCAGAAATTTTCAAAAATTGTTTCTAACCTCAAATCTGGGGTGCTATTCTCTAAAAGACTCGACGACGAACTCGTCGACGAAACTAGTATGGTCCCCAGTGGATTTTCAACTTTATGCTGTAGATCACAACGTTGTAAATCTATTAAACACAAACTGTTTCGGAACTCGTCGTAGAGACAGTTTGTCGTTAATGGATTTTCAACTAAATGGTCTAGAGCATAAAGTTCAAAATCCACTGGGGTCCATACTAGTTTCGTCGACGAGTTCGTCGTCGAGTCTTTTAGAGAATAGCATAGCAGATAAAAAGCGAAATGTAAACGTTATTAGGTGAAACAGAACGTAATAGGAGATCAACAACTAAATATCGTCTGTGGTGTACAATGTCATACCAAAATAGAGAAAAGTATAGCAAAAAAAAAAAAAACTGTCTCTGTTATAATTTGTTGTTGATTGTTGTTTTGATTTTTATAACAACCTAGAAAGATGTAGAGTCTACTACAGTGTTACTCCTAGTAAGTATTCAAGAGCGAGCGAAGCGAGCTCGGAACTTGGGGCACCCCGACTCGGACAGGTTAGGTTAGAAGGGGATGGCGGGGTCTGAAAGACCCCGCCATCCCCTTCGTGGTTATTTTTTTTAAACCACCCAGAAGTAGGAGCTCCGCGAAGCGGGGCTCCGTCGACGACGCCTTTGTTAATATTGATTGGAAGCAAATTTGATATTTGATTGTGATTTTCCCCGACCGTAGTAGGTGATTATAGTGTTTTGAGGTTAGATTAAGGTCAATGTGGGCAAATCCGTCTACGGGGCTATTCCGTACACATGCGTTTACTATATATTCCAGAATAGTTACGCTTTTACTGGTTCGGTCGATAAAACAGGATCAGTTTTTAGTTCGAACTATGATTCAAAGATGGAGCAAGGTGGTCTACAAGAGTCAAAAAATGCATTTGAAGTTTAGTTGTGCTACGAACTCGGAACTCAAGTGTTGCGTGCCGTTGTTTCTTATAAGGTAAATATTCAATTTTATAAGTTACGACTTTCTGAGTATGCTTATCATGTAGTTTAATAAGTGTTTTAACGGATTTTTCTATTTGTTTTGAATAAAAACCAGTAGATACAGAAATAATTGTTATAAAAAATACGTAACCTCAAAATGGTCAAGTGGGAAAATCCGTCTAATTTCGAAGGGGCTAAATCGTCATATACCGGAATTACCCCATTACAGATTTCGTCAACCTTTTTCATACTTCCTAGTTTTAGTTTTAGTGTTATACTTTGAAAGTTCACTGATAACTAACAATTGGGTCAACAGAATATTATAATTATGTTCCTGCTTTAGTTAAATCTAATACCAGGCCTATGGTCAGATAAAATGTTTATTAATATTATTATTTTGTTTGTTTTCAGTTTTCTCATAATTACTAAAATAATAGTAATCATGGTGAGAAATTATAAAAGAAAAGGAAAGGAAAGGGTTCCTATAGCAAGGAGTTGCATGCAGCTGTACTGGCAGTCCGAAAACCTTAATTCAATTTTTAATACAACATGTGAAGTGCAGCGTTGCTTAAAATTGTAATGCTCTTAGACCCATTAAAATAACCCTGTTTATTTAAGTTAATACCATTGTCATATTATGATGTTTCAATGTACCTGAAAAATTAAACTGATAAGTAAAAATATTTAGTTTTCAAACTTTTTAAAAAGGTTTAAAGTCCCTGGTTATAAAAATAGGCCGGATTAGCCCCCAAAAAAGATTTTAGGGAGTAAAACGTAAAATAAACCTTATTTTTATGATGTTACAATACATTTTTCTTCATCATCTGCATTTACTTGTTTACAAATTGCATACCTTGATGTAACGGCGTAACTCGAGGCAAATTTGCTACTAGACGGATTTGCCCCCAATCCTTGGGAAAATCCGTCTAACGACCGATTTTTAAAAAAACCTTGTTAGTTACATATGGAGGGCTGTTTTGTTGTTTAAAATGGATGTGTATTCAAGACAACAAAATTCTGTATCGCGTACAACCATCAAATTTATATTAAAGTAGTAAGTGTACCAGTTTTAGTTAACCAAATTCAACTTTCAAAAAAGTATGACGGATTTGCCCACATTGACCTTACAAATATCTGTTACCTTTTCAAGGGAGTGGTACCGGGGGCGGGGGGAGAGGGAACACTCCCCCCTTTCCCCCCACCACCTCCCATCCCCATCCGCCTGCCAAAGGATACTAAATTTTTACCAATTCGTGTTTGCAAGTGAGTGTATTTTTTCAAAATTAAGTTAAACTTGATGTTTACAAGTGATACTCGTTGTTATAATGTATGGGTAACATAGTAATTATTCAGGATTATGAATTTGATTTTTCAAATTATTACGTATAGTCCGATCAACGAGGCTTTTGTAACCCGAATAATTCCTCCGCCTATGAAACTTGGCACATGACGAAAATAGGTAATACACATTATAGATATACAATTATCCAACAACTTTTATTATGAGAAGTTAGGTATTTTTACCTAAACATGAAAATCGTTTAAGTATAGCTCTCTGTGAAAAATTCCTCAGACTGAAATTATTTCTGTATACGTACCTATGTATTGGTTAGAATAGGTAAGTACAGGCATCCAATATTTTTTCGATTTCCGAGATACTCCAAATTCAACTTTTAGCATTTTGCGCTATAACTTCTACCGAAAAATTTGTCTGCTCATTTTTATTTTCTAATATGGTTTTATTTACTTAAATAAATAGCTTTAATAAGTTATCCAAAAGATTTTCCTTTACAATATTATAATTCTTATTTTGACGTAATTACGTCGTGTGAATAATTGCTCAGGTAAATTAATTACGTTTCTTAGTTAGGGGTCGCTCTATTGTAATAGATTTTTCAAGAATCCAATTGAAATTCACCGAAATACCAAGTTTCTAAAATATCAGTAATTGCTAATACTAAGTATTGCCGCCGCTTAGCAGCGACCGGGCGCGCGGGAGTACAGAGGGGTGCGGGGGCTCGCTCCTTTTGTTACAATTTCAACCTTACTGGAGTAGTAATAAGAACGTATCGCTGACTTTAGCCCGCGAACTGCATCTCGTCTGCGTTTAGTATATCCTTAATAGTATATGAACGTTCGAAAATTTGTTGGATAATTGATAAATCTGTTTTAATCTACAATCAAATGACCAATAGATATATAAGAATGGACGGAGTTATTTTTACATTACGTAATTAAGCAAAAAATTAAAAAAAATGTGTTTCAATAAGAAAAACTTTTGGATAACTGAGAAAAGCTATGTATTTGAACATATATAAGCATATTAAAAAATTAAAATCAGCAGAGCAATTTTTCAGTAGAAGTTATAGTGCAAAATGTTAAAAGTTAAATTTGGGGTATATCTGTGATCGAAAACATTTTGGATACTTTTACATACATATTCTAAGTAGTACATAGGTACGTATACAGAAATAATTTCAGTCTGAGGATTTTTTCACAGAGAGCTATAAACGATTTTCATGTTTAGGTAAAAATACCTAACTTCTCTTACTAAAAGTTGTTGGATAATTGTATATCTATAATTTGTATTACCTATTTTCATCGTGTGCCAAGTTTCATAGGCGGAGGAATTATTCGGAAGTCTCCATACAACGAATCTCCTCGTTGATCGGACTAGTAGGAGAAACGTCAAATCCGACCTCTTACATCGCCGAAAGTATAAGTGCAGTACCACAGCGCAGACTGCTGTATGGTTCATATGGTTGTAACAAGTAACAACACTTGAGGCAGAAAGATAAGACAAAGTAAACGTAAAAAAATATCTACTCGGCAAAATATCAAACAAGCTATAGAGATTCAGCTATTTAAAAAAAAACACTATTTTTCGAATATGATGGCCTTTACCTACTTGTTTGTTTTCGATAAATGGGCTATACTACATGCTTTAAAATCTATTCGTCGAATTACAAATTATACTCTGAAGAAGGTACATAAATATTTGTGGCTTGCGTCGATATTTCTTTGTGGCTTTTCTTTCCTCACCTCTAGTAACTCAACAATAAAATTTTATAAAATCCTATGACAGGCTTGACATGACAGCTGACAATCCGTCCACTTTAAACTTCGCTCCAGATAAAAGGCTAGGCTACAATGTATTCATTGTTTTGAAACGAGTTACGAGAAATTCTGAGAAATTCTGGATAGGTATTATGTCTTTGGATATTACAATCGATTTTATTGTGTGCATTTCTGTGATTCTGTCAGTGACTCAGTGTTGTCTTTTGCGAAAGTCGCCGAGAAGATAATCAGGAGTTTTAATGGATTGTCCCTTATTGCTAATACAGGCATAATTAATTGTTACACTTAGTAATTGTTTATATTTATTATATTTTGGTAGTGTGTTAATGTGTTATTCATTGTTTATTTGAATAATTTTATTGATAGTGCTATAAAATTTAATTTAATTACCTACTGTTTCATTTGCATGCCGCTGTGTCGGCGAGACATGATGAACTCTAGGTACCCTATATAATTATAGGTAGGTACCAACCTTGTACCGTGTTTCTGGCAAATAAAAATATTGTTATTACTCCTTTAAGTCTCACTCAACCCTCAAGTGAAATCAATGCAGAATTTTCAAATTTTTCTTATTCCTTTTCACTAACCTGATATTTGTGTAGTTGACCATTGACAGCGTTTTGACTTCTCCACAGAAGCCACAAGATCGGTCGGGAGCCAGAGGGTTTCTTAAATCTAGTTGAATAAATCAAAGTAAACAACCATGAGTGATTGGACCAACTTTGAAGAGATAATGCAAGATCTGTCTGTGGCACAAGGCCGCACTGTACCTGCAGCCTTGGAGGCATACTCTGCTACCCAACCTCCAGCTCATAGCATTGAGGAAGTAGGTATGTAGTTCCACCGGATGATCCATCAGGCAGAGTAGGCAACTGCGGAGGGGCCCTGCATCAGGTAGGGGCCCCAAGCCTGAGAAAATAAAATGTAAAAATGTTTCTTCTGGTAAAAAAATACTTTAAATTTTAATAACAATAATTATATTGGTAAATGGTTATAAAGAATATTACGTTATTAAAAATTACTTAATATTAATATGCTATGCGTATGCTTAATATCACTGCTTCAGAAACTGATATTCAAGGATTTATTCATAATTAATTTACATTTTGTCCTTGCTCTGTAGGTCTACATTATTGTGATAATCATCACTTTCAGTAAGAACAAAATAAACATAAACACACTACAAACATAAAAAAACTAATTACATAACTACAGACATGTTTCTGCAGATTACTTGAACATGTATGTGAATGTATTTTATTTTCTAATTTGGATTTATGTCATAGATGATATAAAATTAAATTAGAGATACAGAACTCTTGAAGATACAATACCAGATACTTGCATTCATGTATTGTATATCATAAAGCTATAATTAGATCTTTTTATGCAGCTTTCTGTGTGTTTTAATATAGGTACAATACAAATTATACACAAATACCATTGAAGAGACGGTTTGATAGAAGAAAAACTAGTTAATTATAACTTTTAGTATAAAAATATGATGTCACAGTGTTTCTGGCGAAATTGTTTTTTTTTTAATGTATATTTGGTAGGTATAGGTATGAGAATAGGAGGTAAAGTACACTTGCACAAATGCACATGGCTACCAAGTACCCTTGCACAAATGCACATGGCTACCAAGTACACTTGCACAAATGCACATGGCTACCAAGTACACTTGCACAAATGCACATGGCCACAAAGTACACTTGCACAAATGCACATGGCTACCAAGTACACTTGCACAAATGCACATGGCTACCAAGTACACTTGCACAAATGCACATGGCCACAAAGTACACTTGCACAAATGCACATGGCTACAAAGTACACTTGCACAAATGCACATGGCTACAAAGTCAGGGGCAGTGGCTCTTAATCTTTTATAAACATTTATCAATGCACAGCCAGCCATGTTAATGTGAATGATGCAGCATCCTTTACTTTTATACAAAGTGTGAAAATACTTATTTTTTTGTATGGTTTTCTGTATAGTAGGTGTAACAATCTTATTTCACAGATAGAGAACAACGAGCTTACTATGAATGTGGAGGTGGAGGGGGAGGGGACATTGTGGGGCCTGACTTTGCAATGATTAAAAAAATGCTCGAGATGGTAAGTTTTGAGTTCCAAAAGCATGAGGGAACTGACTCAAAATAAGAATATTCAAGTAATATTTGAGACGCAGACAAATAATTTTGGATGAAGTTAAATTAGGATGTAATCAATTAATGCAATGAGAATATTACATTTCTTACAGAGTTATTATCCCATAGGACCTACTTAAATTTATTTGCATATTTCTTAACTTTTGTTCCTAAGGTATTATTTTGTCCCAAGGAGTTTGTTGTCTAATTCAATTATGTACCTACATACTCACACATTTCACAATTTCTATCTACCATATCTATCATCATCATCATATCAGCTGATGCTCACTGCTGGACATAGGTCTCTCCTAAAGATAACCACAACCGGTAATAACCGGTCTGGTCGGTATTTCTATATACAGGTCTAAAAAGAAACTTTAAACATTTTCAGGTAAAAGGAAGCCAAGACAATATAGAGAATACAAGCCTCTCAAGTGATCTAGACCCACTATCATCGGAGTTTGTGCCACTCCGTATACAAAAGAAAATTGATAAAAATGTGGCTCTATCATCCATCATAACATCTAAAAAAGCTGAGCAATTAGCCAATAGGCCCGTTCTTAAAGATGTCATTCCTATAATGTTTAAGAAAAAAGCTGTGAACAGTTCTGAAGCTAGGAGCGAGAATGTATCACCCTCAAATATACCGTCACCAGAGAAATGTCAGCAGTATATTCCATCGACGCGAGCTAATGAGTATTATAAGAAGTATGTGAAGAATAGCATGATGAAAGAGCAGTTTAAAGAAGACATTTGGACAGGACTTGAACGTAAAATGAAGGAAATTGATGACAGGAAGTAAGTGCAAATAATGAGAACAATTTCCCCTCGGTTAATATGACACATCAAGCGCCTAAGTTGTTTTGATTTGTTGACTGTATTATTAACGACTTATGACAGCACATTTGACACATACATTTTTAGTGCCACCAGGGATTAGTAAGTCCATAAACACAGGTGATATGGCGGGTCTATTTAAAATCTTTTTGGCTTGCAGCCCAGGGCTCTGTAAAAATAAAATGCCCTTAGCCCCATCCAGGCTCAACGTAATGATGAACTTAGCTAACTGGTATCTTATTGGTTTATGGGCGCTTTGCACACAGAGCAACTATTGCAGCAACTGGCAACTAGCTGGCAACTAGCTGTTTACCTAATATTATTTCAATTGGACTGCGCACACATACCAACTCGAGTTTCGAGAACCGGCAATCGTCAACAGTTTTCAGTTGCTGCAATCGATGACTAAGTTAGTTGCTAATTGCCGCAACTAGCAACTTTTAAATATTATACCGGTTTTTAAAGTTGCCGGTTTCCTCAACCGTCAATCGCAACGCGTCGGGCGATTTCACACCCTCCTTCCCTTTCCCTGTGCCCGGCAATGCCAGTGTCGCTTCGGCAACGGCATACGGCAACTCGGCTGTGAAAGTTGCTCACAGATTGCCATAAAGTTGCGGCAACCGTAAACGTTAAATCAACTATCAACTTTTACAGGAAACTTTTTAAGAGTTGATAGTTGCCTCAACTTAAGTTGCTCCGTGTGCAAAGCGCCTTATTGTCCCAATTTCTTTCATAAAGTTACCATGTCCCTACAAAGATATAGTAAACAGTTTCTGACATAATTGCAATTAGTTTGATTAGTTAAGTAAATGCAATTCTTGGGGACATAAGTAGTGTTAGCCAGGGCCACACAGTCCGTCTTTTCTTAAAATTCGATGATTTGATATAGGTTTTGTAGATATGATCGAAACCAGAAGCATCATGCCCGCAGGTTTTTTTTGAGAGAAGAGAAAGAGACGTCTCAGGGGCGCCGACTCCGTGGGTGCTCGGGTGCTCCAGCACCCACGAGAGGTAAATGTGTGGGTGCCGAGCACCCACGATTATGAAGATCTAAAATAATTCTTTCTCATCTTTTAAGATAAATAGGATATTTATTAGCAGGTGCACATGTCAAACTGCTGTGTAATACAATAAATTATCTTTTCTAAATATCTTGTATTTTCTTGTGTCTATAAAATAACAAAAATATATATAAGTAGCTAGGTATGTCATTAAAAAAGCTGGAGCACCCACGGGAATTTTAAAAACTCGGCGCCCCTGGACGTCATAGAAAAATATATTATTATTATTTTTCAATTATTATTTTTCACATGACATAACATCAAGCCTGCAATCCCCGAAGGGTTTAGGCAGAGGTGTACCCACCAGCACACCCATTTACAATCCATTTTATAATTTTTTACTGTTTTGCATATTATATTTCGTATAATTTACGTTTAAAGTCGGGTTTTAATTTTATTTTACAAATATCTATTTTTCATATAATTATATGTTTATATCACCCGCACATTTGGCGACCGTGACACATACAAAAGTAAATAATTACTGTATTATTACATAGTCAATGTTTCTATTTCAGAAAACTGAGGGCAGAGCTTGGCAGCCCCTGTGATCGTGGTATTATATCTTCCCCAGATAGTGCATGTGGTAGTTTTTTTTTGCCTTATTTATTTTGAACCATCTTAAGTTTGTCTGATTATTGGTTGCATGCGCTGATTGTTGAGCGTGCATTCTGGGTTCGATCCCTGGATACGGTAATTATGGTTTCGATGAGGAAATTCTGAGAAGCAGCCCGGAGACAGGATCTGTGATCAGTTGATGACAATAAGCTCATCTTCATTCACAGTGTATTGGCGAAATCTGCTTGCGCATTCATTGCAGTGGAAATGATTTGTTTTATCTGCTTGTATTTGTTTTTTTTATTGATTTACAATTGGGTAGATACTATAACTGACACCATTGACAAATAATTCCAAGACACAACTTTTCTATAAAAAACGCACTATCCCTGAAAACTCGATTAATTACTAATAATAAAATTAAAAAAAATTATCTTGCTTCGAAATCAACAAATAGTTATTCAATTAAATTAGTGAGTAAATGACGTCACAGTTTACTATTACCACATTGAATCTATGGGGATGTGCCTTTTGACAGCTCATAAAAAGGATGTCTACGCACCTAGAGTTGGTTATTCTCGCGCTAACTCCTCGTAGACGCTGTGCTGCTGTCGCGTGACCATGATTTTATTTGTGCTAACGCGGCGACGGTTTCTTCAGTAAAGATTTTTTTGCCCGATGATTTTTTTCTTTCATCCATTGAAGAATTCCATTCAAGTTGATCAGATCTCTTACCTGAGCCAATTCAATACAATATGTTCTTCGTTTTTGTGTTAAAAGCTAGTTGTTTTCCTTCAACAGCTTTCGACGTGCACTTGACTGAGCATCGCCACATGATGCCGGGTGACTGCATCGTGTGCATCGTCACAGCTAAACACGGCTACAACTTCTGAACAGGTTTCCACTATTATAAAAATAATAAGGAAAGTCAACTTTAAGTCGTTTGTGGTACGCGTTCCTACCCACCAGCTAAAGACCTTCTTGAAAGAGGACTTTTGGCCGAAGGGTGTCGTATATCGACGTTTCCGAGGTCGGTTACGCGACACCACGCAGCGCAACACGACGCCGACGCTACGTGTTTAGGTATTTAATAAGACTTTATGTATTAGTTTATTTTTATAAGATTATTTTGTGTATTGTTTCTATGGGCCACAGTTGCCTGATAATAAAATGATTTATTATTTAAAGTCGGACTATTCTGTAAAGAGTCGTTTTCAAATTTTAAGGCCATAAAAGTAATTGTAAATTCATGATATTTTCGTATTTTTTTGTGGTTAGGTGCATTCGGTAACTAAAAAACTACATGACATCAACGATACCAGCTTTTATTAAAATAGATAATATGCATAAATCTAGTTTTTGATTGATACACTTTCCATGATGATATTTTGTGATTTACCGACGAGAACTCGAGTTACACTAATGATAACTACGAGATATAGAATACGAGAGTTACACTAATGAATTCATTAACATTTACTTTACAAGAACTGGCTTTTAGGCCCCATATTTGAAATCGACCCTAAAAAGTTATGCGTTTGTCATACATACAAAAAATATACACGTCGACATGATGATGTCTTCGTTCAACAATGTACTAGATTCACGATTAGTGCTTTAAAAACTGCCCGTAAAATAAGAGCACTAGTCTGTGGTCATTTAAAATTAGTACGGTCCAATCGTAGCCAACGTGGACAAGTCAAAATGCAGCCGTGCGCGTTTAACAATTGAAAAAAAAAACCATTGCAATACAAAGATATCTATTCTTTTTTTTTGGTCGGCTGTCATACGTGAATTTTTGACAGTCGTTACGGGTCGTCAGAACCCCGAAAGTCTGACAACCAGTCTTACCAAGAGGTATCGTATTACCCAGTTACTGGGTTGTGGAGGTCGGATAGGCAGTCGTTCTGGTAAAATACTGGTATTCAGCTGCATCCGGTTAGACTGGAAGCCGACCCCAACATAGTTGGGAAAAGGCTAGGCAGATGATGATCTATTCTATTTTTAGGGATATTTATGCTAACGAATAAGTATTTACACGACTGCCCCAAAAAAAGGAGTGTTATGTGTTCAGGGTTAATGTATGTATGTATGTATGTATGTATGTATGTGAGTTTCTTTATTCCACCATAACTTTTAAACGCCTGAACCGATTTAGATGTATGGGGTATCGTTACAATCCTTGCATCGTTCCGAGTAACATAGGCTAGTTAAAAATAAAAAGAAACCGGTGTGGTCACTTTAAAAAGTAAATTAATACCAGCCTCAATTTTTTTTTTTTATGAATGTTGTCGTGTCTATGTTTATCGTCTAGAATTCGACAAGTAGATTTAAAAAATATATAACACTGTAAATAAAAAACGTCGTAAAAAATACTGACGAGTAAACAAAGTACAAATATGTGCAATTTTTGCAGTCGTGTTTTTTAATTTTTTAATTAGAAGCTTGTTATTCCTTTAGTAAAAGTAGTATTAAACATGTGATGTAAATAACTTTTTGTTTCTTTTACAAATATTTGGTACAACACTCAAAAAATTGTGCCATACATTGACTGTTTTATAATAGGGAACAAGGTAGAGTAGGACTTTTTAAATGTTTTTATTTGTAGATTTCCTAACGATACATTCCGCTGTGCAAATTGTATAACTAAGTATCAGAAGGTATTTTTTAAAAAAATCTGTCAACATCAACAAACGATGGACATAAAATTATTTTATTTTTTTAGTTTAAAATAGAACGGCCAGTGGCCAATAGATCATTTATTGATCTTATACAAAGTTGATACAACAGATGGGCTTTCCTTTAAACTGCCTATACTAGGTACCATTTTCAAGCTCTGTACCAAAAATCAATTAAATAGGAGCAGTAGTTTAGTCGCAAATGATTTTTTAGTTTTTGGCCGACCGCTTTGAAACGAGAGAACGTGCGACGTTGCCGATTTAATACCTAGGTATCTAAGGTCAGTTAAATTTATTTACAAAGGGTGTTTGCGTTTTACTCTGATTTGTAAGCTATTTAGGTTGTTAAAAAAAAAAAATTATACCGTATCGAATTAATACTAAACACGTATAGTATACGTAGTGTAATTTAATGCCCCTCTGTCATATCAACTCTGTATATGTAATTTTAATACGTAGTAAGTTAATTGATTTTATAGATATGTTCTTAGTATCTCTGGTGTACTTTTGCATGCCATATTGTAAAATACGGCTGTTGCTTATTATATAAAAAATAGCAATCTAAAATATCTTATATTAATTTCACGACTCGCTCATTTCACAATACTCCAAACATACTGGCAAGACCGTCTTCTGTCTGCGAACACATCACCGTCAGCCTTGGCGTTCACCATTCATTTTGGCAGCTTCGATTTTTCCACAGAAGATTTAATCTACACATACTTATTATTTAGTCATTATTTTTTTCGTACCTCAAGCGAATTGTTACCTCGGGGCCCCAATAGGGGCCAAACGCCTGCCGGGGTTGCGGGACGTCTTAACAGGATACCGTGGCCCCGGAACGTAAAGGGCAACAGAAGGAATAGGGTGGTTTTTTAGCCAGTAAAAGTCTGACAGTCCCTTCCGCCTCACCCAGGGCGGAAGGAGTCATTTGATGATTTTTACCACCTAAAAAAAAAAGCGAATTGTTACCTAAACATAAGTATTTACGTACAAGCATTCGAGGCTATTTTTGCGATATGAATTTGTTCACGATCCTTAACCTAACCTAGTACATTGTTGACCAAAGAGGCAAACTTAGAATTTTTAATTTTATTATAAAAGTTATTAGTACCAGTCCTAAATAAGATGTAAGTATGTACAGTAATGAAACGTTTTATATTTCACATCGATTTTGAGAAAAAAAGTTTGAGTTTTGTAAAGCGTTATCTGCTCTGTCTACAATGTTACGGCTTTTTCTAAGATCTTTTTCCATATGCAAATAAGCCGTGAATAAAAATTGCTGTATCTAGTTGCCTATTCCAAAAGGTAGTTTCGTATGGACAAAAATGGGCAGAAATCTCCAAAATACAAGTTGTTTGGTCAAATTTTAAACAGAAACTAACTTAGGGTGGAACCCAAATCTATGAAAAGTTGAACAAATTGTGATTACCATTTATTTGGTTTGTATCTGGGTCTGTGATATAGAAAGACCGCGGTCTAGTCATCCATTTGGATTGATTGTTTTATTGTAAAGTATTTTTTACTAATCTTAAAAGTATGTAAATGTGATAAATCAGTGGAACTGTCAAATATTTTAAGAAAAAGTAAGTTGTAGTCTTGTGACTTACCCCCGGTGTCTTGAACGAAAAATTAATTTGACAAAATATCAAGCGCACTTAAGCCGCTGTGATTGGTCGACTGAATTAACAACTACAGCAGCTAACACAATGCTTGATGAGTTAGTTAAATTTCTTTTGA
Source organism: Hoplodrina blanda (assembly GCA_949316365.1). Taxonomy (NCBI): domain Eukaryota; kingdom Metazoa; phylum Arthropoda; class Insecta; order Lepidoptera; family Noctuidae; genus Hoplodrina; species Hoplodrina blanda. The sequence goes on along the minus strand of OX438587.1, from coordinate 15,938,613 downwards.
GAAACCGGGGTAAGGGATCGTCCATTAATCACGTGAGGCTCGAAAGGTGGAAGGAACGATTACGGAAAAAAATACACAATATATCAAGGGGGGGGGGGGAGATGAGAGGAAGAGATCCATTTTTTCTTTTTGAATTAAATTAGGATTCACCTGTAGATTAAATTTTTAAGGTGCCAAAGAAATATGCGTGATTTTTTGGGGGTTTGTGTAAAACCACCACGTATCGACAAGGGGAGGGAAGTTAAAAAGTAGCAAAAGAATCTCACGTGATTAATGGATGACCTCTTAGGTATGTAAGGACGGTGACATACTATCATCAAGCGGTACATATCTCCAGTAGGAGATGACTTCACATTGCTGTCACCGCGCAATAGGGTAGATGACACCACCAATCAACTGACGTACTTTTTCTAACCTGTCAAAACGCTATTCTCCCATAGATTTTGTATGGTGTAAATAACTATGACGTCACTTTTGAGTAGACTCAATTGACTAACTATTTATAAATTAGAAAGCAATAAAAAATCAAAACAGACAGTTAATTGAAAATGAATTGGGTTATCAGGGCTAAAATAAAGTGTTTCTTTAGAGAAGTTATGTCTTGGTATTATTGGTTAGTGATGTCATCTACCCTATTGTATATTGGCATTATGGAATGAGAAAGAAATAAGATCTAAGAATGCATTTATTTTATTAAACTATTTAAAACTTGTTACTAAGTTACAAGTATGTGCTAGCCACTATTGGTCTAGAGTTAAGGTGAAAGCGTTGGGTAATTCTAATTTTCTTACATTTTTTTCATTTTGCTGCTTATCGGGTCGTATGGTATAGGTATCGCCAATCTTCTAGTTCGCTCTGAAGTTGTCTCGAATAGAATCGCAGTTACAACAAAACAGGCGTCATCGGAACACGCGGGGAAGCGGGGGCGGCGCTGTACCGGCGCAAACACGCGGCCATTGCAACTTCAGAGCGAACTAGAAGTTTGGTGACGATTATAATAAAAATATAGACGCGACACTATGTATATGTATTTACACTATTGGGTAGTTACTACAATAAACCAGTCATTCCAAGGCAAGAGACACATCTTCAAAAAATCACTTTATTTGCCCTGAAATCCCGACCAATTATCAATTAACAGTAAAATTACTTTTTTAGTTGCTTTATAATCAATAAAAAGGTAATAAAATAAGTTGATAAGTAAGTGACGTCACAGTTTACTGTAGCCATACAAAATCTATGGGGGAATCGCGTTTTGACAGCTAGTAAAAAATGTGTGTATTGATTGGTGGTCTTAGTACCGAATTATAATCATTAAAATCATCAACATAAGTCTTCAAGTCACTGTTATCCGTTCATATGGCTATATGATATGACGTTTGCAGCCAGTTATAATTTGAGTGCGTTATATGACGATTTTATGGCTCATTTTCACTAGTCGATAGGGCCCGCATGCGGGGTGCAACAGATTTCTGGAACGCATGCCACAGGGCCCGCATTCGGTGAACCGTTTTCATTAGTCGATAGGGCCCGCATGCGGGGTGCGACAGATTTCTGGAACGCATGCCACAGGGCCCGCATGTCGATATCACGGTCGGTAAAAAGAATGCGCGGCGGATCCCCGCATGCGGTGTAACGACTTGTAACTTTCATTGGTTGTTATGTCGCATGCTTGGACTCGCCGCATGCGGGCCCTATCGACTAATGAAAATGCGCGATTAATGATTATAATTCTGAAATTTAATTATAATTTGTCGCATCTGTAATTATATTTATCATACAGCCTGATACTGAGCTGTAAATTGCAAAAAACGTAAGAATTTTAAATTTCGCCGCAATTTTAGCGCATCCCCCCTTAAAACAGGGTTGTTCCGTCTAGACTTTATTGAATTTAATTAAGGATTTGTATTAACGTTTCTAGATGACCAAATGTGGGACTAACGTTTATTTATTATCGTTGTTACTATCGATAAAGTAAGACTTGACCTTGTTATGTTTTATTTATTTTTTCCCCTTTTAAATTATGTGGTTGATGATCATGTATGGGGCACGGTTAAACTTTAAAGAGTTTATGTTTGCATCAATTTAAATGTATTGTATATGTATTTCTTGTAGAATTTCTATGTAATAGTGTCGATGTAGACAAAATCAAGACAATTTTAAGTAATTCTATTCTAATGCATTATAAAATCTTACAATTCAACTTACTGATTAAACAAATACATTTATTATATTAAGAAATCTTTTATTTATAAGAAAACTTCCAACTGTACAAAATATGCCATTTTGATAATTAGTCATTTAGAGAATTGGCCATTCAGAGAATTAGGCTTTTTGAGAATTGGCCATTCTGAGAATTAGGCTTTTTGAGAATTAGCCATTTTGAGAACTAGTCCTTTTGCGACTCTGTTGTCATTTTGAGAATTGGGCATTCTGCGCCTAAACCCTCTTTAAGCGCATGGCTGCGTCCGGTAAACGCGAGCTAATTTTTATAGATATTTCTATCACATCCTTTTAGAGATACGCTTTATTGTCTCAAGTAACCTGGCCTACAGGTTTTTAAAAACTCTTAGTTTAGGCACCCGTCTTCCACAAATTATATACAAATTGTATCTGTAAATTAAGTTAACTTTTAACTGTAATTTGTGGTAAGAAAAAAAAATCTTCTATTCTATTTGTGGAAAAAAAGAACTCAACTTATATTAAGTGGATGTCTATTATTTAGGTACCCACAGTTGTTAAAAGTAGACATAATGTTTTTAAAATAGTCAGAAATCTTTATCTGAAGCAACATGTCTGTATAATACAAGTATTTTAACAAACTCGTTATACTCATGGATTTATTTTTTAAGTATTACCCGGCGAAGACCGCGTAGCGTGGACTAGCCAAAAGTCAACCTTATGGTCGTAACATTAAAGTCGTCAGTAAATGAAATGATCAAACGTCGCAGAGCACCAAAATCTGCAGAGGCACACGAAAAAATTACTATTTGGGTTTATTTCAACGTCAATAAGGTTGATTTCTTTATTTTACCTAATTCTAGCTGATAATTAATATAAGAAAAAGTATTCGTAAATTAGAACTTATAAAGATTGTTTGCTGATGTTTAATCTTTAACGAAATTCCATTAGGCCCTCATACAGAGAAGGCATGAGCATTGATCACCATAAAATGTAATTTTTCGAATTTAGACTTACTATTTATTTAAGCCCAGGTTTGCTCACGATGTTTTTAATCACCGTATGTTAGTAAATGTGTTTAAACAATTTGAAAATTATCTGTGTTCATAATGCATGTCACTGAGTAAGCGAACAATAAAATAATGTTTTAATTTGCTGTACTTAGTTTCTTTATTAGTAATTGTCTAGACCCGTTTTGTTACACATCCTAAGTCAAACCTTACCTTACTGTCACTGAAATAAAGTTGAAAGTACAGTGAACCTGTATATTGAGATAATAGGTATTCAGCCTAAACTTTAACTTTACTAGATGGTACATAGAACCTATATTGAAAAAAAAATCCACATGTTATTCTTAAAATACAAAAATAGCCCTTATTGCTTCCAAAATAAAGATGCTGTTAATATCATCATTTTACTATACGTAACTACCTATCTTACTACTATTATAAAAATGCGAAAGATTTGGATGGAAAGATGTTTTTTACTCAATCACGCCAGAACGGCTGAACGGTTCTGGACGAAATTTAGCATTTGGCACAAAGATAGATTATAGACTGGAATAGCACATAGGCAATACTTTTTTATCCCGGAAAAATGTCCTACCTATGCAGGGCTGTAGCTAGGGGGGGGGGCCATTGTGCCCTACCTTGAAATCACAATGCCCTACCTTAAAAATAACAAAAATAAGATAAATTATTATAATTAAATGGTTTGTTCATAGTTTCAGAGTCATCATAAGATGTCAGATATACATGGTGATTGATTAGGAGCCCGTGTTTCGAGGGCAGATCAATTGTGTCATTTTTTTAACTTCTGCCCTACTTGTAACCAATGCTGCCCTACCTCAAATTCGACTCTAGCTACAGCCCTGTACCTATGGTTCCGTTTGATAACATATCTAATTTGAAGCGGACGAAGTCACGGGCAGAAGCTAGTAAGATATAAATAAATGTGTGTACAAAATGTAACAGACACGACATTCACAATTCCTCGCTAATCAGTCTCGTTCAATATACAACGCTGTGTGATTCTCTTAAACTTTGCTCGTTTAATTGACACTTAAAGACTCCTCACATTCAGTCAGCCTCTCCACCAGTCAATCGGCGCGCGTATCTTGTTCCTTATCTAAACGATCATTATTGTGATGACAGAAATTAAATTGATTCAAATAAAACTTGGCCGTGTGTTGTGCTCCTTGTGATGTGTTTGATTTTGTAAAAAAAAAAATAAGGTAAGTCTGTGGACAGTTGCTGATTTATTTTTCATATTTACGTTATTATTATTTTTAAATTCCGCTTATACATACCTTACGTTATAGAACTTTCTAAGTAACGATTGCTGTGTCGTCGTATTTGTCGATGTGTTAACTTTAAAAGAACTATCTATGGCTTTAACATAAGTAATATTTGTTAATGCATGGATTTAAGCCGCTTTGATAACTACCCACCTTTCAACTAAATTAGCATCCAATCTATTTTAAATACTTACACGGTGTACTTGCGTGACACATGCATACATTTTTCAATGATAGATAGGTAACTATTTATTTAAATAAAAATGCTTTATTTATTTTAATTTTAGCGACAAAAATGGTCCACGCTATTGATATAACGAACATCCCTATTGGACTTGAAGGCGTTATTCACTCAGTAAGTTATGTTTATTGATATTTATTAGTTAATAAGCTGATAATACCATGTACAGTCAAGGGCAAACATAATTCAATGGAAACAAACCACACACTGCACTGGCAAATAGTAAAATATAACAACATTTTTTTTTGGGAAGTGTTGAATCCAATAACCTTATGTGTATAGTTACTTCTTACATTTTTCTACAGGTATTTCCACTCAATGATAATATTTTTGAATTTTGCTAAGGGTAACAATGCATTTTTGCCCTTGACTGTACCTACTTGTACTTAACCATTCAATCACGATTTTATTATTTATCAGTTAATCTACAAGTTGGTTATAAATATTAAATGTTACTAACAAACACTGTAATTATATGCACTCACAATTTATTTATTTTGTAGTTTAGAGCTGGGTGTGTTTACATTTTCGAGTTTTCCACTGTCGGTGCTGTACATATTTTCCGCAAATATATTCACTAGTGCTTGTTTACTTAGGTACTCTTAAGTGCATTGATCTTCACGCGTTTTGAGCTAACCCAGTCTAAGCTGACTGTGACGGTATATGTTTGGCAATCATAAATGTTAAACCAAAGTTTATTGTCGTGTGATAAGTGTAGGAATATGTAGTGATGTAGAAAAGAAAGCCTTATTCCTATCATCATGCCATGTATCATTGGACTGGGGCTTCGTCAAGAGTTGATATTGCAGTAAGTTGTGTCTTATCTCAATAAACAATATGAATAAAAGGCTTCATCATTGTCAAATATGACAATAAGTGCCACTAACTAATTGATCGTCTTAAAAGTCATCAATACGAAAAAGAAAAAAATACATAAATAGGGTATATTTTGTACACATAAACATAAACTCGCCTTTTTCTCATGGGGGTAGGCAGAAACCACAGAACGCCACCTGCTACTCCGCACCTAATCTTTCTGAAGAACCTCACCATTAAAAAATATAAATTATATAATAAAAAAAAATTATTAATTTTGTAAAACGAATATTTGTTATTTTTGTTTTTACTAGTTTCTGCCTCCAACTTCGTCATTTCAGAATTAAGCCAACGTCCTAAATTATCTTTCCGGAACCCAAAAAACTGGAATAAAATGTAGCCTAAATGTTCTATTCCAGATTATAATTTATCTCTCCGCCAAACATTCAGATTCATTAAGTCGTTCTGGCGTGATTGAATAACAAACATCCATCATCCAAACTTTCGCATTTATAATAGTACTAGCTTTTGCCCGCGACTTCGTCCGCGTATATGTCGGTTATCGCGGACGCAGACGAAGTCGAAGTCGAATAAAAAGTAGCCTATGTCCTTTGTTGGGGTTCACACTTACCCTGTACCAAATTTCACACAAATCGGTTCAGTAGTTTAGGCGTGAAGAAAAGACAGACAGACAGACAGAGTTACTTTCGCATTTATAATATTAGTTAGGATAAGTAAGATTCAGTAATATGTTTAATTTCAACTCAATTTCGAACGATTTTCTTTATACTTAAATCAAAAGTATATAAATCAAGCGCGGCCGCAGCCGCAAATTAAAATCTTGGAGGGGGTCACTAATAATAATACAATATGTCTAGTAAATAAGATTTTATTTCACAATACACAATTTTATTGTACACATACAACAAATGGAAGTCTTCTATTTTTTTGGCGAATCGGTTGATAATATTTGAATCTTGTGGGGCTATCACTACATAGTATGCTGTATCACTGCTTAGATCTTTAAAACTACCTACGCAACGGATTTTGATGCGGTTTTAATAGATAGAGTGATTCAAGAGGAAGGTTTATATGTAAAATACATGCACCCGTGCGAAGCCGGGGCGGGTCGCTAGTCTCTGGAAGTCTGGATAAATATTAAGAAGACTAAACCTGTCAGCCTTGATTTTTTTTGAAGATTTTTCAATTCGACGTGTACGATTTTTGGGGGAAGTTTAGCGTATGGCCTAAGAGTTTGAGTTAAATAGTGGATAGTATTTCACCAATTTTTGATTGCACGTGTTCAGGGCCCCTGTAGCTGGGGGCCGGCCTATACGGCGGTAGCTACGCCCCTGCGTCTCTGTCGCTCAACACGAAATATAACCTTCCATTACAGAAAAATAGATAGGGACAATATTTGTCATGTTTGCGTAGGTACCGAGAAACTCGACGGTTCACCTTGTTAACCATCTTGTTATGAAATCACAAGGGATTTTTCGCTTTTAGCACAGAAGATAAGGGTGGTATTCCCGTGAGGATTCTTCACGAAGTCACGAGTATTGTTAGAGGAAATAAAGTGTAAATACTTTAGCTAAAGAATGAAAGTCTGGCGCCAGTAGGTAGAAATTACTGTCTATACTTTTACTGGCATGGATATAAATATCAATAAAATTAGCATTACGTACCTTTTTTTTTTTTTAGTTGTTAAAAATCATCAAATGACTCCTTCCGCCCTGGGTGGGGCGGAAGGGACTGTCAGACTTTTACTGACTAAAAAACCACCCTGTTCCTTCTGTTGCCCTTTACGTTCCGGGGCCACGGTATCCTGTTAAGACGTCCCGCAACCCATAGGTACCTTATTCTAACGTAATTCGACAGCCCCGTTGGATTCGTGGTTGTAAACGTGACTGCTAAGCGTGGAGTCTTTAGTTCAATTCTCAGGTCAGCGAAGTGTTCATGGTTTTTTCCACAATTAATTACTCAGCAGCTCTGAAGTTGGTGGTGTAACACTCCTATGTCTTGGAAAGCTCGTAAATCTCGTAAAGGCTTGATCTCTCCCCGGTCGTGTTCGAATGCCGCCCCATGGGACAGAATGGGACTATCCGTCTGAGAGAAGAGGAGTGTGATTGTGTTTGCGTACACACGTCCCATGGGGCGGCACTGTAATATCTCCTTTGTCCGTCGTGACCGAAACTTGGTGGGAAAATATTATCATTTTCTTATGAGATACGATACAATAATGGTTGCCTAATATATTGTATGTTACCTATATTACCCATTTTCGCAATAAATGAATATGAATATGATATATCGGGATAGCCTCAGAGGTTTTGCAGAAATAAAATCCAGTAATATCTACACAGCACTTTAATCACAAAATGCACCTTTCTTCTTGTACAACGGTTACGCGATGACTGTCGACCGCAACGACTGTCAGTTATAACATTAACTTCGATTATGAATACACTATCTTAAATTAATATAATGGCTATTAACAAACGATTAGTCATCTACAATTAGTTGATAATTAATAATACAATTAATTATTATCATTTAGATTTACAATTTAATATATTTCACTTCGAATTAAAAATGTTTAAACTTTAACATCCGCCTACCTGTTGTTACTTAATACAGTCAATACAACATCTATTAGAGGTATAATAATTCCAGGATATATAGAATAATATTAATCAGACGTACATTAATACTAATTAATTAGGCTTACAGCTCGGCCTTCCTGTGAAAGCGAGTCCCTTCGCGAAAAGGAATGACGTTACTACTATCGGGATATACAGAGTGTTATTAATAATATTTTAATACGTTTATTACAACATGATTGAATTGAGAAAGGAATCACTGCTGTTATTATTATGCCACAGTACAATAAATGCCAATTATTGGCAATGGAATAATTATAGAACCATAACCAAACAGAACCTGTAGCTTGTAAGCGCTGCAGACTGATAATAAAATATTAATAATGTGTTATGTTCTGACATAAACATCTACACGGGTCTAACATCTAGGCACGAAACAAGCACAAATGCTGATCAAGGCTTATAATTACATGATACACTAATCTAATATAATCTAAATAATGTTATTAAATCTTAGCGCATTAAATTAAATAGTAATTTATTTATATTTAATTAATATATAATAAACGCTTTAACGAACAAGAACATCACTTTTATTTAGTTTTTATTTATAAATTTATTTTTAGTCATTATCTGAACCACTTTCTTCACAACTACTTTCCAAGTTTCTACTAAAATTTAACCAGGGCTGCATTTTGTCGATTGCTACGACGGCTTCGTAACGACGATTATTTTTGCGCGATAGGGGAGTGTCTTCGATGACATATCTATCGTTGGGAAGTACTTTTAATACCCGGTAAGGACCCTGATATTTGACAACCAGTTTTTGTGATTGTCCATCGTTAGGAACTTGTCGCTCTACACGTACTAAATCTCCTACTGAATAATTTTTCGCTGGTTTCCTACGACGGTTAAACCTTTCCCTATCTTTAATCTGAGTCTCACTTATTTTCTTTCCAGCCACGTCCCTTACTTCTGCTAATTTCTCCGCCGATGTTACAGTCACGGTGTCGTCTAAGACCTCACTCAATATGCTTTCACTCCTACACTTAATGTTGAATCCGAAAAGTAACTCTGATGGAGTCTTTTGCGTCGTTTTATGAGTCGTAGTATTTAAACCTAATTGTATATCGAGAATTTGTTCATCCCAAGACTTTTCGTCTTTACCGTGGGTTGAAGTAGAAAGGGCATCTAATATGGTCCTGTTGAATCTTTCAACTTGACCGTTCGCCCTGGGAGTAGCCACGGCATTCATAATGTGCTTAATGCCGTATAGCATTACAAACTCCCTAAAAACCCCGCTAGTGAAGCTGGTGCCCCTGTCGGTGATAAGGCGTGTCGGGACACCAAAGTAGCTGATATGGTCTTTGAGTACTTTTATCGTGGTCGCCGATTTGGTGTCTCTAACCGGCTTTACGATAACATATTTTGTAAAGCCGTCGACCATCACGAGTAAATAGCAATTGCCCTTTTTACTCTTTATAAAAGGGCCCAAGTGGTCAGCGTGAACCGTATGAAACGGTACGCTTGGCCTTTCTATAGGGTGCAGTTCACCTTCACGCTTACCACCAGGTGTTTTGTGGTGTGAGCATTCGAGACAGGATGAAACGTATTTCTTCACGAATTTGCGCATTTTGGCAAACCAGTAATTTTTACGGATCCGCTGTAAGGTTTTATCATAACCGCAATGACCGACGTCATCGTGATTCATTTTTAGAATCTGCCAGCGAACGCCTTTCGGTACCAGCCATTTTATTTCATCCCCGACTATTCTGTAGACCCTATTGTTTTTTAGTTTGTAGTTTTTGTGAATATCCATCACTTGCTCTGAACCAGGATCCGATAACGTCTCTTTTATCTTCCTGACCTCTTCGTCAGCAGACTGTACAGTAGCAATCCAGTCTTGCTCGCAAGTTTCGATGGTTAGGACATCAAAACACGTTGGCGGCTCTGATTCGCTTCCATCGACTGGATTGCGACTCAGAGCGTCGACGTGAGACATGCGCAATCCCGAACGGTATTCGATGGTACAGTCATATTCTTGTAACTGTATCCACCACCGGGCTATTCGTGGGACTAAATCGCGTTTGATTAACGTTGCCCGTAATGCGTTGCAGTCGGTGAGTATTTTAAAGGGAATTCCGATGAGATAGACGCGAAAACGATTGAGTGACGCAATTACCGCCAATGTCTCTAGATCGTACGAGTGAAGCTTTTGTTCATCTACGTTAGTTTTTCGACTAAAGTACGATACTGGCTGGAAAACGCCGTTTGAGTTAGCCTGTAATAAGATACCAGCTAGTCCGGCCTTACTAGCGTCAGTGTGCAACTGGGTTTCCGCACTATGATTGTAGAGCGCAAGAATGGGTCTATCAACCAGGAAAGCTTTGATTTTATTAAACGCTAATTCCTGACCTTTGTCCCACGCCCATCTAACATCCTTTTTTAATAAATCGGTTAGTGGGGCCGCTAATATGGCATAATTCATAATAAATCTCCTAAAATATCCTGATAGCCCAAGGAATTGTCTCAATTCATGTTGATTCCTGGGTGTCGGAAATTTAGATACTGCCTCAGTTTTTCTTTGGCCGGGTCGTATACCTTCGGAACTAACCTCATAACCGAGAAAGTCTATTTTTTCAAGAAAAAAGTGGCATTTGTTTAATTTTAGTGTTAGACCACCCTTTTGAAGAAGTATTAAAACTTCTTCCAATCGTTGTAACCCTTCGGTGACGTCCTTAGCTGGAATAAGGACGTCATCCATATAGACTATTGCATATTTGATCTTAGCCTCGAGAAGTATTTTATTGATAGTGCGCTGAAAAACTGATGGCGCATTTACCAGACCAAACGGCATCCGATTATATTCATATTGGCCGTCTGGTGTCACAAAAGCGGTTTTGTGCCGCGACTCTTCAGCGATTGGTATCTGGTAATACCCAGAGGCTAAATCAAGGGACGTAAAAACTTTGTTACCTGACAATTGATCTAATTGATCCTCAATCCGAGGGAGGGGGTAATGTTCCTTTTTAGTTTTGCGGTTCAAGGCACGGTAGTCAACGCACAAACGTTTATCTCCCGTTTTCTTTTGTACAAGGACAATAGGGCTCGCGTAAGACGAGGTAGATTCTCTAACAATACCGTGGTCGATCATTTCTTGCACCATATTTCTTACCAAAACGCGGTCCGCGTAAGACATACGATACGGCCTATAAACAACTGGCTCCGAATCCTCAAGCTCAATCACCATCTCTGTCAGATCTGTGAACCCCAAATCATCAAGTCCCTTCGAAAAGCAGTTACTATATTTATTAATTAGTTGTTTTAAAATTAATTTATCTACTTCACTTAGAGCATCGTTACAGTTCAAAACGTCATTGTTTTGGGATTCACAGATTGTGACATTGCACGAGTTTAAGATATTTTCCAAATTGTCAACATATTTATATTGTACTCGTGTCAAAAGGGTTCCTTTCCCAAGTGTGATTGAACTGGGTGATGCATTGTAAATCAGTAGCACGCTACGCCCACTAATTACCTCATATTCTCCAGGGAGGAGGTAGTATTCCTTTCCTTCTGGACCCCGCAAGGAACCATTAACATAAACTCGTGCATCTACGCTAGGATCAGTAGCAACTTGCACAGCGCGTAAAGTATTCGATGGGATGTCAGCATCGTCGCTAGTTGCAAGACGCATTTTAACGCTCGGAATTTTATTAAATATCACAGCGGTAGGGGTTTTTGTAATAACGATATCTGGTTTCTCAGTAAAGGAATGTCCTAACAGAACCGACTGGTTGATCACGAAATCGTTTACTACATATAAATTTATCGTCTCCTTTATGCCTTGAACTTCGACGGAAGCAATCGTCATACCTACTGGAGAGATTAGGTTAGCGCCTATACCCCTAAGAATAGGTAAATCTTCTGGTACTACAATGTCCAAGTTGAGTTCCCTAGCTTTTGTTACCTTTATAAGAGAACATTGACTCCCTAGATCTAGATGACAATCTAAAATATGGTTATTGACTTTGATCTCAAGCATGTACTTAGCAGTTAAGTCTTCAGATGAACATAATTGGGACACTTGTTTTTCGGTTTTGTTATTATTCAGACTAGTTTCTTTTTCGCGATCTTTATTCAAGCGTTTGTTTTTAAAGCAATGAATTGACAAATGACCCGATTTATCGCAAGTGACGCACTTAGTTGGGGGTTTATCACAACGGAAACTTGGATGACCAATTTGATCGCAATTGTAGCACGTCATTTTTAAACCCGCTGGTTTTGATAAAGGAGTCGTACCCTTACGTTCGTTTCGAAATTTAGAATTAGAATCGGAATTTTCCCGAGCATGCCCTATTTTCACAGTTCTGAAATATTTCAGCACTTGCTCTGGCTCTGAGAATTGTGCAGCCTGTGCACCTATTTTAACAGCCCTATCTTCAACGCCGTATAGCAAGCAATCGACAGCCTGACGCCCATAGATCTTACATCTATTTAGCAAATTAGTTTTGGCATAATAGTAATGTTCAAGTGATTCTCCATATTTAACCCTTTTGTTCAGCATTTCAGTCAAGAGTTCAGCATAGTCTTCGCGAACTGGAAAAGATTCAATCAACTTCTTTTTCCACTCACTCCACGTATACATCATTGTCGGCAAACTTTGATACCAAGTCTTCGCTACCCCTGTCAACTTTGGCAGGGCGTAGTGAATAATTTCTCTGTCTTCCCAGCCATAAATTTCTGAACATTCTTCTACCTTTGTTAACCAAGTCAAAACAGTTTGCTCCTTTGTCATAGGATCAAACTCGGGGACAATATTAGTATTAAAAGGCAACTTCGACTTATCTGAACTCTTAACTGATTGCAAAATTGACAAAAATTTATCTAAAATATTCTCAGTGGAGTCTACACTCCTAGGTTTCTTAGAAGTAGGTGACATTCGTTGCTCACCCTCGTCTCCTCGCTCATGATGATGGCTCCTCTTCCGGTCACGTCCTGAACCCGACCTTGAATCCTTATCGTCCTCCGGTCTCCTACCTCGCCAACTCGTACTTCTCTCTCTGGTACCCTCACGGTTATAGGGCTCGCCAGCGCTCGACGAACGGCTACGCCTTGACCTCGAAGGCGTGCGAAGGAATCTCTCCGTAACCCTTTGTGGACGAAGCACCCTTCGTCCTTGACGCTCTCCGTCAATATTATCATAATTATTATCAACCTCAGTATCACGCACCCGTGATACCCCTGGTTGTTCCGAATGTGTCCTCCTAGCCTGACCCTCATACATGGGTACTCTTGGCCGAGTTGCGTGGCCAGACTCACACCTCAAGTCTGCCACTTCCTGACCCTGACCCTCAAACCTGGGTACTCCTGGGTCCGCACTAAGAGTCCTATAATCTCGGGTTTGACTCTTCTCTCTCTCCATGTCGAGTACTGAAACTGACAGACGACAGCTTAGTAAACCATTACTTTTAACATCAATAACATAGATTAAGTTTATGCAGCTATATACACGTATAGTTGTTTAATATTTTTCGGTAATAGTAACTTAATCACTCCTGATTAAGCTCGATCTTTATCACGTAGTACTGCCACTACCACCATAGCGCACCACGTAATGTTCATCTCGACATACGCAATCATTTCATACACAGGGAGTGAGAAAAAAAAAAACATTTACTCCCTTTGATTGCAAGAATCAACCCCAGTACCCTTGTAACAACGATAAATAATGTTTCCAAAATATTAGTGTTACTTGCTTTGTACAGCATGCAACGAAATTCTAAAAAAAAACAACACGCGTTACTAGCGTGGGTACCTACTTTACACAAGCACCAATAACCTCAATTCGATTTCGTCGTAATAACGTTGTGTTAATATTTGTTTTACATCGTTATAAAATTCAAATCAAACGATTATTTTGTCGGTACAATTCAAATAAATGTACTTACGTTTTTCTCGTAGGCGTAAGTCGAAAAGAGTAATACTTTTCGTTTATCCCACTTCTGAAGCTATCGGGATAGCCTCAGAGGTTTTGCAGAAATAAAATCCAGTAATATCTACACAGCACTTTAATCACAAAATGCACCTTTCTTCTTGTACAACGGTTACGCGATGACTGTCGACCGCAACGACTGTCAGTTATAACATTAACTTCGATTATGAATACACTATCTTAAATTAATATAATGGCTATTAACAAACGATTAGTCATCTACAATTAGTTGATAATTAATAATACAATTAATTATTATCATTTAGATTTACAATTTAATATATTTCACTTCGAATTAAAAATGTTTAAACTTTAACATCCGCCTACCTGTTGTTACTTAATACAGTCAATACAACATCTATTAGAGGTATAATAATTCCAGGATATATAGAATAATATTAATCAGACGTACATTAATACTAATTAATTAGGCTTACAGATAGGTTTTCCTGCTGTTTGGACTCCTGAGTTCGATCCCCGGCATACATCGAGACAAATTCAATTAATTATATGTATGTGTAACGTATTCTGTATTATTTGCTAAAATCAGGGGGAAGTAACCTATAAAAAAGAAAACAAAAAAATAAGTACCTTTCCTGTAAAAATTCATAACTGTCGCTTACGATGTTCTACCATAACAGGCTCGACATATCGATCAATCAATGACTCTGTGTTTGCTTAAAATGTATGTTATTGTAACGAAACTCCTTCACGCTAGATATTGGCAGAGGTGCTTTAAAAGTCAACCAGCAGAGCTGCGATTGTCTTATTGTTACTGAACGGGGCCAATTTTATATGCATTCTATATTTAGAACGTTGGCGATGATATTCCCAAGTTCAATAATGTAGTACTAGGTAGTCAGTTGGTGCTTGTTTACAAACACTCATTGTGTTTTCAGTGATTTGTTGAAGATTTCCTTGATATCAAAGTACTACCTATGTTTTTACAAGACTGACCCAAAAGGAGGATTGTGTTTTTGAGTGTATATTAATTTAAGTTTGTGTTATGAAAAAGATATAGGGAGAAGATATTAAACACGCAGAGATATCTGCGTGTTTAAAGTATTTTTTTTGAAAATATTTTAAAGTGATAAGTACCACAGATTACTAGTAAAACCTAAGTTCTTTTTTCCCGTTTTTGTTTTTCAATGAAAATTCAGGTAAGTAAATGGAAATATCACAAAATCTATACCTACCTAATATAATAAAGCTGGAGAGTTTTTTTGGGTTGTTCGTTTGTTTAAACGCCCTAATCTCTGGACCAGTCGGAATGGAAAACACCATTTTGTATATGATAGCCATATTCATAGTATAGAATATTCAACGTGTTCCTTTCCATATATCACAACTCTAGGGTATTAAAGAGACCATGTGAAAGAATCAACTGGCATATGAATTATTTTTCTTTTCCGTTTTCATTTTGAAGAAAATGACCAAAAATAAAGCCAGTGTAAATAAAACCAAATCGCCAAAGTCCCAGGCTTCCTTTGTTCCTACGACACGTACCTAATATCTACTTATGTCTGCTACTTTGACATGGTCGAGCTTATTCCCTAGAGTTACGGGATATCAAAAGGAACAAGTTGTATAACATCAAGCTTCGATCTACGGACGAACGAAATCGCAGGCAGAAGCTAGTATTACCTACTTAAAAAATACTTGCAAGTCAGTAACTTTTGTAAACGGTCAGTTTATTTGCGTCATACCGTTAACCTGCACACTAATGCATTTCAATCGCTAGAACCATGAAACAATCACACACATAGCGATAATAACGCCATAAAAACCTCTCAGTTTTGAATTATAACCTTCGACATGAGTCAGTGTCAGTGTTCATACAGTGTAGTTAGCTGTAAGGTAGGATATTTTAACAACGAATTTGATACTTATTATAAGTTTAATTAATTAAGGGAAACGATAATCAAATATCGTAACACGTTCGTCTTTTGTTTTCTACATATAAGTAGCTAAGTCTAGTGAGTGATTCTCATGGTGGATTGGTTTATGTAAAATGAATACAGGTAACTAGGCAGGTATTCTAGATTAGCCTGAAGTCTTAAACAAAGTGTGTGTTTATTATATATGTCAATGACAGGAGTGAACATATTGTTCGTAGTCTTATCCTAGTTGTAAACAGATCAAGTACTGCTAATTTGTTTCAATGTTAGGTACTTTATAGGTTATATAGATTTATAAATGTGATTTGTCATATGTTTGATGAATACCAGGGTCGATCGCTTCTCCTGCATTGTTTACAAATACGATTTTACACAAATTACAAACTAGTGCTCAGGTAAGTAGTGGTAATTTTGAAATAGGTACGTATATGTAGGTAGGGGTACCGTGGGTACAGAAATAGAATAAGTTTGAAGTGATATAAGTAACCTCACTATCTATTGTATGTTATAGCTATAGCTTAATAGGTATGTTCTACTTATGTACCTTTCTTTGAGGAAATCGCCACGACCTCGACACTATGTACTAAGTTAAAAGGTATTTATATCTTACTCAATATGTCTCGAAATTCGAACAGTACCTACTTGTTAACAGATTCATATTCTATTGTTGATATAAGTAATTAGATAGGTAGTTACTTGACCCATAATAATTATGCGAGAAAAACTCGCCAAGACTTGATAATTTATTAGATAAATAATGGAATGACGTGTTATTTTGAGGAAATCCATTTCCATGTCATAATTTTCATTATGTTTTTGGGCTGGAGGTTTTAAAAATATTTTTTGGATTTGGTTTTGATGAGACTTTTTTTAGATGACTGCTTAAATAAGAAGTGTTAGTGAGGGAGGGTCGTTTTTAGGAAATGTGAGTTGTTTTCTAAAGTTAGGGACTTCAGACAATAAGTCATCTTGCTCTCATCGCTCTTATTTGAGTACCTAGTCCTGTAAAAAAGTTTCAGTCTTTAAATTGTGAGTTCATGGTTTCTTTCACAGTTTTATTTAGTAGATAGATACCTACTTAGTTATACGTAACTTTTACTTCTGCCTTTGACTTCGTCCGCATTGAAGTCAATTACCTCTACCATGCCTCTACCATAAAATATCTTACCCACGACAGCCAGGAATAGTGAAGCCTTTTATCGGTAAAAGATTTTTTTGGAATCGGATCAGTGCTTCCAAACATTACCTACCTCTTACAAAATAAACAAATAATTTGGCCTCTTTATGATATTAGTGGTTTTTTACAAGCTTTTATTTAGCTTGCACTGTTCGTATGTAAGTAAGTATGTATGTATGTAAATAAGTTGTCCTTTCAAAATTTGCAAACCATTTTTCGACCATTTGTTGTTATCCGATTGAGCTGAAATTTTGCATACACCTTTAGTTCTGATGACAATACAATGTCAAATACTCAAACTTGTAATAATTTTTAAGAAAAGCTTGTTCTTTTAAAAAAACTTTTTTAACAGTCAATTATTTTGCGTTTCCTCTAGGGTTTCTTAGGTAGAATAGTGTTCATTAATTAACTAATTAGTAATCAGTTTAATATACAAGGTGCAATTTTGCATCCACGTCAAATTCAATGTGATAGTGATTCTCAACACGAATCAATAATAAAATAAATAGGGTTTTTCTAGTAATTTTTTTTTATTGGATCTTCTACTATTTCGCCGAGTACACGGGGGGTCGATGAACCCGCATGCACACAGCCCCATCTCTTTAAACAATATTATTATAATATTACTTTGCCTTGTGCACTCTTGGATTTTCAACGCTCGGCTCAGTGCCGCAGAAATTAAGAAGTTATATTAATTTATTAAGAGGTGGCGGTGTGCTCTTTGAAAGAGGCGCATTCGGAAATACTATGAAACAAACAACTAAAAAGACAAGTATTTATTTATATCGACCAGGTGTCGTAATTTTATTCATATTATATTTTATAACAATCACCTGAAAGACGAAGTTGCAAAATTACTCCTACTGCATACTAGGTATTATCATAATCATATTGCATAATAATGTAACCACAGGTGCCCGAAGGTGAAGGCGATCAAGATGACGAGAGGAAAGGAAACGTCACATACGGCATCGACGACATACCGCCGTGGTACCTGTGCATCTTCATGGCTTTACAGGTACTTGTGGATCAGTCACATTACTATGTTAATTTAATGTAACTTGTGATCTATTAGCACAATTTTAAATTCAGATTTTTTACATATTTTTAATATTGCAATTACAAAAAATATATTTAAAAAGAATATGAATGGTAGGTACCTACTCTCTCTCCAGAGAGGTGGCAGCTAGGGATCCAGCGTGAGGAACCACCTCACAATGCATGCCGTGTCCAAGACGATCGCTTTCTGCTCTTGACCCAGCTGATAAGCGATTATTTCTCTAGACACCTCAGGGGTCTTCTCAACCCCTAAGGGTTGGTCAAATTTTGTGCTATCAAACCACCACAGGGCACAATAATTGTGAGGTCCAAAATTTATTTTTATGGATGAAAAAATTCGCGTTGGATTGGAAGGGCTATCGTAATCAAAACATTGTTACCATGGATTCAGTTCGTGATTCTAGATTAATCTAGATTTTTGACATTCTTCGTCTTTTAAACCTTAGATTGTCACATGACACTGCATAGCGCCAAGCGTGCGTTTGTCTATACGCTTATCTATACTAATATTATAAAGCTGCAGTGTTTGTTTGTTTGTTTGTTTGTTTGAACGCGCTAATCTCTGGAACTACTGGTCCGATTTGAAAAATTCTTTCTGTGTTAGATAGATTAGTTATCGAGGAAGGCTATAGGCTATATACCATCACGCTACGACCTACGGGAGCGGAGCAGTAACCAAAGACGCGGGTGTAACTGCGACGGACAGCTAGTGTTAAATAAAACATAAACAGTTATTCCAAACAAAAGTGCAACAACTACACTATCAAAATGTATGAAACAGCAGATTTTTTACATCGACCAAAATTGCTGAGGAGTAGAATCATACTAAATCCATGATAAAACTTTTCCTCACGAGATTCCCTCCACCCCTTTAATAATTAGTTCTGTCCATCCTCACTTGTACCGGACAGGACCGCCCGCGGCTGGCCGTGCTCAGCCATGCAATTACCTGACTAGGCCTGGCCGGGAGAAGTTTACGTTACGAATGGATATAAAACGACTTTGTAAGAGATGTTTTATAACTCCGCTGTTGTTTTATGCAAAACTTTATAGTAACCTACGCACCTGTAATTTTGGAGTGTTTGACGTTACGTTACATATGGTACTCACAAGGCTTGATACTTTCTTGAGGTTTCTTATGAAGTTATGTGTTCGAACAATTTTGTGCGTTAATTATTGATGTCAAAAGAGTAGGTACCTAAGTAACGGATCATATTACCAATCAGTCATTACTTTAATGTAACAAATTATTAATTTCATTCGAATAGCCTTTTTATTAAAATTGAAAAGGATGTCTACATAATATGTAATTATGTACCTATTTAAAAATCCCTTTTAGAGAAACTCAACTAAAAACGTAGAAATTTTTTATATCACTGATTTTCTAATTTTATTTCGAAAATTGGTTTTCTAAAGCGTCCAGTGTCATGATTCATATACCTTCCGATGCATGGGCCTAGCCAGGTTTTCAATTAGGGTGGGGCAATAGTGTAATAGCTTCCTATGAGTGAAACAATTTTTGAAATCAGGTCAGCGCCTGTTTTCTGTGATTACAGAATCTAACTTAAATACAGAATTGTACCTCTGTACTATAATGTTAGTTTTGAAGATTATTGACTACAAGAGGTCATGCATCATAAGCCAGTTAGGGTGGGGTAAGTGCCCCACCGTGGCCTGCTCCTGTGTGACGGCACTTAATCTAAACGTGTTTATGCGCTCTGCCGCTGCCACTAATACGGTACCTACCATCTTCTGTTTCCAGCATTACCTGACGATGATCGGCGCCATAGTGGCGATCCCGTTCATCTTATGTCCGGCGCTGTGCATGGCGGAGACCGACCCGGACAGGTCCAATATCATATCGACTATGATATTCGTTACTGGTTTGTAAACTCTGCTTTTTTACTTCTACCTTTACATAATAATCTATACATATTAAATTCTTTATCTTGAATGGCTGACTGACGGATTAACACACAGCCTAAACCGCTGATCGTAGAGACCTACAACTTGGAGAGTCTTTGTGTAACGTAGACATCCGATAAGAAAGGATTTTCCATTCTTCTTCCAATTCATCCCCTAAACAGGGGTCTAAAGTTTGTATGGAAAAACCAACTTTGTACTTGTACAATATAATACCAGCGTGTTATATCGCACTGCAGGGCAAAGGCCTCTTTTCATGCGGAGTAGGCACGAGCATTGATCACCACGCTTGTTAAAGCGGATTGGCGATTTCAGACTTATAATGAGGAAGTCCAGGATTACTCATGATGTTTCCCTTCACCGATATCAGTCATTACTGTCTATTAAAAGCACAGAAATATTAAAAGCAGGAGAAGTGGCAAGGGGGCGTGTCGGTGACCACGCGGTGCTGAGCGTTTTGCTCAGCTATTGATAAAATAACCGTCACCGCGAGTTAGTGTGTTGTCAACCGCGATCGTGATAAAACCGCTTAAAAAAAACGATTATGCCGTCTTGTTCAGTGGTTTCTTGTAAAAATAGAAGCCAAAACAAAAATTTCAGAAGTCATGGCATCAGTTACCACAGCTAAGTACAAGTATTTTACAATTTTTGTCTTAAAAATCACGAAAAACAACGATCCGTAAAATATATTTCACTTGTACTACTTTATTTTTGTTTTCTTATATTACTCCGACTGTATTATTTTTGCATTAAATACATTGCTCTTTTACAACCACCTCAGTCTGTCACTGAGTGACTAAACAAGCAATGTAAAACTGACATAACGAAACCTCGATAAGCCGTAATGTCGCATGGTGCGTCCGCTGCTCAGGGCCGCCGTAATTTGACCCGCCCCCTAGTCCCGACAACACACAATGATAATTGTTTTAGTGTGAGTAAATTATACGGAAAAAGTACGCTGTGGTTTAAGGAATAAGGTTTATATTTAAATGACTGAGTTATCGATGTCGCGTGTGTGCACTTGTTCGTAGTATTGTTTTGACAGAACTGTGTGTGCAATATTAATAGCGTTATGGAGGGGCAATTGTGGCTTCACCGGTTTTCTATACATTTTGAACTCCACGCCATATCTCCTTTTTTACTATATATCTATGATTAAAAGGTTCGTCTACAGCAAGAGATAGGAAAAATTTCCCAGCAACACGCAAGTGGCATTGATCTTGCTGTTGAAATTAATTCCTACTCATATAGGATATGATAACAAAGATAACAAGTGCATTTAATGCTAAGCAACTGCATTTAATAGTGCTGTAAACCGTGTCTTTACACAATGACGTCACTGTATACTTGTAGATACAAGAAACAAACAGGAAGTTTGTTATATGTGTGTGTCTATTTCAGTTTAGTTGCGAGGTGTTAGTTTCCGTAACTATCTATACAAATAAAGCTAGATGAAGAGCCTTCAGAAGTGTTAGGTATACCTTCATGTAAGTAACTAGCTTGTGCCCTCGACCTTGCCTGCGTAAATGTCGATTATCAGTGATTTTTTTTTAGTGAAACTAATTGTTTTTTAAATAAAATAAAAGTAACCTAACTGCTATAACTTTTTACTTCTCATACAGTTAATGCTCGCTGTATGAGAAGACATCTTTGCCCTGTAGAGAAATATTAATTTCATTTTTACAAGTTTTTATTTAGCTTGCACTGTTCGTATATGTAAGTTGTCCTTTCAAAATTTGCGAACCATTTTTCAACCATTTCGATTGAGCTGAAATTTTGCATACACCTTTAGTTCTGATGACAATACAATGTCGAATACTCAATATTGTAAAAATTTAAATAAAAGCTTGTTTTTAAAAATATTTTTTTAAATTAGTTTTTTACAAAGTTATTAGCTCACAAATGAAATAGGTAACATAACTCAACGAGACAATTTTCTTTTTCATCTTTTATTACACAGTACAGCTCGCTGGACTTATTCTCGTAGTTCCACTGAAATTGTCTGAAAGTTTGCCTTGTTACTTATGGTTCAACATTTTAATAGAAACGTGCACTCCGATGCAGCTGGACGTTGTTCAAGAATCTATTGTAAAGTTTTGTTGAGTTGTACTTTATAAAGAGAGAGGATAGTTACCGTACTCGACTACTTACGTCTTTGGTTACTGCTCCGCTCCTATGGGTCGCAGCGTAACGTTATAAAGCCTATACCACTCCTCATGAATCTGGCTATCATACACAAAAATATTTCTTCCAATCCGACTGGTAGTATTAGAGATTAGCGCGTTTTAACAAACAAACAAACGAAAACACTCTTCAGCTTCTTTATAATATATAAGTATAGATTACACATAAAGCCTAGATTAGTATAGATAATGAACTAATTGAACTAAAAACATCACATCATGTAGAGTTGCAACTTGTGTGATGATAAAGGGTCACGGTCAAAATGGGCGTAAAACCAACAGCTTCAAAATATATTTTATGTGAAAGCTAATGACCATTACTTAATTTTATACTATGACGGCAATCACCCAAACAATCGGTGAGCAGAGATACGTGATGTTCAAACGTATTTGTTATAGAATCCAAAAAAACCGCCCAAGTACGTGTCGGGCCACGCACAATGTAGGGTTCCGTAATATGCGAGGGAATCTTACAATTTAACTCATTTCCTACGGTCCGATTTGCCTTCGAGGCTGCGAACGATAATTTTTATTGTAATGATAAAATACAAACTTACGTTTGCAGTTGAAAAACATGTTCTCCGATACATTTTGCTTAGGAAAATATGTTATCCAAGTACGTTTTATAAGTTGGTCGACTATTACTCCTAAACCTGTAAAGCCTAGTTACTCGTGATAGTTTTCCTTTTAATTTCGTTATATATACTACTACTGTGAATTTTTTCACACACCCAAACATAACCGTATAGGCCAAAGAAACCAATTTATTGGTTAGCAGAAGAACAGTAGGAAGTTGTGTTGCACATAGTTTCAGTTTTGTGGTTTTTGGGGTTAGGACGGCACGAGCCTTTCATTGCACCCGCAGATCATTTATTAGATGTTATAGTTGATGATAACCATTGATATTTAAATAAAAGGTATCAATATATAGTAGTTTTTAACAAATATGTGTGTTTTATTTAACCAATCTTTGGGATTTTTTTGCAGTGATACCCGGTCGATATTGGGGTTAACAAGTATTTAGGGGGTATTTAGAAGTACAATAAAGTAAATTACACCACATTTTATTTCTGTTGGTTTTACGCCCAGCTCTCATACAAAAATGCCCATGATCCTTTCCGCGTACAAATAAATGCCGCGCGGAATTATATCTTGAACGCAATTATGCAATTTTCAATTCTATTTCTTAGTTAATTAATTTTAGTTTAATATCAATCAATCACTGAAAACTCGAGAACTGCTTTGTCTTCTTTGAATAATGCAACACACTAATCATAATGAAAGTTCTGACCGAAAAAAAGACATAAAACATTCACATAAAAATCATAACAAATTGCAAAAAAAGTTATTTTTGGAGGTGCTGGGATTTGAACCCAGGACTTTCAGCATGCGAAGCAGACACTCTACCACTGAGTTACACCCCCGGCTGCTAATCCGTTCGTAAATAGTGTTTAATACACATTGCCGTGTTTGTAATTTGTATTCTACTAGTTGCTTACTTTCACTGCCGCGGGCGAGGCAACCTAATGTATCTACATGCTTGCTAACTTGGCTCACTTGTTTGTATACGTAGGTAGTTGAGACATATAACATTAAAATCAATTTTATGACAATTCAAGTTCAAGGGCTAGCTTGAATTATAAACGTGTTTTTCAAATCAAAAAGAATTTCAGAATTATTCTTATCCTTTTTTCATCGCCATTATTTTGGTGAGTTTAGTCCTATATCGAAAAATGTAGCTCAAAAAACGTTTGAGAAGAAAGTACTCATCCATCAAAAGTATTCATTCAAACAAATGAATTTTAGCTATTTTGATCCTTACCGATTTCAAAAACAAGAAAAACGAAGTAGATTATACGTTCCTCTGTATTTTTATTTCACGTCTCTACCCAACCCTGTGATGAAAACAGGTAACATTTTGTGTGTGTTGTTTCTATTAAAATGATATCTTATTTCTTCTCCCCACCAGGTTTAATAACTTGGCTTCAAGCGACATTCGGCTGCCGACTCCCCATCGTGCAAGGCGGGACCATCTCCTTCTTGGTCCCGACGCTGGCGATCCTCAACCTGCCGATGTGGCAGTGTCCCGCCGCCGAGGTGCTGGACGCCATGACGGATGATGAGCAGAAGGCGGTGTGGATGAGCAGGATGTGCGAGCTGTCCGGAGCCATCGCTGTGTCGGCGCTGTTCCAGGTGTTTCTTGGTAAGTTATCAAGTTGTTAATACACGAGGTTACATTACAAAAATTACTGTTTTGAAAGAGTGTAGTATAACATAACATCACGCCTGTAAATCCCGAAGGGCTGGGTAGAGGTGTACCCATTAATTCACCTACAATTCGCCAGTTATGTTTTAAGTCTCATGTAATAGAGGGCGAGCCTATATCTCTAAACCGGGCACAAATCCAGACTCGAGGCTCCGAAAGCAGAATAATGCACGCAAAACATTGTACTTATAACAGTACAGGAGTCGTGGGTGTTATAACTTTTACAACTTGCTTTCGTCAAATTAAATAACCTCTAACTTAATATCCCTACTGTTTATAACTTCTCAAAGCAAGAGTAGACAGGCGAATTCTAGATACGCCCCCATGCATCCGTTCTTTTGAACACATCGCACGTTTTTGGTACCGTGTATAAATCGGCCGCCATTCCTACAGAGGTCATGTCAGACCGTCCATCCATATTCTTAATTAGCATTACTTAAGTTACTAAAGATAAACAAACCATCTTAAGATTAGATGTAGGTAAAACATACGAACAATAAACTCTATTAAAACACCGTTTCATAACAAACTTGCATACTCCAACGAGAATTTAATTAGCTCAGAGAGGACGTAGTTTTTGCTAACAGAGTAATAAACTAATAGGCTTTTCCGAGCAAAGAGTTTTTACTGTTCCAGCCTCCGTAACTAAATTAGGGCCATGTTCCCGCGCAAGCGCAGACCGCCGCAGAGCTTTGATGCAAACATTACTTTATAAAAGTGCACTCTCATTTACCTTTGCCTTGTTTTTTTTTTAAAACATAACTTTGAGAGACTCTTTTATATTCGTCATCATCTACTAAGTGGTTGTTAAAGTTGTTATTAGAGAACAGTCTTGTGTAGAAAAGGGAAGTTTTAGTAATGATTATGTATTTGTGGAAGTTAGTTTTAAAGATGAGCAAAAAATTCTGGCAAAAAAAAATACTTTTCAAGGAGCACAGTTATTCAACAAATATCTTCATGATTGAATGACACTCAGTCAATGTATTCAAGAATCAAATAGCCCAATATATACTAACAATTGTTCATGTTAAATATAATAATTTTTCATCCCACCATCTCGGAAAGAGTATTTTTAATCTTCAATATCTGAGTGGAAAAGCCGTTTTTATTCTCTAGAGGATAAAGTAAATTGAATTTAGAACATCGTGTGCACTAAGTTTGTGAATTAAAAAAAAACATTAATTAAACCTATTTACTGCTACCTCTATGGTGCCGAATATATCATACAACTTTTTTTTAATTTGTTAAAAACTGTTCCTGACGTCACATCGGGCCACACACGGCGACGCTTACGCCCCACCACAATCATCGGTCGTCGGAAGCCGCGCGACACTCACTCGCCGACATTTTAACGTGCGTGTACAAATCGGCTATCGACAGAACCAGTACCCAATCAATACAGTCGTTTTAAAGTATCGAAGCAGTTTTATTAAATAGCCAAGACCACCAGCAACACACCTGGAGCTTGACACTCAACAAAACTCAGACTCGGAACCTTCTTGGTGTTCTTTTTTCAATTTGCTTTGTACGCGGTTCTTTACGCGGCATTTTTTCACGTCATTGTTAAACCTATTAAAAACAAGAAACTTGAAAACAAGTGAAAACTATCCCTCTCTCTCCAACATTCACGCCAAGGGAATCCGATGAATCGGTACAACTATTAAGTATGACAGATAGTTTACCGAAAAACAGTACACAAGTGACTAACACCAATATTACAGTACCAAACAAAAATATTACACTCAATTTAAATAACTGTAGCAACGTTACTTTAAAATTTTCTTAATTATACCTTAGTATTATTTTGTTATAATTTAAAGATTATTCTGTAATACTTACCTGTCATAATGTAGTAATTAATACCTAAACTGAAATAAAAGTGTACCTATCTTGTGATTGTAAACGTTTTTTTTTTGCATTTAGTCATTTCCTCGCTGAGGTGGAATGAAAAGTTACGTGTTGCACTCGAGTGCAAAGATTTTTCACCTCGTGCTCTTTTGATTCCCTCGCTAACGCTCAGGATTCTAATTTTGAATCACTCGCTGCGCTCGTGATTCAATTTTAGAATCCTTCGCTTGCTCGGTCATCAAAATTGAACACGCGGTTAAAAAGCAACTTTGCACTCTTGTATAACAAATAACTATTATCATACGGTAAATTTAATTCTCAAGTAAGTTACTTACAGTCTTTTTAAAATCTAACTAGCTTTTCTGTTTACTGTTTTTGTTAGATAAAAATATCCACCTGGATTTTTTTGGCAGAAAGTATGCCTCAAAAACACAGACTATTTTTCAAACGGGATAATCCACTAGTCATTATTAATGAAATTCTTAGTCAAAGCTTAAGAAAAACGGTCTCTATTTACATCTACAACAAAGCTGTATAAAATGTACACGTTGTGTGAATCTAAGGCCTAACTATCTTCAGTACTAAGCCGAGCTTACAACAACCAGATCAATCAGTTGACCTAGATCGTCACGAGTGACCTATATCTCCACTACTATTAAAGTTTCATGTTTCAGTTTGCTCAGAGCAGCCTGCAATCTTGATATAATCGATCTACGACTAGTATAGTGTAGTGTCAAAAAGCTATTAGGAACTTGAGATTTGTAGAATGGGAAGAGCTTATATACTTATAGTTTTCTGTCTCTATTTTCCGATGGTATTACCTCTTTTTTTAGATTCTGGTGTTGATGATTCAGATAGGAAACGACGAACCGTCTTGTCAAATCCACGTAGGTAAATCTTCTCAATGTGGTTGTTTCTTCAGAAGACCGCTAACCTACGGTGTATAAGGTCTGATCATTACAAGAAACTATATGAGAAACTCTCATATGTTAGGCTTATGAGTTTGTTCTGTGAGTAATCGGGTAGGGCTAAAAAAAATACGTGCTAAAGTTATTTTATTGACTGGCCGTGGCCAGTCGTTTATCCACTGCCAAAGAGAACAGACAGAAATGGTATACCATACTATACTATTTGTATAATTTGCCCAGGTTACTTCGGCGTGATTGGTTCCCTGCTGCGCTTCGTGACCCCCCTGACGATAGCGCCGACGGTGGCTCTGGTGGGGCTGACCCTGTTCGAGCACGCGGCTGACGCAGCCTCGCAGCAGTGGGGCATCGCGGCTGGGTGAGTCTGAATTAATTACTAGCTTGATTCCGTGGCTTTGCTTTCGTGGCCATAGGAACCATGCATTTCTCCTACATAAAATGGTAGGTAGGTACGGTAACAGTAGGTAGGTATCCTAATTCACTTAAATACTATCAACCATGAATTATCTTTACCTTTGAAAATATCTATGTCGATCCGATGCTGCAAACCAACAAACACACATTCCCGTTTATAATATTAGTATATTAAGGATGGACGTCACAAGAGCCTGTAAGATAGCGATAGGTAGTAACTACTATCTACTATCAAGCATACAAAATAATGTTTGTTTCTTGCAGGAATCGAACTTACGATCTGTAGCATTTTTACCCTTGTAACTTCTTTACGTAGAAATGATAGTTCGACTCCAAGAATCCCTTCCTGTGGTTGTGTGTGCATAACAAACGATCATAATATGTATAATTCAAGTCATCCCGAAAACTTTTGCCTCAGAAACCCACTTCCCGAAGTAGGCGGTCGTTAAGTTGGTGACGCTGATGTCAAATTGATGTTTTCTTGAAACCAAATTGGCGTCCTCGTAACCCACATATCCGTCCTAATTCCAAATGATTATACGTATTAAGTATGCAGTTTCAAAGCGAGCTTTTCCTCGTAACTTTGCCTTTGAGGCTTTGACGAGTTAAACATGTGTATAAGATGTCTGTACGTATGTCACAGTCAGCCCACACATTACATGTTTGAGAGTAACGCTTGTAACCCAGGATTCACTTTGCGAAGCAATCACGTTCAGCAAATTCCGGAACTCGCGACAAAATTAAATGGAAACGTTTCTGAAAGGGCGATGTTTTACGATGATTTCTCCATTTTCTGTGTGTTTTATTTCTTGTATTTGTATCTACATTTTGTCTTTTAAGTTGTTACATCAGTAAGTCAATTTGGGTATACCTAATAAAATTACAAAGTATGACAAAAAGTCGGTTTAATAATTTTTTTAAATAAATAATAATTTGAGCAAGCGTGGTGATCATGCTCATGCCTTCTCTGTATGAGAAGAGGCCTTTGCCCTACAGTGGGACAGTAATAGGCTGGTATTATTATTATTATTTAATCTACATTTGATAGATCCTATTTGAAGTGTACATAAATTTAAAAAAATTGTATTCTTATGGTATCTATGTAAAATTATAGTTTTTTCGCTCTCCTGTAAAGTTGTTACGTGACTTACCAGGGGGCCTACCACAACCTCTTAAAACAATATTGTTTTAATATTACTTTGTAATTTCTGTTGTTGCATTTTCAACTCTCGGCGCTGCTGATCCGAGCGTTAAAAATCCAACAGAGCGGAACGCAAAGTAATATTAAAGTAATATTGTTTTAAGAGGTTGTGGTAGGCCCCCTGGTCTTAAAACTTTGCCACACAAGAACAATAATTATTTTAATGTATTGAATTTTTAAAAGTTACATAAGAATGTCACAATGGGCGATTATATCGCTAAAAACGATATTTTACAGACAACTTTTGAGAGAAGAAGAAGTGATACTTACTGCAGTTAGTCTGTGTCTACACACCAACTATTCACTTATAAAATAAATAACCAGGTATTCAATAGGAACATGATGTTAGAAGAGAGATAAGTGAGCTGTGATTCGTTGAGATCGTTGATCAAGTAAATTGGTGTAGAAATTAATGTATAGGTAGGTAGGTCAGGTGGTTTTCGCAATGTTAGCACCGGGTAGCTCGCACTGAATGTCAGAGGTAAACGCACTAGCCTGCAGCCTCCATCGATCCGTATCTGTAGTTAGTTATCAGTGTACCGCTGAATATAGGCCAGTCGACATGTCCAGCGATTTGTTGATTCATATGTTGAGCTGAATGTCAATCACTAGGAATTATTCTGTTCGCAATAAATTCATTTGCATGGCAACGGGTTTTAAGCTGCAGTGCCGTCCGCCCGGGGGAATGTATGTCAAGTATTTTCCAATCGCTCGGGAACGGTGTTTGATAGGTACGCCCATATAGCGCCGGTTATGTTGTAAGTGCTTTGTAATAGAGGCGGAAGAGGTGAGTCTTTCGTTATTAACAGAGCACAAATCCAAGCTCGGGGCAGCTTCTGAGATCTATCTGAAACGATCAGAAGTCACCGTTCGCAACCAATAGCGTTTATGTATGTAGGTATATTTATGCCAATAGCTTTTATTCGTACATAAGATCTGAAGTATAACGAATCACGGTCTTATACAATCGCCAAAAGGCTATCCATCATGTCTAGAAATTAGGAAACACATGAAAACATAATATTTTCAGAAGGAAAGAAACCCTTTTGGAACTAGGATTATTCAACACTTGCTTAAAACCATAATTTTTAATAGTAACTACTTAGATAAAAAAACCGTAATTTCAAATAACTTATAAATCTAGTAAATCGACGCTGTTGTAAAGTGCGCATATAGAAAAGTGTAAGGATATAGATAGATAGATATAAAATAACGATTCAAGCAAAGAAAAATAATCAAGCAAAACAGATTATCAAGTCCCTATGCTTTTATCAACGAAACTGGTTTAAGGAAGGGTTCCACAAGGAGTCTCGAGTAATAGATTATACGGGGCAGCGGGGGGGAGGGCGGCGGGCGGCGAGTAGGGGCAAATAACCCTATTAGTGTTGAAGCACCCTTTCGTAGGTGTGCAATAAGTGTGATGAATATACCTTTCTTAGGGATGATTTTTCATTTCCAATAAAACAGCTGCTGATTCTCCATGTATAAATAAAATATAATTAGATAAATATCTGCTTACAAAACCATCACAAACACTTAATTTAGCTCATAATTACTTCTGATAAACCTCTCTAAAATTAATACATTACACGTCCATAAAACTTCTCATGTCATGATTCTACTTGAAGTGCTGTCTAAAAATTTTCACAGGAACTCATTTAATATAATTCAAAATGTTGTCAAAACTTTTCTTTTGAATATTTCATGCCAGTAACGTAAAGTGGCCAAATACATATGACAAACCACAGATAAAATTCCTATTTTCCCAACAATTAGCGTCCACGCTAATGGAAAACTTATAGTACAGTTTAATATTTATTAGAAATTTTATACGTTATATTTTGTACAGGAATATTTAAAATTTTAAGGGTTTGATTTGAATGTGTTATGTATATTTGGAGTATTATGAGATGAGCGTGTGAGTGTCATAAAATATATGTCTTTAACTAATGTAATTGGTCGATGGCCGTTTTATTAAACATACATTAATCAAACATATACACCTTTTGGATGTAGATTTGTATGAGATGTGACGACAATAAGTGCTATGCTTTAGACTGGTGCCCCGTGCCAGCCAGTCTAAAGCATTATTACTATTTCAAACATATTCACTATTTCTTAGTGGTCAGAATTAAAGTAGAAAAATCAAGAATCTCAATCGAAATGCCTTATTTATTTAAGACCTAGTTTCAACTAATACTAGTTTCATCTGTCATTTCAGTAAAATAAAAGCTGTGTCCAACTGAAACTTTTCAAATGCAATAATTTAAACTGTCACTGTCTGCCTATTTTCAGCTGTATTTTTCCAGGCTAAAATAGTTTTACATGAAAATGCATTTAAGGTATCGCTAGCATTTTATATTTCAACCTACATCTGCCTAAGTTAATCATGATTGTCGTAACTGGTCCACATTTATTCTCATCTTGAAATAAATGGACTTACGTCATTATTCATTCGACTTTAAAATAATAATGATACCAGCCAATCATTGTCCCACTGCAGTGCAAAGGCTTCTTCTCATGTTGAGAAGAATTGATGCGGATTAATTATAAGTCCAGGTTTCCTCACGATGTGTTCCTTTACCGATTTCATATATGGCCAAGATAAACTTAGAAATCACATATGAATTGAAAAAATCACATTAGTATTTGCCCGGTATCGAATCCACAACATCATAAGGCAAAAAAAGATAATACAGGGAATGGGCCATTAACTTTTACATGCCACACAGTATTTAATTGAATCTGACAACCAGTCTTACCAAAGGGTATCGTATTATCCAGTTACTGGGTTGTGGAGGTCAGATAGGCAGTCGCTCCATGTAAAATACTGGTATTCAGCTGCATCCAGTTAGACTGGAAGCCAACCCCTAACATAATAGGGAAAAAGCTAGTTAGATGATGACAGCATTTTATTGAAAAAAAAAACGGTGCAATAAAATAAGACGGTATTCTTTTTGCATCACGTCTAACTTGAATTTTTAGCGAAACTAGAACATTTTTGCAACAAATATGCCTAGTCCCGTTTCTTTACATATTTCAGTACATCTCGATGCTATAATGAATAGTTATCGTGTTAAAGTTGTTCCGGTCAATAAGTGAGGGTTAAACTGGCCACTTGTTGACATCGCACGCAACCGTTGCCATAAAGGCGCTGTTCCATAGCTGGCCACGGCTAATTACGCACGTGTACTTAGTCTCGCTTTGTATGAAAATGTAGGCGGGATCATCCAAATGAATCACTTAACAAAAAGTGTAACGAATATATTCGTAATAGGTAATACAAGCACATAAGTATATGATTTTAGGCTATATAAGGAAAATGCGAATCTGGCATATTAGGCTACTTGATATTAGTCAAATATTGCGAAAGATATGTGTGTTAGTAGTGAGTCTAGCGAGGTGAATATATCAATTTGATTAAATAAAAATGTCTTCTATTACAACTACCGGTAGGCGGCTGTTTGCTTGTCGTGCGAGTAAGTTTGCCGAACCATGCTACCAGTCTGCACGAGGCCGTAAAGTATGAAAGGAAAATTAATCATAGTTTTACTTAGGTAAAAGGTATACCTATTCATGCATAAGAATCATCCTTCAAATTCACGAGAATAGTTATAAAAGAAAAAGGTACGTTTAATACCGGTATTAATTGTATTGAGTCGGTTCGCTAATATTTGACTAATATCCAGTAATAGGTGAATAAGAGTGGACGAATATATTCAATAATAGGATTGTCTAAAATTGACCCTATTATAACATCTCTCAACTAACGCGCGTAACTTCAGCGTGCACATTCTACGCAGCAGTGGAAATTCCGCCTTGTTTTGTAAAGCCCAAGTTTGGTAATTCAAAAATGGCGGTTCCAATTTCCTTCGTAAGTTTTCGTGATTGGATCTAATTTGGTTTGTTGGCAGTTAATGGTACAGATTACTAAACAGGGGTAGGTACTTATTAAATTTTGTAAGAAACCGTAACAACGTAAAATAAACGGTATTAAGTTTCATTATATCCTTTGTTTCTAATCTGATTGGGGAAATTTATAATGTCAAAGCGCAAATTAATACGTCTACTGTAAATACTCGTTCTCATTAAAGTTTAGAATTTATTTAGTTAAAGATATCGTGTTTTAATATACATCAAAAACATGTCTTATAAGTTTTTAACAAGATTTCCTGACTTTTCATTATTAAAAATATTTCTAAATTTCGTCTAAAGCCTTGCCAAAAGCTCTTTGTTCCCGCGTCCGGTACCAGGATATCATAAATGGGAACACGTAGGTCGAGCGAGGTGAGCGGTCGTCATGGCAACCGGGGTCGCCGGCCGCGCGGCCTCTCCCTGCAACAAGTGCGCTCTATTGATTTCATCTGCATCCAGCCCCGGCCACTAACTACGTTGCACTACACTTCATGTAACGCAGGTAAAATATTAACGAACGAGAATATTTAAACAACATTCTGTAGCTAAAACATGAACAGAGACTGTTGTGTGAAAAGTGGTTATGATGGGGGTTTCCGATCCATTCTAATTGCTGATCATCAGTGTTACTAAGATTCTTTAGAATGCTATTAATTTACTTAAAATATTGTCTATAGAAATGTCTATTAATAAGCAACTTAAAACATCTCTATTGTAGAACCACTGCAGGGCGTTGTCAAACCTCTTTACAATCCTGTGATCCTAATACTGTAGCTAGTATTTTTGAGCTTTCTTTCTAATAAAAAAAAAACAACTAAGGAAAAAAATATCATAAAAAGATCACTTTTGGTTTGATCCTATTATCATATGATGGAAAATCCTCACCCCACCTGATTAATTCTAATGACTTTTCTTGGTTCGTCGATCTCATTTTATAAATCCTACTAGTTTCGTGCTACTACTAGCTTTTGTGCTCGTGGTTTTTTTACCAGCGTTATGTAAACGGCTTTGTTTACTGCTCCGCTCCCGTGGGATGTAGCGTCATGTTATATACTCTATTGAAAGTTCCAGAGGTTAGCGTGTTTAAACAGACAAACAAAAAACTCTTCAGCTTTTAATATTAGTATAGATTGAAGTGAAACCGAGCGATGTCAACGTCCTGACATTGTTACTAGCACACTACAGATTTCAGAGAGTAGTCTACAACTTATATTGCTACGTCCCACTGCGCAGTAAAGAATTGCTCGTTACTTGTAAAATGTGTAGCAATAAAATAGCTTTACACTCTGAATGTCCTTCTTGGGACTGAATCACGGTTTTCTTTGACGTTTTATCGCTTGAACTGAAAATTTTCTTATTTCATGGATATGTAAGAAATTCTTTAAAACTACGTAGGTATTTTGGTTCAGTTATTATCGGTTCCTTTAAAGTTTATATGATAATGAAAAAAACGCAGCCAGGCTCAAATGGGATTGCGTGGTGGTTTTTTATTTATTTACTTAAAATGGATTTCTTACAAGGGCAAACACTTAAAAATTTTGTCACAAAGAAGTATAACATAAAGAACAGTTTAAAAAATTCAATAATTAAATAATTATCTTCTAAGCCTAATCACCTCTTACGTCACCCACAGCAAAAGCATAGCCTTTTCACCCAAACAAGGACAACATAATAAGCCAATTATAATTTCCGCCATGTCATTAAAGTTATGTGAACCATGCGACGCTGTTATTAGCTACCAAATACGCCGCTAATTAACTGCGGTGACACTATTGACTTACGGCTGTACGCTATCTGTTAATTAGCGATA
Organism: Hoplodrina blanda; assembly: GCA_949316365.1. Lineage (NCBI taxonomy): Eukaryota > Metazoa > Arthropoda > Insecta > Lepidoptera > Noctuidae > Hoplodrina > Hoplodrina blanda. The sequence continues at coordinate 15,903,864 of OX438587.1, read as the reverse complement.
TAATGGACTGGGTTTTTGGTAGGCTTATAACCATTTTATGAGGCTAATAACACCGTGACTATTAATTTACCACCGAACTTGTTAGGGGTTAAAGTATTCATCTATAGAAAGAAATAGAATTGCAGTGTCTGTTTGTAGAATCAAAATAACAGTATTTACAGTTTATTGCTTTGTATGCAAAATAAAGATCCTTATTATATGATAACAATAGTAGCGGTTTAAAGAAATGTGTTTAATGTGAATTTAGTGTAAGTCAGGGTAAAGTACCAAATCTGCCATTTTATTTAATGCTGCATAATTCTTAACATCCCTTTTCAATTACGTTACATAAACACTAATATTCTAAAAGGATTAATAATAAAAGTTCTGTGAAGACGGTTCTTTGACTTTAAAATATAAAAGCGAATACTTTACATAGAAATGTATGAAAGGAGGGTACATTTACCCCGCAGCTTTATTCGGCTACATCCCAACTCGATAATTTCTTAACGTCTCCAATCAAAGTTAAATTCAAATAATTTATTTAAATTAGACCATGGAAAGGCACATTAATTTGAATGTCATTTACCTACAGGAAGAACGTATGGAGAAGCATTTTTCTCTATTTATTAATATATTTAATTTATACTTTATTTAGAAATTTTGTACATACGGCGGCCACAAAGCATTCTTTGTCAGTCAACTTTTGGTATAAAAGGACAGACGGATTTCATATTTCACATGGTTGCCTACCAGTTACAAAACTTTATAGATAAATAAAAGTAGGTACTTACTTTTGTCGTGATGACGCAGTAGTTTTGATACCGCGGGAAAGAGCTAACGTAATTTTTCCTATTCATAATTATGTACTTTTAAAGTTTATATTGGACATCACTGACATGAGTAAAGGAAAAACATCGGGAGAAACATATAGATGTATAAGTCTGAAATCGCCAATCCGACTTGAGCAAGCGTGGTGATGCTCAATGCTCGTGCCTTCTTTGTGTGGTAATAGGCTGGTATTGTTTTAATTAAATTAATGCAAATTGTTCTTCAAAAGTTGTCGTTCGGGTATTGCTAAATGGGAAGCAGCCTTTTATTCGACGCGGGACAAGATTTCGCAATTTGGTTTGACAAGTTTATATTCCCAAGAAGTTTGGATGCGTAATACGGGAAATTGATATTGATTTAAGATAAAATTGTTTCTTGATTTAACGTTCTGGATATTTTATTAGAATTTTGAACCTTAGCCGAATAAATATGATGTTTCTTTGTTTGTTTTTGATTCTAGAGAACTGTTTCAAGTTATTTGTCTTCAAAGGGATCTTTGGTATGTTCTGAAGGCACTCCAAAAACTTAATTAATTGTGCTAATGACTATTATCCCCTAATCATTCACTGATAACATTATCCTGACCGATTTCGCCGATTTGCCCGAATTGGGAATCGAATCCAGGACCCCTCACTTAACAATCGCGCTGTCGACCACGAAATCAACAGGGCAGTCATTTTCATCACCTGATATTCGATTATCGTTACTATTGAAGCCACTAGCTTGTTATTTCTCAAGATTGGATTCTCCACAACCATCTTGCCTTTACCTGTCAATATCATGAACCTCACAAAGGGTCCTGAAACTCCACCCACTTTCATTATCCTTACATTTCACAGTATACTTCCCTCCATGTAATTCTAGCGAGTTCATTTCGGATTACCGTCTCCTTTGATCTTCGCTGGATTTTGTAATTAAACGCACTTTAGCGGTAAACCCGTTGTTACCTGCTTGGATTTTAAACCTTCGGTGAATAAGGGTAGGTCAGGAATTATGTTTGAGCATACATTGTTCGTTAACACTAGTACCTAACGGGTAATTTGGTAAATAATTAAGTTTCCGGCCCTCTGTTATGTATCTAGGAATATTGTTAATTTGGATTTTAAACTTTAATGTTCTAAAACGTAAGTCGTTTAATTGAAATTCCTAAATCTATTGGAAAGGTAAAATATATAGTGGTGTTCATTCATCTGAAAGGAATTTCCAGAAAATGTCTAAGCTTTGGATCGTTCAGTCTGACAGGTCCTCCGTCACGCCGGTATTCAGTTGACGGAACGAAATTCATTAATACACAGTAACACTCGATCAAATATTACGCAGGTACACTAGGTATTCAAGCATAATTATTTTTGGAATAGGCTTAACTATCCCATAAAGTATGTGTATGTGTTTTCCGTTGATCGTATCCTAAAACACAATTCAATCTTATTATCTTACTACTATCATATAATTTTATTTCAAGATGGCGGGGGTATGGGCGCGTTCTTGTTTTGTAAACGTAAAATGTGCTCCTTTTAACTCTGATTGGGATGCAATGAGCACCTTTTAAGCTAGTTCGATACGAAATGAGCTCTTTTTATTCCTTGACGTGTTTTTTAATATTGAGGATTACAAAGCAATGGGCCCTTTTTAGTTTGTTTTGAATATGTCATATCAAAGGCCTGTTCAAAATCTATCAAGTGCGATCATTTGTTTGATTTCGTATAAATTGTCGATGAGCCCCTTTTTTCCCTGTGCCCTTCATATGCGAAGGTTTGGAGGGATGGATGTTTGTAAGTCAATCACGCCAGAACGGCTGAATGGATCAGAATCAGAATGGTACAGAGAGTAAGATTATAGTCTGGTATAGCATATACTTTTATCCCAGAAATATGTACAGTTCCTGTAGGATAATATAGAACGTTTAGCTTAATTCTGAAAGCTAAGCAGACGAACTTTTTATCCCTGAAAAATACGGACGAAATCGCAGGCGGAAGCTAGTAAAATTATAAATTCATTAATGTACTGAGCTCAAACAATTAACGATGTTAAGTACCCACGACACGATGGGAAAGATAAAGCGTTTTTTTTGTGCTATGACGTAAAAAACGAAAAACAAGAGAAGGGGATTAATTACCAACAGCAAAATAAAGGTTTAGGCGTAAGTAGCCCAGAGGGACGATTCTGGAAAGTTGAACAACGATCGCATTTTGATTCCAGTCTTAATTTGACAAAAATATATCTAACTAGCGACCTGCCCCGGCTTCGCACGGGTGCAATGTAAATACATAAACCTTCCTCTTGAATCACTCTATCTATTTAAAAAAACCGCATCAAAATCAGTTGCGTAGTTTTAAAGATCTAAGCATACATAGGGACAGACAGACGAAAGCGACTTTGTTTTATACTATGTAGTGATTTACCTACATTTTTCATATTGACTGTCGCTTAGATGAGATAGACTAAATTTTAAACGTTTTTAGTAACGAGAATTGGCCTACTTGACATTGAGACTACATTGGGATTGGACGTCATTTAGTTGGTAAAATTTTCCGTCAGAAACACCTAAGAAGGAACCTACAGTAGGTACCTAATGTTCACGATTTCTAGATTAATTATCCGAGAAATTCTTATAAAATAATTAAGAAAATCCCATGGAACTAGAATGAAAGTGCAAAGCCACAAATCGCCTGGGAAGAAAAGTTGATCCACTTATAAGTTCGCGCTAATTTTCCTTTCTCCAGAACCTCGATTGAAATAGCAATGGATTTCATACGAATAACGTTTTTTGAACGATAAATGCAATATGGCGGCTTCCTACATCTATGTTCCTAGCTTTGTAACATGAATGACTAGCTTCTGCCGCGACGTCGTCCGCGTCAATGTTCCATAGGGACCGCATAATTTTTCACTTAATTGGTTTTTACTTCCACATTCTTTATTACAACATATTTTAAATACATTAAAAAAAAAGAAATTACAAATAATATAGTTAAAAAAATATGTATAAAAATAGTGCTCCGCTCGCAACGAGGTGGTAAAACTCAAGCTACCGGCGGTTAGGGATCCATTGAGAGGAACCTCCTCACTATGCTTGCCGTGTCCAAGACAACCGCCTTCTGCATCTGACTCTTGACCTAGCTGTTGAGCGAAAGTTTTTCGAGGTGTTGGTCGAAACTTTTCGCCATTAATTGGTTTCATAATTATAGCTATTCATATATTCTTGAGAACTGTCCCCTTCTAAAAGCCTTTATGTATGACAATAATTTCCAACTACTCTGTCAAAGCGAGTGAGGAAGGCTTATAACTCGTTCTCTCGTGATTGAAGTGCGCGTTCAGTGCGGCGCCACAGATTATGCAAGCGCGCTGCTTTGTTCGCGCAAACAATGGTGCCCGCTACAAAGGGGCTGCTAACATGACGGTACTGCATTCGATTTTTGATTTCCCGCAGCACATGAGCCCTTTGAATATTATTTATTATAGCTTCTGCACTTGAGTTTGTCCGTTAGGAAGTCAACCGTCAAGAATACTGTAAACATATTATGTGGTATTGTGAAAGAGTTTCTATTACCAGATCAGTACTTCCGGAGATTACCTCTTACAAATAAGTAACAAATTTTCCCGCTTTATAATATTACTTTACTTTACAATATTCGATGGTTTTGTACGTTATGGCACACAAACAACATAGATTTAAAAGCCTCATTCTCATAATGTAAGTTGCTTTAGAAAAGTTTGTGTGTTTGAAAACCTGTGTTTTTTATAAACCAACTTAACTGAACCTACCCTGAAGTATTATATCTTAAGTTTTTGGGGTTACCTCAATACCAAGATATTTAATAACGTGTACGAAGAGATAACATAACAAAACCTAAACGAATATACTCTATAACGTACACGTCGCTCTAACGGCTTTAAAATTTAATTTATTTCATCTGCACAATGGAATGAGGATTGCGTGAGCGGTGCAATCCCGCGATTGGAAATATTTGCCTTGACAGTACCGCAGGGGTGCCCCCCTGCCCATGCCGGCTGGCGAGGAAATTCGATTTGTCAGAAAGAAACAAATGTATAAATGTCTATGTATCCACGCGTTTCTATGTACGTCTGAATGGCGTAGGATCACTATTTGAGGAAAGTTTGAGTAACCAATTGGGTAGATGACACTATTAACCAATAATTCCAAGACATAACTTCTATAAAGAGACACTTTATTTAGGCCCTGAAAACCTGATTAATTTTCAAATCACTGTAAAATTGGATTTTTAACTGCTTTCAAATTAATAAATAGTTAGTCAATTGAGTCTACTCAAAAGTGACGTCATAGTTATTTACACCATAGAAAATCTTTTTTTCTTTATAAAAAACGTTGTTCTTACACTTGGAATTTCTACTTTATCGTAGTTGCGTTTATAAACATTTAAGCTCACATACACAAACAGCCAGTCCCGGAATAGGTAACTATCTGTACTTAGCACATAAAAATTGTTAAAATATAGTCTCAGTAAATGTCCTGGATTAGAATATTAATTAAGTTAAATATACAGGTTGATTTCTTATAATAAAACCTGTTTGTTTATGATTAAAAAACACTAGCAGGAAATGAAAGTAGTAAAGTGAAATTGTGGATGTGCAGTGAATTAAAAATCACCCTATATATGCAGTAACAAAAAAGTACATTTTCCGTTTTGTGGCCAACTACTTAAAATTCAGCTTTGTTTATAAGTCTGTGGTATGTCTTAAATCCAAGATGTTTATATGACTAATAAAAGCCAATAGATACTTTTTCTTATTTTTCCCCAGATAATTTGATTAGATTACGTGATCTAGTAATTGAATAAACCAGTCTCAGCCCTGGTCCACAGCTAAAGGAACGTGTGATTGCTTCAGCACATATTTATTTAAAGCGTTAGAAACGGAAGAAATAAATACGAATGTACCTATCTTAATAAGTCTGCAGGCACGTGTTTTATTAGCTAAACAACTTTGTTACTACCAACTGTTTAAGGTCATTGCTCAACAGCTTAAACAATTTGCCATTCAAGTTAAGGCTTTAAATCGTGTCTGTTAAAATGTTTTTTGTAACGACAAGATAAAAAAATTGCGGTCGGGGTTCCTCGTCAAGAACGAAGTCCCGTATGAGTTAAAACAAAAAAAAAATTAAATATTTAGACGTGTTTAGAATTGAATTTACAGCTGGCCGCGCACAATGCTTGCTGCTCGAATATCGATATAAAATATCTTGTATATAATAGAGAGGCAAAAGAAAAAGAGAAAGAGGTACAAGCTAGTTCGTTTATATGTTTGAACACTAGATTGTGAACAAAGTTTAGCTTAGAATAGTAGTGAATCAGGTGGCTGGTTACAAAAGGATCTAGACTTGTCTAATCTCTCCACTTGAGCGAGCCAGTGGCGCGCTTAAACGAAACCTATTCCCAGTCTTGTTCAAAAGCGGTTGAACAAGAAAAGTGCTTCGAATAAAATGGTACTTTGAATAAAATGGAAGATTCACATGTTTCAATAATTCTTATTCATGCTTATATTTATCATTATATTGTTTTTCAATAAATTATACTTCTTAGCAATCAACTTAATAATGTCTTTGTAAAAAAAGTAATAGAGACAGCTTTTTGTGAGAATATCTGTAACTATACACATCAAAAGTGTCTAGGGATCAACATCCCTAACATTGATTAGGGATGTTGATCCCTAGACACTTTTGATGTGTGTAATTTTGAGCTATAGACTTTTTGGGACCAAGTTCCTTAACGCGGCTCGTGATGGGAGTTAACTGGCAGAGATAAGGAATATACGTTACATATGGCCCCTCCAGATGACCTTCCCCCTCTTTCTCTTTTTATTATTTTTTCAATTATTTGTTTTCCGACTTGAAAAAATAATCGAAAACTGGCGCTTAAAGAGTATCTAAAATACTTAATAGTATTTTTTAAACCATCCTTATTGTTCTACCTGTTGGGTAACATGTTTTTATTTTTTCGACAAAGTTTGTAGATGTTCACTCAAATCGTTTCGTAGTTAGCTTGCAGTTGGCAGATATTATAATCTCTTTGAATTTCAGATTACTTCACAAACATAGACAAAGATGAAAGCTATACGTAATAGTCTGACTACATATTACATTTGTTCAATAAGCTGAATAAAACAAAACTTTAGTTACTTACTTTTTTTTAAAGTAAAAACTTAACTAACTCCCTTTAGATGAGGCGCAATGACAACTTTTTATTAACCATTATTTTCTAAATAATTGATACCTTCAGGGAGTAAACTGACATGAACTTTTTGATTGCAGGACATTCACCTTGCTGACAATATTCTCACAATGCATGACCAACGTGACCCTGACGTGGAAGAGGGGGCAAGGGATCAGCATTGCGTGGTTCCCTCTTTTTAAACTGTTCCCGGTAAGAAGTTTTTGTGTAAACCAGAATAAGATTAGCGAAAATTAAGCTTATACCTTTTAAACCACTTATGTAATTTTTTTACTTTCGGCTTTTACTCCAGAAGGTCAATTCTCTTACTTTGAATCGTTCAAATTCTCATCTCATCTCAACGACAATCAATGTCAAAAACTTCTCAAATATTTAGGTCAAATAGAAACATTTTTGACAGATTGAGACTGAGATTACAATGCGATTGTTTCTAAAACTTGCGAGAATTGCCTTCCGACTCTAAAATACACCCTGTGATTTTATTAAAATATTTTGCTGTTTTATTTATTTTTTAATCAAAGCAGAATTCCATGTCTTTGTAATTTATTTCTGTATGTGTTGAACGTCAAAGTCAAATCATAAGACACGTTAGAACCGTTCCGGGAAACGTTTTATTTCTGTACAAATACGATATCCGTCGTCGTTCCTAGAAATATATTGTTTCCTCTAAACTATTTGTTCTCAGGTGTTGCTAACTATAGTGATCATGTGGGCGTTGTGTGCTGTGCTCACTGTTACTGGCGTGTTTCCGCCCGAACATCCAGCCCGGACGGATGTCAAGCTCAACATCATTGAGGATGCACCCTGGTTCAGAGTACCATACCCTGGTAAGTCTTGATGAAGATAGATCATGGGTTTTACATGATATTAGACCTTAAACGTCTTCTTTACTTTAATAATCCTTGTAGATATTTAAAAGGAAAATAGTCATTGCTCACTACAACAATAGGTACCACTGCGAAATAGCAAATAATTTGCCGTTCAAATTAGGGCTTTAAATTAGAGAGTTAAAAGTATATTTTATAATGACAAGATAAAATAATAGATACCCAAGGCGGTGTTTTGGCGGCTAGCGGTTGGATTTTCCTAGATGCTGCTGACCGGGCTGTTTCTGTGGCGGAGCGATGACCTTTAGTTTAACTTTTTGTGAATTAAAGCTCATTTTGAAATAAACTACGTAACATTCTAAATTTTTTTTTGTTGACATATGGCCGATAGATGCAGGATTTGATTGGAACTTTCTTTTACAATCCGCTTACGCGAACATCATTATTATACTTTACTACTATGTCCAAGAATCTAGCTGGAATTAATGAACGTAGATGATAAATTATGTATTGTATCACTTATGCCAGGTCAATGGGGCGTCCCCACAGTGAGTGTGGCAGGGGTGCTGGGCATGTTAGCGGGGGTGCTCGCCTGCACCGTGGAGTCCATCAGCTATTACCCCACCACAGCCAGGATGTGCGGTGAGTCCTTACAAACTAAATCTGTTAGAAATTCAATATGTAGGCAGATTTTTAATTCTATGGCCATTTTTCAGGGAGTGAAAGTACTCACGAATACGAAGAACTTAATTATCTGTACCCTACAAAAACGCACTACAACACGATCAAAAAGTATGGAACAGCTATTTTTTTGTCGCGTAGCGTAATTAAAGCCCCGAAAAAATTAAAGCCAGTCAGCCTGTATTACAATGTTACGAGTATGTTCGGTCTAGGTACTCTACTTTGTGAACAGTGGCCGGCTTTTAAGGTCAAGGGCACTCAGAGTGGAGAGGAGTCATACTACATGACTAATACCCCTTTTTCCCTAATAGAACACTAGGCGACATCTAAAGTAATGCCTACACAAAAGCACACCGTTGAATTGTCAACACTCGGTTCAGGGCCGAGAGTTGAATATCCGGTGTTGCAATTATATTTTAGAGTCGTCGAACGTTAGTGAAAATATTTGCTTCCTTTTCTATGTTTGTGTTGATTAAGTAAATCCAAGTTTCCTCCCACAGCGGCCCCCCCGCCGCCGCTGCACGCCATCAACCGCGGGCTCGGCACGGAGGGGCTCGGCACCGTGCTGGCGGGGCTGTGGGGCTCGGGGAACGGGACCAACACCTTCGGGGAGAACGTGGGGGCTATCGGAGTCACCAAGGTACATACGACGTAATATCCCACTCTGTAGGTACCTATAGGACATGAGATTTTTAGAATAACGAAATTATGCGTAGGTAAACCAAGTTGTGAAAGGAATCGAAGATAGCAAAACAGTTTTCTTGAGAAAATTGGTTTCGCTAACATTAAAATCCGATTCAACTTTGTAATAAATAACCAGTTTTTATTTTCAACCATCGATAGTACTTCATCAAATCAATTACGAAATTTTTCAGAAAGAAATTAATTAGTCAATTTTACCTTAATAGGATGGCGGTACCTTAATAATGACGTTTAAATGCCATCTTTATTCCGTTGCGGAAAAGGGATGGTGCTATCAGTCATGTATAACTCTGTCTCTCTTTAGCACTGGAAAAATAATGGCATAATCTTTAAAGCACCCTGGATCATTCAGTTGCCAGTGTAAAAGTGACTAGATAAATAACTTGCTAAGATTTTAAAATCAGAACGATTCATCAAAACGTAAGGATATCTGGATAATAACAAAGCGCATTAACATCTTGTTACTTCCCGTTAATTAAGCAAGAGGCAGTGCACACGACAGGTGTCGGCAGCAAGCGCGGTGGGTTGTGTACCTTTACTCAAACGCTGTGGTAACATCGCTAAAAGCATTGGACGGTCAGACCGACGCAGTAGTGCGGTGGCGGGTTTTAATTACTTTGTGGTTTGCACAAATATTGGGGAGTTTGCACTTAATATTGGTTATTGGTGTACTTTGGTTTAAAATCATAAAATATATTCGTTATTTGTTTGAGAATTTTATTAAATAAATGATTTCACTTTGATTTCTCTTTAAGAGTTTCGAAATGTCAAAAATATATGACGTGCGGTTAATCCCCGAACCAAAATTTTCGAATTAATGTGACAGTAAGCTGCTGATAATTCAGTCAACCAATCACAGCGACTTACGCGCTTTATAATTTATCATATTAAATTAATTTTTCGTTCGAGAAACCGCGGGTGAGTTATGCAGCCTACAGCTCTGTACCGAGGATTAATTTCTTACAAATTAGATTTTTTTCGTTGGAAGATAAACGTACAATATCTAATATCTAATAGTCGACGTTCTATCAGCAGAATTGTCTATGAAGGCAAACAAAGATCGTGTTTTTTTAAGGGTTGAATAAAGAATTCCCAACGGTAGTTCAATTAATATCTTAAGGGGGTGAGAATAACAACAAAAACCACATCGGTGTCTGCCGCATTTTGGTGTCACCTTACAGTCGTCAATCCTAAGATATTTGGTACAGGTTGGTTCTCGTCGCGTTGTGCAGTGGGCGGCTGGGCTGATGGTGGTGCAGGGCGTGGTGGGCAAGCTAGGCGCCGTGTTCATCATCATCCCGCAGCCCATCGTGGGGGGACTGTTCTGTGTCATGTTCGGAATGATTTCAGCTTTCGGTGAGTTATATAAGTAACTAGCAAACCGCCCAGACTTTGCCAGTGTGCAAATTATGACTTTTATCGTGAGACTTCAAAAAAAAAAAATCTTTATGCAGGCCTTGTCCTGGAAATTACGATCACAAAAAAAAAACTTGCCAAATCGGTTCAGTCGTTCTCGAGTTTTGCTCGTAGCAACACACTTTTATTTATAGGGAAGAAGAAAGATCGATACAGTCCTTAGTGGAAGTAGGGCATCCGGAAAAGTACTACCATCATACCCATTACATATCCAGGCCTATCAGCTCTTCAGTACGTGAACCTGAACAGTTCGCGGAACCTGTACATCATCGGGTTCAGCATCTTCTTCCCGCTGGTGCTGACGCGCTGGATGGCGGCGCACAGCGGGGTCATGCAGACAGGAGCTGAAGCCTTGGATGCTGTGCTGCAAGTGTTGCTGTCCACGTCTATATTGGTGGGCGGGATCATCGGCTGTCTGCTCGATAATTTGATACCAGGTAGGGATTTATCATTCTGTTTAAAGACGTCCACTGCTAGACATAGGCCTTTTTTTTTTTTTTTTTTGAGGTGGTAAAAAATCATCAAATGAGTCCCGCCCAGGACGGAAGTCCTGGGCGGGGCGGAAGGGACTGTCAGACTTTTACTGACTAAAAACCCACCCTGTTCCTTCTGTTGCCCTTTACGTTCCGGGGCCACGGTATCCTGTTAAGACGTCCCGCAACCCCGGCAGGCGTTTGGCCCCGTTGGGGGGCCCCGTCCCTGTGCTGACAGCTCTTTGAGGCGCGCGCGAACAGAACGCGCCGCCGACCCGGGCATGGTCCTTGATCGGACGGCGAGCTACCCATTACTCGGCGTCCGCAAGCCCGCGCCTACGGTGGCCGGATGTCGCCTCGCGACGTCCGACGCCCTGGGCGTCTCCCGCGGCGGCTGGGGCGTGAGGTGGAGGGTGTTGTTCTCTCCCTCACGCGGCCCGCCTCCTCCTTCGCTAGCATTACTGCTTCGCAGAAGGAGGTGACTGCATCCCATTCCCTCTCGCCCCGGAGCATGGCCTGAACCAGGCCCGGGCGCGAGAGGTCGCCACCGCCTATCGCCTCCGTGAGGACACGGCGATGCTCTGCCCAAGCTGGGCAGACCTGCACCGTATGCTCCACCGTGTCCTCCGGGCGGTCCACACAGTGGTGACACCCGGGCGTTTCCTCCCGTGCAATCCGACACAGGAACCTCCCGAAACAACCGTGTCCGGTGAGGACCTGCGTCAGCCGGAAGGTGAGGACGCCGTGGCGCCTCTCCCACTCACTCAGGTTTTGCTACCGAACTTTCCGATATCTGAAATTATGAAGACGCCAAATTCTTTGTTTGTATGAGGTAACCTCTGAAAGTACTGATCTGCTTTTTTGATTGCAAAAATCATCAACTGCCATATTACCGAGTGTCATAGGAGATACTTACTTAACTAGCTCTAAAAAGAAACTAATTTACAGTACCCGGCGATAAATATTGCACATCGACCTTTGGAAAGAGACAATCGGTTAATTTCGGCTTCGTAGAGCGTTATCTCTGTCGCACGAAATACAAACATGTCGATATTTATGCAAAATTTATCGCCGGGTACTGTAGCATGATTATTGGATAAAAAAAATGGTTAATGCTAATATGATATCAGGTACGGACGAGGAGCGTGGACTAGCAGCGTGGGCTAAAGAGATGTGTCTGGACGCAGCCGGAGCGTCGGAAGAGGGAGACACATATGACTTCCCAATAGGAATGGGACTGATACGGAGGTGAGCTGTTATCTGATTTACATTTCCACATGAACGAAAGCTTTCTGGTCAGTTTCTACTATAAATATTCAGCTTTCTCGTATGTATGCATGATCGTTAAACATGATTAGGCTAATCGATTCTTGAATGCATTCAATGAGTGTTCGGACGTCAGTGCATTAAGGTAAACACTGCGGCATCTTATGCGTTTGTAATAGGTCTGATTTTACAACAAAAAGGTAGTTTGATGTGCTGGCGACTGTACATTTTTTATATATGAGAGTATTTTGTTGAATAACTGTGCTTCTTCAAATGTTAACATTTTTTGGGTAATGTTGTGTACCCGATTGTGGTGATTTATGTTCCTACTTTCTAAGCATGAGAAATGACGCTAATATTATTACACTTTTAGGTGGAAATGGACCCAATATCTACCGTTCATGCCAACGTACCAAGCTGGGAAGTTCACCGCATTGTTTAGAAAGAAAGAGCTGTGACGTAGACGTACTTAATTTAGTTGAATCAATTGTTGAGTATTCAGGGTCCAATCGTTATTGTACCAGAGTTATACAAGCTCATTTACATGTTATTAGTATTCGATGTAAACTCTACTAATTGGATTTACTTCTACCAAAATGAACCAACCCACGTCAATTTTCTCCCATTATTCAAAATAGGTACCTAATTGTAATGATTTTGGATATTAACGCTGTTTTAATTAAAAAAATTGAGGCTAAATTTTCATGAAGCTTGAACTGCTATTGCTGAATTGAATATTTGGCATATTTAGGTAATTGTGGGTTGGCTCATTTTGGCAAAATTAAGATTAATAATGTTAGAAAATTAGTCAATGATGAGTGAGGTCCGAACCCAACGTCCGCTCATTCGGCAGTCCGCCAATCTAAATAAATCGATGAGCTATGATCGCTAAAAGAGTAAAAAAATTATTAATTAATATATTCTTATCACTATTTCACAATATAAGGTTAATTAGTGCATCATTGTATGATAAAGACATTATAAGTATCATTAAAATAAGTAGCAACATGTAAAACAGAAATTAGAATCGATTTTAAAATAAATGGCGATAAAAAGCGATCTAATGAGTTTTTGATTATTTTAGATACCTACCTACACGTTCCGTCGTTCGTTCGTGTTAAGAAGTTTATTGATTCTGTTCTGTAGTGGACTGGTATCACGAGCAATAAAGATTGATAAATGAACGATTTTATATTGGTCTGGAAATGCGATGTAGCTCAATATATTTCTGTGCGAAGTTATGAACTTGACCAATGTAAATGTAGATTTTTAGATACTTACTATACTTACGGTTGTAAAAAACTACTGAACGAAGTCGGAGGTTATACATTCTTCTCATTATTGCATTTTATTTGTTATGGGCCATACCTGGGAACTTGTTGGTTATGGCGATATTGAAGGTCAAAGTTAGGTTTAAAGAACTTTATTTCTCATAAAAACATAAATAACAGTACGCTTAAAATGAGATACTTAGTAAGTGATAATAAGTAGTATTATTAAAATTCAACGTCGAAGGTCAAAGTTACAACTTTTTAACACGTTTGTGTTAAAAACGCCCCACGACTACACTACCATATTTAATAATGATATTTACATGAATAATTATATAAAAATTATTTCTTAAAAACAAGCTTTAATTTAAATTTATTACAATATTACGTATTGGACATTGTATTGTCATCAGAACTAAAGGTGTATGCAAAATTTCAGGTCAATCGGATAACAACAAATGGTCGAAAAATGGTTTGCAAATTTTGAAAGGACAACTTACTTACATACATACTTACATACGAACAGGGCAAGCTAAATAAAAGCTTGTAAAAAAAAAAGTCGTTCTACAGAGCAGTTTACGGGTTGCACTCTTTTCCAGGAATGTTCTTTACTAGCTACGAGATAAGTAACTCTCAACTGACAGTAAATAATAAACTATGTCAAAACAGTGTACCAACACACTATATTCTACCCTTAATAACTTACAATATAGTGGGGCCGCTGGATGCTTTGGTCACGTCTTTGAAGTTATTTTAATATCCTGTGTCCTCGGCTCGCGGGTGCAAGACTACACGCCTATATGATATAGGTACTAACACGCGATAGAAAAAAGAACTGTCCTACTTTTAAATAACGCGTTATTTTTCAAGAAAACCTAGGGGATACCTACGATATAAAAGGCGCTAGGTGATCAAACTTTTATCAGGCACGACAATAAGATGGGTGAGCAATGTAGACGCATTATCAAAAAACAACTGCAATAACAACTAAAAAGTCCAAACTAAGATCGCTTTTTTAACAGTCTAATGCCGTTTTTAGGTAAAACGTCACCTGTCCTATGTTTTAAGCAACGTTATTCTGTAAAAAAATCTTTTGAGTTCTGACTTTAACCACGAGATGATAGCTCACCTCAAGCTCACTTCACCTAAAATAACCGAGGGAGATTTTTACAGAATAGACCCGTAACAATATTTATATAGAAACTAGCTTCTGGCAAAGGGAATTTATTAATTGATTTAAAATATTTACATTATTTACAAGCTTAACAAAAATAAAAAAAAAAAACAACCAGAATAAGAAAATAAAAAGAGAAACTAAAACTAAATAGCATCAAAAAATTCAATTCAAAATTGCTTCTGGCAGCAACTTCGTCCGCTCGCTTGACCGCGTTGCTTTTAGTTATACTGCCCTGCTCCCGTGGCGGGTCGTAACGTGTCGTTATTATATCCTATACTATTGTTTATGAATCTGGCTGTCATTAAAAAATAATTTTTAAATCTGACTGGCAGTTTCAGAGATTAGACGCGTTTAAACAAACAAAACAACTCTTCAGCTTTATTATATTTATATTAACTAGCACTCTCCCCGCGACTTCGTTCGCGTGATTTTTCTTACGGATCCCTAATTTTTTGATAATAAAATATAGCCTATAGCACTCAGTGATAACGTAGCTTCCAATTAGTGAAAGAATTTTTAAAATCGATTCTGTAGATCCAGAGATTACCCCCTACATACAAACTTACAAACAAATGTTACCTCTTTATAATATTAGTATAGATATAGGTTCATAGTAGCGAAGTAATAGGATAAAAATATAAGGCGGGCCTTGGCGAGAAGCTACTGAAACCCAGGCTTACATGAGAGTAAGAACAAAATATTCTAACATAAACTGGGTCCTTAACACCAGCTTTTTTATGAGATGTATGATAAGTCTGTTTGTATGACGGGTGAGGACTGGATTATCGGTGTAAGCTGGTTCCACAATACTCGTAAAAAGAAAATATGTGACCCCTAATCTCGTGTTAAACCAGTATTTTTGTTGTGTTCAATATCAGTATTTTGCTATAGTAATCTTAGATGCCTGTATTGTTTTGTGCTCGAAACGAATTTTTTTTTAGAAAGGCTGTCTTTACCTTTTTATTTTTGCCAAATTGTGTCTGGGTTTAGAATGCGATCGTTGTTAAACGGGAATTGGTTATTTAATTAAAAGTTATCTGACTATTAAAAAACCAGACCTAAATAAAGCTTTCTTTAGCATTTCTCCGTGTATTTTCTTTATTTTATTTTTTATACGTTGCCCCCACACTAGGAATTTCTTCTGTATCGTTTACAAACATAAATTCACATACATACACAAAGAGCCAGATCCGAAACAACTATCTGAATTCCTTACAAATATTTGTTTCGTGTGGGAATCGAACTCGCGACAAGCAGACCGTGTCGTATTTTCTTAGCCTAGAATATATAGAGGCTATACCTAATCAAGTTTTGACGTCGCCAATAATCCATTTTCTATCTCCAGAGATGACACTCCAAGAGGCAATAAATCTTCGAAAATAGAGCGGTCACTGAATATAGGTATGTGTGTAAAGAAAAGATTTCATTCTATTGTACTATTGATTCGGAGTCATCAATAAGTGTCGTCGCTATAATTGACACAACGCGTAATGGAACGTGAAATGGAAAAAGAACTTCGGACGACTTCGGGGAAGATCGGGCTATTTGTGACACTGTGACTCTTTTGGTGTAAGCAAGACGATTTGAGAAATGTCTTATTTATTGTTCTTTTGTGTATAATATGGGGTGTACAAAGAAACATCACATAGCTAACTACGCATACTGCCCATCAAAACTAAGTTACATTAAGCAAAAATGATTGCAGGAAAACTACTTTTATTTTTGGTTCGAAAAAGCAAACTAGCTATGCAATGGAACGCGTGAAAAACGTTGTAGTTACCGGTACAGTACAGGGGTCATGAAGGTATTAAGCGTTTTTTTATAACGTTTAATTAAAACTGGAATTCGTAAAACAGGTGGTAGGTTTTCAATATCTCCGGGGTTGCGGGACGTCTTAACAGGATACCGTGGCCCCGGAACGTAAAGGGCAACAGAAGGAACAGGGTGGTTTTTTAGTCAGTAAAAGTCTGACAGTCTCACAGACTCATTTGATGATTTTTACCAACTCAAAAAAAAAAGGTCTTCAATATCTCCATAATCAGAAGGCACCCAGAAAAGGGCCTGAACATAAAAAATATCACAATAGTGGCAAGAACATGTAAGTTTCGATTTCGTCTTATACAGGATTTACAAAACTGATAAATACATCCAAGGCATTGAAAGACGTGGTAAATGTTAAATATTGGTTGTACCCTCACATTGCTAAGTACCAATACTTAAATCTGAAACCAAAAACCAGTTACCGGTTACCGGTAACTTGGAGCAAACTGCCAATGCTTTATAGTTACCGGTACTTGATATAAGGGGGAAATAGATTTGAGAACAAGTAAAGCTTTAAGGTAAAAAAAACCGGCTAAGTGCGATATCTATGACGGTTTATGAGGTACAGTTTGCTGACAGACAGAAGAACAGACAGCGGAGGTTTAGTAATCTTGCTTCCAGCCTAACCGGATGCAGCTGAGTACCAGTATTTACCCCCCCTTCGAGTATATACCCATCCTAAAAAATATAATATTTTCAAAACGACATTTGCGTTGCGACATAACAATGACAATATTATATTATGGGAAAAAGTAATTAGGAGGAACCCCATATTTTTGAGGTTGATATTTTCCTCATTGTCATTGTTTTAATTAAATCTATCTCTCTGTCTTCCTCTCGTTTTTGTAAAGAATGTAATTTAATCTGGTATTCAATTCAGGAGAAAATTAAGCGTTATTGTTATGCCTATGTTTTTTAAGGATTTTAATTGTCAACTGCAATTTTTAGGAACCTTATATTTAGTTAAAAATCACACAGGGACTCTAATGAAATCCTAACTAATATTATAAATGCGAAAGTAACTCTGTCTGTCTGTCTGTCTTTTCTTCACGCCTAAACTACTGAACCGATTTGTGTGAAATTTGGTACAGGGTAAGTGTGAACCCCAACAAAGGACATAGGCTGCTTTTTATTCGACTTCGACTTCGACTTCGTCTGCGTCCGCGATAACCGACATATACGCGGACGAAGTCGCGAGCAAAAGCTAGTGCAAATATAAATGATATTTAATCTCCTGTGACGGAAACATGAAGTTTTATAAAAACCAAATGGCATGGAAGTGTTCCAAGTTGAGTCAATGTTTACAATATATAGACAACAATGAATCCGGCCTTCGGGGGTGGCATATACCACTGACAGTCGCGCTGAGAGCCAAATCACGTCGTCAAATACGATGACTGTATTTGACGCGGAGATTGAAACAGCTGTTGTGTCATCAAATTATAAAAGTAAACATGAAACGCGGAATATAAGCTATATACCAGTAGGTTCAGTGGGCTGCTAGAGACAAATGCAAGGGCGGTAACGTTGAAAAATTGTAGCTGATCGGCTTTAAACTGAATTGATACTGTTTTCCCATGGGAGTAGGCAGAATCCACAGAACGCCACCTGCTGCGATCCTTACATACTCCTTTCACCTTATCTACGTTCATACATCTCGTCATACAAGCACGCCGGTTACGAGTACTTCACACCTGACTTTTCTGAAGAACCTCACCAATAAGGTCAGTGCAGGTCTTCCTAGGGTGACGCCTCCCTGCGTTGCCACTCACCTCTGCCATAATAAATACATTTTGTTAAAAAAAAAGAAAAAGGCGTGAGTTTATGTATGTTTATATGTAATATAATTACGTATGATACTGTTTTATTTTCCAAGTACCTTCTCTCCGCGACTGCATCCGTATTTTTCGCCAACGTTAAGTTACATCTTCGGTTACTGCTCCGCTCTCTTGGGTTGTAGCATGATGTTATATAGACTATACTATTCCTCATGAATATGGCCATCATATACAATAAAAACTTTCGAATACGACTGGTAGTTCTAGAGATTAACCGCGTTTAAACAAACAAAAAAATTGAATAAAAAAAGAAGGAATAAAAGCTTTTACCTAAGTCCTACATAGCTCAGATAAAACAGCAATATGCTAAATACTAAAATACAACAGAAATGGTATAAAACATTGTGTAATTGCTTGTAAGATAACAAATGCCGCGCGAAATTTATTATAGGTACCTTGCATCTTGCATACAATTTACGACTCTAGTCGTAATGTATTTTAGTCCATTATCAAATAATAAATAAAATCCGCGCTATAGCGCAGTCGATATCGTAAATTTCAATTAGGGCAGAATAAAACCGCATTACTAATATTTAAATAAAAATAACGCAAATAAGGGCTAGCTGAAATTATTAAACACTAGCTCCGCCCGTTACATCGTCCTCATCAAAGTTAATATAATAGCTCACTGGAACTACATTTCTCCGGGATAAAAACTAGCCTACCTGCTATTCCAGAATATAATCTATCTCTGTGTTAAATTTCATCCAGATCCGTCCAGCCGTTTTGGCGTGATTAAGTATCAAAAATCCATCCATCCATACTTTCGCATTTATAATATCAGTAAGATAGGTGAGTGCACCTGCTATGTTGGCAACGAGTTGTCACTATGCAACCGTGAATATGTGATCTAGATTTATTAATATTGCACTACATCTGCTGCCAGTTAGTATAAAATTTGGTGAAATGAGGAATAACCGGCCAACACACTTAATACACACACTCATATTACTCACCTCCCACAACACTGAACTTGCCGCAACTAAAGGTGTATTGCTTTAGTACGACCTGACATTGTTATTCGGGATGGGGACCTGGTGTCCTATAACACAGCCTAGCTTAGGCACCAGTCTCCCACAATATTGGAGTAATTTTTAATGCAATACTAAACAATATTTCCATGTAATCTCTTTAAATATTGTGGTGAGAAAAAAAAAAAGAATTTTATTATTATTATTATATATATGGCGGACTAGCACACGAAAGATTCCGTAGCAATACATCTCTGTGATAGACGGACGTACAGACAGACGTACAGATAGCGGAGTCTTAGTAATAGGATCCGTTTCGCATCCTTTGGGTTTGGATCTAAATAAGAATTAGACACCACTTGAAGTCTTATACTGTTCTAGAAAAATCATTTTCTTTAGTCTGTAACAAACCGACACAAAAAAATCATTTATAAAAGAATTTAAAAATGATTTAGGACCGCTTGCTAATATCTTACTGACTTCAAGTTAGTGGCTAATATAGGCATAAAGGGCCCGTTACCCGGTATGAGATATATTTGTAAATTAACCTGTCAAGCCCCGGCTGACTTACTGGTAAGTCAGAACAATAGAAAATCAATTGTGTCTCATTATGTGGGACTTGAGTAATTCCTGTAAACAACTAACTTCAAGTTAAATTTTTGACGCAAGTGGCCCTAAGGTATCTAAAACTCGGACCCTCAGTAAATAGATATCATTCCCATATTTTACTTACCTACGTCACCGCTGCTATTTACACATACAGACAAACAGTCCCACAGATCTGTTCTACAGAAGGTATTACGTAGTTCTCGCCTGTCGATGTGTGAGTTAAGGTACCAGTACACCGGCAACTTTAAGGCTCAATATTAGTTAAACATGACGTCACAACATCTGACAATTGTTGCTGCATGTTGGCATTGAGCGATATGGAACAGCTTAATAAAATAGGCAATACATAATTTAAGGAGTAATTAGGTAGCACAGGCAACCAGTCGTACCAAGAGGTATCGTGTTACCCAGTAACTGGGTTGTGGAGATCAGATAGGCAGTCGCTTCCTGTAAAACACTGGTATTCAGGCAGCTGAATGTCAGTGCTTTCCAATGTGGGTTTTTACCAACAGTCGGCTTCAGAATCCGACTGTTAGACTGGAAGTCGTCACCTACATAGGTGATACAAGCATAGTTATGCATAGTTTGTGACTATGTTCACGGCTGTATTAAGTACAAGCAAAAACAAGTATCCACTTAACAAAATTCATAAGCAATTTTCTTGTGAAATAATGACTGTAACTTTGATATAAGACCTATTTCATAGTAGTATTGAATTCAAAATACTATATTCCTAAAAACAAGACATTTCAATCAATGTATTCGAAGAAAATAGTATAATAATATTGTTAAGTGTATACTTGTTTTTGCTCGTGTTATTATTATTATTTAAAACATTTTCAGGAATTTAAATAAGTATCTCTATTGTTCCACAAATTACTCAGTAGAGTACCTAATTTGTTGCCGTAGATAGTAATCTCCGGCAACTGTTGCCGACTATTGCTGAAAACAATTGCCCGTATAAGCTCACCTATAGCCCTGCCGCATGGAACGCCCAGGGAAGGTATACGAGGGAATGAAAAGGTCAAGCTTGCGTTGTCGGAATTCTTAAACGAGTGTCGTAACGACGCCGGCACGGCACCTGAGACGGACGGTTTGTTAACACGTGGCCGGGGATTGAGAAGCTTGAGCCTTAGAGTGCTGTAGGCTTTTCGGAAACTGGTTGGTAAAGTGTTGATGATCCTATAAACACCTAACTGAAATTTTGATGTAGAATTCTCTGAAAGTAACAGAGTTAGTACGGGCAGAAACACTTAAACTATGAAAATCGGCTGCCTATTTTATTTACTAGCTTCTGTCCGCGACTTAGTTCGTGTCAAAGTTGATATATTATCCCACGGAACCGGGATAAAAAGTAGCCTGTGTGCTATTGCAGACTATAATCTATCTATGTGCCATATTTCATCCAGATCCGTTCAGCCGTTTTGGCGTGATTAAGTGACAAACATACATCCAAACTTTACGATTTATTTTTTTGGCCTCTTTAGGGCTAAGAAACAAATGTTCTACCAAAACGAGCCAACCCACAATCTCTCAATAATTCAACTATTTACGTTAACTAATAAAATGTGCCCTATTTGTCCTTTCAAAAAACAACAAATAAAATCATAGCACATCTTAAACTTTTGCTGAGAAAATACATATCTAAAATAAATCAGCGTTATGGGAGACATTTTGACATGGATTAGTTCCCTATGGCAGAAATTTTATTGTTATGAAAGAAAAGCGTTGTCAAACTCCAGCACATTTACCACGCGGCTGACTGTACTTGTGACTGTACACGTGAATAAAAAAGGTGACGTAAAAGAATAAAAAGTTTATTTCTGTTTACATAAAACTCTTGCGAATATTTTTCTGACAAGCGTCGTAGTTTGTGAATGGTCCATTGGGAGCTCGCTGGAGAGAAAACTGCCTTCTTTGGTAACTAAAAGGTCACTGTGCTAACAGAATTATCCCACAAGTTTAGGTAATGAGTCAGTGGTATACGTAGTGTGTACACGTTTTTGGGTCAAAAGTTTTTCAGATCAGCTCATTCACTGCCTACGCTAAGGTGACGAATTTGTGACTTCATTCTAAAGAATCCCTCATTGTTGTCTTCATTTTTACGTTGTGTCACTCCTTGTGTCGTTGTGTGGCGAAAGGAGTATGTAAGGATCGTAGCAGGTGGGCTTCTGTGGTTTTTGCCTACCCCTATTGGAAAAAGGCGTGTGTTTATGTATGTTATATTTATGTCACTTCCTACTGTTAAACAGTTTATAATAGACTAGCTTCTGCGCGCTACTTCGCCCGTGTATTGTTTTTACCTGCGCTATGTTACGTCTTTTGTTACTGCTCCACTCCCGTGGGTCATACGGTGATGCCTAGTTTATAATGAATACCTCAAAGATTTTTTCAAATCTGACAAGTGGTTCTAGAGAATAGTTCATTTAAACAAACAAACAAAAAAACTGTTCAGTTTAGTATTAACGAGATCGCAGTGTCACAGACCTATATCATTTTAATATAGCTGAAAAGTTGAGGGTAGACAGAGGAATATGTTGTTAAGAAGGTATTCGCACTTGTTAGGTTTAATAATGGACCCCTTTTTTCAGGTATTCGGTATAAAATGTGCTTTACTCACTTATGTTTAAGTAAGACATACAGAGTATTTTATACATAATTTTTTTCCACCGGAGTGTCGTGATGGCATCCGCCTCTCATGCGGTTTATTTTGGACACCACTGACATCGGCGAAGGAAAACATCGTGAGGAAACCTGGATATAGTTGATGTAAGTCTGAAATCGCCAACCGCCTTCTTGCTGAAGGCAAGATCGTTGGTTGATGGTTGCGTGGTGATAATGCTCTTCTCTGTATGTAAATAGGCCAGTGGGACAATAATATGCTGCTATTATTATATTTTCCACCAAATGTATCTATAAATCCTCTATCAATAAAATTGTGCCCATCATTTCAGATTACCGTAGTACAAATAATACGTTGCTGATCAGGCAAATCCGTCAGACGTCCGCGTTGACACGTAACGCGACCGCTACGCTCCCCCACACCTTCATGGCAACTAATTGAGTTTGACGGCCCCCTTTATGTCGTAGCATTAAGGTCTATTTTCGTGCTACCACAGCGGACGTGAGTTTGACGGTACTGATGGCTATCTCTTGCGAAGAGGGTGATAATGTCGGATTAATAATTGTTATTTACACTGCCAATAGGAGGTTGAGTAGGTAATCACAGTTTTGATTGAATATGTGACGCACAGCTTTCATTTGTTAGAAAACTTTTATCTGAGGAATAAGTGGGTATGACAGTTTGACAACGTCTGTTTAGGAAATATACGCCATATTTATTTTCGTACTATCTTATTGAAATATCAGCACTTGTTTATTGGAACAAAATTCCTTAATCGTCACGTACATGTCTGGCAATAACCAGAAATAATGGTTTGTTATAACATCCTGTAAAATATACTTAATTATATAAAAACCAGCCGTCATACTTGAACGTAAGTGAATAAGGTACGATACCTGATATCTTCTTAACTACATAGGTATTTCTCTATTTATTCTTAAAAAATCAGCTCTACTAATAATAAGTCGCTGGTCTCTGGGAATTAAGTTCACATTTAAATGCCGAATTGTTTTAATAGAACGTTATAACTTGAATGTAACACACAGCCAATGTTACACGTGCGTACATTTGTGAACGGTGAACGTAACATAAACGCTTTAACGGCTCACTTACTTTCAGTGGGAAGGTAATTATTGAGCGTGTGAACCCACTGCTGGGGAAATACACATTTATAAGTTAATTCTCTGGCATCTTTATCTGTTTAAAGACCATGGTTTTGTAAGTCATATGCTACGAAAATTGCGGTTTTCGTTACGCATTTGAAGTCAGTGGAATCTTTTCAACGGGACGCGTCAAGCTTGATTGTCTTGACGCTTTTCTCGTGGTTGCTACTATAGAACTAGATTCTGGCTTACTGGAGATAGAGTTGGGAATGGTCCTAAGAACAATGTTCTACGAAAAGGTGAGGTAAAAGGACCAAGACTAGAAAGACCAAGCCAAGACCGATGAAGCTTTTATCAGTCCATATCTCTTGGTATTTCCCATTTCCAACTTAATCGTTCAGATGAAAGTGCGCAATAGAAAGCTTCGACATAAATGTCATTTCCATCCCAGAAACTGTGAGCGAGAACATTTGAAGGGAGTGCAAACCTTGCAGTTGACACGGACCAATACGGATTTAGGTCCATTAGTGTTGAGTTGCACACGAGTGAAGGAGTGTTTACATTTCGGCGCACGCATACTAACCTGTTGTGCGCGCGTATCGACCGGCCGCGGACCGGGGCGAGGCATCAGGCAGTCTCGGCCGCTCGTCTCTCGCCGGAGGCCGTGTCAGTGCCGCGCTAGTGAGTCCCGTGCCCAGTGCAGTTCTTGTGACCAACATCGACATGCAGTTGCCGGCAACGCGCTGGCCGCAGTGAGAGAAACGCTTCAGGTAAATATATACTATTTTTTTTTTGCTGCAGTTTAGGGTTGAGATGTTTTGTTTGAGTCGATTAGGTGCGTTAATTGAGGCAGGTCCTGAAATTTTCAGGTGTGATAAATTAAAGGTATGTTTTAATTGATCTTGTTTAATTAAATTAGGTAAATAAGACAATATACGAGGTGAATCTTTCAGTGGAGCGTCTAATTTAAGGGGGAACAATAGTAGACGACTTTCCCCGAATTGACAGCGTTTTTACGCGTCTGCGTCCGTATTTTTCTACTTCGCAATTTTTAAAGGAGGGTGTTTACAATTTGGAAGGACGATGTTTCTGGAAGATTTAACTATTTAAAATTGGTCCTTCTTCTACGCTGGGTAGATTCTAATGTTTGACTACGTAACGAATAAATTTTTCGAGACGATTCTTCGAAAAACGTAATTGAAATTAACTTTTCGAATGGCTTACCCGATTCATTTTCGACTTAAATCGTTTCAGAACATACAAATTGACTCAAAATGTTTCAAAAAACATGAAACTCCTTTGTTGCCGTGCCAAACACTAACGGCGCAAAAGAAAAATATTTTCCATTAGGAAAGGAGCGTTCCTTTGTTAGCACGTCCTAGATCAGTCGCTGTCAGACTAGTCGCGCCTCCCGACGCTTCCCGATGACTCACAAGATTTACGAGTCCCGTGTGATTAGCAGTAACTGTTCATTTATTATATTTTGACGCACAGCGTCATCCGCGCCTTGTGTTCGCTTGGGAGCATCACATTCCGCGGCCACGCGCGATTTTAATGCGCTCTCCAAATATACGAAATCTGTTGTTAAAACTGCGTGTAAAATAACAATCGATTTTAGACGGAACTCTATTGATTGAAGACTCTGATTTTCTTAAATTAATTACGACGAAACAACTGCGGTTTTACCAACAACCATTGCTATAAATGATAGGAAATCTGGATGTTTAATCTTGTATTCTATACCTACATCAAGATTTTACTTTTAAGGTAAATCTGAGGTAGAAAATACTAATCTTCTCCATCTCGTCTCCTGCGTTATTACCTACGTGCTGCAATACAAATAGGTTGAGTCGCGCCTGCGTTGTGCAACAGGGTTCAATTTGAACTCTAGACCTTTACGATAAATCACATTATGCGCAGTACAGCTTTTTAATCAATTTTATAGCCCACATTTTAATCTTTACAGTTTTACTAGGAGCTTACGGTAAAAGATTGTTTTGTTTTGTTGTTTGAGAAAGGGACCTTTTATACCTAAGATATCCTTTTTTAGCACTAATAAGCCCTATTGCTCATAAAACTATTAAGGCTTTGAACTTTGATGATGTATCTTGTATAATCTGCGGACGTGTGTAACTGTCAACACGCATTTAGTTTAGAGGCAAGATCTCTGAGTTTAGTTAATGACAACAGTACATATTTAAGTATAGCCAGTTTCCAGGCTTTAGCTTTGTTAAAAGGCTTTTAGGAATATATACCTACATCGCCGAGTTAATCATTTATCATTGTCAATGAGCAGTGACGTATTGCATTTTACTAATAGACGAGTAAATCCTGTATTTTTGTCTTAAAAATCGAATTTATTCAAGTTTCGTAATATTTCATCAGGTTAACATTAATGAGTCATTACAACATTTGCATAATTTTTGTCATAACTAAGTAGTATTTTGCCACTGTGAAAGCTTTGAGTATTTCGGTCTGGTCAGCGCCATAAGCCTGTATTTCCTCACGAACTTTTTGCTTTTCAACGTCACCCAACCTAGCTGTCAAGGGTATCAATAATTCTACGAAGTTCTAGTACAATGTGTTATTAAATGTTATAAACAAGAAAGGAGGTACGGTTCCTTATAAGCCACAGAGAAGCTTTAGAGCTTTTGCGATCTACGATCTACCTTTATGGACTTCTGGTTATGGAGATATTAAAGGTCAAACGTCCAATAACTGCTTTTTACAAAGTTTGAAATGTTCTAACAAAACCCATGTCCTTTAGAATGCACAATAATTTGCGTGCGTTACATTGCGCACTGCAGTGATTTTTCGAACCAAAAATAAAAGTCGTTTTCCAGCAATATTTTTTGATAGACAGTATGCGTATTTAACGGGAAACTATTGACATTTATTCTTAAAATAAAACTTATATAACTAACTATTCAAAAATCAGCCCTAATTAAAACAAGCTTCCAATTGAAAAAGAAGGCAGTAGAAAAATCTAATCAGATCACAATATCCCACGCCAATCAATATACCCCACAAACTAATTGAGTTTGAGTACTCGGTAAGGTTTACCGTAAAAAATAAAACAAGTTGATTAACTGATTCAATTTCTCGTTACATGGGTGACGAGAGAATATTTATGAAGAAAAGTAATAAACAACATATTAATTATTTCGCAGTAATTTCCGAGAAAGATTACAAATCCGAGAAAGATTACAGATTACAAAAAAGGTGAAGGTTTTTAATGGATGTTTTAATGTATGTACTTATGTGTCACATATAATTAAAAATTATTATTTTATTTATTTTATTTTTAGCCTGTGTTGTTTCACTGCAGAGCAAATGTCTCACATTTTCCGTCTCGATGCTTTCTCTTTTGAGCCAATACTATCTATAAGGGTATGAGTACATAAGTTAATGTCATGCTAAACACAAACATTTTGGTATATCAAAGAAAAATATTTAATTTGAGACACACTTGAAATACAAATAATTATAAAAATAGAAAAAAATATGATCGTAACTAAATTCAAAAATGATCGTACTTAAGTACCATAGTGCATTTACGTTTACTTTTTTGGCCTTCAAAAGGTAAACATGAAAGTATGCAGTTTGCCGTACTATGTGTTTGGTGAGGTTCTTCAGAAAGGTCAGGTGCGCAGTACTCGTAACCGGCGTGCGTGTATGACGAGATGTATGAACGTGGATGAGGCGAAAGGAGTAAGTATGTAAGGATCGTAGCAGGTGGCGTTCTGTGGTTTC
The DNA here is from genome assembly GCA_949316365.1 of Hoplodrina blanda. Taxonomy (NCBI): domain Eukaryota; kingdom Metazoa; phylum Arthropoda; class Insecta; order Lepidoptera; family Noctuidae; genus Hoplodrina; species Hoplodrina blanda. The sequence goes on along the minus strand of OX438587.1, from coordinate 15,876,314 downwards.
TGCCTACCCCCATGGGAAAAAGGCGTGAGTTTGTGTTATGTGTTTAACATCAATAACCTCAGCCTCATTTTTGGTCAATTTCCTTAATAATTTTATCATATTTACGAAGCAATATTTTGTATTCCTTACGGTCGCAGCCGTGACCAATCATACGGCTTACAAAGTCTCAAAACGTAGTCATTTATTTAAAACAGAACATTTAATTTGTAAACTTTATTCATTGCTTCTCGGAAGAGTTGTTGAAACAATTTCGTGTTTCCTTTAGTGGACTTACAAAATAATTTGTTTGAACACTAACAGAATTACAAAACAAATACCTATATTTATTTTGTAGCTCTCATTCTTACCAAGAACCGTCAGAAAATCGTGGAAATCTCGAACAGAACCATTGAATCAGCAACTTAGTGTAATGGCTCATTTACATAATTGTTATGACGAGTAAACAGCTGTGAACTGGAGGCGCCATGATGTCGCATCACTATGATACAGCCGGGCAAAAGACCCGCGGTTTCTCGAACGAAAATCAAACGAAAATCAAACGAAAATTTATGCGACAAATTGTCAAGCGCGCTTAAGCTGTTGCGATTGGTTGTAAATAATTTAGTTACCTAACCAATTACAGCGGCTTAGGCACGTTTGACAGTTTATCACATAAATTCTTCGTTAGAGAAATCGGGGGCTTTTTTTTTAAAGTTTGATAAAGGCTAATTCAAAGGTGCGTGCCAGTATTGAGATTCGAGCAGCAAACTTTGTGCGCGACCAGCTGTATAACCTCAATTCTAAACATAAGAAATGAACTTATTTTTTGTTTTAATTCATACGCGTTTTATATGTATTGTGTCATTATTGCAATTCCATCGAGACCGCATAATTTGTTTTTCATAAATGATGACACAATCTAACACCGAGCACTGGGGGTTCTATGTTCATGTACTGAATTTGTAGCAAAATTTTGCGCATCTATTCGTCTTCCACCCTGCGAACTCACCCCCCAATCCTTACAATTTTTGTTTGAATAGTCTAATTTGTTTGGCCTATTAAAATCCAAATTAATAAATAAATTACACTGTTGTTTATGCCCTGAATGTTGACCTAAAAACGAAAACGGTATACTGTGAGGTCAATAAACATAATACGCTTATACACACATCAAAAGTGTCTAGGGATCAACATCCCTAAACAATGTTAGGGATGTTGATCCCTAGACGCTTTTGATGTGTATATATTGTGTAATACTATGTTAACTTGACCAATTCACGAGTCAAGAGTGTCGAAATACGTTAATCCATTTATCGGGCAGCTCGTCCAATCTACAGCCGTGTCCATAGAGCATAGAGGTGAACTAATCCCGCTTTTTGCGGACTTATCGCTCACGAGTGATTGCTGAGTGACGGTAATGTGACTCCGTTCCGGGATTTAGCGATCAGATAGTGATAGCGATATGTTTTTATGAGGAAAATGAGCTTTTTGAATTTGGCATGTTGTGCTAGTATTTTAATACTAGCTTCTGCCGGCGACTTTGTCTGCGTAGACTTAAGAATAAAGGCATAGTTCCAAATTATGTGTTAATGTAGCTTAAGTAGGTACATTAATATCCAAATGTATGCCAAACAGCTAATTACGTTCAGACATACATTCCATTTATCCATGTGGATCCATTTTGCATTTATAACAGCAGTGGGATTATGTCATGAACCTTTTATAAAACTAAGATATTATAGGCGGTCTTATCGCACAAGGCAATCTCTTACAGACAAACTGAAACCATTTTTTTACTTTTCATTTGTTGGTTGCTATGTTCGGACTGCGTGATCTTTAAAAGTTAGTGTCTTTGAAATTAATTCATACACACATACATAAACTCACGCCTATTTCCCATGGGGGTTGGCAGAAACCACATAATAATAATTAATTCAAATTTCTAAATAAATTCGACTTAGTTACAAAGCCTAAAATGAAATCTATGAATGGATACGTATACAAAGTAATCTGTAACACCAAGTAAAGTGATAGCACCACCTAATACAAATAATCCATCTTCCCTGTCCCCATTTCGTAAAGAAATACCATAGGCACACATAGTGTCTGGCTGGGCTACCGTCTCAACTAGCCTATCCATTACGGCCGTCTGTCCTCGGCAGACATGAAGGTCGTTCATCATTATTATAGAAGCTATGCCGCACATTGGACATGATCCGAGTTATTTGGGGAATGTATAGACATCCATAAAGAAGAATCTAGTCATATTGCGGATGTAAAAAGATGCTTAACGAAGCCAAAAAATATATGTGGTTCCTATCATTGTTATCATTATTTTTTGTACAGAACCATACTTCGAGACCAAGTTCCAATTTCGGAACGAAGTTCCTTATCGCGCGTTGCGAAAGGGGGTTAGACGGAAAAAATTAAGACCAAAAGTTGTAACGACACTTTTTGCTATAATTGTAAGCCGTGCGGCGTGCGCGTGTTTCTCTGTCGCTCTTTCTCTCTCTCTCTCTCTTATATAACTTCGTTCCATCCTCCGGGTGTCCCTTGACACCTCCAAGTTGTTGTTTTAATGTTTTTTTTTTACGAAAATAAGGTTTCAATATTCTAACTAAAAGTTACCACCGTAAACACCACCGCTGATCCTATTTTGTTTTATGCACCACAATGTTTTGTGTGTTACATTACACACTGCCATAAACAGTTATTTTTGTAAAAAAACACTGTTTACGGTAGTGTCAATCACCCAAAAAAATATTGAGTTACAAAAACAACACACAATCAGCTGAAAGTATAAAATAATTACTTATCCCTTTTAACAAACAACACTGTTTAACTTTTATGATGCATTTATTTTTAAATTTAACTATTATCCGTACTGGACGCACGCCTTTGTGCTGATTGGGGTCATTAAGTTTATAAATTAAAAATATAAAAATCCTTTGGGAAAATTGTTTGTTATCATGAGTACAACTATGTGTTTAAATCATCCTATACATAGTTTATGTTGACCCCCAAAAGCGAACATCTACGTTCTCGTAAATTAGAATATCATACATCTAAGTAATATGGATAAACACTACGTTTGTCTACCAAATTAATAATAGTCTGTCATCAATCACAGGGCCGCTTGTCAGAAAATTGAGCTTTTATGTAGTTAATAAGAATTTAGTTATGAATAGTAGCGAAGTAATGAAACTAATCGTTTTATGATTGCTCCGATTTGATATAGTTAGTGTTGAAATAACAAATAGGCACAAAACTGTTTGAAGGCTAACATACTAACTCAAGCGCGGAGTACTCGTAACCGGCGTGCTTGTATGACGAGATGTATGAACGTAGATGAGGCAAAAGGAGTATGTAAGGATCGTAGCAGGTGGCGTTCTGTGGTTTCTGCCTACCCCCATGGGAAAAAGGCGTGAGTTTATGTATGTGTGTATGTATACTAACTACACTTAGTCCATAGAAAACACCATTTTTGTATGGAAATGCGTTTACATCCGTTCAGCTTTCTACGGATGTAAGAGTATTACTGTTTTTGCCGGATATTAATGTTCTTTACATATATGTAGGTGTAAGATCAGCTGAAAGAAATGTTATTGACGTCTGTAATAGGTATACATACATTGGGTATTCCGGTACACATCGGGAGTGGAATTCCACTAAATTTTAGGACCGATCGCAATCTAATCTCAGTTCTTATTTGTCGAAAAAAGACAATTTAAAAAATTAAAAATCCGACTGCGCAAAACATGAACTATAAATAAAAAACTGAAAATTTTTAGAATTCTGTTAAGCCAGTCAAAAATTTTAATGAGTCCCGACTACGATTAATGTAAGAATCATCTCAATCGGCCCATGCGTTTAGTCTCTAAAACAAACATACATACTTATGCTGATAAATACATTAAGTCGTGCAGTCGGGTAAAAATGCTTATAATTTACATTAATTTTTTGACATTGATTGTCGTTAAGATGAGATTGCGACTAAATTGTTAACTTTTTAATTGTTTTTTTTATGGACGAAAGTTGAATTAGTGTAGTTATTCTTTTCTTCTTAGCGTATCGATGGCAACTATAGATACATATAAATTTTGTTAAATTTTTTGTTTGGTTCAGTATTTAGCTACCATAACACCATCGCTGACGCAGTCATTAGGTCCTCACTCAGGTTATTCTCTGTGACTAACTAATGAGAATTACCTTGAAACTAAAAACGTGGAAATATTTAATAAACTGTAACTAAAAATAGTAACACTAGTGAACTGTGTTTATGGTATTAAACCACACGAAGCTATTAATAAACTAGTTTTAATTACGTTTCTTTTTTAATAATAAATCGTTCCGCTGTTGTACTGAGTACAAGTTTGTTAACTTTTTAAAGATTTATGATTTTATAAACATTAATTTATTGCTGCAGTTTTTAATCAGACTTTTTGTTATAAGGTTTTGTAGTATCAAAAGGACCAGTAGGCGAACCAGAAGACCAATTCTACTAATTATAAACGTACAAAATCTAGTCGCAATCTCATCTCAGCGACAATCCATGACAAAAAAATTTGGGTTTAGAAGCATTTCTGACAGATTGACACTGAGATTAAATTACGATCATTCCTATAAGTTAATAGAATTGCCCCCCTGATTACTACTTAAAAAAAAATATTGCCATACAAAGTTAAGTGGCTCAGTGGGTTAAACGCCCGCCTTTTCTGTATGAAGTTGCGGGTTCAATACCAGACCAGTATCAATGAGACTTTACAATTCATATGTATTCTCTCAGTTTATCTTAGGCGCTCCACCCACTGCCCCGCGCCCCGTCGCGTAGCGCGGGATGGCAGATTTTACCGTTGTATGCAAGTATCTCAATTTATATAGAAATCACGCCTAGCACAACACACTGCCGACGCGGAAACGAGCGGGAAGGCGCACCGCGCGCAGATTCTGCCAATCTGCGCGGGAGCGCGGAGCGTGCCGCGGGATATGACACACCGGCTCCGCAGCCCCGGGCGTGATTATAAACTGCAAAGACGTTTGCACGATGGATTTCGACGTAGACAAATTTATTTAGCGCGAGGCCGTCGTAATCTGCTTCACCGCGCGGGGGAGCAGATTTCACCGCTAAGTAAGGCAGATCTGCGCCTCCGTCGCCGCGCGCGTTATCTGTCGCTCTGCTCACCGCGGCGGGACGCATCTTCAGTGGGTGGAGCGCCTTAGACCGACTTGTGTGAAGGAAAATATTGTGAGAAAACCTAGACTTCAATATAAGTCTGAAATTGCCAATTCGGTTTGTATAATCAATACTCGTGCCTTTTCTGAGTGAGAAGAGGCTTTTGCTATGCACTGCAATAATAAACTAGTGTTATTTTTATACAAATTTTAACTTATCAAAAAAACAATAACGTTTGAAATTCATCGAATCGATTCAGACCCCAACTGATTTTACAAGGACGCTACGGCGTAGCGTCTACGTCGTAGCCACTGCGGCTCTATAGACGGCTACGCCGTAGCTTTATCTTTCGTAGCCTGCATTTTAACCTTCCCGTTTGGTATTTAGGTTTCGATGTTCTGTCAGTGAAGCTTCGCTCAACAATATAAATTTCAGCTTATAAAAGAATGGCGTATTGTTCTAGATTTAGTTCAGCAATATTTCTGGCTTTCTCGATGAATATTTCAAGTTTTTAATAGCCATTTTTTATGTATTCGTAGTGCTAAAATGGTATATTATAAAAGTGCTAGTGATTTTCTGTTCTCCATACGAAACTATCTTTTGGAAAGTCAACTAGATTAATTTTTTTTTCATATATATGACTTCAAAATGTGCATTTGAATACTCTAACATCAGTGTTCTTTGCATCTCTGGTGTATTTTGTACTTTTGTATGCCTTAAATATGGCTGTTGTTAATTATATATTTACGCTACCATGTTATGTAACCATATTTGCAAAATAAAATAACTTGACAAAATAAATATTTTGATTTTAAATTCGACAAATAAATCGTATTTTATATCTTGTTGTACCATTTTATCTAATAATTATTTAAACTAGTGCAGGAACGATAGTTCCTAGTTAAGACAGGTGATAACCTGTCTTCGACATCTCAATTGACCATAACCAAAATACAAATACAACGTGCAGCAGTATTGTTTACTGGCAACTCTGTCATAACTTCCGCGCCAGTCGGCATGGCATGCCGTCACCTACTTAGACATTCATGGTACAACGTCAGCTGATCCATGGCGCGAGGATAACGGCTGGGTGACACGCCGCCATCTTGAATTACGGTAATACTTACTTATAATCAGTGGCAGGGCGCGTTTCCATATAATAATGGGGTTTAGTTTCGCCAAAATAAATTACCCACATCAAAAATGGCCCATTTTTCGTAAGTACACATACATAAACTCACGCCTTTTCGCCTTAACGCTTTTTTTCGTAAGTATTTGTATTGATTTTAGATATTTAACGATGATTAATTATAATTCTAAGCATAAGTTTTAGGTGTATATTGATTTGTTGAACTAAAAGAAATTATATTTTAACGTCTGTCGGAAGACTATCTGCTGAATAATACTTGGCTTATCCTGTTGTTCTGGGCAGGTTTGAATTGAATTTGAAAAGTATTTAGTCTATGTATATACATAAATCTCTATAAATATCTCTCTAACCTATAACTCGCAAATAAAAATTAAATGTTATTCATAGTCCGAAAAAGGTTTTTAGGAAAACAATAATTGTAAAAGAGTCCCGAAAGAAAAATTCTTAAAGAAAGTGTTTTCTCTGGAATTTTGTATGAACTCAAGAATTTGGACAGAACAGTGTCTGCCTTTCGTTGTATAAAAAATATATTTAAATTATTAACGGTTTACGTTACCGGATTCAGCAAGTTTATAATAATGTATCATAAACCAATACGTACGGACTACAAGAAGGAGATTCTTTAATCTTTTTATAACGTACAAGTAAATAAACAATAAGAGTATGATTTATTTTGTTCATATGTTTATTAACAATATTTAAATAGATGTTATATCTAAAATCGTGGATGATGGAGTTACACCTCAAATATATTCTTTACTTTATGAACCTATACCATTCATGATCTTTACTGATCTTCCTTAAAAGCACCCATTTTCATTCGAGACATTTGATCTTTATGGTGACCCTACCGATCGTTACCATAAAAAAAGTGTTTTAAAAATACAGTCTGTTATTTTTCTATGAGTTGGTTCCCTGGACCTGAATAACCTGGACTTGTAATTAAATTAAGTCAGATATCGCCAATCCATCTTAAGCAAGATTTGCGATTTGTTGTATTGGGCACGCTGCAATCGCGGCGGTAAGACCCCTCTTTGAGGAGTGGCTAGAGAGGCGCCACGGCGTCCTCACCTTCCGGCTGACGCAGGTCCTCTCCGGACACGGTTGTTTCGGGAGGTTCCTGTGTCGGATTGCACGGGAGGAAACGCCCGGGTGTCACCACTGTGTGGACCGCCCGGAGGACACGGTGGAGCATACGGTGCAGGTCTGCCCAGCTTGGGCAGAGCATCGCCGTGTCCTCACGGAGGCGATAGGCGGCGGCGACCTCTCGCGCCCGGGCCTGGTTCAGGCCATGCTCCGGGGCGAGAGGGAATGGGATGCAGTCACCTCCTTCTGCGAAGCAGTAATGCTAGCGAAGGAGGAGGCGGGCCGCGTGAGAGAGAGAACATCCTCCACCTCACGCCCCAGCCGCCGCGGGAGACGCCCAGGGCGTCGGACGTCGAGAGACGACATCCGGCCACCGTAGGCGCGGGCTTGCGGACGGCGAGTAATGGGTAGCTCGCCGTCCGATCAAGGACCATGCCCGGGTCGACGGCGCGTTCTGTTCGCGCGCGCCTCAAAGAGTTGTCAGCACAGGGACGGGGCCCCAACAGGGGCCAAACGCCTGCCGGGGTTGCGGGACGTCTTAACAGGATACCGTGGCCCCGGAACGTAAAGGGCAACAGAAGGAACAGGGTGGTTTTTTAGTCAGTAAAAGTCTGACAGTCCCTTCCGGCGGGCGGAAGGAGTCATTTGATGATTTTTACCACCTAAAAAAAAAAAAAAAGCAAGATTTGCGATCAATGCCCATGTCTTCGCTGTATGAGAAGAGGCCTTTGTCCTGCGGTGGGACAATAATAATAGGCTGATATTATTTTACATTAAAACAAAATCCGGCTCAAAGGACCAAAACTTACTTAATCATCTACAAGTTACTATTTGATTTATTGATAGATTTAATTCCAACCAAGTTCTAACAATAAAACAACCGCATTACCGGGTTTAATACTCGACTTTAAATATAAATGCAAATGCGATGCGGTCTGTAACGGAATGCGTCAGCCATAAACACTCCGTACGGAAGCCCCCGACACATGCAAGTGTATATAAATATAGATATATACATACCTACGTGTACCTGATAACGTAAGAAATACAGGATACTTATATTATTACATTACAATTATTTTTAGGATAATTTATTTTACTATTTCTTTGAGACTTCAGAATTTAATCAAATTAATAAAAAATCCGTTTAGCGGTTTGAGCGTGCAACCATTCCATCCATTCTTACAAATTTTCGCGTTTATAATAAGTGTATAGTGCGTGGTGACTTTTAGGTAAAAAAAGTAATTTTTTCATGACTTTATCATTGTATTAATCTTCTTGTTCGTTTCATATTGACTAGTCTTAAATAACAACCCTTTCTAAAGTTTCGCGAATGTAAAAAACGTTTTCATTTGGGAAAAAATAGGTATTTGTGTAGCGATTGCTTTTCCTCAGCCCTACTGGTGGACATTTGCCATTTGTGTGTCCACGTGTGTTGATCCGTAGGGCTGCCATTATCGAAAATCAATCAATTAAAACTTGAAAAAACCCCGAACATTTTGGTATAAATTATTTTTTATACCGGATGCCTAAGAGAATTTTTGTTTTACTTTCTCATATTTTATTATTTTAATTTATTGCTTATCTTTTAATTAGTATTTCCATTTCACATAAAGGGACATATAAAGACCCCTTTCGGACTACCTCCGGACGTCCTAACTAGGAGAAAACCGGAAAATCCCGGACGTATGGCAGCCCTACTGGTCCTACGCAGACCTGACATAATGTTTATCAGTAATTAGGTAACATGCTTCTGTTTTGACAACGTCATGTTTTATTCATTTGATACAGTTTATTATACATACATATCTCCGTAAACTCGTTAACATTTTACGAATTTCCTTAGATGTTTAAAATAATTTGAAATGTTTACAAACTGGTAAGGCTTGATGTTTTTATGAGTACAGATTCGGGGTATTGATTTAAAATAAGGAGCGAGGCTAATTGGATTTTAAAATGTAAAGTTGTTTTATCTTGACACAAGAGACTCAACAGATTAGCGACTCCATTTTAAAGGAACATTATTGAGCGATAAATAATGATGATTGAAGATATTACACTTAGATCCGATGAAACATTTAATAGGTACTTGAGAAAAGGGTTTGTTTCAAAAAGAAAGTCTTTAGCAATAAGGAAAGTAAAAGATAAACTGGAAAAGTAAATGCGTGTACGACATGAAATAATTAATTATTCGCAAACAACGGTATGTCTAATACATTATAAATAACCAAAGCCCGGTCCTCGGTTCCGCGGGGCCATTATGATCGGAATCAGTGTCATTCGCGATGGGCGTGCAAACAGCGCGGATGGGCTCGCCAGCTCGAGAGCTCTCCAAACAACAAATTGATGTGCTACACTCTACGTTATCTGTACTATGATACGCGATGGGAACTTTACGTGTTTATGCAAGCCTGTTACTATTTTTCCAGATACATTTATTGTACAAGGGTATACAAGTTAATAACGGTGTAAAAAGATACATAATGGAGACAAAAATTATACCTATATGTTCTTTTCATCATTGCAATATTATTTTTGTTTAAGACCATATACCTGGAGACCTTGAGGTTACGGAGATATTAAAGTTCAAAGTTGTAACATTTTTAATGTAATTTTTTTACAAAAATACGTTTTAAATGTTATAACTAAACCTTGAATACCTACGACCCCTCCTACAGTGATTTTTACACCAAAAATAAAAGTCGTTTCCCAGCAATAATATTTGCTCAATATTATTAGTTTAATGTACAGGATAATACTGGCTATGAATGTCTTTTTACATCCAGTATATCCCGAACTATCATTGTCTGCCTCTTCTCATACAGAGCAGGCATAAGCATTGATCACCACATTTGCTGAAGTTGGATTGGCGATTACTCACAGCCAACCAGTGGCGATTCAACCAGTTGCAAATAAAAAATAATTTGAACGGTAATACAGTATTAAATGGACCGGACTCCGTAAATGTGTTACAACCGGCCCATTTCCGATACACACAGTCGAACCATGCGTGTTACGAGTGCGCTTTACGACCGATCGCACGTTTGTCGACCGCGTGTAATCGCCCTTATGTTTCGAAGACGATTTCACGCATTAGGTGACCTGCTTAGCGATTATCTGCTGTGGAGTCAACTGGCTCGTTCGGTTAGGTAAGCGCAGTTGTTTAGTGAGGTCATGGTTGCGAACTGAAGACGGCACCCATGTCATTAGAATTTGATACACCCGGCATTTTCTATTTCGGTATTATCAAGAAGTAAGCTTGCAGGCGAGAAGATTATGAAACGTTTAAAAATTAATTCGAATTATTTTTGGACGAACACTTTGTTAAGTCAAAGCTGTTATTTAATTTAGACCATTTACAGGCACTTTTGAAGCTTCAAGAAGTCGGTCAGTTAGAAAGTTGAAGCTAGTTTTCGTTTCAAAACGTAGGTGTGCCTCTATGGAGAAGCACGAGCAAGAAACTCCTTTCACTTATTTCGATTAGGTTTTTACAAAATCCTGGTCACAATATTCTTGTTAATTCTATAATTATGTGAATATAACAGTGAACAAATATGATGGTAGATACCTATCCGCCGTATTTCTACAATATTTCTATTGTAGATATATGAAGAAAAGCTCTAAAGGGCGGGCTATTTTGACCTGTAACCTATGACATTAAGATAACCTACATTCGTACGACTACAATTAGGTATATTTTAGAATAGCCCGAACAATGAATTTTCCAACTCGTACACAGCGAGTGAGTGTTACAGTTCGTAAATCAATCACTCACATATCAACATTATATAATGCTTGAAATTGCGACTAGATAGAGGAAGTACTAGCAGTTGATTTAACATTTTGTTTTACTTTCAAAAGTTTTGTTTTTTTTTTATTAAGCTCTTATTGGCCTTTACATTTAACTGATTGTTAGTGCGAACTTTAAGAGAGCTTAAGATAAGAAATACTTAAAAAGTTTAAAGTATTTTTTATTACCTACCTATTGAAAAGTTTACAAAGTTTTACCTAATAATCCCAACTCCATCGTACTTCAAAATCTTTTTAGACTTCTTAACTTTAAAAGGAAAAAACGGAGTTCTTATAAGATCCCTTTTCGTCATCTGTCACAGAGGTGTTGTTAAAATGAAAACTTCTATCGCGTTAAACGATTTTTGGTAAGGGCAAAACTTGGAGGGAAGTTGAAATTATGTTTTATCTTACTCCTCCGCTATTCTTTTTTTCTGATTCATTTCGTTGCGGGACCCAAGACTGTTGAATCGTTTCTCCGAGACTTGCTGAGCATCATTGTCTCGGTTTTCTGGCGGTTGATTCTGGCTTTCTGGAGTTGCATGGTTGGTTGTAAATAGTTTGACGGGCTAAACCCAATAAAAAAAAGGTGCAAAACTTATGGGTAAGCGTCACCGACCCGCATGTGACCGCATCACCGACATTCTAATGTGTTTTAACTTTAAGCAGTCCCCATGACTACCTTTTTTTGTTGTTAGAACTATTTTCCCACAACACCCTGTATATGAACACTTCAGGCTAGCGACACGTCGGACAAAGATCGCATATTACGTAACACCGTTTGACACTCGACTCTGAAACCCGATACCGCTGACATTAATGTAATGGATTGTTTATGTCGATATTGTGTCCAAAGCCTCATAATGCTTACTTGTAATTGTATGTAGTTTATGGACGAAATAGTTTGCGTTAGTTTATGTATTTATTTGTTGATGTAAGAACTGAGGATGGATGTAGTTTGTTGTTCCGCGTTAATGGTAATTTGATTTGTATTTTCCCAAAGTTGCTGGATATATTATACATACCTAGAGAAAAGAATATGTAGATAAGAAGGTTTGCGGTCTTACTAGATGTTGGTACTGGATTCGATCTAAGGCTAGATCAATTGACGTACTTTTTATGTCCTGCCGAAACGATTCTTCCATAGATTTGTATGGCAATATCGAACTGTGACGTCACTTATTTGGCAACTCAATTGACTAACTATTTATTGATTTCTAAACCACAATAAATCTAATTTCACAGTTAATGAAAAATTAATCAGGTTTTCAGGGCTAAAATAAAGTGTTTCTTTAAAGAAGTAATATCTTGGAATTATTGGTTAATGGTAATAACTACCCAATTGGCAGAAGAGGAACATCGGTCGATTTGAAGTTGTAAATTATAACGAGAAACTCATTAACGAATGGTATGTTAAGAATTTTCTCCAGACTTGCAATCCATCTCTGGATACGTATAGCAATAAATCGGAGAGTGTATGGCTTGTTACAATGGCGTTTGTTTGCGGCGCGCGCGCAGCGATCGCCGACACTAAACAGAACCGCGCTAAATATACTCGCTGTAAGGGACGAAATACACATTCGCGCAAGTATAGCGAAACCGCTTCAAGTTTTACTATGTGGGTAGATGTTATTAGTGTTTTATGCTTGTAGGTGTTAATGGCAACGTAAACTAAGAACTGAGAAGTTAAAACCCAAGATTCCACGCTTAGCAATCGTACCTTATGATTACTGTACCAATGAGACAGTGGTACTTAGTGAAAGTCTCCATCGGAAAATTCCGAGAAACTTGAGATGAGCTTTTATCTAACCCAATGTTACTTAGTAAGTAAGTAAGTTTATTTTAGTTGTATAAACAGGGTGTACATACATTGTATGCAAGATATTAAATACAGAAATGTTCTATCATGTGCAGCCACATATTGGTGCAGAAACCGCGATTATAATCATCTAAATTGCATTAAAAAATTACTAGGTACTTAAAAAAATCTAAATTATTGAATAATTTACTAGGGATTGACATTTCACCTTAACTTACAGCATATCCGGTGATTAATTACTGAAATCTTAACAATATCACTCAGTTATCGTTCCAAATAGGAACACTGATATAACGTAGGTCGTGTTCTCCAACTGTCGGACTGCTGGCGCTTTTGTGCAGAATTCATTAAATATTACTAGGCTGTTCCTAACTTAGATGACTAGACAAAGTTACTGGTTTAAACTTTAGATCTTCATAGACTATTCTGGATATAAGACCTTAAATCTACTGAATACTATATGAGAAATGGTGCTTTTAAAACCTTTTTGTATTACCTATTAAAAGGTCAATGTTTTATTGAAACAAAATATGTCATGACGTAGCTTGAATGTGCTTTGCAGGGAAAAAAGTAAATGTTGAACGTCGAGAGCTCAACTTGGTCCTTTTGATAATTGGTCCTTTGATACGTGGTATTTTTGGCTCGTATTTCGTTACACTTTGTATGTCTAGGCAAAAATAAGATATGATAAATACTCTTTATTATGATTACGTCTAAAAATAGTATTACTAAAAATTCGCACGTAATAGTCGGTTTTGTATAAAGTTGCTTATCCATTCCGCTCTATTCAAAACTACCTTTTAGATATTCAATATTATTTTTTACTTTCCTGACATTTAAGACTGCCTTTCAATGGTCTAATTGAAATAAATGGTCTGACTTTGAAAAATATTACAGTTAATAGCTTAATATAATAAAAAAAACACAGAACAATCTTTGTACATTAGTAATCATGATAGCAAACAATTTGATGGCATCGATTTTTCCACTGAACTTTAGTGAATTATTTCAATATCAGACAGGTCGGAATAGCTATGGTCACGAGAGGAGGCAAGGCCTCCCATTTAGTATTCATAGCATTTAGTGAATTATTGTAGATTCTATCGCATAAACAATACTACCATTTGCCTGCAGCTTCGCCCACGTGAATTTTCTTATGATACCAATTTTTTTTACAGACAATTTCGCAAACAGACCATTGTTTATTTTTTATAAATAGCCCCAACATTATTTTATTTCGTGTGGGATTCGAACCTGCGACACGTACCTATCAAACAATAGCTCGGCCACTGCGCCTACGCTGCCGTCAACTTTACTTTCTGCACATAATCCCGTGACGCGGCGATCTAAATTTACGTTGTTATTTCATCGTTTATGTCCAAGGCGTTTTATAGATCGCGCTGATCGGCCGTCTGTATGTTTGTTTGTGTTGCCGTATCGGTCTGTGGGTGATCGGGATTCAATTGGCAGCTGATCTACCAAGGTTAAGTGTAATTAATTTCTATTGAATGCGGATTTTAGTGAAATGTGCATAGAGAGAATCTGTACCTATAGGTGTTTGTTACAGAGCTATAAGAAACTCATAAACTTTGATGTTTCCTGTATTATTTCCCTGCGATAAAAAGGTTGCAATAATATTTAACTTTGATTTCATCGCAAGTAAATACCTAAACAATTGAATAAATAAAGAATACCAGCCTGTTATTGTCGATAGCATTGATCACCACGCTTGCACAAGGCGGATTGGTGATTTCAGACTTATTTAACAAGTCCAGGTTTCCTCACGATATTTACAGTACCTAAACTGAATTTTGAAATTATTAAAGTATATCATCTGTGAAGTTGGTACATTCCTAACGATTCTGTTACTATTAACCTAGTAATTTTGAAGTAAATGATTTGTTAAGATTTAAAAGTAAAACTGGATTAGGTTAACAATAATATTATTCTCCTGGGATTAGAACTTACGACATCTCTCAGTTCACTACCCTATTACTACTTTCATACTTTCAAAGATCTTTGATGCACCTCTACGAATTAAAATGATTTTTATAGATGAGTACAGAGAAGTGCCACAACATATATTATTTAAATATTCATTTATGAATTCACACTTGAAAGTATCTTACTACTATGTAATATATAAGAAAGTAACTCTGTTTGTTATTTTATAACGGGACAACCGCTGAACCGATTGTAATGAAATGTAACAGAGAAGTATAGCTTAGGAATTGGATAAGCACATATACTACTTTTTAATCCGCGACTGCATCTGCATAAGCGATAACTGACACTCACGCGGACGAAATCGAAGACCAAAGCTAGTCAAAAAATAATACATTATTTGATGATAATACAAATAAAATTATGCATAACGTTGAAGGACGATCATTACGATTACCGACACGTTACAGTTACTGACCGTAACACACCATGCGATATCATAACGACTTGCATTGATAAGAGTTAAAAAGAAAAAAGAAGGTAAGTAAATAGTGGTTTATTATAATACCTACATGGTACCTACAATCCGTCTTACCAAGGAGTACCGTATTACCCAGTTACTGGGTTGTGGAGGTCAGATAAGCAGTCGCTCCATGTAAAATACTGGTATTCAGCTGCATCCGGTTAGACTGGAAGCCGACCCCAATATAGTTGGGAAAAGGCTAGGCAAATGATGATGATCGTACCTATAATATTTAATATTACATACTTACAAAAAGCATGTTTCTTGTAACCCCTTTTTTTTTACTTTATTTTTATTATTCGTTGTTATAGCGACCATACACTCTGTGTGACCACCTATTACAGTTCATAAGATGCAGTCCTGTGACAACTAGACGGACAGACTGACATTTAGACAGCGGAATCTTAGTTCGAAACCCTAAGATTTTTTTTAAATCACCAAATTGAATATCTAGGTCATAACTACGCACGCATTCAGAACTTTTTTGTGAGTTGTGTAATTATACAAGTATAACACTTTTATAACATGAGTTTATTACGTGTATTGCTTGTAAACAATGATAAAGAATAATAATAATATCTTGATGAAATCATCCTGTCGTTAATCTCAGATCCGGCGCAGTAGGTAGTCGGCCATATTGCATAATGTCTGCAGATGCCCCCCTCCCCAAACAACTCCTTTAATAACCCTCTAAAAGAGAACATTGTTTATCCTAAAAAATTGCGACCTATTTCTTTCAATACTTACCTAAAAATATAATCCATACTTTATATTATACATGCAAAAGTAACTTTGTCGCTCTGTCTGTTACATTTTCGACTAAACCACTAAACCGATTTTGATGAAGTGTTGTACGTACTGGGTAAAAAGCCCCAAGAAAGGACATAGGCTATTTTTTATTCCGCGACTTCGTCTGCGTCTGCGGTAACTCACATTAAAGTCAAAGTCAAAGTCAAAGTCAAATCATTTATTTCAATTAGGCCATTTTAAGGCACTTTTGAACGTCATTACAAGAAAAAAAATAGAATTGAATCTAGTTGCCCCTTCCAAAAGGTAGTTTTGTAAAATGAGCAAGAAACTCCATACGTACTCTTTTAAAATCAATGTTTTACAATATTATTATTTGTATACAGAGTCATACGTAATTACATGTGAATGCAATGTACCTTATATAAAAACTACTATATAATAACACGCAAAAGGAATTTAAATTATAAATTAAGAATTTAAGGTAAAAAAATATATTTAAAGTTACATAGGCGGATGTAGTCGCGGGCAAAAGCTAAGTATGTATTACCTATATCTTAAGGCAAAGTTATAAATCCGCCTGTATCTAATAATTATGTCTATTTCATATTAGACGTGAGTACTTGGTAGAAAAATAAACTAATCGTAAAAGTTTGGTAGTAAATCATGCGCGGGAGTTTGCGCAAGAGTGCAGTGACCCAGTTCCGACAGCTGCTTAGGGTTGCCAGATGAGAATATTTGAAATGAAAAGCGTTTTACTGGCACTTTGGTTAAATTTTGCTTGAAAAGCGGAATAATTGCTCAGTAATAAAGTTTTATGTTATTAGATGTATTTTTCGTTTGAAAACCTAAACGCTTACCGGGAACACGTTTCTATAATTTTCTTCTATATTACTAGGCCGAGAACCCAGAGTCGCTTGCCCTGCGTCATTTTAACAGCAGAATTTTAGGAATAGATAGAGAAATATATAACGCTAAAATAAGGTATGCATACTCGCCCTTCTTCAAATATCAAGTTTAAAAGGTACTTTATTCAATTTCGTTCAAGTGACACGGCTGGTTTTTATATACAACTTTATTTTTAAGCGCCCTCTATTTAAAAGGGAAAAGTCATGAAAATAAACTCCTTTTTTATAAGATCTACCCAAAAACATAAAAACAATCAACGATTTTCTACAAAAATGCACTACATTACGAAAAAAAATGTACAGTACGGCTGATTTGGTCCTTTAATAAGTGTTCATTTTGCCCTGAAAGATCGTCAGTGAATTAATAAAAATCAGCCTGTATGTTTCACAACATAGTGCTACAAAACCAACATACGATATTGCTAGCACTTTCCATGGGCCATGATTTCAGTCAGGCATTTTAAAGTTTCGACCTTTATACCTACCATCATAACGACATATTTCTATTCTCATTTCAGCCATACTAAAATAATTTTGAGATCTTAGACTATAGATAACTCGTAACTACTAAATAGAATATATATATGTTTTACATACCATTATATAGTACCATTACAACACACTTAAATAAATATTCAATGAAACCCAAAGCAAACAGCTTCATAAAATATTTATTAATTTTAAAGCGTAAAAGCCAAGCGTGAAATCAACCCTAATGATCTCTAATGAACACCGAATACTCAAAGCTCATGTTACTGGCGTTTTACGGGCGTTTGCTGGCGGTTTAACAGCGTGGCCGCAAAATGCATGTGCAGTGTGGCACGAGTCATTAGTAGCGGGTAATGAGGCCGGCCTGTTTCGCGGCTGTAGACCCTTTAATTGTTTTAAAGATGTTGGATTGGTTGGCGAGATAGATTTTGCTAGTAGTATTTCGTTTTTGGTAACGGCTGTGCATGTCAGTAATTTTGGCAATAGTAAAACTGTCTTTCTTCGGTGGTTTTATAAAATGCTTTTGGTATTTTATGTCTAATCTTATTCTACAACTAATAAAAACGCGAAAGTTTGTTATGATCTGATAGATGTATGTTTGCTACGCTTAGAATTAGCTGTGACATACAAATTTATTTTGATGTATCTTAATATCTTTATTATGTCAAGAAAGAAAAAAGAATCTGTTAAAAATTCTATAATAATTTTGATTACATTTTTACATAACATACAATATCATCACGCTTGATAACCCCGAAGAGTAAGGCAGAGTGACCAAACATTATTGTCTCATCCGTATTTTATTCTTCGAATAATTTTTCTCATTCATTGTAGAAAATGAAAACCACTGTGAAAATCCGCAATCAACATTTGGCGCGGGCACCGATCGCCAGTAATGCGGAAAGCGATCGCTTATGAAAGTTTAACAGACGCCAAACAAGTGGAACGACCTACTTTATGCTGTAATCTTATTTGGCGTATCTGTCCGAAGTTTGCCAATACCGTATTTGAGATCGGGAGACACCCTGACAAACGACAACCGATATAAATGAAAAGAAAATCTACAACTGTTGTTGATATGATAGATTATATTCTTTTTTTTACCAGTAAAATTATTTACAATAAATTATATTTAAAACCTTATCAAATATGCCATAAAACGTTTTATTTTACAATTAAGATAAATAGGTAGGTTAGGTTAGAATGAAAAAACACCTATACAAAAAGAGTCAAAGAGATTAAACATTATTAAGTATACCTTTCATAAAAAAATATTGTAGCATTTACAAAAAAATACTGTCTCTATTTTATAAAAAAGTTTGTTAACTGTGAATATGAAGAGTGCTCCACATCTCGCGGGATGCTGTGAACACGAGAGGCGCGTCGTGTCAACACAGTGCGACGCTGCACAAATATCGTTACTCTTTCACGTTTCCGAAGAAAAGTGCTCATGAAGCTTGATAAAAGTCGCTTCATGTTTTCAGTTTGTACGAAATATGAAGTTAAATTGGAAATGTTGTCGACGTAATTACATTTTCTATTTTAAAAATAAGTTTAAAGACAATCTTGAAGCATAATTGAGATTCGGGCATTCGTACCTAGATGTTTTTAAAATATTTTTTTGCTTTGGTGGTTTATATCTAAACAGATATATAGAAATGCAACCCCATCGTGCCTTTATCATTGTATAAGATTAACACTTATAATATCATTTATTTACCATAAAACAGTACCTAATACAATTTTGGCACCTTCTGATGTTGGTTGAGATAAAATTGATTGCTTCCATCTTCGTATTAATAATATAATAATACCTCCCTTTTAATGTCTCACTGTGGGGCAAACGCCTCTTCTCTTGCAAATAAAGCACGAGCATAATTTGCACCTTACATAATAAAATAACGATTGAAGCAGTAAAATAATGTTTATTTTTATTTATTTAATTTAAACAATTGAACTGCAAACATAGAGCCTTGAACACAATGTAGGAACCATTATTCTGTTAACACATCAAACTTGTCTGATCTCTCATAATCGCTACTTAACAAGGCGTATCCTAGAACAAAGGGCACAAACACTTGACTGGGGGGCACTGATAAGCGATGTACAAACAAAACCCTCAGGACGCTATGGCAGTCCTGTGGTAAGCCTTTTGTAATGGCCTGCAGTATGCTCATCGTTTAAAACCATTAAAAGCGGCTAATGGTGTTTGTTTTATGGCTATATTGTAGTACCTGTCTAACAAAAAAGGGAATGTAGTTACCGATTTGCATAAATATTAATATTTCCGCTAATATCATCATTTGCCTAGCCTTTTCCCAACTACGTTGGAGTCGGCTTCCAGTCTAACCAGATGCAGCTGAGTACCAGTATTCTACATGGACCGACTGCCTATCTGACCTCCACAACCCAGTAACTGGGTAATACGATACCCCTAGGTAAATCTGGTTGTCAGACTTTCAAGCTTCTGACGACTCGTAACGACTGTCAAAGATCCACGTATGACAGCCGGGACCAACAGCTTAACGTGCTTTCCGAGGCACGGAATGATGTCAGTAATGTCTAAGATAAACTTTAAAAAGTACATATGAATTGAAAAAGTCACATTGGTACTTGACCGGATTTGAACCCACAACCTCTTGCATGAGAGGCGGGCGCCTTAACCGCTAGGCCATCACGACATTAATATTTCCGCTAATAACCAACCTATTATTGTCCCCTACGGGGCAGAGACCCCTGCTCATACTGAGACCGCACGAGCATTGATTACTACGCTTGATTAAGGCGGATTTCAGACTTTATAAATAGCTATACTTCTATACTAATCTAAATATAAAAGCGAAAGGTCTCACTGATCATGAAATATCGAAAAGTGCTTGACGTATAAAGATGAAAGGCAGGGTTGTGGTTCATAGTTAGTAGACGTCCGCTAAGAAAGGATTTTTAAAAATTCTCCCCCTATGGGGATGAAACGGGAGTTTGACTTTTACGCGGACGAAGTCGCGGGCAAAAACTAGTAATATGATAAAAATGAAGAGTTTTTTTATTGGTTTAAACGCGTTAATTTCTAGAACCGTTTTGTTTTTCAATCCGACTGGTGCGGATTGAAAAACATATTGTACTACCGTATCCTACCCTACCCCTTTTTTTATTTTTTTTTCTCACCTTTTAAACCTTCCCTAGACCTCCACGAAGATTTCAAGACCAAGATAAGATAAATCCGTTCAAAAGTGGCATTGATTTTTTAAATTTTGTTTTTCAATCCGACTGGTGCGGATTGAAAAACATTGTATAATGATAGCCATTTATGAGCAATATAATATAACATCACCCTACTTCACAATATTGTTTAGAAAAACTCACAAGATAATTGACTATAATATCTCTTTAAGTATGCAGACAGTAATTAGTAAATATCTAATAAAAAACATTACATACTTAGCGAATATACCACAAACTAATTTGTAGTTAAACATCAAATAACATTTCCAGCAAGTGCGCCGTCAATGGTTTTTAAAAAAAACTATTTCAATCGCGTTAATTAGCGTTTGGAACGAGCCGTAAAATGTTCAGCAATCAACATACTTAGCTGAAAATAACAGTATTTTATATTCCAACTACTCTAGCAAAAAATACCGACTTTGTTTGTAAAAAATAAAAATAAACATTAGCAACTAGCGAACCACCCCGGATTCGCACGGGTGCAAAATTGCGAAGTTTCCAAACCTTTTCTTTCATACATAAGTACGTTGTCCGGAAAATTTCAAACACAACAAAAAAAGAATTAGCCAAATCGGTACAATTGTTCTCGAGTATTGGTTTTAGCAATATAAGTCATTCATTTCTATTTATATAGAAGATAGATTTTTTGAGGTATTTTTTGCATAGCTGCAACGAGATATTTAAGCTACACACACTGCTATCAATACAATTTGAGCAGCATTTGCATGCTGTGAAATTTTCCTTGGATCAGTTAGCCTTGATATACCATCTGATTTGCTGATGAATCTTTTACACCATGACACAAGGTGTGGTTTTTGGTGTACTTACTTAGTTATTGCATTGGTTCATTTTGGAAGGCTTTGTCTGAGAGTACACCTTGTTATTCGGGACATCACCAAGCGACCAGAGAGCTGGCCCAAAGAAACAGCATTGCCATAAAACGTGGCAATGCTGCCAGAATTTTGGGCACTTGTCCCATTGTCAGCGACGTAGACGGTTATTTTTTTAAATAAAACGTATATATCAATATTATTATAATTTAAAAGCTATTTAATGATCGATTTAAGTTGTAAAATAAATCCTAAATAATTTCCCTGTTCAATCTTCGAGTTTAAAAAAGTAAAAACATATAAAAGATAAGATTTACATACCAACTGACTTTCATCGCATTATAGGTATACATCTATAGACAAAAACACCACAAATTCGTCGGTTCATTGTGTAATAAAGAGTACAGATCGGTTCTGGTGATTTACGACAACTACACGTCAACAAACTGGAAATAGCTCGTTAAAGGCGCACACACAAACACGCGCTTGCGCAAGGGAGGTGACGTCACGCAAGTCAAGTAAGATAGACTCACGACGCAAGTCCCCCTCGACTTATATCCGGGTTCTCATAATAATACCGGCCTATTGTTGTCCCACTGTAGGGCAAAGGCCTCTCTCTGTATCGTAGGTGCGTTTACAAACAGATAAACTCACATACACGAACATCCAGACTTGAAACAACTATCTGTAAGTCATACAATATTTGTTCCGTTCATTAATTGAAACCGCGACACAATACTATTTTACTCTACAGATTAACATTCGAAGGAAAACACAATGACTGCGGTTGTCAAAGCTGCTTACGGAACTAAAAAGTCTTGACAAACCTAAACAGCTACCGAGAAACACGTTACGTTCATCCCTATAGAAACTCGCACTCGTACTGTAGTCGAAAATACACCATCGGCACGTGTCGTGCTACATCGTGCGACACATGTCAACTTTAACCCACGTTTGACAAGGGACAAACTATGACAATAGTCGCGTTAGTTACAGAGTTATCCGGTCATTAAGAGGTCGTGGGTCCAAATGAACCCTTCGGCCTATTGTGGTAATGAAGACTATACACATATGTTTATTGTTGGTATTGCAAGCACGTGGGTGCCGTTGACTCATGTAGAATCAACAATAATAATGTAACCAGGATTTTGTAAAAACTTAATTTAAAAGAGTGCCGTGGATTTTCTTGCTTGTTCTTCTCCATAGAGGCCTACCTACGTTTTGGAACGAGCAACTAGCTTCAACTTTCTGACTAACTGACCGACTCCTTGACAATTCAAAAGTGCCTGTCAATGGTCTAATTGAAATAAATGTTTTGACTTTGACTTTGACTGGTTTATTTTGCTAAACGGGAGGTGATTATTCAAAGACTTTTTAGAATAAGACCTACTAAAAAGTGTTTTGATTAGTTTGGTTAAAAATCTCGGAAAGTTGGTGGATTTCGGCCACGCCAGCTCATCTCAATGGAGACTAATCCAGTACGCAGTAGATATTAAAGTGCACAAATGTGTGCGCAAACACAGGTGCACTCTCCCTCTTCCTTAACTCTCATAGTGCGATGTGCCAACGACATTACGTGCTTTCCGAGGCACGGGGTTGTCACACCACCGACTTCCAAACTCCGAGCTGCTAATGAAAAATTCATAATGGAAAAACCCAATAACACTTCTTGCTCGACCTGGGAATCGAACCCAACGCTCAACAGTCACGCTTGTAACCACAAGACCAACGAGCGGTCATATAGTTCTACTTAACACCCGACATTCCCACAATCCATTACTCACCCACCAGTTAACATTCAATTAAACGTTTTGTTGAACAAACACGGAGTACATTACGTGAATCGCTCTGAACCACTTCGCTCTAAACGTGCTCGTGCGTCGATGGAAGTGATTTGACGCTGATTTATCGCGTCGTATTCATGTCATAGTAGACAGAAGGGTATTTTTGATCGATCATACGGGTAAATGATTACGTGTATGGAAGTGCGTGCTGGTATTTCCTTGCTTAAAAGAAATAGGTATCTTTGCTGGTATGACAAGGAATGAAGCCAAGGCACATTTTATAAAATCCATATCCATACTAATATTATAAATGTGAAAGTAAGTCTGTCTCTCTGTTTGTTACGCTATCACGACTAAACCACTGAACCGATTTCGATGAAATTTGGCATGGAGATAGTTTAAGATCCGAGGAAGGACATAGGATAGTTTTTATCCCGGAAATCACCCCCTAAGGCGGTGAAAAGGGGGGTGGAAGTTTGTATGCAAGTACGATATAAACAAGTTCCACGCGGACGTAGTCGAGGGCAAAAGCTAGTATTATAAATGTTAAAGTAACTCTGTTTGTCTGTTACGCTTTCTCGACTACCTAAACTACAGAACCGATTTCGATGATGATGACGATTTTGGTACGAGGTAAGTTTGAATTCCAAGAAAGGACATAGGCTACTTTTTAACCGACTTCAAAAAAAGGAGGAGGTTATCAATTCGTCTGTATTTTTTTTTTTATGTTTGTTAGCTCCTAACTTGCGACTTGGTGAACCGAATTTCATGATTCTTTCTTTATTTGAAAGCTGGTGCTTCCCGTGTGGTCCCATTGTCACCATTTCAATATCTGATGATGAACTTCGGAGATATGGAATGGAACTCCTCACAGAATCACAGCAGCAATATCGTAACAAGTGAAATTGCTTTGTTTATACGTGTAGTCGATGACTGACTGAAGGAAAAGGGGGGGGGGGGGGTACGTCAACCCCCCTTCTACCAGTTTCCAAAATTAAATATATCGTGTGAGGTATTGTTTGAAAGGGCTTTTTGTAAGGATTTCAAACATTAATACACAAGCACTAAAAAGTGAAAAATAAAAAGCTTTTTTACAAAAAAAGATAACCGCCTTCAAAAACTACAAAATAAAAATAACTTTAGTATTGGAAGTCGGTGGCAATACTTACCTACATAACAAAAACAAAACCAAAGCCGCCGACTTCCAAAACTAAAGTTATTTTTATTTTGTAGTTTTTGAAGGCGGTTATCTTTTTTTGTAAAAAAGCTTTTTATTATTTCACGACTTCGTCTCCGTCCGCGATAACCGACATTTAGGTACGCGGACGAAGTCGAGGTAAAAGCTAGTATTATATAATTCGTAAATCTTAGTTAAATATTTTCATTAAGTTCTTTATTAAATACGAGGTGTAAAAAGATCCATTACTTTATCGTTAACTAAGCAAATTAAGTAGTTAAGTAGACGTCAAAGGTAACTTACTTTCGAGCAAAAGTTATTGCTAAGATCTAGCAATAGCTTTTATTTTCAACCGACGAAAAAACGGAGGAGGTTCTCTAGTCGACGTGTCTATATTTTTTTATGTATGTTTTGAAAAATCACTGTTTATGTTAGCGTAGATTCAATTCTATTTTTTTTTTCTTGTAATGACGTTTAAAGTGCCTTATAATGGCCTAATTGAAATAAATGATTTGACTTTGACTTACGTACATCGTAACGCACACAAAACATTGCGCTTATGGGTCCATTTAACAGTACAGAGGTCGAGGGGGCAGTTCTAGTTTAGCTATAATATATAAAATTTGATTCCGTAAAATAAAGTAGAAAAAAAAATGGAACTTTGATCTTTATAATTTTCGTAACAATTATTGGAAAAACATGTTACTTTTGGCTTCATTAAGTTAGGAATTTGCATTCAGTTTATTGTATATATATATATATATATGCATTCCATTCTATCAGAAAGTTTTCATGTAAATACAGTCTAGGTTCTACGAGACTTAATATCTGACTACTATTTTTAATGCGAATAGACGAATGTTTGTTACTCAATTACGCCAGAACGGCTGAATGGATGTAGATGAAATTTGGCACAGAGGTAGACCCTTTTCACATGTATACGGTCGGACGGTCGGACGAAGTCGCGGGCAGAAGCTAGTATGAAATAAGCTTCTTCCCAGGTCAAGGGACCTCCCCATTGTTCCCGAGACAAAGCTAAGGCGATTAGGGATTATGTTAATTGGATGCACCGCTGCATTGGTCTCCCTAGGGGCTGCTATATAGGCCAGATAGGTCTCAGTGTAAGACCTCGAGTCCTAGAATATTAATTTCTTTCTTTCAGTTGCTGTAAGACTTAAGTTCAAAGTTGTAAGCTGTAAGTCTAAAATATTTAAGAGGTATACAGAGGTTTCGATAATCTCCGAGACTTCTGTTCCGATTCTCAACATTCTTTTGCCAATAGGGAGCTACTTGATCGGTGAGTGCTTTAAGCTAATATTACTTTTAGAAAATAGGATCAGGAACAATTTTTTTTTTTTATGCAATTTTTTTTCCTTTTGCCTCGAAGTTTGGATTTTCGCCGGCTTGGGACTTAAACATAACTGGCGAAATGTGGGTGTACTAATGGGCACACCTCTGCCTAACCTTTTTATGCAATTTTGTTACACAGTCTTTGCAATAACGAAAATCTCAATAAACATTAGTACAATTAAGCAAATTTTGCGACAATGACGTAACCAACTGTGCCTAATAAAGTGTAACTTGTCGGTCTCATCCGATACGCCATGAAACGAAGTTACGAGTTGTTTATTGTGCACATTCCATACTTTACAAGCCATTAATGTGGCTCACTGAGCTCAGTGAGCTCACTGTTGTTATGGCGAGAAAGTACCAGGGCTTGTATTGCGTTTGTTTCGAGGTCAAGTTGAACGAAGTTATAATTTATTAGCTTGAACGTTTATTACAAGAAGGCTTTTTGGCATGTGTCCTGGAACAGGCTTTTGGCAAGCTGAGGCATCTTCCGCCTCCCACAATAATATTATGTACTGTTTTTATATTTGCTTCTGATGTAAATGTTAGTACGTCGAAAAAAATTATAATGAAATATGTACATAAAGCTTTATAAATAAAAATAAATGTCAGTATGTTTGTCCTAAACCATTGATCTGATTGTGATGAAACTTCGATGGATTGTTCTGCAAACGACTGTAAAGGATCCTGGCAAAATAAAATTAAGAAAAACATCGTAAGCGAAGTCGTGGGCAGCAACTAATGATCTTTGAAAATATCGATACCGGAAATATGAAATAACGTAAGGGATATTTGGGCGAAAATCTAATTTCGACCAAATGTCAGGGACATTAGGTCGAAAATCAGATTTTCGCAAGTTCGACCAAATGTCAGGGACATTAGGTCGAAAATGAGATTTTCGCCCAAATGTCCCTTACGTTATTTCATATTTCCAGTATCGATATGTCTAAGTCGTCATTTAATTAATTAATCTAGTTGACAATAAAAAATATAATTTTCGATTTATGCAAGTTTTACAGCCTGCAGCTTTTTTAACAGTTGATGGCAATAGGCTCGCTCCCTTTTACATGGGACTCAAACATAACTGGCGAAATATTGGTGTACTAATGGGTACACTTCTGACTAGCCCTTTGGGGATTACAGTCGTGATGTTATCTTATGTTACAGCCTTAAAGTAAAGTAATCGCGTGTACCAGTGCCAAGAAATCTTCATTGTTATATCAAACCATCTAGCCTATCAGACCATTAGCTATCTCTACTATGGATCCCTTCATAATATTGGACATATAAAAGATAAATAACATACTAATAGGTTTTCACGAACAGGAACACAAAAACCAATCAGTTCTGTGTCCATTTTTCCGCTACACGCTTGAAAAGATAACGGTATTGATAAAACCTTACATGGATGCTACTTCACAATCTTCTCTTATCTAAAAATAGTGAATCCATTTGAGTGGTACTAGGATGACATACTTCTCTGAGGATTAAAAGTTAAATACACATGTTCATAATGGACTGCTGGCAGGTTCACGAAGTTCTAAGTAATTCTAATAATATCAGCCTATTATTGTCCCACTGTAGAGCAAAGGCCTCTTATACAGAGACCACCACGCTTGCTCAAAGTGGATTGGATATTTCAGACTTACTCGCATATTTATTGTAATTCCAAGTTTCCTTAGGATGTTTTCCTATAATGAATAAAAATATAAATAACACTAAGTACTTAATTAAAAGTAAAAATAATACACACAAAATAATACATAAGCTCACGCCTTTTTCCCATGGGGGTAGGCAGAAACCACAGAACGTCACCTCCACTAGCGTCAAACCTCCACTAGCGTCAGTCACATATGCCTGACGCGCCGGTTAACGGGTTAAAGTAAAAAATAATAAAAACACCGTACAAAAAGAAGATTCCACTATCTTTTCAGAGCATAGTTTTGATTTAACTGTTCTTTTTAAATGTTAGCTCATGTCTAAGATGGAAACTCAGACACAGCCTATTTAATTCTAGTAAAAACTACGTGGAAGCGAGCAAAGTTCAAGCATTATTAAAATGGCTGGCAAGCCGCAAGGCAGGGACGTGATCGTCTGCATTCACTTTAAGCTTCAAAAAACAATATTCTATCACGACAGGCTTTGTACATGCTTTGGTCACAAACTAGCGCAGTTTGACATTATTTTTCTTCTCTTTTGTCTAGTTTTTGTCAGCGCTTGTTCTAGTAACTGTATTGGGAATTTGTGACACTCCTGACACTGGAGTCTCACACTCGTGATAGGTACTCGAATCAGACACTTTCGACATCTGTGACACTCGTGTCATTTGTGACCCATGATTCTGACACTCGCGACTCCTTTCATTTATAATTCATTAAATTATTTGATTGCCACTTTGGATGGCAATGCCAATTATTTGATTGCGTTTGGCCAAGGTAAATAGCCAGCCTTTGTGTCACGGGAAGTGTCAACCAACAATTTGGACAACTCCTTGAAAAGGCTATGGGTACACAGACCCCACGACCCGAGGGTTTCCACCCCAAACAGCTCGAGAATTAGTATCCAAAAAAGTTACTATACTTTCGCCGTATGAGATTTTCTGCAGCCGCAGAAACTTTAATTAACATCTCATTCATTTAAACAGTTCCAAATTAATCAGTGATACAGGACCCGATAGTACTAGGTACCCATGAATACGATAGAGGCTAGGTTACCACACTTAACCCCTGGGGATTGCAGTTAGACGGAACGAACGAAGTAATGGAACCACTTTCATGAATAGTTCTACACTCTCTCAGCTATCGACAGAATCTTGTGCATGCATGTTTAACCCAAATGGCTTGGTAGTGCCTCCAATTTTAACCTGTAGTTCTATAGCTTGATCTTTTTAAACGTTGCCCCACATTGCAAATTTCTTTTGTAGTATGTTTGGGTTGCTTACATACACAAACATCCAGAAACGGAACAACTACCTATAGGCCATACAAATATATATTCCGTGGAATAATCGAACCTACGATGCGCAGCGCAGCTGACAATTGCTCAGCCAGCGCGCCAACGTGGATACCATAATAAAAATGGTTCTAATTTAAAAATAAAAGTGCCTACTTATTTTATTTATTTTATGCCTCATTTGTTTCAGCAGCTAATTATTATCTAATTTGATTGTCATAACATAAGTATTTAAGAAAAACATTCAAGTCGTGATATTTTCACGGTCTGTCTTAGTGTAATTCTAGTTTGTAAATCTTCTCTTTTAGTACAGAATTCCGTACAAAAAACTATAAATTGATGTACTAAATCACTGACAGACAGAAGAATATAATATTAATGTACGTATTCGTCTGCGGAAACAGAACACAATATTGAAAGTAAACGTTGCATTTTATTCGCCAGTTTATTTTACGATTTATTTATGAGCGTCGTTGTTTGAATGTGAAATAAAACAGTGGTAGTGTGAGTCTTGGCAGAACGACAACAAACAGCCATTCATGTTGAGATCTTATAGGAATTAAACAAACAAATTGAAATTTTATGACGATTTTGGTAAAATCATGCTAGGTATCTTTGCTTGATGAAGTGAATATGATTTATGATCAAGTTTTAATTAAGTAAGTTATTTTATTATTGTATACCTGTAATAATAATAACAAAATAACTTGTAACTAGTAATGGAACTGACATTAACAAATGTTCACAAGTTCTCAAAATCAATATTCAATTCAATATTTATAATACAAGCCAATTAGTTAGTAACTAAGAGGCCTTTGCCTCTTTTCATACAGTGAAGGCACGAGCATTGATGGATCATTGATTGATTGGCGATTTCAGACTTATACTAATAAAAAAGAACTTTGCAACATTGATATTATTATGTCTGCGCTTTCATGTTCGTGTATTAAAAAAACATCCACTGTGAAAACTTAACGTCTATTCGATATACTCGTAAGTTACACAAATACATTTTCAATTTCCCAAAAGCACTCTATTTCGTACGTGCCTCTGCATTCATAGTCCTGCACGAAACTATCAATCTCAACAAATCCCACGATCTATGAATATTCAGAAATATTGCAAAATTAACATTTAAAGGTCAAGCTAATATTTGTGCTATTGCAGAAATAGACTAGAGCAATGCAGACGATAAAACGAACTTTGATTTTTCAAATCAATGTCGACGAATTTTCTATATCTGAAAAACAATGATGAAAGGTGTATTTCAGAAATTGATGTCTCTGACGTGTTTAATAATTAATATTATATGATTGATGATGAAATCATACTATACTCTCTTTTAACAGGGTTATATTGTTGAAATAACTGCATTAAAGGAATATTTTTTTATGTAAATGGCAAATACTTACTTTACATTACTTTGTATTTATTGTTAAATGACGAAGCTTATTCCATGCTTACATTGAAATAACGATAACGTTATAACAATATTTCTATAATTAATGAAAACGGTTTACATTTTCTGGGAAACCATTTTTATTTTTGGTATGACATACTTACCATTTTCTGGTAGCGCGCAGGCAGTGTAACACACGTGATGCTTTGTGCTTCCGCGTGTATGGGGGCATCTCTTAAAACAGTACCATTTTATTATTACTTTGTAATTTCTGTTGAATTTTTAACTCAAGGCGCTGAGTGCCTAAGGCAAAAATAATACTGTTTTAACAGATGGGGGTATGCCCCTGAACAGAGATCATGGAGGTATTTAAAGACTAAGTAGTTAGAACAATTAAAGTTTTCATAAAAATTTCGTACCTATGGAAATGAAGGAACGTTGACCTTCAATATTTCCGAAACGGAAGAAGTTATGTTGGAAACAAAAACTGAAACAAAAACAAAAACTGAAACAAAAACAAAAACTGATCGCAATGATTACAGTAACTTGTAACTTTCGGCTCCGTTATATCTCAGCTGAAACATTGCTACTGAAACACAATACATTATCGCATAACCCCGGTACACACTCCCGATAATAGCTCGTTTCGCTTATTTCGCTTTATCCGGAAAGCGTGATCGCGGCGCTGTGATTTTTCGCTTCCGTTCCGCTCCGGTCCGCACGGTATCGTTCCGATCCGGACGTCCGGCGTGGCAGCAACCGGATTTCACCGGCTTATCGGAACAATTATTTTGTATGTCATTATTTTATGGAATAAGTTGTGAATTTATTGTGTGTTGTATAATTGTGATATCTTGATGATTTATTACGACTTGATGCAGTGCGTTTATTTGTGAAAAAGAAACAGTTTAATAAGATAACAAAACATTTTAATACCTACATCAAACAGTACTTATATGAAAACTGGGGATTTTATGGAGCAATGAACTTACATTGTTAACCAGCTTCTAGTTTCTAAAAGCCTATTTATTAATTTTAATGACTTACCAAGTTACTTCATTACTAGGGTTGCAGAAACCGGAGATAAGTTTCCTTAATGCGGCCGGATAAACCGCTACATAAACATACTAATATTAAACTTTGACCTAAACATCGCGTTATAGGTAACTTACAAATATTTCACTAGCTTATGCCCGCGATTTTGCCTGCGTGTGGTTATGGCGGACGCAGACGAAGTCGCGGAATAAAAAGTAGCCTTTCTTGGGGTTCAAAGTTTCCCCTTATCAAATTTCATCAAAATCGGTTCAGTGGTTTAGTCGGGAAAGCGCAACAAACATACAGACAGAGTTACATTCGCATTTAGAATATGGATTACGTAGGTAATGTTGGAAACTTCCCCCCTTACAACTTATATAAACCCCATCGCAATTTATATGAACAAACATGCTATAACCTAAGGGCTGGGGTTGGTGTTCGATCTTGCTCAATATTGACCGACGCGCCTGTGAGCAAACACCTTTATTTACGTCAGCATGTGGATCGATCAGAAATATTTAAGTATTTGTTAGTACCTAAATAAAGTGTTCCTTTGGGTTTAATACCTTAGTAGATATTGAAGAGTTGGTATTAGTGTGTTAATGACTCATTAAAACTTAATGTAGTTGACGTAACGTGACGTCAAACCAACTCATTTGTTCCTACAATGGTCCTTCGTTATTTTCCAACAGCGAATTGCAGTTCTGCTGAAAATGGAGCTGCAATTCTTTTTGTTTCGAAAATGGAAGATGAAATTGCACGACACGACCTAGTTCAGTTGTAACATTAACACCCAATTCGATTCGTGTGAACAAAGTGCTGTGCTGAATCCGCAACAAGAAAAATTGTTGGTCCTATAGTACGAAATTCTGGTCTTTTTGTACTTTTTTGAGTGCTTTATTTCATTTATAGTGTCTCTCGAGCGGTGATCCGGATCAAAAGACTGCAATAATTTCAGCCGTCAAATTATTTTGTAACAAATTCGGTACCAGGATCGCATGAACAGTTAGCGGTTGTGACATATAAACAGTACAATCGACAGCTGTCGATCGCTATTTCTGAACATTTGCATTCCATTAGCAGCGTGTGTACAGCTGGATTAACATCCAGCACTCTTGTGACACGAAAGATTGATTGGTTTTGTTATAAACTATTGTAATTGAAAATGAAGGTTAGAGCTTGTTATTGAACGGAACTAATGCTTGGAAGGATTGACGGGGACTTTGTTCAGAAGTTGGTCTGACTTGGACAATGCTGGCTCAAAATGAAACTCTTTATAAAGAAAGAACTATTATTTTAAGACTGCGAGGGTCTGGAGTTTAAGGTCTAAAGCTTAAAGTCTGTTCTATTCATATTTTGGTCAATAAGTAATTAGACTTGATGAGATTTTGTGAATTGGATAGGGATTCTCATATTTGGGGAAGTCGTTACTCAGTTTCCCATCTTTTTTAAATTTTGAATTACGTAACATTTTTATGACTTATATCTCTACACAGTATAGAATAAAATCGCTTCCTGCCACCTATGCGTTTAGATTTTAATGCGTTTTCCATCAATAGACAGAGTGATTCAAGAGGAAGGTTTATCTATAGTTAGTATCTACGTTGCACTCGTGCGAAGCCTGGGCGGGTCGCTATGTTAGTACTAATCCCGTCTAAACGGCTTTCTAATGTATACACATCAAAAGTGACACTTAGACACTTTTGATGTGTGTAGATACTAGTACATTGGCCAATTACTCGTCATTCATAGACTCTGGAACTTAAAATTATGTGGTAAAGTAAGGTTTAACTAAAATTATCCTATGCAGAGAAAACTAATCACTATTTTAAGAAAGTATTTAAGAAAATACAATTTTTCTCTGCTTTGTAACCAAAGCACACAAAATACATTAGGCACCAAGTCACAGTGCTCTTTCTCCGAATTCACCCTATTCAAGTAACAACAATTTTTATTATATTCATATTTCAGTGGCAATGTCACATTTCTTTTAATTACACCCCCGCAATTAATTTTAACTTTTATTTCCACCCCTGTTTCACCCTAATTCACCCCTACTTTCATTGCTAAAGAGTTCTTTAGACTGAAAAAGTTACGCGGCAGCATAATAACTTTCCATTTGACCTTATTTTCCATTGAAACGTATAAACCTTTAGGAAAAATTATTAAGTAGCTAGTTATAGCTTTATTATTGAATAGTTCCTTTGAAGCCTTGAATGAAGTATTTCTTAGATGTATGAATAATTTATTAAATGGACATCGTATATTATGGCCATGACTTAGAAAAAATTATTGAAACGTGTTCTATAAATATACCTATTTTAGGCACGTCAAAACAAGCGTACTATTTCCTGAAACATATTTTTGATTTATGTTTTTAAAAGGGCATTCAATGGGCCACTTTGGGTCTTCTTCCATTCGGTTACTAAAATTAATTCTGAAAACGGTTTAAAAAAAGAAAAAAAGGTAAAATAAAATGATTGACGTTAGTGTCTGAAAATAAACACAGAAACAAATTCATAGATCATATATTCTCTTTTTTTTAGTCCATAGGGTTTCTTATAATGGTCAGATCATACGAGAAATTTTTTATGCTTTTTTTTCAATTCAGTATATAGCTTTTGAATGTACTACCCACAATTTGTAGTCATCATGTTGTTTTTGCCAACATAGGTACCTATTTTGTTGTTATAATTATTGTACAAAAATGGATGGTGAATTTGAAACAAGTGAATAATAATACTGTTTGAGATGGGTCAGGTGCCATAGGGTAGTTTTATCAGTCCGTAAATCTGTCTGTAGCTTTCCAACCCTGTCAAAAACTAGGAATTATTTGGGCAGATTTAGTAAGGTAGGTTATAAATGGATTTATAACCTACCTTTTATAAAACATTTCTGCGTGAAAATCCACTGCGCGCAAATAGAATCCAAATTTCATTCTTGCCCCAAAAAAGGTGTATGAATAAATCCTTGTTTGTACAGTGGCGTCCATAAGTGGATAGACATTCTCAAAAAACATTCGCTTCAAGTTAAGTTTGACTTACGACCTTCTATTTTCGAGAACAGTCACATGTATCATCATTGCCGTCGACAAATGCTTGTAGTTCATAATTTCAACATTATAAAATAAGTCAAGTTGGCCTATCGGCTAAACGCCTGCAGATAGGTGCTTGAATCGAGGAGTCGTGAGATCGAATCTCATCCAGACTATGACTTTTTGTAAGTTTTTACTTGATAAGCATAATATTCTTTATCTTGTTCGCTTTGTTCACACATTTCGTAAAGTTAAAAAGGGTCTAAATCAATATAAAGAAATAATTATATTTGTTTTCAATAAACTGCTAAATATCGATTACCTATAATAAGTGGGTATTAACAATCATATTTGTGTTATTAGAATATTCTTTTCTTGTTATATTGATATGACGTGGGTAAACACAAAAAATCTTATGAACGGTTACAAGTGAATTTCTTTTATCTAAGTAGGAATGTAACGTCACAATTCTTGTCAGTTAATTAAATAAATAAATAAAACGAATAAACCTTTATTGTTATTATTAAGCACGACTTTTTTATTTCCACCTTCCAACACCAAAAAAGTAAATTAAAAATCACATAAATAGTTAAAACTTAATACAATAACTAACATTTTCTTCGTATAAAAATAAATAATAAGCATGATTCATTATTAATAAGCATAAACCTAACAAGTTTTTACTTTTCATTATTATGGTTTCAAAGAAACAAAAAAACAGCCAAGAAGTAATTAAGATACGAACTCAGACCTTATTGATCGTGAAGCTGTTGCTTAGCCTAAACAGCTACCAACACATATTAGATTGATGCGAATTTTAGCAATGCTATGGTAAGAACAGACGCGTATTCTAAATGCAACAGAAATATCATGCTATTTCGCGTAGTGTGGCGACAGTTTATTAGTGTGTGTTATCTGTGGAATGTTGAGACATCACTCATACACGCACACGCACCCTCATTGACTGTGTCGCGCTTGTATATTCGAGCTAAAGTAGCCTTTATGGTGCTGATGGACTATTGAACGTTTAGTGTACTTAAACCTTGAAATATTGTAATGTGGAGCTAAAACGCCCTTAATAGCGGCTGTAAGGGGGTGCAAGCAGTGAACACGCTTTGTTTCCATAACAGATGCGAAGTTAGGAGCGCGAACACTTTTCAACAACTTTGCTAATTTGTGTTTGGCTTACGTCGCGAATTCTGCCTGTAGATTTTTTCCTTATAATTTGTTATGTTATTACTTTTTATGAGTAACAAGAGCAAAATTAATTACTTCACTTTCGTCAGTCAATTTATACTTTACATGAGATGGTTTTTAAAAGGTTAAAAGCGTTTATGCGGGATGCTATCTCATACAAGCAAGTTTAAAATCTTAAAAATTAATGAACCAATTTTAATG
This sequence comes from Hoplodrina blanda, assembly GCA_949316365.1. NCBI lineage: Eukaryota > Metazoa > Arthropoda > Insecta > Lepidoptera > Noctuidae > Hoplodrina > Hoplodrina blanda. The sequence continues at coordinate 15,840,526 of OX438587.1, read as the reverse complement.
AAACTTCAATACAACCAATTTATAAGTCAAAAGAATCAGTGGAGAATAGGTATTTTTTTTAAAAAAGAGGAAGGTCAGAGTGCGGCTTGCTGGCATGTCGAACTGAAGGATTTATTTTTCATTGTTATTTTCCTGTTTTGCGTTTGTTTTGAGGAAAATGCTTGCGTGTCATAATAGTCTTTTGATGTTTTTCTTTTGACAACTCAAGATTTTTTGAAAACGTGTTCTTTCTTTTTTTTCTTGACAATCAAGCAAGGCCAGCTGTACGGTAATTTGTACGCTTAAACCGAGGAAAATAACAACAAAGTTTTCTGCAGGGTTGACTCTCTACAGTGCGAAGGATACGTACTGTAGCTATAGGTATAGTTATAGCATGTAGTACGGACTTATATTATTATTTTTATTGTAAACAGCTCATGTTAAATTACATAAACATCACGCCTGTTATCCCCGAAGGGTTAGGCAGAGGTGTACTCATTAGTACACCCATATTTCGCCAGTTATGTTTAAGTCCCACGTAATAGGGGGCGAGCCTATTGCCATCAACCGGGCACAAATCCAGACTCCGAGGCTGCTACTGATAAATTCCTGATGGAAAAACCCAATAACACTTTGCCCGACCCGGGAATCGAACCCAAGACCTCTTGCTCAGCAGTCGCGCTATGCGGCTACTTGACCAACGAGGCAGTCATACATAAATAAATTGATCTTTATCTAAAACAAATTGCCTAAAAGTAAATATCTAGGTACAGTTACCGGCACGTAAGTTGGCAAGAGTTTTTGTAGTGGGGGAAGTTTGCGCACGCACAATTTCATACATTTTTATATGCGCGAACTTCCCCCACTACGAAAATCTCTTGCCAAGTTACGTGCCGGTAGTTGTAAAAAATAATACTAGCCTATTATTGTCCCAATACAAAACAAACGCCGCTTCTCATATAGAGAAAGCACGAGTATTGATCATCACGCTTGCTCAAGACGGATTGACGATATCAGCTTTATATAAGTCCAGGTTTCCTCACGATGTTTTCCTTCATCAATGTCAGTGATGTTTGGCATCATTTGTGATAAACTTAGAAAGTATATATGAAATAGAAAAAGTACTGGTACTTGCCCGTGCCCGGTTGCGAACTCACAACCTCGTGCATGAGAGGCGGATGCCTTGACCACTAGGCTATCACGGTACCTAGGTACATTTACCAAATACGACCTAAACTAAAACACTAGTAGGTATACAAATTCCCATTGCATTATTCGTCGCACTAACCCAGTTCCTAAAGTGGTATTTAAAGTATTATTGTACTAAGAACGGAAGCCATAGCTCTTGAACGATTGTACAACATGTTAAACAATGTTTTAGTTTATATTATTGGTTGAGTAGTGACGCGTTACTGAACCAAATTAGATGGGATGCCTTTGATCGGTGCGGATGTGGGCCGGCCTCAGTTGCACATAGCGTAACAATGCACGTAGTTGCACATAGTTGCTCCCGGTTATATTGTTGCATATTTTAAACGAAGAACGATAAGTTCCTGAGGTCCTATGATATATAGACAGTGAACTTTTGTTTTGTGACCTTATTCTTTTGAGAACTTTAGTACTAAGGGTGTGGGTAGAAATTAACTATTTGTGGTAGTGAATTGAGCTCAGTTGGATGGACAAGATCCTTTGTATGGTGTAAGTATAATATGAAACACTAGCACTTTCCCCGCTAATCCGTTCGCATGATTTTTCTTACGGATCCCTATTTTTTTATAAAAAAATATAGCCTATATAGCACTCAGTGATAACGTAGCTTTTAATTTGCGAAAGAATTTTTTAAATCGGTTCAGTAGATTCAGAGATTACCCCCTATAACCATACAAACTTACAAACTTTACCGTTTTATAATATTAGTATAGATAATAATTACCCGACTGCCCCAGGAGGGAAGATCCATTTGGAAAAATATGAGCCGGACTAGATTTTTAATGCATCACCAAATTTTTAACAACATCCGTATAAGATCACGTTTAGCCAATTGCCAATTGTGACACCCCTATACCACTTACGCGTTTGTGTTTGCAATTGGTTTGTTGTACAATAAAGAGTATCTCTACGCAGTAGCAACGGATTTTAATGCGGTGTTCATCAATAGATAGAGTAATTCAAGAGGAAGGTATATATACCTATATTTAGTATCTACATTGCACCCGTGTGAATCCGGGGCGAGTCGTTAGTTTTGTTATATTCTTGTCCAACGTAAAAATAACATAGTATTTAATAATAACAATGTTTTGGGTCGAGGTGAAGACGTTCCCGTACAAACACTGCCTTGTGTATATAAGAACAAATGAATAAGACTTTCCCGGTTGTAATCTCCCTTTATTTTATATCCTTTGTTGATTTACGAGACTGTGAGCTACCAATTATATACGTCTACCATATTTGTTGGTTCTCGTTGCTACTTACTTAGTTTGTAAAAATAAATAAAATTGTTATTCAGATTATTATTTTTAAAAAAGTTGCCATTGATTTGGTATATAATTCTAGACCCCGAAGCGTTAATATTTTTCGTCGGTTATTAAAAAAAGAATTACCTGTTCCATACATTTTAATAGTTTACTCGTTGCATGTTTATATGATATGCAAAGTGCATATAATGTGTAGACATATAGCCGACAAAATAATCTATCTTTAGGATTTAAAGCGGGGCTCATTCAGGAGCTAATTTATTTTTTCCAACCTGTATACGCACCGGTATGTTTATTCCACACGCTAGTGTTAGGCCCTGAAAGTTCCACCAACTAATTAATCTACGCAAAACGGTTGGAGAACAGTAAAATTATTTCACATAAAGCGTCACAACGTGAGCGTATTTAATATTCTTTTTGCTACCCTGCATAAGTTTTCTTTACAGAGAAAAAATAAACGGAAGTGTTGACTTACAAAGTTGGCAACCGTGTAACGGTTTGTAAAAAGGGTAGTTTGTAAAAGTGAGGAAATAGGAGTATTTGTTGGAGTGTGCCAAAACGGAAACAGAGAAATAATATCGTTTAAGCTGACCTTAAAACTTGGAGTATTTTACATACGCCTGTAATTCCCGAAGGGTTCGGCATAGGTTTACCTACCCATTAGTACACCCACATTTCGCCAGTTCCATGTAATAGGGGGCGAGTCTATATTGCCATCGACCGGGCACGAATCCGGACTCCGACTTCCGAGGCTATTACTGAGAAATTCCTGATGAAAAAACTCAATAATCTTATAAGTAATGTTTTTTTTTTGCAAGATGCTATTTTAGTGGTAAATAAAAGGCTTTGTTTTACCGTCATATATCATACTCGTAGTGCAAAAGTGTGTGCGTAAACACAGGTGTAAACACACCCCCTCTTCGGGACGAAAATCCTACACGACCATAAAGAGATCAGGCGCAGGGTCAACGGCTTTACATACGTTTCGAGGCACGGGAGTGTCTCACCACCTACTTTTGTACTCCCTAATGATAAAATCCCTTTTTTTTAAACACGACGCCGACACTTTGTGTGCAGTAATTTTTATAGGTTTTTTTTTATAGGTTTATTGTCTATACTAATATTATAAAGCTGCAGAGTTTGTTTGTTTGTTTGTTTGAACGCGCTAATCTCTGGAACTACTGGTCCGATTTGAAAAATTCTTTCAGTGTTAGATAGATTAGTTATCGAGGAAGGCTATTATAGGCTATATACCATCACGCTACGACCTACGGGAGCGGAGCAGTAACCAAAGACGCGGGTGTTACCGCGGCGGACAGCTAGTATAAAATATGTGTAAGTTTATAGTTATTGTACAGACGCCAGCAGATCAACCTATCCGAATCTGTCAAATTTTACCAATCGAATATTAACCTTCCAGTATTGTGATAAGGTTGAAAATCTATTAAAGAAGTTTGACAGATTGAGGTAGGTTGATGTGCTGGCGTCTGTACTTATTTATTTATGTATTTGTGTTTATGGACCGGGGTTGCGGGACGTCTTAACAGGATACCGTGGCCCCGGAACGTAAAGGGCAACAGAAGGAACAGGGTGGTTTTTTAGTCAGTAAAAGTCTGACAGTCCCTTCCGCCCCACCCAGGGCGGAAGGACTCATTTGATGATTTTACCACCACAAAAAAAAAGTTGCCGAAATAAAGGTTTATTATTATTAATCCAGGACAGGACCTACTGCTCGTGTTTGCAACCCCAACCAACAGGGCAGTCGTAGGTACTATATAATAATTACTAAGGTTCAAATACAATATTTAAGCAATACATTTTATAGTGCGTTGTTAAAAGTAGAACTTCTGTAACTTTCTGTGTCGAAGAATGGAATTCTTTTTTATCCAGCTCATTATTTTTATTGACGTATCAATTCTATATTATATCGTATCTTATCGGCTATGTTATTGGCATCAGATATTAGATGCTATCATTCCGTGGCGGCATTGTTCAAAGATACTTATTTCATAAATCGTGGAGGGGGGGGGGAATATATTGAGGTCCTCTCTATCTGACATAAGGATGACATTGCACGGATCTACCAATCACATTGGTTAAACTTCAAATTATGTCTCTGTTGCATGTGTTTGGTCGATTATAATACATTTACAAAGTTGCTAAAATGTTGCTAAGGTGTTGTTTATATTAGTGTTGACTGGATTCAATCAATCAATTAATTATTAGGGTTCTGTTCTTAAAGTGGCATGCCTCCGTTGTCCGTCCTTCTGTCTGTTAGTAGCAAGCTCTATCTCATGTAATCGGTAGAGAGTTAAAATTTTCAGAGAGTGCATTTTTATTCCTACAACAAAAATAAAAAAGTAAAAAGAAATACACACAAACAAAAAAAAACACGTTCTTGTATGGGAAACCAACAAGAAACTTGCTATCAATAAGTAGCTAGCAAAAACACAATCTACTACCTTCTCCTTCATTCCTTAACTAAGGAAAGATATTACGACTTGGCAGCCACAGCGCCAAGTGGCCAAGACACGTCTTGGCAGCTCGGTAGTTGAATTATTGTCTTCTATCCCAGTTAGGGTTAAACTGTCATGTAACTCACCCCTAGCGGGGTAAGCTCGTGCGACTTACCACTAAGTACTAGGCTTGTTAACGGAATATCTTATGTGATTATAGAGTGGGGCAGAATATAAACCTATTCCTATTTTATTATTATTTCCCAGTAGCAGCCTCGGAGTCTGAATTTGTGCCCAGTTGATGGCAATAGGCTCGCCCTACATAGGACTTGAACATAACTGGCGAAATGTGGGTGTACTAATGGTTACATTTCTGCCTAACCTATTAACCTAACCTATTATTAGAAAACTGGATATATCCTTATATAGGAGAATGGTAACCGTTTTGTAGGCTGTGATGAACTATTATCGACATGCGAAAACTGTTGATTCACTGTCTCATTTAGTTTTAATTAGTTTAGTTTTAATTGGATTTCTAGTTCACCTGTTACTTTTTAAATAGTACACATCTATAGCAACAAATAAAATGAAAATAACATAACAAACTTTTACCAAATGCATATGAAATATGTATTACGAATGTATGCACGGCACTCATACATTTTTTTTATTTAATCTGTCTGTCTGTCTGTTCACAAACGGCTGGACCGACTTTGACGTGGCTTTCTCTGGCACATAGCTGATGTTATAAGGAGTAACTTGCTTTTATTTTAGAAAAATAATTAAGGAACTCCGCAAATAACCGACATTCACGCGGATGAAGTCGGGGGCATAAGTTATAGTATTAAATATACCTACATACTTATAAGTCCTTGTCACAGGTATCTCCACCTAGCAGGTACCGCTGTACCAACAAAAGCCTTATTCATCTTGCTTACTTTATACAATAATGAAAATGAAAGACACAAGAAAATACTTCCATATACCCAAGGCGCATATAAAAGCGAGTAAACTCAATCCAAAACGGTTTATTCTCTCACAGCAACAGTAACGATGACAAAAAGAGGAATTATCTCACTCACTATGTTATACAGCATGTTCTTTTGTTCATGTGAACAGATTAGTATTCATCCCGCGTGCCGGGTATGGACCGCAGACTCTCACAATCTTTCATCCGCTTTTATCGCCGGTTTGCATAAGTAATCTGTGGCGAAACGGCGACATTCTTATTTTAAATATTGAAACAGATTGTGTGTTTATTTACTGAACTATTGATCAAAGAGTTTAGTGATAGATTTAAGTCTAATCTTAGAACGAATTTTTTCATATAGAATTGTTTTTTTAAGGTGACATGATATTTATGGATATTATTTTAATTCAAGAAACAGTACGATACCTAATATAATATAACTAGTAACAGGCAGAAAAATAATTCTCGTCTAAAAATGTTCGATCTCAGCGATAATAATTAATGTTAATGTAAGTAAAATAGAGGCATTTTTTAGATAGCATAGACTTATTTTAATTCAAATTACAATTCTACATAATTATGCTCTGGACTGCACCCGTAATTCACACTTTCCCCTTCCTCCATTTATATTAACTTGCCTGGACCATCAGCTGGCGACGCCCTTGCCTATTTGCCTCGCAGCAGGAGTTCTATCTACTGCAAGTAGAACAATATACCTATTACAGGTTGATATGAGGTGATATGATCATGAGTTCATATATTTTATTTGTCTGAATGACGCAGTTTCATTTTAATAATGGATTCAATCAGTTGTTGACTCTTATCATGGAACTATATCGTTCGTTAGTCTGTCTGTCCTTAACGTCCTAGACAATGGTCAATATTTCGACTGATAGTAGTAATATACAGTGAAATGATAACAATATAATAACTTCATAAATATTACCAGTTAGTTTATAACCTTTTATGAATATTAAAACTAGGAATCTGTTATATTCATATAGGTTACTTAATTTTTGTGGGTTTTTTTTAGAAAAATAGTAAAAAGTTAAATCCTTGTTTTCAACTGCATAGAGGCTATAGAACCAATGGGCCATTAAAACACTCTGGAGAGGAGACCGAGAATTACATATTTTAAAAGTATTCTTGAAGATTTTTTTATCTAAAAATGGCATATCATAACATAAACACAAATCAGGGTATTAATATTTTAGTGGAGTAAGGGTAGCGGTTCCCGTTAGTTAATATCAACTTGGAAGCGGGCGAATTCGCGGGCAGAAGTTAGTAAGGTCCATCCATCGGTAATTTCTTCTAAAGAAGAAATTCGAAAGAAGAAATTACCAAAGGATAATAAAATAGACTATGGATTAATATTAGTACTGTTTTAAACAAACCATACCTATCTTGACAAAGTTTTTTCTATTTTTTGAAGTCATTGTAAATGGTCTTATTATTTTAAATCTACTTAATTAAGGCTCCATAATTTAAAATCTATTGAAAGCATAACTTTTGGTACATTGAGCTGTTATTGTTGGATAGTAATATAACACGTTTGGAGTGTTTAAGTAATTAGTTTCACATAACTCTTTGAATTATTGACGATCATCGAACTCATTTCCCTCCCTTTTCTGTAACATTGAACTCTATTAATTTCCACACTTGTGCTAGTCGATATAACGTGACGCGTCACTCTTATACTGTTATCACAATCCTTATCTAAACCGTCCTGTTCACTGAAGTGTGCAATAAAATAATAAAGGATAAAACTTTGATGACCCGTTCTAACTAGGTACTTATGTAGCGCACCTTTGTAATAGCCTATTTTTTTTTATTAGACGAGATGATACTGCTTTCATGATACTGTTTGTCGTATCATAAGCGTTCCATGAGTCATACTTTGGTACCCATTGCTGTCTGATACAAAAGTAACGCGAAACTTTACTTGAAAACTTATGTTTCAAAATTTTTAAGTTTATTCTTCGCCTCCGGCTTTCCGAAAATCTTTGAAAAATTGATTGATTGCCTCGGAGTCTGGATTTGTGCCCGGTTGATGGCAATAGGCTCGCCCCCTATTACTTACATGGGACTCGAACAAACTGGCGAAATGTGTGTTCACCTCTGCCTAACCCTTCGGGGATTACAGGCGTGATATTATGTTGTGGTTACTCTGACTGTTTAAAATAAATAAAACTCAACCAATCATAGCGGCTTACGCGTGTTGACAATAAAATCAATAGACTATTGTCACATTAATTTTTTATTTGAGAAGCCCCAAATTAAACTCACATCCGTCTTTGCACTACCAGGGTAGCAGAACACACAACAAGTCACTTGTAGACCTTCATTGTGAACTTCAACTATTCGTTATGTAAATTCCACACAATACAATATTTCTCTAGTACATACTAAGTTGACATTCGCCAGGACCAAGGACCCCGGGACAATCGGTCGTTGACCTCTCTCCGGGACATTCACGCTATTCGCAGAATGCCAGTGTATTTACAAGCTCGCGGCCACTTGCTGAAATAAATATTTTTGTTAAAGCCCTGTTAATGTTTATACTAGTCAAAATGGCGGATTCGGGCTTATTCTGAATGCATGATAGAATGTTTATAACATGCATGTGACGTTGATTGAGCTTTGAAAGTAAAGGGAATCTGAAATGCCAGTTCAAAGCAAAATGGAATAGGTAGTCTGAAATGTAACACATAATCCTACAGCGCAGCGCTTTGAAGCGATGGACGTTGAATAGGCACCGGTGAAGCAATGTTTGTATGAGTTGTTAGATAAAAAGTAAAAGCGCTTTATTGTTAGTCTATACAATTTTATCAGTGAAAATGTTTCGTGAATATTTGGCAGATAGGCTTCGTCGATTCAACAGCAGCTCGGGTGTCGAAGATGGAATTATTTATGATCAGAAAGGTTGGGTACTGATATCTCAATGCTGTTGTCTCTGTTTGCCATCGGCCGCAGTTGATCGGCGCGCGGACGATTGCGATCACTTGCGAGCTATTATCGCACGACGCCGCGCCGACGGCGAGCAATTTCCTTTATCTATGGGCACCGCAGTGTTGCCAGCTTTCCTTTGTAACCAGATTACAAAGAGTTTAAAAATGCTCTTTTTACGCTTCTGCGGTTTTTTGCGAACAGGAAATCTCGGCGTTTTTATCTAAAGAAATTGTGTTAAAATGAAAATTTCTCGCCTAACGTTTTCTGGTAAATCCATTTTATGGTTGAAAACGTTTTATACTTTTCTCTTATTTAATAAAGAGTACAACGGGCTATTGATGCTTTAAATTAGAGTTGAAAGAACCATGAATCAGGGAATGTAGGTTAAGCCTGCAATAGGCTAGTTGACAACACCATCAATAATTGACGTACTTTTTATGACCTGTCAAAACGCGATTCTTTCATAGATTTTGTATGGAAATAGCAAGCTTTGACGTCACTTATTTGCCAACTCAATTGTCTAACTATATATTGATTTAAAAGCCATAAAAAATCAAATTTTGCAGTAAATTGAAAATTAATCGGGTTTTCAGCGCTAAAATAAAGCGTTTTTTAAAGAAGTTATGTCGATCGTAATGAAAACAGTTGAGATGTACCTACGTTTTGTACACTCAAAAAAGCTATTTGGTATACAAGCCGCTAACTAGCAATTACTTTTAAACAATGTTTCAAGTGTTTCTATTTTTTTTAAATCACTCTAAATATGTTTCAAAATTATCGACACCACAAGCTTCAAAAGTGAACAGAAAATAACAACCAATGGCAATGTAAAAGAAAAATTGACTTGCAGCGCTACCTACCACGTCCAATTGTAAATCTAAACCGTCCAGGGACCCACTCAGACACAAAAAAAAACATTAAACTTCATCCAGCCTTTTAGGAGAGGTTCAGTGACACGTACCGAAAAATAATATGTATAAAGTCATTATTTTACATTCACAAACCCCAAATTGCCACATAAACCATCATCTCACAAACACTTTTTTACTCACATTTGATAAACGTTAATCATTGTTGAATCTCCGAGCCAAACAAACGTGGTATTATCTCTTGTAATATGAATTGATGAGGTTTTTACACCCGTGACGTGACAGAACAATGTCGGACATTACAGTGCGTGTCGGTAAATGTTTGTGTTATTCCAAGCTTAAATTATGTACGTAGCGTAAATGTCAGGTTAGCTATATCTAGTTTAATGTTATTGGATGGCAAACAAGCTGACTGCTCAGCTAGGGTAAGTGGTAAACGCCTAAAAACTCCTGCAATACTAAACCCTGGTTTCTTAAACGAAAAATTAATGTGATAAATAGTCACGCGCTGTGATTAGTTGACTGAATTTACAACAATCAATCAGAGCCGCTTAAGAGTGCTTGACAAATATATCACATTCATTCTTATTTAAGTCTAAGTTTCATGAAGTCTTGATAAAATCTCGAATCTTTTACATCTCCTTCATCCTAAGGGTCAGTTCACACCGAGACGCGACGCGACGCGACGCTGCGTGCACACTTTAAAAGAGCGACTCAAAATATAACTTTATTTTCTACACGAAAAGATACACATTTCATTGTAAGAATTTAGAATACGTTACACCACGCAGCACTACGTCGCGATGCGTCGCTCTACGCCGCGCTGCGCCGCGCGGCGCCGCGAGACGCATCGCGACGCAGCGGTGAATCGCCGGTACGCGCGCGGCGCAGCGCGGCGCAGCGCGAAGTCACTGGCCTCTTCAAGTATCGTCACGTTGCGTCGCGTCGCGTCGCGTCTCGGTGAGAACTGACCCTTACACGCCGCACAATTCCACTGTCTTCGCCATTATACTATTCTCTCTCTCACTTTCTCACGCCTTAAGATGCTATTTCTTTTCGGACGATCTTCATTTCCTTACACATTGCATACTATAACCACATGACTCCTACTAGTTCCTACACCAAAATAAAAGTAGAAAAGAAATAATGACCTTGCGAAAACTTGCACTGTGTTGCGCTATCTGAGTTCACTAGTTTTCAATATTTTTTGAGTGTAGAAAACATAAATAATTTTTCTAGGAAGAAAAAATATCGTAATTAATATTGTGGTCATAAAGTATAGAGCCCAATAATAATAATTTACTTGAACAGTACCTAGCTTCTATTTTACAACATTAGATACAGAGAGCACTTAACCTACTAGGCGACCATAACATTAAGTATTTCGTTTTAAAACAAAAAGTACTCGTGCAGTGCGATATTAATTTTATGTGGGTTAGCGCCGAGCTGTACAGTACCGAGGGATCTCAGCCACGCCACGCTCCAATTGGTTTTAAAACGTATCCCCGCGGAAATGTGCCGAGCTGCCGCATTCAACCCCTCATACTCATGCGACCCTAGTACTTTAACGCTGTGTATGTTAATTTTAAATCCATGTTTTTAGGAGGGAACGACGCAATTAAATTGTTATAAATGGAATGAAAAAAGGAAGAGTATTTAGTAATAAAATCTAATTAGTTTTTCTTTTAAAACATCTAACCGTCGGCCATCTTTTTATAATAATAATATATTTTTTTGTATCAGATAATAAATCTAATTATGTTTAGTTTAATAACTAAAAATGAATATTATAAAAATAAACTAATAACAACAAACATTTACAAAGCAAAAGGCTTGAGTTAGACAGGGTTAGGTATCGTTAACTCTGAATTAGGGATGCCCAATACGATGCGATATATCGAAATATCGATACAGCACTATACGATATATCGATATTTAATACGATATTTTGGCCATACGATGCGCCTCGATATATCGTATCCCAGAAAAATATCGCATTAACGTATCGTATCAAACTATAACTTGGTTTAAAATTTATTTATTTTTGTTTATATTATACCTACCTATTACCTAACCTTTAGACATAATGTTGTTATTCGTAATAAGCAGAGGTCGGGATTATTTAGAGTTATTTATGTACTTACACTGATTTCATACAGCGAAAGAATAAATTTAAGTGCTGATAAGTGACAACTGTAATTTTTTAAAATAAATACACCAACCTTTTATACATATAAACACTTTTCTTTTATAACTTACAATAAATATTGTAAAAATTAAAGAAAGGTATGTCTTTCTTTAATGTTTACGATATATTTAGGGTTATAATAATATTTTACCTACGAAATAACCTACCCAATCGATATACCCAAGCGATACGGTTACGATGCGATATATCGATACAAAGGGATACGATAATATCGCGTATCGATACAAACGCATTCGATACGGTTACGATGCGATATATCGATACAACAGACTTTTTTGGGCATCCCTACTCTGAATTAGTTGCTAACACTAACTTACGAGGTCTTTTTTTTTTTTTTTTTTGAGTTCAGTTTTTATCACATTTAGTTGGTGGGGTTAGGCCCTTACTGCGTCATCTCAAAAACCTTCCTAATAGAATTTCCATGGTAAATATAATCTAAGCTACGAAGCCGTATATTTTTCTAGTTTCCTACATTTTTATTAAAACTTACATTTACTTCAGTCGCGTCTGCAGTAGACTTTATAAGGATTTAATTTGAAATTTAATCAGAGGCCAATGCAGTGGAAATAAAATGAAAAAAAAAACGCTCCGCGCGCGGTTTATAACGTCCTTCTCAGAATTAAATGTTGGAAATAGCTGTTCCTATAAAAAAGAGATTTTATTTTACATAGTAGGCAACCGCCTTGGGAAACTACACTGTACTGTTTTGTATTGCTAGCGACTTCCAAAACAAAAGTATAAAAAACTATATATACAGTTGAACATAGAACCCCTTCATTTATTTGAAGTAGATAAAAAATCTAATATACTGAAGCTTGACTTCCTTCTTTTACATAAAGATAATAAAGAATTGCCTACACTATTGCAGCTACAGAACGATACAAACAAATCAAGCCATACGACAATCTTATTTCCGTTTCCATCGATACAATTTCACCACGTGTAGAAAAGCCCTAACGACCCAGTTCCAATGTTTACAATAGCGCCCCACACACGTACGGTTTGGACCGCGGGAAACAGCACGCGCCGTTCCATCCCTCGCTCCGAACTGTACGTGTAGATGTGCGGGTCTAACAGTCCGATCTGGCATATCGGCGCGAGTGCAAGTCTCACAGTTTTGCGCGCGCATCTCGTGTAAACGTAAAATTACGTAGTCGGGTCGGAATGGCGGTTTGGAGCGTCGATTTTGGGACGTATCAGTGCTAATAAACGATCAAAATCGTCACTGTCCATTCTTAGGTAATTTTTAAAATCTTCCGGATAACACTGTCGTAATTCCCTTAACATCGGTAAATGTCCATATTATCTTTGTCTGTATTCCTTTACCCACACTCGTCGTTTTTTTCGGCTGTTTAAACTAACTACAAATCCAGCTAACGCGATGACCAAACGCTCGTCCATTTTTTTTTACAGAACTGCGTATAAAACTTTTAAAAGTTACACCGCTCCACGCGCCAGTCCAAACCGTAGTCCAACCCTTGAAAATCAAATTTACACGCACAGTTCGGAACGTTTGTCCAGATATGAAAGTTTCGTCTGCAGTCCAAACCGTGATAGCATTTTTAATCGTAGTTGGCACAACAGTTTGATCCGCAGTCCAAACCGTACAGATCTAACTGCGGTTCGGAACGCAATCCAAGATGCGCGGTCCAAACCGTACGTGTGCGGGGCGCTAATACAACACAACCCGGAAACGCAGTGACGCACGATTGGCACACATAAACAGCGATGTAACGCGAACATTTTATTGTATCGATTGAAATATCCCGACGTTTATAAATAGTTTGATGTCCATTATCGCAGAACCTGGGGAAGCTTGAAGCTAGTCTGTTTCTACAGACTGGCATCAGGCAAGGTCAGTGAATGACAACTAAATTATATTTAGAAATTCTCCATAACTATTTTTGTCTATCGAAAATGTTCAGCCCGAACAGTAGTTAATAAATTATTATGGAATTAAGAGTTAAAAATTGTTTTGTTAGTGACATCGTCTTCGCAACGTTTTCTTCTTCCATTCCGTTTTCTTCTTCCATTCCATTCCTGTCAGCCGTCATGCTATCACTGACTCCCTTTTCTTTCAGATAATTCTTCACACAATCTATGCATCTTTTTATTTGCCTTCCCCTCCCTCTCCATCCATCCACATTTATATTCATAACTCTTTTAGTCACATGCGTTTTATCCCTCTTTTAACAACCAAACCAAGACAAACGATTCCCTTTCAACTTTTCTGTCACTGGCGCCACTTTCCTTCCCTCTTATATACTAATTTCTCACCTATCCATTCTGGTCACTTCAAACATCCGCTACATGTAATCCTTTTTCATCACGTCTACTTTACGGTCCAACATTCAGAGCCTTTTTATTTATTACTAACGTAACCAAAAATTAAAGAACTACGGTTTCCATTAAAGAGAATAGTAGTAGAGCTCTTTATAAGAGATCACGGCCGAGGAAGTACTACCACCATACCATACCTATTCTTGCCGTCAAGCGATGCCGGTGTAATAGGTCAATTGACATACTTTTTATGCCCCGTCAAAACGTGATTTCCCCATAGATTTTTTATGGCAATAGTAAACTGTGACCTCACTTTTTGCCAACTCAATTGACCAACTATTTATTGATTTTTAAGCAACTAAAAATCTAATTTTACAGTTCATTGAAAATTCATTGAGTTTTTAGGGCTAAAATAAAGTTTTTCTAAAATAAATATTTCAGTTCTTTCTCTGAATTGGTATTGCATTTGCAAGCCCTCTAGTATTGCAGATATCTTAGCGGTAGTGACCACTCAACATCAGGTGGGTCGTCGACTATTTTACCATCCAATTACATAAAAAAAAAACACAATTTTATACGGGCATACTACCCAGAGTTACTATGTAAAAAGGTTGGGGGTAGAAAAGGCCCCTAAAGTCGTTACCCTTACTCACAACTTACGATACCAAAGGGATAACATGAGATGGGACGGTTATTTTTATCTGAAAGTCACCACACACACAAACATAGCTACGTATACACATAAGTACTTGTAAGCTCCATGTATTGGTGGGATAAACTTCATTACACGAATTTCCATCATGCAAAAATAAAACTGAAGAGTTTTTTGTTTGTTTGTTTGTTGATTTAAACACGCTAATTTCTGGAACTTTCGTCGCATTGGATCAATTCTTTTTGTATGGTCAGATTTATGAGAAAAAGTAAAGGCTTAACAACATCTCGGTACGACCGACCCACGGGAGAGAAGCAGTAACCAAGGACGTAACTTAATACATACATCACGCCTGTAATCCCCGAAGGGTTAGGCAGAAGTGTACTCATTAGTGCACCCACATTTCGACAGTGTTTAAGTCCCATGTAATAGGGGGCGAACCTATTGCCATCAACCGGGCACAAATCCAGACTCCGACGCTGCTACTGAGAAATTCCTGATGAAAAAATCCAGTAACACTTTGTCCGACTTGGGAATCGAACCCAAGACCTCATGCTCAGCAGTCGCGCTTTGCGACCACTAGACCAACGAGGCAGTAACTTAATGAGGGTGAGAACACCACGTTGATGAAGTCGTTGGCATGCGCAGTTGTGAACACTTCAAAATTATCTCAACAATGTCATTGTTAAGGCTCTTTTGTTGCGTTTAATTAATATCCTTGGGCATTATTCACACCGACAGAATTTTAAATATAAAATCATGAGGCCTTCATTTTGTGGTTACATACTTCAAGTGTTTCATGAAAGAACTCATTTGAGATGGTACTTCTCTTCTTCTTTTTTAAGGCGTTTTCTAATGCGGACAGCAATAGGCTCGCCCCCTATTACATGGGACTAAAACATAACTGGCAAAATGTGGGTGTACTAATTGGCATACCTCTGCCTAACCCTTCAGGGAATTACAGGCGTGATGTTATGTTATTTTACTTAATTTCAAAACAATACACCATTTAAAATCTTACTGCGTAGTTATTTGACGGGAAACTAACTAGCCGCAAGTCTTTCTACAAACATCTACCAAAAAAGACTATAATATATTTGTATAGATTAACCTGTCAGTACTATCCCCATAATTGCAGGCCATCGATGTCACTCACTATAACATTAAACATGTTTGTACATTAAATATTTGAGATCATAAATGTATCTGGTGATTATGTGTCTGGTAAATATAAACAAACCACTTGATATTTGAATCAATCAGCTCGACCGGGTTATGACTCAGTTAGGACCGTTCACCCGCCGCTGGTAGGGCTGCCCCGAACAAGAAATATTTATAGCTAATTCGGTTATGGGTTAGGCCTGTTTTTCAGTACTAAACGTCGAAGTTTATTGATGTGGAAAAGCTATATAATTTGACGGCTATTTTTGACTTTCATATAATTTACATTTGACCTGATTATGTGATGGCAGATCTATACAAATGAATAAAGTTGAAGTGTCTGTTTTTGATGTCAAAATAACAGTTTTTAAACGATTTCAAAAAAGGAGGAGGTTATCAATTCGTTTGTATATTTTTTTTTATGTTTGTTAGCTCCTTACTTGCGTCTGGGTGAACCGATTTTCATGATTCTTTCTTTATTTGAAAGCTGGTGCTTCCCGTGTGGTCCCATTGTCACCATTTCAATATCTGATGATGAACTTCGGAGATATGGAATGGAACTCCTCACAGAATCACAGCAGCAATATCGTAACAAGTGAAATTGCTTTGTTTATATGTGTAGTCGATGACTGACTGAAGGAAAAGGGGGGGGGGGTACGTCAACCCCCCTCCTACCAGTTTCCAAAATTAAATATATCGTGTGAGGTATTGTTTGAAAGGGTTTTTTGTAAATAAAAAGCTTTTTTACAAAAAAAGTTAACCGCCTTCAAAAACTACAAAATAAAAATAACTTTAGTTTTGGAAGTCGGTGGCAATACTTACCTACATAACAAAAACAAAACCAAAGCCGCCGACTTCCAAAACTAAAGTTCTTTTTATTTTGTAGTTTTTGAAGGCGGTTATCTTTTTTTGTAAAAAAGCTTTTTATTTTTTTTGTTATATGCTTGACGGTTACATGGAACTTATACAAAAACCTATTTTTTTAGAATTTTTATCTCTCTGCTTGTTTCGGCTAATCTTCGAAACGGTTGATCTAATTTTCACTGATATATGGCTGATGTTATAAGAAGTAACTGAGATTAATTTTAATAAAGAAAAATAATTAGGGTCCCGCGCAAAAAAATATCGAAAACCTTACAGAGAACCAATATTCACACGGGTGAGATCGTGCATATATTCTGGAATAATTAAACTGCAACATAAGTATTAAAATAGTATGGTATTGGTAAATACGAAATTCATTATGCGTAATTGTTCCATAATTAATTAATTGATTTTACCTTACCAATACGAACGAAAAACGAGCATATACAAGTACCTATCTCAATTTTAAAATAAAAGATCAACATACTCGCATGCGTGGTTTTAAAATGGGTTATTTTAATTAAAACGGTGCATGTTTTCGTAATCCACTCGCCGCGCGCGCTCGCCCCCACTGAAACGAAAGGTTATATTTATTCATTAAAAAAGATGTTTACTTACATAATAAAAGCACAACGTTCTGCTGTACCCGATCATTTTTCAGATAAGCAAAATACCAACAACTTTATTACCATTATTAAAGAAAATTCTACTAAATAAAAACGTTTAAAATCCAGTCGCAATCTGCAAATTGATTTTGTAAATTGAAGTTGATTCTGGCTTTCAGGAATACAGTGGCGGCATCGTCCCAAAAAGAACCACATTACTTAGGCGCCCATTACACGGTAGGTTTTGCCATGGCAAAACCATGGCACATTTCCATCAATCATGACTGATGGTGAATGATGGAATTTTATCGCCTACAATTTTCGTCATGCAAACGTCAATCATCGCATTAGACGATAGGTTTTCCGTCAGTCAAAATTTCTTGCCATGGTTTTGCCATGGCAAAACCTACCGTGTAATGGGCGCCTTAGAAGTCTTCAAAAATCTCCCTCAGTTATTTTTGGTTAAGTGAGTTCGACAATTCCTAGCGTGCGAAGGCATATACTTCACCTAAATACACTGAAAGAGATTGTTACAGAATAGCACTGCCGATAGAAATCATACAACATCGAATCTGGCAATTGGGACATAATATCCACTTCCATCTGTTACCATTCCAATAACCTTATTAAAACCACTTGTTCTACTCGACCAGTCCGCTGTCTGCCAGCCCTGTGGTGAGCACTGTCTTGGCAGTGAGCCAGTGCTAGCCCGAGCGTGCAGCGCCACCTGTCGACTACACCGGCCACTGCACACCTGACCGGCTACTGAATACTTTACCACCATTACTCTTGTTCACGTAATACGTCAGTTCACTTTCATGTTTTAAACTGAATTTCAATTAAAAGAGTTTATGTCCTGCCTAGACAATCGTTTTATCAAGATGGATTGCTATGAATATCCCTTGAAAATGTTTAGGGTAGGTACACCCTACACGAGCAGCCTAATCGCGTAACATAAATAATAGTATGACGGCAAAGTTATTGCCGTTATATTATTAGAGTAATTCTGTTAATAAATATTGACAGTAAAAAAATATTTATTGCATTATTTAAGTTGTCGAGCAGATTACTATTTCATTCATCATTATACAATGTGTCGTTTTGCATCCTCGTCAAATTCAAGGAGGTAACTATGCTAGTGATTCTAGACCCGAATCAATAATAAAATAGGTACATAGGTGTTTTTTTTTTAATGTTTTCTTATTTACGGAAATCAGTAAACCACCCCGGTGAAAATGCGGCCCATCTTAAGACTAGGTTTAGGATCGCTGACCGCGCGCACACACACAAAGAATCGCAAACGATAAAACCACAACACAATAGACGCCGCGCGCGCACCCCTCCCTGTGGCGCCCCACTCCCGCGCCCGGGCGCCCGGCGCAAAGCAAAAAAAATATTAAATTAGTTCAAGTGATTTCGCCGCCGGCCATGAGTGTATCGCAAATTTCGCTCCTTAGGTGCGCTTGCTTCGGTCGTATACGTGAATTATGTGATTGTGATGCCATCAGTGGAGACAGCCTACGTGGAGCCATCCGGATGTTCGCAGAACGGTTTCCCAATAGAGAACCGCCAACGCAGAGCGTTATGCTGTCTGCTACACAGAGACTGCGGGATTTTCGGCAGTTTGACGTACCCCGACATGCTCAAGCTCGCGGCAGTGAAGGTCTGCCTGTCGCCTTGCAGGAAGATATCCTGGAGTACTTCCAGCGAGAGCCACAGGCAAGCACACAAAAATACCTACTAAGGTAGGTATTTTTGTCGGTCCTCAGCCCGTTAAAGTAGGAAGGGAAATTTAAAATCAACCAATTTAATCTACAAATAAAAACAAAATCATTACTAATAATTAGGTACTCATAAATCATGAATTTACCTACAATGCGCCAAGAGCGTCCCGCCGCCGCTGCCGCCGCCGGCAGCAAGTACCTAACCTAAATCCCGCGCTCACAACAAATAAATGTGCCACAGCCTAGCAAAACGTCTCAGGTTGTACCTAAATCCTAGTAGGTATGTATTCTTAGCAAAATCGGTAGATTTGCAATAAAACAGAATAAAGCAAAATGGCAAAACTAACATTTTATCAATCAGCTGATAACGTAGGTAAGTAATCTGAATAATAAAAACATGTAGGTATTATTAAGACCTAAGGTTAACAAAATCTGCAGATTTGCAATAAAACGTAAACGTGAACTTTTCTTGGACGCGCATAGCATACCTACGCATGTGATACACTCACGCACACAGAGACAATTGGCGCTAAAGCGCAGAGAGTGATTCTCCAATTTCAAGTTATGGATTATTCTGAAATACGATTAAATTTTAACAACTAATAAAAAAGGGTGTTATTATTATTGTTCAGGTCTCGTAATTTTAATTGATTATTTATGACTTTTATGACAACCTCCTGAATTTTGACGAGGATGCAAAACGACATATTGTATTTTCTTATTTTCCTAGGAATATTAACATAGTTTATGTAGTGAGGATTTCCTCGAAGGAAGGTCTGTTTATTAGTTTTGAACATTGACTACACAGGCTTCTACAGTTTCACAGACCAAATTAATAATGGTTGACTTTGACTTTGTTGGACAGTTTTCTCAAGCGCATGAAAGTTACCAATGCAGCTATTTCTAACTTATTGTTACCCACAAAACAAAACTTGTATCTTACCCTTATTACTTTATTCAAGATTATAATACCTTAGGGATTTGGTGAAACTTTTCGTTACAATGATCCCCAATAATCGCTGGAGATTATCAGTTAGACACACACGTAGGCACTATAAGTCTATCTACTGGGCGGAAGCCGTATAAGCATTGAATCGCAGTGGTACTTAGATAAGTCGTTGTCATTAGTTCATTGAGTGCATTCAATTTAAACCTAGATAGACAGTTCAGCTATACAATTGGCTGCTAGGGGTGTTTATATTTTATAGTCATTGCTAAGTAGGTACAGACAACAAAAGAGATAGGTAACTGCAGTAGATACGGCGAAATTTTTCGAACGAAAAATTTATGTGACAAATTGTCAGCTGTCGGTCTGTATGCTGTGATTGGTTGTTGATAATTCAGTCAATTAACGCGCTCTCGACAGTTTGCCACATAAATTATTCGTTCAAAACCGTGGAGCCTACTGCCATCTCTTAAAATAATACTATTGTAATTTTGCTTTGTAATTTCCGTTGTTAGGTTTTCAATTCTATCGCTGAGCCAAGCGTTGACAATCCAACAGGCAAAAAAATAATACTGTTTTAAGAGATGGGGGTATGCCCCTAGGGGTTAGTTAAGCTGTGGCACACTCGTACACATCCAACGTTTAAAATTAGGCGTCCCACAGTCTGACCGAACATCTATTTTGGCTCACAGTCTCTTGAGATTTTTCATATGTTTACTTTAAACAAACCGTCCGTCCTGCTCACTCCTATACTAATAACTATGATTGATTATGTTCTACTTCTATTTTATGGACTCGACGTGCAATGAGTAATGGAAAACATCTGTAATATAAACGGTTGTTTGAACAAGTTAAATTGCTTACCGTAATCAATATGGTTAGTTAATTGGAGCTGGCAGTTCAGTTTAAACTTTGTTCTGTTTAACTAAATTGAACGTGGTCGGGGAATGCAATTAAAGGTAAGGGAAGGTATTCAATTACAGAAGTTTAGATAGGTATTAACTGTGCAATGTGGATAAGGAATAATTTTAGAAAAAAAACTGCCATATGCCTGCCATATATGGCTTATAATTCCGTACACTGTATAATAATTAACACTACATACGAAAAAACACGTTTCTTGTAGGTATCAACCCTCTGAAATTTTTACCTTTATTTAATTCATATTAGTTGTTGTTATAGCGATGTTAGCGGTTTTCTTGTTGTTTTCTCATTATTATTATTATTATTTGTACACTCTGTGAAAATTACAAGTGCCTACCTATTACGGTTCAAAAGAAACAGCCATATGACAGACTTAAAACTGAGCCTTAGTATATCGATCCTTTGGGTAATAACCACTTAATTTTTTAACCATGCATGGATGCTAAAGACCAATATAATGAATAATGTATACTTAAGTATATGAACATCTTCTTACTAAGGAGAAGGTAATTAAGATAGTATATGACTTAGGTACAAATCACAATTTTCTTAAAAGATTTAGTCTATAAATAACACAATGTTATGTAAACAACATCTAAAAATACATTTACACATTTTAAGCAACGTAAAAATACTTCCCCGAGCTTTAAACGACGCCGATTGATCAATAAGCGAATTCGATACTTTACAGCCACTTCGCTCCGGATAATATCACAATTAATTACAAAATGCTTTGAAAGTCACCCTTTACGTAAAAGCTCGGTGAGTGTTGATAAATTGATGGGCTATTGAGGGCTAATGAGTGGCGCCAGTCGGCTCCACTTCACTACAAAGTGGATGGCCATTCTGGCTTTTTTTTTGAGGATACCACATTAGGAACTGCCAATTTTGTTGTAGGGTGATCACTTAAGCTAGGTATTGCAATTTTCTAGAATTGCAGATGAAGCATCTATGCATGGTACCTACATTTATCTAAGCTAACTAGTTTCTTCGTTAATTACCCATAATAACATAAACTTAATAATTAGAACCTTAACACTTAACTAAGGCGAAAGTTTAATGTTTTTCCAATCTTTTTTGTTGTTTTCTACCATATCTGGATACCTTCCGGTTGTTACGGAGGTATTTTACTTTTTGTTACTAGTACGTACTTTTTGTTACATATTTTTTACGAAATCACGTTTTAAATGTTGTTACTTGACCCTTTTATAGTTGCATGCACACATAAACACAATGTTTTATACGTGCGTTACATTGCTACATACCACAAACAGATTTTTTACAATAAAAACAAAAGTTGTTTTCCAGCAATAATTTGTGTTCAATGTTACTTAACTTAATGGGCAATAAGCGTTGTTAAGGGCTATGTGATATGTCTTTTTACACTCCGTATAATATATTGCTATATCCCACTTGCCTGTTGGAATCCATCCGCTGAATTCTAACACACCGTTTTAGGCGATTAAGGGCGCGCCAAAAGCCAGCAAACTTTTGGAACGAAGTTCCTTATTTATTATAATTCACCCGCGCGCCCCGTGTTAAGTGTTTTATCGTAATAACTCCAAAAATAAAAGGAGTTACCTAAAATGCCTAAACAAAACCCTCACTCATGTATAAATAACTAATTATCAAATTTTCTTCATATTAATCATTATAATATCGTGTATAAATCGAAAAAACCAAAAAATTAGAGGCTACTTCGTGATGTTTTTCTATCGAGAAAATGTTATTATTTTATGTTTTTGATCAATGAGAACCCTCGAAAATATCATTTAGTTTTCATACATTTGTATTTTAAGCCTAGAAATCTAGAATTGTTTATGTAAAATAATAAAAAAAAGATTGGTAATTTTGCTTACTACCCACTCTTACCACACGGCACCGCGCACCGCCGCGGTAGGCGGTGAAGCGTGTGAAAGGCAACGACGGATTTCATAGAGGCAAATGCGAAGATGAGATCCGCTTTACCGCCAACCGGTGTGTTAATCGCCTTAGCCAGAGAAGTTTAACACAGAACCACGCTAACGCTTTGGACAAAAAACCAACGAATTGGTTCTATATCTCATAATGGTCCCTTTAAGAACTTCTGCATTATAGTAGTGCCGTCAAAAACAATACGCTTTGGATCGTCGCCAACTAGGCCATTAGAATACTGTGCTAGCCTGCTAGGAACAGAGGGAGGTTGAATTTCCATTTTGTACCACGAAGTTGAGAAAGGCGTGGTCGGGGATGGACTGCTTGCCAACCCTTGTGCAAAAGAAAGAAAGGAAACTATTTATTGGGTCACGCAGAAAATTAACAATACGTTTACTAAGAATAATAATATAAAAAAGAAATAAATGTAAAATACTGGTATTCAGCTGCATCCGGTTAGACTGGAAGCCGACCCCAACATAGTTGGGAAAAGGCTAGGCAGATGATGAATAATACACAACACATCCAAAAATATCCTGTACGAGTGTACTAAACTAGTATTTAAGCAAGGTACATCACATTTGATCCTGTATACATAATTAGGTTTATCTATAATTATAAAACATAACATAACATCACGCCTGTAATCCCCGGGGGGTTAGGCAGAGGTTTACCTATTAGTACACCATGCCAATAATGTAATGTCTCAAATAAATGTTTATAAAACAAAACATTCATAAAACATTTATTTTATAAGAGTAAGTAGGTATGGAGTTTCTTGTCCATGCCTCTCCATACGAAACTACCTTTTGGATGGGGCAACTAGATTTAATTCTTTTTTCTTGTATGTGACGGTTAAAGCTTCTTTTAATGGTCTAATTGAAATGAATGATTTGATTTTAATTAAAAAAAGGCCTCGAATCAAAACCTCGTGAGAAATGCAGAATTTTCAGATGTACATAGATTTTTAGCAAATATCACCGCTGATACTAAGGATTGACAGGGATCCATATCACCTCAAGCTCACTTCACCTTAACTCACCGAGGGATATTTTTACAGAATATCACTGTCAGATTCCATCTTTTGAGCTCGATCACCAAATTTTCAACAACATCCGTTTAAGATCGCGTTTAGCGATAAGACGGCCAATTGTGACACCCTTGTACCACTTAAAAGTTTGTGTTTTGGTTTTGGCAATTGGTTTGCTGTACAATAACGAGTATTTTATTACATTCTATCCGCTAATGACACAATCCAATCGTTGTTTTGCAAAAGACGTAAAATTTTACACCGTTTCCATTTTCCATTTTTTTTTATTTTTCGACTGCCTCGTTGGTCTAGTGGTCGCAAAGCGCGACTGCTGAGCATTAGGTTTCGGGTTCGATTCCCAGGTCGGGCAAAGTGTTATTGGGTTTTTCCATCAGAAATTTCTCAGTAGCAGCCTCGGAGTCTGGATTTGTGCCCAGTTGATGGCAATAGGCTCGCCCCCTATTACATGGGACTTAAACATAACTGGCGAAATGTGGGTGTACTAATGGGTGCACCTCTGCCTAACCCTTCGGGGAGTACAGGCGTGATGTTATGTTCCATTTTCCATTCTATTTTGTTTCGACGGTGCGGTTCGCGCAGTGACTAAGCGATTGGATGCTGCGCTGCATATCACGAGCTCGATTCCTGCACGGAACAAATATTTGTATGACCTATAGATGGTTGTTTCGGGTCTGGCTGTTAGTGTGCGTGAGTTTATATGTTTGTAAACACACACACGTTTCAGGGAAAATTCCTAAAAAAACCAAAGTTTCTTGCCAATCCTGCTTTACGATAAGCAAAAGTGCTTCAAGTGCAGTCTACTTCAAATTGACGACTGCACAAAGGCTTTCCGTCTAGACAGATATTAGATACTCCCCCCCCCCCTTTAGCCGCCCCCCTCTCTTGGGTAACCCCCGTGGCTCGCAACAGGCCTTAAACTAAGCCTACAAGGGGTGGCAGCCTGCCAAATACAGTTGCCAATAAGATATATCTGTTTCTGTCATTTTGTTAGGAACAGAGAACTTTTAATGGATGTGTTTATTTTATTTATCTATTTCGTTCAGATGCAATAAGTACTTTATACCGGATAGACTACATTACTTTGTCTTTTTGTAAAGTCATTTGATCAGACGAAGATGAAAGGTATTTTCCAAAATTCACCCCCCAATGGGGTTCAAAGTTTGTAAGGAGAAATCAACTTTGACGCGGACAAAGTCGAGGGCAGAAGCTAGTAATAAATAAGCCCTAAAATACTACTCGTCCTAGCAAACAAATTGTAGACAGTTAAATACTCGTATTATACCTTAAATTGCCACATTCTGCCAAAGACACGGAAAACCGACCACGTTTCTATTTTATCTGTAACAAAGAACGATCTTACAACCTTTTACACCGGCCTTTGTTCTACCTCAAGCAATCCTTTGCACAAGTAAGAAAGAAAATAGAAAATAAAGTAGCTTCTCTGCAAGTTTCAAGTTGCATTTACATAGATCGACTTTAATTGTGCGCGCCGGTAAGTTACCGCACAGTGCTCAGCAAAGGCGATGCTACTCATTTGCACAGTGGGTTAAAGTTACTTACTTTGTAGTCAGCGGTAGATAAGTTTGCTTTGAGGTTTGCACCCGAGAAGTTTTACGTGCAATGTGAACGTTCTTCGGTGAGCTTGAAACACGATATCAATGGGGAACTTGATTAATTACTAAGTTGATTATGAACATAATGAATGTACAGTAAGTACTTTATAATAATACTAGCTTTTGCCCGCGACTTCGTCCGCGTAAATGTCGGACCCCCGTTCATCCCCTTAGAGGGTAAATTTTAAAAAACCCTTTCTTAACAGATGCCTACGTCATAACATCTACCTGCATGCCAAATTTCAGCCCGATCCGTCCAGTGGTTTGGGCTGTGCGTTGATAGATCACTATGTCAGTCAGTCAGTCACCTTTGAGTTATATATATTTAGATGTCGGGGGTTTGCTTCCTAAATTCCAAAAAATTTCGACATAAAACAGTTAACAGGTATCATCTATAAATATCAATAAAGCATGGTAGCTAAAATATACAACATGAATTTCAATTCGATTCCGATATTTCAGGCAAAAAAATTTGCTATTCCCTACAAAATTGCTCTCCATCACAACTTAAACGTATCGAACAGTCGATTTATTTTTTCTTACTTCAGTGTTTGTGTCGTAATAAAACTTTTTCATATAATTTTTTATGTACCCCTGAAAGATCGACAATGAATTAAAAGTCACCATGTATATTATTACCTACACTGACCTTATTGGTGAGGTTCTTCAGAAAGGTCAGGTGCGGAGTACTCGTAACCGGCGTGCTTGTATGACGAGATGTATGAACGTAGATGAGGCGAAAGGAGTATGTAAAGTTCGTAGCAGGTGGCGTTCTGTGGTTTCTGCCTACCCCCATGGGAAAAAGGCGTGAGTTTATGTATGTATGTATATTATTTGCGAAACGGTATTTCCTTGTTGAATTTACGTTATATTTTCTCCGCCTGTAGTGCTAGGCCCTCTGACATTCGTTAACGAACACTGAATTGTGCAACAGTGTGTGATGCTGTGAGCAGAATTAACAAGTTCCTTTGACTAACATTGCATTAAACTTATGTCGTTATAAATCCAGCTTTCAACTTTCATTGTACATTTGAACATAAGCTTTTGTAGAATATATCAGCTGGCCTATTCCGTAATATCTCATTCGTTGAAGTGCTAATTCTGTTGTCAATATTATATAAAAACCAACCGTTACTGACTGAGGGCCTCTTTCACCACCCTCAAGTAAAGTGACGAGTAGACTAATCGTCAGTTAAAGTCCCCCGTAACTTCACGTGCGACTTTCACGATGTCCGAGTAGCACTAATCATAAGATTAACTGACCCTATTGATAGAAGATAGGTACTCATAACTTTTACTTGCCAATTAACTTTAATTGGGAAGTAACTAATCAACACTTTACTTGAAGATGGTGAACGAGCCCTGACTGTTCTATCCACACACAGCTCAAACCACTTAACGGATTGCGCTGAAAGGCACGTAGATAGTTGTTATGACGTAAGCATGCGCTTAGAAAGGATTTTCCCAAATTCACCCCCTAACCTAAGGGGATGAAACGGGGATCCAAAGTTTGTATGGAGAAACAAGATTAGATCGCTAATAACTGACATTTACGTGGTCGAAGTAGATAAAGTAGATTTGTTTGTTCTCAGGAACTGCTGGTACGATATGAAAAAAACTTTATACGTTAACCAAGGAAAGGGTATTAGGCCCGGTATCTACCAAAGCGGAGAGGAGAGGAGATGTCTCGTACAACCAATCGGCTTGCGTAATTTTCACATCTCACCGCTTAGCTTCAACACAACACCGTATCGTAAACAGCCAATAGGATACTGTGTTGTCTTGAAGCTAAGCGGTGAGATGTGAAAATTACGCAAGCCGATTGGCTGTGCGAGACATCTCCTCTCCTCTCCGCTTTGTTGGATTCTGGGCCTTAGGCTATGACAGCTCACCTCACCTGAATCACCTAGAGAGATTTTTACAGAATGACTCAGCTAACACTAGGGATCGACAACTCGCTTCAAGCTCGCTTCACTGAAGGAAAATTTTCACTTAATAACACTTCCGTAAGCACCCTTATATTTGCTAGGTCAACCAGCAAACTAGTTACTGGTCTTGTTGCAAACTCAGTATTGATTATACAGGCTACTGGAAAACTACTGAAGAGGTATCGTTAGTGGAAAAGTTTTCAGTTTTCTCTATTTGTTTGCCAATTAAGGGGATCTATTATTCAGTAATTGGTTTGATATTAATTTCTAGAAACTGTTGTGATTATTATCGAGATGGTTATTAGAGAACTAGATGTACTTATCAAGTATTGTTCTGTGGTCGCTGTGTATGTGATCGAGGTACCGGGCTAACATGGTGTGTGTGGGGCTCCTACTTATACTTTAATTGAAACGCACACTATGCTTTAGTTAATTATATTGACTAAATTATAATTTATACAAGTTCATCTATAATATTTTTATTCAAAAATGTTTGATATACTAACTCAGGCAGAATCCCAGCAGTACCGAGACAGAATTTCTTTAAAGACATTTTAGATTTACAAAATGTCGATAGTGAAAAGTTGTCTGTGTTAAAACGCACGACAAAAGTTTCACAACATAAATAAATTTGTACCTGAAAGAACCGAAAGCCACCTACGTGACCCAAATACCTAGTTAGCATTGAAGAAAAAACTGCTCAAATGCTCCTCCAATTTCCAAAAATTCTATTGACACGAAAATGTTTTTTGTACTACATCATAATTATTAGTCTACAAGCAGTATTCCACGGCTGGACAATGGACAATTGGACATAGGTTTATCCTATCCCACACCATTCTACTCGACCACTCTCATCCATTGTTACCAGCCTTTAGTCAAAGAGTAACTACAGATACTACTTACTACTATTATGAATGCGAAAGGATTTATGGATGTTTGTAACTCTTTCACGCTTTAACGGCAGAACAAAATCAACAAATCAACTCAACATATAAGGTTTTATTCCGTTTTTGTGTTTCTGAGAAATAATATATCAACACTGACGCGGACTGTCACACAACAACGCTGTTATTCCCCAAGGGAGAAGATAGAACAGTAGGGTCTTATTGTGTCGTGTTTTCAGGTATTCTTAAAGAAAGTAGTCGAGTTAAAACGCTCTAAATAAATTAACATTAGGTACCATAATTTTTCGCTAACATTTTGTAACTGACTGGCTTCTGCCTACCTTTTGTTCACGTGGGAGTCAAGCATACCATTAAACATATGTGTAGTATGCATATGGTACTCGGCTGCAGAGAAACTTTCGGTCAGTAAAATAATTTTTATAATCGTACTTTCCCTCCTTATTTATTATCAATAGATAATGACCCAAAACACATTAAGAACAAAGTAAAAAATTGCATGCAAAATATAATTCTGTATGGCATTATCTTGCATTCAATCACACAATTATCGACTCTAATTCTGTTCATTCATTTTCAATTAATCAATAGACATTGCGGTGACCGCTAAGCAGACACGGAAAACAAATGACTGCGTAGATTTTACCGACCGTTACAATTCATCTGCAGTTCTAATTTACGCAGCAGTAGATATGATTAACAGGCTAGTCGTGGTTGGCAAGGATCCAGGCCAGTATAGTGCTGGGTGGCGGGCAAAGGGTCAAGAGTGGGCGCCAGTAGCCTATGAATTAGTTACTCGCCAGGAACAGCTTTGGATAAATTGACGACTGCTGTGAAAGCATTTGATGTTAGATAATTTTTTAATCACCACTTTTTGATGTGACCTTTCCAATTTGTATGTACATTCTAAGTTAATCATGGACATTACCGACATCGGTGAAGGAAAATATGGTGAGGCAACTTAATTGCAGCAAATTGGGTCATTTGAAATTATTGCGGCAACCCACAATAGATTCAAATGATTTAATCTAAAAAAAAAACTTACCAAGGTTAGTTTTGGCAAAACAAAGCATAATTATCTTCTACATAAAACTTTAACTAAACAAAACAAGCATTCAAACTAAGCCGTACATCGTCATGTTTATTCAAAAAATTCAGCCGACATTATGAAATTCAGGCGCTTTCAAGCTTTCAGCGAGGCCTCATTCAACTCTCGGTATTCACTGGGACATTTCAATGTGCCGGTACTCGGGACACCTGAAAACGAACCTTTGTGCGACGTACTGTGACGTCACGAACGCTTGGCGTTACAGATGTAACACAAGTATCTTGAATAGGTACGAGGTTTTGTTGCAAACGTAATTCCATGAAATTGTTAAGTAATAAGTAGACATTTGGCTTTAAAATAAAAGAAAATAAACTATATAGCATTACATTTAAGGACCATTTTAGGAGGAACCACTTTTACTGCAGGGAAAACTTCGGAAAAGCATCTGCTGTTAGGTTGTTACCAGCATACATATTATTAAGTAGTATAAGTTTTTGTTTACCATTAGCCTGAAAAAGGGTCATTGTACTTATTATAGCAAATTTTACAATGGGACAAACCCTGAAAAAGAATAAGCTGATATAGTACTCGGCAAAAGTATATATCTGCTGATTTCTTTCTTTCCTTTAATCTTTTTTCTTTTAGTTGCTTTTATTTTCTTTCTTTTTTTTCTTTCGTAAAGTCTATTCGTATTGTGGAAACACGGCAAACGCTAGTAAGTCTCTCGTTTAACATAATAAAACTAAGACTTCATCATTTTAATTTAGATAAACTGACAAAATACGAACTATTTTACACTCTGAAGCTAAGTCGAGCTGTAAATTATATTTTCTCTTGATGTCGTTAACGTTTATTTGGACATCCTAAGTATCCCTCCACCAAGACCTGCGCGGATTGAGGACGACTCCGTGAATAATTTAGCAGAGGCCTATCATCTGTGACCCTCTTAAAATGTTGTACAAATGTACTCTGTACAGTTGCTCAGCGAAAACATCAACTTATTTAATATTTTAGGACAATTTTCGAATACATTACCGATGTTCCTGGTATGATTCTAAAGTGTTACGCTTACGACGCGTCACGGTTGTTGATACCGATGACACTGATTTTATTATTATGTGCGACACTGTTCTGCTATATTATCTCTGTTTTATAAACTATTGTGTAACTGTGTGTATAGGAACGGACTTGATGTTATAAACTTAAGTAGTGCATTGTATTCATACGGCAGGCGCTAGTCTAAGTTGTGTTTGTTCATTTAGTAGAAGTTGTCTCGTCAGCTGTAGCACTATGCTGCATTGTTGTGAAGCACACGTCAAGTTCCTTCCTCCATGTATGCGGCACGGCACGGGCACGGGTCGGCGGTCACTCCGCCAGGCGTGTGGCTACCCGCGCCTGCGGCCCCCGCACTGCGCCGCACCCGCACCGCGTTACCGCGCTGCGCGTGCGACGCGACGTGACCAGCGCCACTCACCCGTGCCCGTGCTTGCAGGATGCACGCGGTGGGCCTGCACTCGGCGCTCGCCATCCGGCGCGAGCGCAAGCGCCGCGAGGAGCAGCAGCGCGCACGCGAGCGCCGCTACTCGCTACAGTCCACAGAGTCGGGAGTGACCTCCCCGCACTGCTCCACCGGCAGCTTGGAGAGGCGTCGCTTCAGAAAGCCGCATCCTACCGAGAATGAGGTGGTGTCGACGGTCGGTATGCTCCACCTCGGGGTGGTGTTCCTCGTTCTGGGCCTGTTTCTGCTCGGCTCCGGGTTCCTGCCGGACAACGTCACGTCCTGGAGCACTGTCGGCTCCGTAAGCTGGTTTAACGAGCTGGTCTGCTCGGGTATGTTCGCGGTGGGCATCGGCGTGTTTCTGATAATTCTGCATAAATACCTGATGAAGAGTGAGGAGGACGCCCTAGAGGACTACGTCCAGAGGCAGTTGACGAGGTCTCGGTCAGGACACAGACTAGAGAGGGACGCTGAGACCGGCATCATGCGCACAAAGAACGCACGTCGCGCGCGCGCCTGTGAAGCGGAGGCGGAGGTGGTGACGGAGACGTACAGTGAGCCGCCCGTCGAGCGCGCGCACGGCTTCGTGAACGCACTGGCGCTGAACGGTGACGTGTTGCGCGAGCTGCCGCTGGAGCAGATCGTGGAGGAGGAGATATCCGTGACGTCGGAGAGCGGAGTGAGGCTCGGCAAGTTTAACAAAGACACGTACTCGTCGCCGTCCGTGGCGCCGTCGCTCAGCCCCGGCTCGCCCTCCGACACGCGTGAGCTGCTGGCCGACGGACGGTACATGATCATGTCGCGCATGTGAGCCACCTAAGTCGACAATGCATTGGTTCCGAGCTATCTCGCCTAATATGAGATTATTTTTATGGTATTTGTAGCTAAACGTTGTGCCCCAAATTTTGTGCACGCTGTTGTGTGATTATTCGTGTGGTTTTACTAAGAATTGCACAAAGATAAACGATAAGTACATCTCAAATCTCATCTCTGCCTCGTAGGGACGCTAGGCGAGTGACTCTTCATCCCCACAATGTTTAATGTACTTAGTATAACGCGTTTTCGTTCCTCCAACGATTCAGGAACCGGTACAGTTAGAGCCATTTCCTCTACTTCCGTTCTTAAATCTCAAAATGCTCGGAATCAGAATTGTCGAAAATTACCTCCTTCACCTCTAACATATGAATCGCGGCAAAGTGAAATGAACTCTATGTGTCTTGTGATTGAGCTCGTATTTCTACTACCGCTACTTTCGTTAACAACGTTTCTATGTAACTGTCCTGCTATTTGGTTATAGCTTCGATGCTTCGACGTTTCAATGGATGTCTGGATTGTGTCCGGGGAACGCTTCTCTATTTTATATTTTAACAGACGGACCAACTCTTTGGTAGACTTTAGCAGTAAGTTGTATTGTGAGCTCGTTTATAGCTGCAGTAGCTAAAGTAAGATCAATGGCTGACATCGCGTGACACGGAACTTTTCTTTTATTTCGACGTTCTGTTGTGAAACAAAGAATAACAATCGTTTGAGTCGCGGACGTTCGTCGGAGTTAGACTGTTTATTTGTAAAAGCCGAAAATACGCCGTTAAAATAAAAGTTGGCGACTATAGTACGCGATAGTCCAAACAATATGATTCCTCAACAAATAAACACGAGAAGCCATTTCTTTGTTCTTTCCATTGTCTCACATAGAGACTGCAGTTGTGAGCGAGTGATCGTGTATATTTAATTAAATTAACATTGGAATTCCGCATGTATTGGCTTGAGACTGATTGTTATATACTGTTCTTATATACCTGACGATTTTATATAATATTGTGTGTTTGTTTGTCTTCTATTATTAATTAGTTTACTGTTTAGATACAAGGGAAACATAGGACTATGAGATTATTTACAAATTCAAGTAGTATAGATTTTTTATCTCTTTTAGATTCAAATCTAATTATGAAATCAGTAGCCCAAATACATTGTGACTTTTCTTTAGAGGCCTATTTTATTATTAGTCATGAATAAGACCACGTTATACAGGATTATTTTGCAACCACCATCCAAATTTTCAGAAATGATTTAGAATCGATAACCTTATCAATTGATGAAAAAAAACTTTAAAAAAAATTACATGATTATCACCATTGTCCGCTACTAAAATCACAACGTGTGGAATCAATACAGTTCAACAATAGGTTGTTGAACTTGACTGCACACACGCTTACCTCAACATTCGGGAACGCAGCACGCACTACGCCCCCCTTGCTGCGTGTCTCTACATTCTGTTTTTTTACGGAAATTTTCTTTTGAATGTTTTTTTTTGTTTTTGTTATTCCTTTTAATTTTATGAAGACGGTTTTCTTTGAAAGCAATAATACATTTTGTATTAGATAGAAATTCATATAGATAAAGACAAATGTTCCAATACAGCCCGATGTATCTAAATAGTGCCTAAAACATAATCATCTAAATTATTTATATTATAAGTAAATAACAACCCCTTTACTGAAAAACGTTGCAAATTAAGACATTCATACTTAAAATTATAAATGCAAAAGTAACTCTGTCTTTCTGTTTCGCTTTCGCTACTAAACCAGTGAACCGATTTTGATGAAATTTGGTATGGGGTATGTTTGAACCCCAAAAAAGGACATAGGCTTCTTGTAATTGGACAGTTATGTGGACGAATTCGGGGGCAAAAGAAAAAAAATATGGCTTAGCAGACATTGATCATTATAGCAACGTTTTTAAGTATGGGGGGGGTAAATATTTTAAAGCACTCACTGTGTGCACTATGTTTCTTTTTACACAAATCTGTGCCAAAGGTTTTATGGCAGTGCTATTTTTTATTGACTTTAATTGATTAATGTTAAGTATATTCGAAAATGTCAAATATTTTTGTTTATTGCAAGTAGTATTTTCTTAAAACCGACTGAATGGTTGCATCTATCATTCTCTTCCAAACTTGTACTACGAAATGTATTGATAAGTAAACAAGAATGTTTGCATCTAATTCCATCTCAAATTACAAAGGCATAAGGTCGATTTTAAGACAAACGTACCTTTTTGACTTAGTTTCTTATCTTCGTCCCACCTTTTACGTTGTACAATTAGGACTTATCTTGGTTGTCATTAGGTTTATTTTTATTTGGGGCTGTGAAATATTTTCCATTATAATCGAGATGTCAAATTATATAAATATGTACACATTATTAAACATTGATATTAATATTAAGCTTACACACACGAGCTTAGCTTCACAATGCTCAAATTTTAAATTATTAGGTTTACACCCCTTTCCATTACTTCTCTCCTAGTACTTTTCTCTTTTACTCTTCCCTTATTATTAGATGAAATTAATGTTCTTTGGCAAAATGTTTCTAATTAAAACAAAAATTATAGGGTAAATTAAAAAACAACTGTAGTAATTTGACGGGAAGTTGTCAGAGAACACCAATTTCGCAAATTATTTCGTACCTACTAGCGGGTATCTAATATCTGTCTCTTACTGTAAGTGCTGTCTATAAAACATTGCCTTATTAAATAAATATTTCACGAATATTAATATTGTGTAATTGTAATGGCACAATTTTCGGTAATTTTTGATAGGTAGGTGTAAGGTTCATTAGAAGGATACTGAGCTGAGTAGTGGAGAGGGAAAGCTTCTGTAAATCTGTCGTTGTAGTGAGTTTCCAAATTACTGAGGGATAGCAACTTTCCTTCGGTTTCTCGAACGGGAATCAACGAAATATTAATGTGACAAATGGCCAAGAGCTTGTAGACCATGATTGGCTGTTGATAATTCAGTCAGCCAATCGCAACAGCTTGACAATTTGTCAGATACATTTTTCGATCGAGAAACCGAGTGTTCGTGTGATATTATGTATACGAACTTACAAAGTAGTGTCTGTGTAGTGTCTATTTGCACTGCCATCTTTTCAAAGTCATTATACCTAATGCACAAAAGTATAGTAACATAATTAAACCTACAAATTATAAAATATAATAAATATTTGTTTTATGGTCAAATAACGTGAAATTTTGTTCTATCTTGTTACAACGACAGTTCAAAATGGTGGGCAAGTAAGGAATTGACAGATTTGCAAATTGTTTAATTTTTCTAACTATAGAATCAAAATTAAAATGGGAATGTTTAATCAGCTCTAGTATCCTCCTAATGGACACTAAATATTTAATTGTGTATTTGTATTCTGTCGCCTGAATGTCTAGAAAAGCTAGCTTCGTGTTGTACTAAATAAGAGAGATGAAAATGAATTGAAAATTGCTACTTGTGCACGTTTTCCTTTAACGTTTTGTCAAAAAGATATTGGTGACAGTATTATTTTGTAAATTAAAATATAAAAATATTTGAAACTATCATTATATTAGAAGAATTTAATGTTTAGTAGTGCATTGTTTTACGCGAGTGTACGATTTGTCCAGAGGGACAGATACGGGGTTTAAAAAGACTTCTCATAATGCCGTCAACTACGCAGATATACTGCTCAAGAAACTAAATAATATTGATTAAAAATATTTGTTAGAAAACGATTTTGATTTTTTTGTTGTGAAAAATCACAAGGTACAGAGTATGTAAGTAAAGCAATGCGCAATGTAACGCATGCAAAACATTGTGAGCAAAGATTGTGGGAGTATTTAAAGTTTAGAGAAAACATTTTCTTAAAAACTTCGATCCTTCAATATCTTCGTTACTAGAACGGCCCGAGGTATGAAAGGTCCGGAATATAAAAAAAAACGCAATGAGGGGTAGAACATGTAACTTTAGGTTTCGTCTAGGGTCTTTTTACACGGTTACGTCGGTTACTTAGTAATGACAGTTTCCAACCAGAAACCATAGTGTATAGAGCATACTGCATTATGTTGGTAGTGGTACCTACCTACTTACATTTCGTCGCATAACTATGATTACATTTTATTGCTTTTGCAACCATGAATAATCACTTAAAGAGTGTCCAACTAAAACAATGCATTACTAAACACATAATTTAATAAAGTTTAATAATAATTAATTACTTTATTGTATACTACATTCTGATGCACATTATGATAGCGCAAAATATAGTGTTTGCACAAATTAATTATGAAATTTCTTGTGCCTATACTTTTATATTTAGGTAATTTTGATAGGATAATTTAATTTAATTGGAATACTTGGCTGTAAGTGTCACTTGTACATACCATGCGATCATCCCTCGTCCTACAAAACAATGCCTTCGACAGTGATGACAACCTAGTCTTACATGATAAACAAATTAGTAGCATAAGCAGAATAATGCTGAATGCTTTAAACATAAAAAAAGTATACAAACTTATTTTTTGTTTAATAGAAACTTGAAAAAAAGATTATTGTACTCATAATTATGAATAAATTTACTACAGATATTAACCTGAAATCGTAAAAAAGGTTAGTTGATCCATACTTTAATGTTCGTACAAGCTCGATAAAATGTATGGTTCGTTAGTAGTTTTTTTTTCGGATCTTCCACAAACAATATACACAAACATGACATATCAATAATAGTCAACAAGCGAACGTAGGTGTATTCCTTCACTTTTATAGGAGACCACAGCATGCACAACAAAGTAAAAAAGTTAAAACTACTTGACTAAATTATAATAATAAAATGATTTATACAGTTCAACTCAGTTCAACTTGAACAAAACTATGAAATAGGAAAGGTAAACCTTAATTACTATAAAAAACTTATATCAAATCTTTAAAATTATGTATTTTCTTAGGGTTGGTCTTATAGTATTAAATGTGCATAATGATAAGAGTTTTCAGGATTGTCGTAAACAAAAAATAAGGTTGTATTGTCTAATGTCTACATCATTGTGATTTGTAAATCTCTAGCTTATAATTTGTAGTGTTCGTTATGTTGTCCAAGTGTTTTGGTGTCGCGTTATAGCTCAAAACGTGTTACTTAGTTGTGATTTTTTTAAATTCCATTTCGGTGTCGTGGAGATATTTATATGAACGCTTTTGCGCATTTTTTAAATAAAACTATACACTCGTAAAGCACTTTAATATATTTCATTGATTAGTGACGCGTTTTGTTTACAAACTATAGTGCCATAAGGTGAGAATTTATTTTTTTTAATCACCAACAACACTTACCAAGCAATAAATAATTAATTGAAGTTTTATAAACGTTTTTGAATGGACTTCTATTACGTATTCATTTTTAAATCTTTACCTAATCGTTGTCATTTTGAAATTCCTACTGTTCTAAGTCCGAAGTTATATCTGTTGTTATTTTAATCACAAAGTGATACTAACTATAGGAGAAAATCTGAAATACAAAAAAAAAACACCAAAAATATATAAGTTTATAAGAATATAATTACTAGATTGAGAATCGAATCGTAGTCCTAACTTTATAATAATGAATTCGAATTTGTCCTACTCGATACAAATTTTAAAAGAAATTACGTATTACTTAGGTACTCTTTTCTTTTCAATCTAGTCATCTAACTAAAGTATGAATATTATAAAAATTATGTAAATTTAAATAGTTTTCTGTAAATTAAACGAAGTACTTTTGTATTTAACGGTTTTACTGAGGGGAAAGCGATAACATAACTAAACCTCATTTAAATTAACGTTAATTAACGTAAAGTTATATAAATCAAAAAATTAATGTACTTTTACGGTAATTTTCGACTAAGCTATCAACTTGGAAATTGTAAAACCTTACATGGGTCGCTTTCCCCGCGGCAAACGATTTTATCTCGAGTCACAAATCATTCCACGTTAGGCAAATATAATTTATTTCACTCAATTTATTACACATTTATTATTAAATAAACTAATTATTACAAAAAAGCGAGCGTTTTATTAAATCCTTTTGCTATTTATTATCACCAGTTATAATGACATGTGTATAGCTGTGAATCCCGATAGATTAATAAATTAAGACGATAATGAATTATACTAATAGTCTAAAGATCAGACAGAATTGAACCTTATCAAATTCTGTGTTGTTTTTATTTTACTCAATTAGGTTTTTTTGTCAAGACGAACCAACGCAACGCCTGTCAAAATATCTCCCAAATCAAAATGACTTAACACAAAATTAAATTCAACAGAAATTCGCTTTTACACCAATTTTTAGAAGTGATTGTAATTGTTTTAATTTTATTTTTAGTTTTATTTCTAAGCATACGTTTCAGATGTATCTACATAAAATTTGACATATTCAATTAATTTTATGTAATTCATTAAAAAATTAAAAGATTGTGAGTTGGCTATTTCTGCCAAAACTAAGCTCAGTTCCATTTCAAAACGGAACAAGACATGATAATTTCCATTTCAATTCCAAAACAAAGTGACAAAAAACACCATAAAACGTGAAAGAGAGGGAAGCTTCCCGTCACACACACGTCAATAACAATGAGGGTGTATGTCGGTCACATGTTTAAAGCGCAGGCCACACCGCCAGCTAGCGGACGGGCGGGCTAAGCGGGCGGGCGAAGCGAACGAAGGAAACTATACAAACTACGCGAAATATTGGCGAGCTAAACTATGGGGTTCACACCGAAAACTACGGACAGACGAGCGACGGATATTTCGTTAGCTTAGCTCGTTGGTTAGTCGGTAGCTCGCGGTGTGAACCGAAGTATGTAAAGAGGTGAAACGATGTTCGCCCGCTTAGCCCGCCCGCCCGCTAGCTGGGAATCGTCGGATATTTCGTTAGCTTAGCTCGTCAGGTTAGTCGGTAGCTCGCGGTGTGAACCGAAGTATGTAAAGAGGTGAAACGATGTTCGCCCGCTTAGCCCGCCCGCCCGCTAGCTGGCGGTGTGGCCTGCGCTTTATGCGTAGCCATCCGACCCTCGTAGCGTCGTAGCTCGTAGCGCCGTAGCCTCGTAGCTCGTAGACAATATCGACTACATTATATCACATGTATGTTATTGCCCCAGCTCGGTCCGGGGCAATTTGAGAAGTTGCTCAAGTTGAAAGCACATTGGTTTGGGAATAGTCAACGCTATATGTTTGTTATGTAGATTACATGAGCTGATTTTGGATTACACTATAGCATTGAAGAACAAGTTTTTGTATGGCAACTATTTGGACTAAGATCCCGAAGTCACCAGATCTACGTCATTTTAGCATGTCTGTTTTAAAAATAATAATAATATTCCCAACTGAATTTCGTTCACGGCGGTCAATCTCAATGGAGCCTTACCAAGTACGCAGAAGATATAGCGCACAAGTGTGTGTGCAGACGCATTTTGCCAGTTATGTTTAAGTTCCATGTAATAGGGGGCGAGCCTATTGCCATCAACCGGGCACAAATCCAAACTCCGAGGCTGCTACTGAGTAATTCCTGATGAAAAAAATCCAGTAACACTTTGCCCAACCTGGGATTCAAACCCAAGACCTTATGCTCAGCAGTCAGCGCTTTGCGACCACTAAAGCAATGAGACAGTTCACTTAGATATTCGTAATGGAAAAACGCAATATCACTTTGCCCGACCTGGGAATAGAACTCTACTCTCAGCATTCGCGTTGGCAGTCAGAGGAACCGTTTTGCGATATAAAAGCTGTACAAGCAGGCATACTTTATTCAATTGGAAGCCCCTTACGTAGTCCTTAGTTAACTCAGTTCAAGGGCGAGATGTAATATAGCTAAAAGGTCAAGATTGTAACGTGATAAATGCCTAACCACTGAGACACTGCCATAACAGCCTGGTTTGCGATCTTAAGTAGAAGTTAATGTACCGTGTGGTTTTGATTAGGACACTGTCGGAATCCGTGAGCGATTCATTAAAGAAGACAATAGATAAATATCAAGAGAACCTTTTCATATTACAAATCGTCATATATCCCTCCTTGTATGATCAAACATCGCCGATTGTAAGTTTATTTATAGAGGACAATGGTTCGCCTAGAATCTGGGCCTCAGATGGATGGCCCAGTGGTAAAACCAACCTGTCATGCATGAGAGTAAGTATTTTAATGAGACTGTTTCAATTAATAAGTTCTTTCTTATTTAGTTCCGACATCACTGACATATCACGAGGAAACTTGAACTGTGATTAATATAAGTCTGATTCGCCAATCCGCCTTGAGCAAGCGTAATGATCAATGCTCGTGCCTTCTCTGTGTGAGAAGAGGCCTTTGCCCTGCAGTGGTACAATTAATTAATTAATTAATTGATAATTGATAATTGATTGATTATTGATTAATTGATTGATTAATTAATTAATTAATTGGCTGGAATTTTTATTATACACTTCAGAGCAGAAACCTTGCTGCATCACGTTTCTCTTTGTTGACAAATATTCTTGTCTCTCGAACCGAATAAAACTACTTATATCCCGAACACAATTTCACTTTATTGTCCGGTAAACAAAAGCGACGGTCGCGCAATCATCCTGCGACCGTCGCCCGACGCTGTTGTACGTTAACCCCACGTTGTTATCCGTAATAAGGGTGGCACTCCACCAAGCGTAGCGAAGAAAACTTTACCAATAACGTTCCAATATTTAAACGGGTCTGCTCCGCTCAAGAGGGACCCTATTGGTTAATATTCTTCCACTTCGTTCCTCTTCGCTTCGGTGGAGTATCACCCTAAGGGTACAATTTCGTCTCACTGAATATTTTCGCTATATCGTGTTGCGTTACACCGAGATGTTATTTATGTGGGCAACGAAATACGACATAAATGTCATGAGACACTTATCAGAAATGAGTCAGGGAAAGGTATCTACCTAAAATATAATATATGGTGGGAGTACTCGTGCCTTGGAAAGCCGTTGGTCGGCTGTCACTCGTTGGTTTTTGACAGTTGTTACGGGTAGTCAGAAACCCGAACGTCTGACAGCCTGAATTACCTAAGAAGATCCTGTTTGTATACATAATAAAATATATGAAAAAATATTTTAGAAGAGTCTGTGTGGAGTTTCTTGACCATTCTTCTCTTTATCACGCTAGACGACAAATTACAATGGAGACCTCATATAACATCTATTGCGGGACGGTTAAGTTCAGCAGCTTATGCTGTTAGAAAGATTAGACAGTTGACAGATGTAGAAACTGCGCGATTAGTCTATTTCAGCTATTTTCATAGCATTATGTCTTATGGCATTTTATTGTGGGGTCGGGCTGCTGACATTGAAACCATTTTTATTTTACAGAAGAGAGCTGTCAGAGCCATTTACAATCTACCTCGTCGCGAATCTCTTAGGGAACTATTTAAAACGATTAATATTATGACAGTGCCTTGCCAATTTATTTATGAAAATATTATGTATGTGAGAAAAAATCTAAAACTTTTTAAGAAAATATGTGATAGACATAATATTAATACCAGAAATAAAGATAAAATAGCTCAACCATATTTTAGATTGTCTAAAGTAAATACATCTTTTATGGGGTACTGTGTGAAATGTTACAACAAAATACCTCCTGATATATTAAAATTAAACGAAAGAAAATTTAAGACACATATTAAAAGTACACTTTGCAACCAAGCATATTATAAATTAGAGGATTATATTCAAGATAAGACTGCTTGGAAACATGCTGGTCCTGCTCCATAGGACAATTACTATTAATTCCAGACAAAATCAAGCTTGTTAATATTATTATTATTTTATTTTTTTTCTCTTTTGACACTTATTATATTTTATTTTCTATTTGGTTTTTACTATGGAATTGCACAGGCTCACACACTGTTGCATTGTTGGTTGAGATGTTGAGAGTGGTCGTCTACAATTCCAATATTTGTTAACATGTGAACACTATGTAACTTTAAATATATTCAATTATTCAATTATTCAATTCCTAATTTGTAATATAAATTCTTTTTGTGTGTTATTATATAGTAGTTTTTATATAAGGTACATTGCATTCACATGTAATTACGTATTGACTCTGTATACAAATAATAATATTGTAAAACATTGATTTTAAAAGAGTACGTATGGAGTTTCTTGCCCATTCTTCTCCATACAAAACTACCTTTTGGAAGGGGCAACTAGATTCAATTCTAATTTTTTCTTGTAATGACGTTCAAAAGTGCCTTATAATGGCCTAATTGAAATAAATGATTTGACTTTGACTTTGACTTTAGGAAACTACCTTCTGGAAGGGGCAACTAGTTTTTTTGTTAATATCGTTTAAAGTGCCTTTTAATATAAAAAAAATGATCTAACTTTGACTTGGGCAGTTGTTGCATTTAAAATAATTGTATTTAGGTGCATTCGGTTAGACTAGAAGCTGACCCCAACATAGCCGAGAAAAGGCTAGGAAGATGTGTAGGTAGTATTCAACTTACGTGTAGGTGACGAGATTAAAAACAAGAAGTTCTACTTTTACAAGAAAGTTAGTTCAAGTCATAAAATAGTGTGCAAGATTACAACCGAGCTTAAGGACTGAGATCACCAGACTAACGCCATTCTAGCATACCTAAATATTTCCTTATAATAACCTACGTTTGCTGCATGAAAAACTTCGTAATGAATCAATAGCTGAATACTATTTGATTTAATATTGAAAATTCCCTGAAAAGAAAGGAATTCAGTAATACATTTTTATTGTCATGGAATGGAGAACGGAACAAATAATATAAAACGAACGGAATATCAAAATTAAATACCTTTATAGATAGAGATACGCTTAATCAAAAGTTTATTTATTTCGAAAAATATTTCACGTTTTTCATTATAGCTAACTGAAAATTCGACATTTTCTGAACAAAAACATGTTTGTTCCTATTGGAACAGTCGACCGTTTCTGGGAACGGACGTAATACAAAAGCAAACAATTGATATCGGGACGAACAGTTAAACAAAAACATCTATGTGTATACAAATGTCGTGGAAGGACGCTCTAGTGTACACGGCTGAGCTTATTTTAAAACGCAATGAGGCATTATCGGCTACGTATATTGTACATTATTATCTCAGTATTTTATTTATGAGATACTAGCGCCCCACCCCGGCATCTCACGGCCAACTATATGTATAAACCTAACTCTTGAATCACTATATCTTTTGTTGAAAACCGCATTAAAATCT
The DNA here is from genome assembly GCA_949316365.1 of Hoplodrina blanda. Taxonomy (NCBI): domain Eukaryota; kingdom Metazoa; phylum Arthropoda; class Insecta; order Lepidoptera; family Noctuidae; genus Hoplodrina; species Hoplodrina blanda. The sequence goes on along the minus strand of OX438587.1, from coordinate 15,797,474 downwards.
GTCGTGTAGTTTAAAACATGTAACCGTACAGACGGCTAGCGACTTTGTTTTATACTATGTAGAGAAGGTGAGTACAGACCAGTAGACTGTTTATTTTACAAAGTGCATTAGTGCCTGTCATGCCACAGGATCCTACCGTCAGCTAGGGAATATCGGAAAAGTGTTCAAAGTAAAAGACGGTATTCAGCACTTTTCATTGTTCATATTCACTTACTACACAGTAGGTACATAATACAGTTTTATTGATAAAATCATAACTAATCAAGTTCTTAATTAATTCTTCTTATGAAGATGAGAGACGAAGATGAGATGGTGCAAGGGTGTGGACACATGTTGCATCCTACACCAAAGGCTTATCCAACTTGCAAGGTATTATGGGCATACCATCTGGTATCTTTCCATCGTCGCGCACTGTGCAGCTGGCACTCTGGCGGAGACAAGAGCACGACGGATGATGTCATTAATGCTGGTGTGTCGTGTTGTCCGACCTGCGGTCATACTGCAGGCCTATGGTGTCCGAGCCAGGCGACAGCTTCACCTGTCGACTGATGTTATAAAGTTAACTGTCGCATAAAATACGAATAATTAATTGATTAAAACAATATTATGATTGCCTACAAAATGGACTCCATTTATAGTATTGGCAACTCTCAACGTAGCTTGACGCCCTACTTCTTTGAAAAAATCACTTTTGGTCTTCGGCACTCGTAAATGAGACTATTGGTGAGTCAGTTCCCTGACTAACTCACACAATAAAGAAGCTACCTACATATTCAACGCTTTCACAAATTGTGTGCAGCGTGAATTAATAAAACTTAATTTCATCAAAAGCATTCTTTGTCAACTTACCAAGAACAACAGAAACAAGAACAAATAAATATAAAATAATTGTACATAAAACTGAAGCAAAACCCATAACACAAGCGAAACACATAAAGATGGTTTTATAGCTATTTTTTTACGACACGCTCAACTTTTTATTGTTTTGTCAGACAGCCATCTTTGAACATTCTCTTGACATCAAATTGCTTGTTGCAGATATGCTCCAGTCCTTACTTCAGCCAAGAGATAATCAACGGTGTAAGTATTCCTTTACATTTATCAGGTAGGGACATCACTTCGAAGGTATTTCTAAAACTTTATTATCAAATAACTACTTTTTACAAAGATTTAGTTCGGAAGGTGAGTGTGAAAGAAACGAGAGAAAATGATAGAAGAACATTACAATATCGAAAGCCAATAAAAGACAGTACTTTATATAAAGTTATTGATATTTTGAAGTTATATTTCTACCTTCCTATACCCAATAAAACGAGGTAATTGTAACTAGAAGGTTTTATAAAATTTAGCCCCTTTCCCCTGTAAAAAAGTCACAAACAATATACCTACCGACAATATATTAAAGTTCACATATTTCAGTATGAAAGATAAAAAGCTAGAGGCCCATATTTTCTGTTTATGTTCACTAAAGTAAGACAGCGATAGATATATGTGAGGTTTAGTGTGTGTTGATGTCAGGCATCGAGGGAGTGGAGTCCTGACTTGGTTACTGCGTAGTGTGAATGATGTCATTGCGTGCCTTATGAATAATGATTTCTTCATGAAGAAAAATGGCAGAGCTATTAGCTACAGGTAGTTGTTTCTGGTTATTCTGTTTGTATATAATTTTGTCAGTTTATATTATACTAGCTGACCCGCCGCGACTTCGTTCACGTGGTATCCTACACTACCAATACCCCTACCCTACCCCTGCCTTACCCTACCCCCTACCCTACTCTACCCTACCCTACCCCTACTCTACCCCTACCCCTACCCTACCCTACCCTACCCTACCCTACCCTACCCCTACCTTACCCTACCCCTACCCTACCTTATTTTCATTGTTTTTTTTTTTTTGTATTCTGCTATTCGGGACGGAAACAAATCCAACAAATCAAAAACCATGGCAATCGGTCCAGCCGTTCTCGAGTTATAAGTGTTGTAACAAACACGACTTTCTTTTATATATATAGATTTGGAAACGTTCCCATGATACAGGACTAATAAAATTAATTCCTAGTATGTGGGCTTAGATTATATAATGTCTATGTGGGGTAGTTTTCTTATGAAAAAAATAAATAATGAAAGACAGAATGTATCTCTAATCACTGTCAAAACCTTATCAAGACAATAAGCCATAGATGTTGATAAAGGTCTTTCAACCAGCAATGAAAAGCCTAAGTTTGAATCTAAGTGATAATAGTGATGAATATTGGCAAAATATTTAAATTGAATAAACTTTTTACAATACTAATCAGTTTTCTTGATCCAGGTAGGTTATGTATATGGTGTATAATCATGCGAAGAGTGGAGGAGGCCCGTGTTTAAAAGCATGACTTCTAAGCATGGGCCTCCATCACGCCTCTGAAGGCCTGGTGTTGCACAGCGAAGATGATTGGTGCTATGCCAGCGGTGGCGGTTCGCCATGAGAGACGACGCAATGAAAAGCGCGGAGGAGGGGGGCGGAGACCATCGCAGCTGCCTCTGCAGCTCGGCCGCCCCCTCGACCCCGATGCGACGCCCTCGCCAGACCATCACCGGCTGAGAAATGAACTTTACGTTTGCGGCAAGGTGAGCTACCAGGCCTGCATACATTTTAAGGAGACACTTTACGTGACAGCTCGGGAATAATGCATTGATATCAGACAAAGAAATCAGAGACTATTTAGATGATAAAAATTGTATTATACCACAATCTTACTGCTTTATACCCGCGCCGTTGCGTCTTTTGATCCTGTATCAGTTTTTGATACAAATAATTTGCTTTGAAGCATGTTTAAATTAAACAATGTTAACTAACTAATCAGAAAGTTCTAAATACTAAAAATCATCTCTTAATTTAATCGGTGGTCAGAAGTTTTCAAAATTATTTTTTTGGAATGCAGTACTAGAGAGCAGGAGATCAGGAAAACAAAAAGCAGCTGCTTAATAAAATTATATACACATTTTATAAATTTGGCATCATGATGCCGTTTTATTAAATCGTTGGAAAGTAGTGTTATCACAATACGAATCAATAATATTCTTGGTAATAGTAGAGAAATTATGATAACATTTATTGCATGTTTAATTTATTAGGTTGAAATATAGAAATTGGTTTTTTATAATCTTACATATCTAAATTAGCAGTATACACATTATATCCAGGCTTTATTTAACTGTTGGCTTCTATGGGAGTCGTGTATGTTGACAGCGTTGAGCGTGGCAGAAATCTGCCCCGTGCTACTAACTTTGTGCATTGAACACTAACAAGGTAACAAATACCCCTTGCATGATGTATCGTCATCCCTCTCTTGTGTGTTGTGTGGGTCACTCTCCCTCTCTTTCTGAAGAAAGTACTTTCACGGATATTTTTTTTTTTCTTTCCGAGCACTCTATTATTGTTTGGGACAAGCCACTAGTTGTTTGACTGACTGACTCGCTGGTAATTTATGATTTGAGTTTGAAAGAATCCGTAAGAGTACTTTCATAGCATCAGGATCACTTTCCAAATTTCTGTAACATTCTTCTCCTTCCTTCTTTTCCCTCCTTCGTAATTGGTGTTATACTAGAGGAGATCAATGTTTAACACTCATCTTTAAAGTTTCTTCAAATGTTATTAGTATGCGCAGGTGGCAGCCCTTCATGCAGTAGTGGGATCCCTTCTGCTAGGGATCGTGGTGTTGGTGGTGGGGCTGGTGCAACTGTCACCGGGAGCGGAGGCCGCCCAGCATCGTTACTATCTGATGGGAGCTGGCGCTGCGCTGGTTGGAGCTGGCGTACTTGGCGCTATTTTGAGGTGGGTACCAGGATAACATACTACTTGAAGGGTCAAACAGACGTTCGAAAATGAAGTGTAGCGCGCTACGCTAGCCTGGGTTGAAGAAACAAATGTTACAAAACCGTCACACGTGCTGTTCGTAGATAAGTACCAGGACGTCATAAATTGAAAGGAGTCAACTACCAACATATACTTAACCATCGACCTTACAAAGCTCACAAGTTTACAACTAACAAACATGTCATAAATTAACTTGTAATTACTTGAAATGATTATTCTCTTATTACAGCTTGTAAGTTAACGAAAACATCAATTACAAAGATGGTGTTCCTAACCTGTGACATTTAAAGGTCTCTGGGTCATTCCTAAGTTATACAATTAACAAGTATTTCTCAGAAATAGTAAATTAGTTAGTAGGAATCAGTCGATATCGGGTTCATTATAAGTTGTTAATTTGTAAAGTTATTCCGTCTAAGTCAACTGGCGTGAACTTTGAACAGCTGTGTGACGTCACGTGCGACTTGATCAAGTTTGTGTGACGTGTGACTTGATCTGTGTGGCGTGTGGCTATGACGTACATACACAAGTTAAAACGATTATTGGCATGGGCGTTGCCAGGGAGAGGCAGCTGCCCATTATTGCTGTTTGTAAAAGTTTTATATTTCGGTTGTATGATATATATTATTTAAACCTAAACTAATATAAGAAAAAACAATGATTGTTAGACGTAATGAAGGTAATCTCAGGAACTATTGATGCGATTACAAAAAAAAAATCACTAAAAGAAAGTTACTTTACACTATTACCTGTGACGGCTTCATACAGAAGCGATGCCTCTTGGCACCTTCCAACCACAATTCCGTGCGCGGCCAGCTAATATATACTGTATGAAAGCTATAGTTCGCAGCCCGTGTATGCCAAGGCCTAGTTCACGTAGATACTCGTTTATTTACAAAATGGAAGACTTGCCCACAGCAACGTGACGTGAAGACTACAATTAAAGCGGGTACACTTAGGAAAATTAACGATAAACTGGCCCCAGCCAATTAGGCAAATGAAATACACGCCAATAGCACAACGCTTTTAATTCAACCTGAAAGGCAAGTTAGTGAGGTACCATGGGTCGCAGGGGGTAATGTTTTATGATGTAATTAGGAGTAATTTCCATGAGGACCTGGGAGTTATCAAGATATTTATTTGTTACTGAAGGGTACACTGATGATACTTAAAAGGTAAAGGGTGTTCAAAGGATACGAAAGTTACATATTATTTCAATCGTTGAAAGAAAGAAAAACTCGCGAAAATGACGCACATAACAAAAGAAAAAATAAAAATTGCACACAAAAGCAAAGGAGAAACAAGTCTGTTTAACTCTAAAAAAATAAAATTTAAATACAATACTATATAATTGAATACAAAAATGTACCTATACTTATATGCGCCACGACCGACCATTGCGTTGCGACCATTTTATGTTGTTAAAACCTTTTGCTCATGGAGATATTAAAGGTCAAAGTTGGAACTTTTCCGTCGTTTTACGATAGCAAGTTTTAAATGTTATAACCCAACTTAAAATACCTACTATACCACAACCCCAAATGTATATTGTTGCCTTTGTAAATATTATCGCGTGCGTTACATTACACGTTTTCGTCAACAATGATTTTCCACACCAAAAATCTTTTTTGCCTAACTTAATCTAATGGATAGTGTCTGTAGTTGACGGTGTAGATAGATGATGATGTATGTGGTGAAATTGGGAGAAATGAAGAGAAAGCCCAAGTACACAAGAAGAAGAAAGAAAGTTTACTGCACAGAGACAGGTTACAGTTCACACACACAAGAGTTCCACTGAGAAGAAGGAGAGGTAGAAATAGAGACAGAAAACAGATATAAAATAAAGCTTGGTTAAAGCTCAGGTAAATAACGTGCGGCAAAGCTATGATTTAAATCGCAACAGCGGCTGTAGGTGCGAGTAGTATACTGGCGAGTGCCTAACGCGGCAAACATGAGTAGACAGCAGCCGACAAAATATAAGACTTCTCATAAATTCCACTACAACAACTTTTAGAGATTATAATCCAGCCCCTGAGCAAAAGATTTCGCTTGGCCCAATGTTCTTGCCAACTACGTCATAGGAAAATGTCCTAAAGATAAGAAAATTATTACGGTAGTGTCGCCCATTCGAAACTCTTTCTTTTCATATTTGCCTGGTATCAGGAGCGGCCCTGCTCCGACATTTATGAGATTGATGGCCTTTATCCGTGCCACCATTTACTAGTTACATTATATTTATATGTGGGATACTTTTACGATCCGATAAGCAGGGATCAGGTTTTACGTGTTAAATATTCTCTTGAATATTTCTACATATTTCTTAAGTACTGTAATAAAAATAATGTTTACCCGACCGAATTTCGGTTACGATGGCTAATATCAACATCAATGAAAACTATATAGCCAAGTATATATATACGGTACAATATACAGGTGAGCTGTGAGCAGCTTGACGTGATTCCCGAGGTACGGGACACATCATTAACTTAAAAACTCTGGGCCGCTGCTGTCTGATCTAGGAATCGAAGACAGGACCCCACACTCAGCAGTGTCATTATATAATCTTACTTTATTATACTAAAATTAAATACTAATATTATAAATGCAAAAGTATCTTTGTCTGTTACGCTTTCAAGCCCAAACCGCTAAACCGATTTCGATAACAATTTTTCAACCGTTTAGAAATTTTTTGGTACCTACACGGGGGTGAAATTAGGGTTCCGCGCAAAATAAATAAAACCCCGTGATAACCGACATTTACGCGAACCAACTCGCGGGCATAAGCTAGTATCATAATAAAGAAGCTTACAATACCTTGTCTTAATTACGTAATCAGAACACAGATATTAAGACTCATTTACATAAAAATACTTTAAATTGGCAATTCTAAACACCAACAAGAAAAGAAAATACAGCAAACATTTCTTTTGAAAAGATTAAGAGTTTTTTTCTTAAAGCTTTTTTGTTTATAATGTAACCAAGCACGGTCTTTTTAATATACAAAACACCGGCCAAGTGCGATTCGGACTCGAAAACATAGGGTTCCGGATAACTACACAATATTTAACTTGCTTCTACTAGCGACTCGTCCGCGTCAAAGTTGATTTACTCAAAGTCAAATCATTTATTTCAATTAGGCCATAAAAAAGGCACTTTTAAACGTCATTTACAAGAGAAAAGAAAAATTATTTTATTGAATCTAGTTATTATTAGTATATTATTTCACAGGAACCGTACATTTTTCCTGGATAAAGACTACTACTTCCTATCTCTGTGCCAAATTTCATCCAAATCCGTATAATCGTTCTAGCGTGATTGAGCAATAAACATCCATCCATATAAACTTTCACATTTTTATTAGCAGTAAGATAACTTACAAAAAACACGTTTGTTGTATGGGGAACCCCTTTATTTTTTTAGTTGTATAATTTTTTATTAACCGCAATAGAACAACACATTGTGAAAACTCAAATTTATATTTATTACTGTTCATGAAAATACAGCCCCCTGACATACAGACAGGCGGACAGCGGAGTCTAGGGGAACCCTAAAAAATGGTGGAGGCCATTTTGGTGACGTTAATTAAGTTTGAATTAAAAGCCAGGCAAGTCCTGCCACTTCAATCTCTGTCCGTCCAAGAGGTTGCTTTGCAAAACAAATAAACAAAGCAACTTCAGCTCCGCATTGTTATTTGCTAATAGCTTCAACTGTAACTGATGGCCATCGGCCCTCGTTTTAATTCTTTAGGCGTTTTCGCTATATCATTTATAATTACCTTGACTTTAACATTGCAAAGAAACCTGGTCTTTATAAATAATATACATAAATCGCAAATTGCCTTGAGCAAGCGTAGTAAATTGGTAATCAATGCGCGTGCCTTCTCTGTATGAGAAGTGGCCTTTGCCTTCAATGTGACAATAATAGACTGGTATTAAAATTATTGACTTAAGCCTTAGCCATAGAAGCTTTAAGGTTCATACTAAGCCTTGACCTAGGGGTATTTTTAGTAACCTATCTACTTCGTGTCAGTCGGAGTTAACGATAGTTTAAATAAAGTGGAAGCTAAAAATAGTTTTAACACTTTGTAACACGATATTTTTCATAGAGTTTATTTGTTCAATATATAAATTTTTATAAACTATGACTTTCAGATGCATCTGCCTTCATTGGTACAACCGCAAATTCCGTGCTGACACCGAAGAGGACCCTGAACCGACGACCCACAAGAACGGAGTTAGCGTAGTCGAGGGCGGACCAGACCATAAGCCCGGCCATCACGATCATAAAACCGGACACGATCACAAGACCGGACACGACCATAAGACCGGACACGAACCTAAAACTGCACACGAACCTAAAACTGTACACGAACCTAAGATTGTACACGAACCTAAGATCATACACGAACCTAAAATCATACACGAACCTAAGATCGGACATGATCATAAACATGACAAGCATGGCCATGACCACAAGGTTGTTGATAAGCCAAAACTGAAGACCCAGGCCAGTGTGGGACGCAGTGTAGATCTGATCAAGCAGCCGTCAGCCGCCAGCGACACCTAAGCTAAGTCCCGACCACTAGAGTAACGTATCTTAAGCGTTCGTGTACCGCTGATTCATGTAAGAGAACCCGTGGGCTACAATAAAGCCCACATCATTTACTCGTATACTTTATGATGTCACGGCAATGTTGATTGTGTATTCATTACTCAATATATTAGATTTGTGTCTCTTGGCCATAGTTCTCTAAATTATGTCTGTCGAACCTGCTGCGCAGAAGCACTTCTTTACTGTAACTGTCTTCTTAAATTTCAAATACTGTCTCGTGTATTTTCATAGCAGTCAGTTTCAAAACTTGAGCTTACAGACAAGATATTCTTACATTTTGTAATGATTTCTTCAACATTCTAATTTCCAGTCGCGTTTTCAAATAGTTTCACATGTACACACCACGTCTACTGACGTCAAACTTACACTAAACAAACGTTTAACAAAATAACACTAACATTTCATTTTGTTACACCACACAAGTATTACCTAAGACACACAGTTTATTTTCTTATAACGTAACTTGGAACATTCTAGTATTTAGATTTTAGTAGAGAATACTAAAAGTAATTTTAAATATACTTACCATTTAATTTTAATTATACTATCACGTATGGAATTTTAACATGGAATCGCCTCCATTTCGTCTGTCTGTATTAGCAGTTTGATCGCGTGAATGAGTATCATATCCATCATGGTTGTATATATACATTTGACGACTTATTCTTCAATATCCTTACAGTTATTTCATAGTATATCTTCCAGTCTGTTCTCACGTATCCCTTACTGTAATTTAACTTGTAAATATTTTGTAATGTGTCTACATAATTATTGTCTTTTGTATGTAAAATTATGGTATATATACAATGTTAGTTACATATCATTTTAATTAGGACCTACTATTTATTCACATGTAGCTCTCACTGATCATTTTATATTTTCAAAATATTTTGGTACTTGCTTCTTTATTTTACACTCATCAAAATTTTAGATTCGGAATATTTATAATTTCTGAGTAATATATTTTTGAAAAATTTACAACCAGAACACAAAATTTAAATTATTGTACTTAATTATTATTTTAGTGACCCCTTAACAAACTTCTCACTAAAAGCGATGTGTAAAAATATAAAAATAATAAAATTTAAGCCTTACCGTCCGTCAGTACCGAATGGATTTAAAAAAGAATTAAACTGCATCATTTACAGAACACAAATGATTAAGACCATGTGGTACAGTTAATCTGGGAGGCAATTCTACAAACTTTTAGGAACGATCGCAATGCAAACTCAGTCTCAATTTGCCAAAAATACCTCTATTTTACCTACATTTTTGATGACCATTGACCATCGCTGATATGACGTTCAGAATATAGTAAAATACAGGTATTGTTAAGACTGAGATTAGAATGTAAACGTTCCTACAAGTTACAAGAATTCTCGCTCTGATTGCATGCAGTAAGAATAAAAGAGCTTAGTAATGTATTCAAAAAAATAATGATACAATATGTAGAAGCGTTTTGTTTATCCCTCACACATCTTCTTCCAAATTTCCTTTATACCTCATGTGTGCTCATTTCCTAATGTAAGACCTAGATAATTTTAAACGCGACTTATATGTATCCTAATAAAATTTAAAGTAAACTAACTGGCGATCCTTCCAAGTATTAATAGTTCGGATTAATTCCCGACGGCTTCAGCGACTAATTCTCGTAAACCATCTATTTTTCTTCTATTTCCTTTACTATTCAACATTATCCTGTTTCACAGAATAGATGCGAAAGTATCGGCGTCTTCAAATACTACCTGACCATTCCTTCTTCAGTCCCAGTCCCTGATCGTTTCTGTCTAAGTAGAGTTACAATATTACATAACATTTTAATCATTATAAAGAATTTAAATACAATATCAATACAATAGCTGTTCGTGTTAACATTAAAATTTGATGTTGTGTCTCGATGTTTTATTATTAACGAGGATAATTAAATAGACCAATGTATCATCATCGTATAATATAGTGTCAGTATACTTATGTGTGGATTGTGGGATATCATGTTCATGTTACTTCACCGTTTCTCATTAGGGAAGTTGCATTTTACTTTTGATATTTTTGAAAATCTTGGAATTTTTACCCTAAGAGACTGAGAAGAGTGTTCTAAAATAAATTTCAAAGAAAACATTATTTTTCAATTTTGATCATTTTGACCTTCTACGGTGCAATAATTTGATAGTCATCATTTACACAACCATTTGTTTTGGAGTACGGATTGAATTCATTACCATCGTGGGGTCCAATGATTGGTCCAGAAAAATCAAAATATGTATTGGAATATGAATGCTTATTATTAGTTTTGAAAGAAGCACTTTTGACTTAATTACTCGTTTTTCTGATATTAAATTGTTTAGGTATTAAGTATTATTTTATTTGTTAGTTTATTTTCTGGAGATGCGTAACATCTATGGATTGTGGTCTTGTGGAGCGATGAATTGGTCTCATACATCTTTGGAATCCAAGTGGTTATGGGCTTATAGTGTTCTACACTATTTTCTTTCTAATATTAGTTTGTTCCATGATATGGAAAAGTTGGAATTGAGTAAGGATTGGATGTCAAATGTATGAGACGAAATTTACTGTGCTGTAACATTGAAAGATACTTAATGAAGGAAAAGGGAATTACTGTTATTATATGTTTATTGATTAGGAGTAACAATGAAGACATTGTATGTTGTACTGGTATCAATGTTTAATGAATGTTTATTTAAGTTGTGGGAGTGACTGGCGGACGGTTGTGGTTTTGGGAAAGAAAAGATTGGAATTATATGGAACTTATAGCTGTACCCGTGGCTCCGCTCCGGTGCACTTAAGGAAATTAGTATTGATTACTATTTCTTCACATTCCTTCAAGTGAATCTACTAATTATTTGAGATATTGACGCTTTATACTTGTATTTTTGATCTGGTATTGATTAACTTGTCTTGGATGCAATAACTTGATGAGTTATCTTAATCATGCAACTCCAATCTCTACTAGGTGTCCCTCAGTTGCTCCCACAAAGTATTCCATATTATACCTAATGATATTTACGTTCTTTGATGTGTTAGAATAAGAACAAAGTAGTGTATTGTATTATAACTGGTAATTATAGTCTGTAATTATAATATATATTATATAACGTTATTTTAAATCTGCATAATGAGCTTTAGAGCCTCAATTTAGCTTGAGGAACGTTGCCAAAGATATTTATTTATTTTGTCACGCTTTATTATGTTTGAACAAATAAATGCTTGAATTAAAAATAAAGAAAACATAAATTATGTATAACTGGTAGATATCCTATCTTACTTCAAAATTAACAGTTGGAGATCTTAATTAAATCCAAGCATTTGATTGGTAAATCGATTATAGCCGAATTAAAGTTGTTATAGAATTTATATATTATAAAATATTAAATATTATATACCTTCTGTTATGCTGTTAGCCTTTTAGTTTAAATAAATTGCCGTGCCAAAGTTAACATGGTTTAACCATATGTATTTAAGAGAATTGTTTAATTTATTAAAATATATATAAAAGCTTTATCATACATACTGTTGGGAATTGAGAGGTTACATCTATGGAGATTTTAGGAATTATATTTATATTTGATGTTAATTTTATTTTTTTGTTAATTCTGCTATATGTTCACAATATCACAATTATTACATGGTGATCTGACGACTTATCAAGAGAGCCACCACCGACTGATCCTGAGGTTCATTACCGACACCCTGACACCACACACTCTAGGATGTTAGCAGAATTAACTTTAACTGAAACGTAATACGTAATTACTTTTTATATAATTTTATCTGTCACGGATTTACTTAGAATTTAAGTTATTATTTTGATAGTACTTTTATATTTGTATTAAAAGTATATATGGACGCTATAGATAGATAATGCTATGCTATTATAAATGTTCAAGTAGCCATGTTTGGTCTGTTTTTGCAGACCGTCTTGTTTCCTTTGACAACGTGTTGTATGAGACATTCCGCCGCTTTGTATGTTTCAATTGATGGTCATAATTTCAACGTATATAATAATGTGAAATGCATTACTTAGTTAGTGTTAGGATATAACAATATATTATCATTAACATACATATGTAATTAATGTTACCATATCCGTTGTTATGACACGGCATATATTATTATCTGTTCTTGACTAAACCCCACTTTAGGGGTTTACTCTCGACACTCCACACTTTTGATCCCCACACCTAAACTCTATTCACTGTGATAAAATAATTGTAAGAATAAAAGTAAAATATAAATTTAAAAATCAATATAAAATGTTTGTATAATTTTTCTATACTTCCGTCGTTTACGGTAGTTTTTTCGATTGACGAATGAAAAATTTTATAAACTTTAATAATATCACAGTGAATACAATATTTAATTCTATGCCTACTGTCCAAAAACCATTTAGATTTTATTTATTCAGTTTAATTTTATATTGTATCTTCAAAAAGTCAGTTTAACAGAAAAAATGTAAAAACTTACCTCACTTGATTAACCCACGTCTCAATAAAATCTTACACTTTAAAATATTGATTTTAATATAATATTGACGTATTTTATATTATAGTATATTATGATATATTTTCATTTTATCACGACTGTGCTGTTTTATATCTCATATATTTTATACCGATGTCTCTAAATAAAATGTGAACAAGATGTAGACTTTCAATACCCTTATCTCTTCTATCCCACACGTACAGAGACCGGCACGTAAGTTGGCAAGAGATTTTCGTAGTGGGGGAAGTTCGCGCATATAAAAATGTATGAAATTGTGCGTGCGCAAACTTCCCCCACTACAAAAACTCTTGCCAACTTACGTGCCGGTAACTGTAACTAACCTTATAAAACTAGATTTAAAGAAAATCATCATAAAAAAACGAATCAACTAGGTTCGAGAAAGACTTATAAATCAATAAAAGAATATATCTACCTATCTCATGGAGTTTCAATCATTTAATCGCACAGGTGGGTGAATAGGTCACCTAAATACTTGACACATTAAAATTATAGTTAAACTTTGTCATGTAAAGCCGTAAGCGGATTAAGTATGCGCACATACTTAGTCTAAAACCAAATATTTTTTGTGGCCCTAGAATTGCACCCTGTGGAACACCAAAAATTCTTAACCGTTCCGACTCTAGAAATATAATATCTCACAAGTAACATTAATCTAGTGCTTTCTACTGTTCGAATAAAGAATCAGAAAACCACGAGCTTTGCATAATATGATTATATGCAGTAGTTGTCACGTAAAACTGTGCATGGTAAATGCAGTCAAATGCCTCAGACAAGTTACACAATATGATGTTAGAAGTATGGCTTTTTTACAAGTTATTTATTGTGTCACTAAGATTTGAAACATTGTTACTGATTTAAACCTGGATTATTTGAATTATCTAATAATAAGTGGCACATAAATAAAAAAGAGGCTAACTGTCAATCATTAATCCTTACTTCCTTACTAATATTATAAATGCGAAAGTAACTCTGTCTGTCTGTCTGTCTTTTCTTCACGCCAAAACTACTGAACCGATTTGTGTGAAATTTGGTACAGGGTAAGTGTGAACCCCAACAAAGGACATAGGCTACTTTTTTTATTCGACTTCGACTTCGTCTGCGTCTGCGATAACCGACATATACGCGGACGAAGTCGCGGGCAAAAGCTAGTGATGAATAATCGTAAATCGAAATGACAGGGAAGACAATTTACAAAGCCACTTTTTAACATTTTTTAGCATTCGATGTGCCATATAAATTGCCGGGTACAGACTGTAAAACGAAGAAGAACTATGTGAAAGACAGAAAAGAATAATGTGTAGTTAAAAAGCACCCAATGATTTCCCCACAAACAGCAATGTGTAAAATTTGACTAGATATAATCTAATCACAAAGCGCTTGAACTTCATAGCACATCTTACCGCTACTCCGTTGAGTTTGGTAGAAGTAGATACAACGTTTCTAAGCTTAGCTTCATCGTTTAGCTACCTCGCACATCCCTGGTGAAAAGGCAAGAGTATAAACTTATAATATGTTCAAGAAACTTCTAACAGAAAATACCGTCGTGACCTCTTATGGCCAATTAATGTACTTATTGCAATTATTTCGGGATTCGGAATGTAATATCTATATGCTAGATGGCGCTGTAGCGGCACTTATTTTTGAATACACGCCAACTTTCTTGTGAGGTAAACTGTATCAATTTGTACAAGTTCTTCGAATTGTCGCTAGATGTCGGTTTTACAAACAAGGTTTTCAAAAGTAAATTAAAACTTTTTGAAAGTCGCAATGGTTTTGTAAAGGTTTTTGTATATTCTGTCAGCCGCCTTTAATCTTTCTGTCTTTCTGTCAATGTTAAAATAATTTGTGTAGTTTGTTTGGCCACCAAATTGTTTTAATACAAACTTGTATTCGTATTCTGTTAGAAGGAGTAAAGTTACCGACTCAAGTTAAAGAAGGTAGGTAAAATTACACTTAAATGATGAAATAAATTATGATTACTACAATACCTACACAATCATGATGATTAATTATTATTTTGCGTATCATACGGTTCGGTAAATGATTAGTAGGTAGATTGCCGGTGACACCTACATCAACACCGACGGGTAGTCGCCCCGCGTTGCGATAAACCGCGATTATTCTGGCACAGCGCGGCAACGTAGCGTCGCGTGATCGCGCGCCTCGCAAGGCCTCGCTCGACGTCTCGACGCGCCTGGTTTGTTCACACGTAGCGTTTAATTGACTGAATCGTTTAGTTTGTAATTTTTGATGGAATGGCTTCATGATTTCTGGAGGATTCTGGAGTTGCATGTATTATCGTGAGTTGTGCATATTATCATTATTAAAATTAATCGAGTCTCTGCCGAAATGAAGTGTTTTTTTTTAAGAAGTTGTATCTTGGAATAAATGTTTAATGGTGTCAAGTAGGTACCCAATTAAGCTGCACTTTGAAAAGTAATCATAATACGTCCGCTTGTCTAGAATGTACCTACCTATTTGTCAATATTTCATTAAGTGGATATTCAGTATTTGGTTGAACACCGTAGCACAGAACAACCAGAATGAAAACTTGATACTAACGCCCGTGCGTAGGTACACTACTACGCGCACAACTATGTGTGCGTGACCTGTCACCGACAAGGCGCGCGGGGAGTGCGCCGGCGCCCGCTCGCGGGCAAACCGGTTTGAGTCGGCTCAGCAAGCGGTCAAACTTAAGGTGTGCCAGCGACAACGGTCGAGTACGACGCGGACTTACTATATTTATTTAGACGTGTTTTTAAAGATGCCGAACTATTGCAGTGTGTGTTCAAAAAATGGTCGAAAGAGCAAAGAGACTTCTTTTTTTGTATATCCAAAGGATCTTGTCAGGTAATTATCTATATATACTTATACAAACACATGCTTATTACAGAAGTAACTATTTATTTATGAGTAGGTAATATCCAGAACAATTACTTAGGTACTATGCAACAATTAAGAAATAGGTACCTAAATAACCAATATTATTTCATAAGGCTTTCCCGTTATGAAATAATTTGTTATGTAGGTACCTACATAACAAATTATTCAAAAACAAAAATACGAAACGAATAATACGTCAACATACCTACTTAGGTATATGACGTATTAAGATTCGTTTCGTATTTTTGTTTTGGTAGGTTTGTAGAATAGTAGGTACCTACCTACCAAAGTATATATTTTGTAAGTCGTCTTAGTAAGATTCCATTTGGCCTTTTCTATTAGATAGGTAGGTACTTACTTAACTTACGTTCGTGAAATAGTAAAACAAGGAAGGAAACATTATAGGTAGTTTCGCCATGACCGTCCGTGAGTACCTACCTAAGAAAAAGTAATTTGATTAATCAACTTCATGAAAGTAAGCAATGTAGGTATGTACTTACTTATCTATGTATGTGTATCTACTTCATAGTATGATTAATTATGTACATAAGTACCACCTGTGACCTGCCTACCTATTTATTTATTTAATCATAATACATAAGTACCCACTATTATTATCTAATCTTCTTAAAATATCGAAGTAAGTAAGTAAATTAAATGTTTAGCAGTTATAAAATTGGTGAGCTACAAAAAATAGTGTAGGTATATTGACGTACTATTCGTATCGTAATTTTTTGTTTTAGTAGATTTGTAGAATAGTACCTACCTACCGAAGTATATTTGTAAGTCGTCTTAGTAAGATTCCATTTGGCCTTTTCTATTAGATAGGTAGTAGGTACCTACCTACTTAACTTACGTTCGTGAAATAAGTAGTAAAACAAGGAAGGAAACATTATAGGTAGTTTCGCCATGCATGACCGTGCGTAAGTCAAAGTAGGTAATTTGATTATTAACTTCAAGAAAGTAAGCAATGTATGTACCTATCTATGTATGTGTATCTACTTCATAGTATGATTAATTATGTACATAAGTACCACCTGTCTACCTATTTATTTATTTAATCATAATACATAAGTACCCACTATTATTATTTAATCTTCTTAAAATATCGAAGTAAGTAAGTAAATTAAATGTTTAGCAGTTATAAAATTGGTGAGCTACAAAAAATAGTGTAGGTATATTGACGTACTATTCGTATCGTAATTTTTTGTTTTAGTAGATTTGTAGAATAGTACTTACCTACCTACCGAAGTATATTTGTAAATCGTCTTAGTAAGATTCCATTTGGCCTTTTCTATTAGATAGGTAGTAGGTACCTACCTACTTAACTTACGTTCGTGAAATAAGTAGTAAAACAAGGAAGGAAACATTATAGGTAGTTTCGCCATGCATGACCGTGCGTAAGTCAAAGTAGGTAATTTGATTATTAACTTCAAGAAAGTAAGCAATGTATGTACCTATCTATGTATGTGTATCTAGTTATCTACTTCATAGTATGATTAATTATGTACATAAGTACCACCTGTCTACCTATTTATTTATTTAATCATAATACATACCCACTATTATTATCTTAATCTTAAAATATCGAAGTAAAAAAATGTAACTTTCGTGTATTATTTCAGGCGACACAACTGGCTTACAGCTGTAGGTCGAGAAGATCTAATTGATAGACTTGGAGATTTTAGGATTTGTGAACAGCATTTCGAAAGAAAGTTTATCATATTTTCAAAGTACAGAACAAAGAAATACTTAAGTAATGATGCATTTCCTTCACTAAACATTCCATCTAATGTTGGTACAAGTACAAGTGCAGCTCAACCATTATCACAATCTTCAACTTATAACAGTCCACTGCTACAAATAGATATGTCCAAGAACGAGAATATGTTCATAACAACAGCAGAGGTACATAAGGAGGCGTTGGGTGATGTATTTGACCAACGAAGTCCAGTCAGTACTGAACACAAAGAACCACTGATTATCATTAGGGATCAAACTACTCGCTTTGTTCAAACTGATGTTTTTGACCGCCAAGAGAAGAACATTGGAAATGAAAGTCGAATTACACAGACGGCTCTTCATCTTTCAGCAGATACTCCTAGAAAGAGAAAATTATATGTACAACTTAACGAGGCTAAAAAAGCCAAATCGACTGCTTTGAATAGTGTCAATAAAGAAGACTTTTTAAAATTATGTGACAAATTTATGAGCAAAAGTATGGCACAGTTAATAAAATGGCAGATAGATTTGAAGGCAGGGTTTAGTGGAAACCGATACAGTGTGGCTTTTAAGTTCTTTGCGCTAAACCTTCATTATTCAGGTCCAGTGGCTTATCGATTTCTAACGAACACATTATGTTTACCTTCTCTACCTACTTTACAAAAGCTCGTCATGCCCATAGGCACAAAGACTGATGAAAGATTACTAAATGCTTTAAGGATAAAAGTAAGTAAAATGTCTCCACAGGAAAAAATATGCAGCGTTTGTGTGGATTGTATGTCTGTAAAATCAAATTTGCATTACGACAGTTCAAATGACAGAATTTTGGGATTGCATGAAATAAACGGCAGACAAACCCCAGAAGCGGCTAAACATGTAATTGTGATTATGATTCGGGGTATTATACACAATTGGAAGCAACCGGTTGCACATTCGTTTCTGGCCAAGTGTAAAAATTATCCGGAGGTAAACGCTTGGATTGACGAGATTATATCTGCTTTATTAGACATTGGTCTAGATATACGTGTGTTTGTAACAGATCAAGGCACCGATTTTGTGAGTGCTGCAAAAGCGCGTTCCATAAATGCTGACAAAACATATTTTGAGGTAAAAGGGCATAAAATATATTATATGTTTGACGTTCCTCATCTCACGAAATCTATACGCAATAATCTTCAAACTTGTAATTTCGTTTTTAATAATAAAGTGGCCAAATTTTCTGATATATTAAATATGTTTACACGTGATCAAAGGAATGCTCTAAGATTAGCACCAAAATTAACCCAGTTGCACGTGAACCCCAACAATTTTCAAAAAATGCGTGTGAAATTAGCGGTGCAAGTTTTAAGCAACACTGTTGCGGCAGCAATAAAGACATATGTTGATTTAAATGAAATGGATGCAACTGCATTAGATACTGCTGATTTATTAACGAAAATAAATAGATTATTTGACATTTTGAATTCCAGTACATTCAGATCTTCTGCCAAATTCAAACGAGCTTTTTGCGGTGACGATTTTCAAATAGATTTTCTACAGGATATGTTGCAATTTTTTAAACAATTAAAGTTAGTGAAGATTCATACAGGAATTGATGTAACAAAAACAATGAATTTTATTAATGGATTTCAAGTGAGTATAAATTCAGTTTTGCAGCTTTTTGAGGACTTTAAATCACAAGGATTTAAATTTATATTGACGAGGCGTTTAAATCAAGATGCACTTGAAAACTTTTTTGGGAAAGTAAGACAGGCAGGTGGAAATTGCCAAGAGCCAACTTGTCGACAAGTCAGTAATATATTTAAAAAAATGTTTGTTTCCAATATCTTAAAAATGCCTAAAGGTGCTAACTGCGACGATGATTATGATTCACTACTCTTAAAAGTTGATGATTGTAATGTTTTTTATAAAGATTCACCAGAAATGTCAAATACTCTAAATAACTTTACACCTCTTGATGTGGAAACTAACGATTACAGATCTGATTTACCTGAAAAAAATGCACTCGTTTATGTCGCAGGATATTTATATAGAAAATGTCTTAATCGACACCAATGTGACGAAATCAAACTGTATGTCAAAAAATCTGAAAATGCTATAAATATGAGCAGAGATTCTACTTTTTGCCACTATAAAAATTTTAATGAAAGAAATGTACAGTCTGGATCACTTATAATTCCTCCAGATAATTTTATACAATATATTGAATTAATGGAAAATAAGTTTCGATCATTTTTTAATATTCGCCAAAAAATTACAAATATTGGACAAGAAATTCTAAAGCATATAGATGATTGCACTTTTGAAATGCCGTGCCCCTGTTTTCCAATAGATTATTTAAAAAAATTATTTATTAGGTTAAGAATTCATCATACAATAAAACGAAATAATAAACTACTGAAAACCAAGCAAATTAAGAATAGAAAAATATTGAGAGTTGGAAATTTGTAGAAATACCTATAATATAACTAGCTGACCCGCCGCGACTTCGTTCGTGTGGTATCCTAAACTACCAATACCCCTACCCTACCCCTGCTACCCCCTACCCTACTCTACCCTAGCCCTACCCCACCCCTACCCTACCCCTACCCTACCCCTACCCTACTCTACCCCTACCCTAACCCTACCCTACCCCTACCCTACCCTACCCCTACCCTAGCCTACCCCTACCCTAACCTACTCTACTCCTACCCTACCCTACCCCTACCCTAACCTACTCTACCCCTACCCTACCCCTACCCTACCCCTACCCTACCCCTACCCTACCCCTACCCTACCCCTACCCTACCCCTTCCCTACCCCTACCCTACCCCTACCCTACCCCTACCCTACCCCTACCCTACCCCTACCCTACCCCTACCCTACGCCTACCCTACCCCTACCCTACCCCTACCCTACCCCTACCCTACCCCTACCCTACCCCTACCCTACCCCTACCCTACCCCTACCCTACCCCTACCCTACCCCTACCCTACCCCTACCCTACCCCTACCCTACCCCTACCCTACCCCTACCCTACCCCTACCCTAACCCTACCCTAACCCTACCCTACCCCTACCCTACCCCTACCCTACCCCTACCCCTACCCTACCCCTACCCTACCCCTACCCTACCCCTACCCTACCCCTACCCTACCCCTACCCTACCCCTACCCTACCACTACCCTACCCCTACCCTACCCCTACCCTACCCCTACCCTACCCCTACCCTACCCCTACCCTACCCTACCCCTACCCTACCCCTACCCTACACTACCCCTACCCTACCCTACCCCTACCCTACCCCTACCCCTACCCCTAACCCTACCCTACCCCTACCCTAAACCTACCCCATATTTTCTCTCCGTTTAAACCTTCCCTAGACCTCCACGAACATTTCAAAACCAAAATCAGCTAAATCGGCCCAGCCGTTCTCGAGTTTTAGCGAAACTAACAAACAGCAATTAATTTATATATATACATATAGTGGAGTAGATTATAATAATATAGAGAACTTGAAATCTGCTTAACTTTTTGATTAAAACATTTTGATTTGATTTTGTTTTTCATTTTTAACAATTTAATGTAGGTATCCCGATTTTATATATTTTCAATAACCGAGTGACAGCCCTATGAAAGTAGGTAAGAATTTTGAACACTGTTAGGAATCTTGGCTTCTGGTTATTCTGTGACCGTAGTCTAAACTAAAATCTACTTAAGTAGGTACAATGAAATTCAAAAATAGTGATTCAGAAAAATAAGAAAACTAACGAAAAAACCGTAATACTCCTCGTGTATTTAATTTTTCAGACAACCGCGCGACCGCTCCGTCTGTACCCAACCTTATCATACATTGATCGTTCGTGCCGCTCGCCCGGGCGCCAGACGCCACTCGCCAGTTGCCGCGGCGAACTCTAGCCGCGCGGTACATTGAGACGCGACGCGTTTTATTTCAAAATTTGTGACATCATGCCGCAGAAAATGGTGTTATCTGATCAAACTTTAAAGAAACTTGTGAAAGAAGTGAAAAAGAGAGAGTGTTTGTGGAATCCGAACCATGATAGGTACAACGATAGGTATCAAATGGCCAAAGCTTGGATGGAGATAGCCGACACGCTGGAACTGCCAGGTATTGTGCGACTTGTTTATGTACCACGTGGTTCATCCACACTACTTAGTGCCTCCGTAGGAATGTAGATGGCGGTAGTAGTCGCGAGTTGAGCACTTTTGCTAAAGAATAATAACTATTACCACATACCTATGTATACTAAGTTGCTGTCGTACTATTTGTATCATGTTGTGCAGTTTAATTTTCATTTTTCAACACAAGACATTTAAATTACAATATAGTACCTAATTAATAAATTATTATTATTTATCCAAAATTAATTAATAACTAAGTATACAAACTCCACTACTTAAATGTTAAATAGTTTTTCAAAATAATAGCTGCGTACTTACAACAATCACTACATATTATAAAATAAAGTCGCTTTCCCTGTCTGTCTGTCCCTATATATGCTTAGATCTTTAAAACTACGCAACGGATTTTGATGCGGTTTTTTTTAATAGATAGAGTGATTCAAGAGGAAGGTTTATATGTATAATACATGCTCCCGTGCGAAGCCGGGGCGGGTCGCTAGTAAATTATATTACTCTGGCTATGCTAGTTTTTGCCAATTATTTCGTTACAGACAAGTTACCTATTTGTTTTCAAGTAAGTATTAGCCTACCTAGTTATCTGATAATTTATTCATTTTGTTACTGCTTATGTAAATAAAACACCTACGAGTAAGCCAAAATCATTTTTTTTGATAAAACAAGACATTTTTTAATTATAAAGGAGTTTGTTAGTTATTCAGAAAGTTGAAGCTAGTAGGTAGGTCTAGGTATAAGGAGTAGAATAAGCAAGAAACTACACGGACATTCTTTTCAATAAAGTTTATACACAATTGTATTCTTGCAATGAGTTGTGCATATTATTATGTGGTAACAATGTGGGCAAAGAGCAATATATTTTTATTTTTTTTATTTATATTTATTATAGTATAATTATTAGCCAAAAACTTGTACGTCTGGTGCACACCGTAAGTGTAAGTTGGTTGTTTATAAATAAATAAATAATAAATAAATATAAAATAATAAAAAATTAAAGATATATTATGACAGTTAAAAGATGACTCAACTGACAGAGCGCCCGTTCACGAACATGATGTTTAGCTCAGCATCATTCAACTCAACTATTTTAAAGGGTACCAGGGAATAATCAATTCGGCTATAGGTAGGTAGCTGTTTATTTAACACTAAAATGTTTTTTAATCGTACCTCCTCTTAACAATGGTTCTCATAGAAATCTGCTGGCTCTGCGTTTATGCTCCCCTATTATTAGCGTTAACTGACAAAAAAATTAAGTGCGTTGCAACTCGTCTGGTTATTTCACTATTACACAATTGTCCCGCATCATATTTATGCGATAGGTCTATTGTGATAACATTGATCCTCGTACAAATGGCACGTCGTGTGGAGAGATTCAGAAGACCCTTCGTTTTATGTGGAAAATGCATTTGTACCTATTTACCTACCACTTGGGTACTAGGAAATTAATTGCATACTTATTTGAAAATCAAAATATTCTACTCAGCTTTTCCAAAAACATATTCACTGGTGAGTCACGAGCAGACTTTGGATAGACCCCCAAATATGACATGACATTGAATGCTAAAAAGGAAAACATTCTTCTCATTGAAATAACACTACTTACTTGTATTTAGTTATCTATTATAATATTCAGTTGTATTTAATTTCTCTATGATAGGCAGTTTTAAATTTTGAAGTCTTTGTTAGGTAGATGGGTCGTGGTCCGGTCAACTTTGGGAACCACTCCTCTAACTCTATAATATTCCAAAAGAGTAATTTTTAAACAAACCCCACCTCAATGTATCAAATGTTCAATTTCTATTACAGAAGAACGTCTACGAGTAAAATGGAAGAATCTCCGCGATCTTTTTAAGAAAGAAATCAAGAAGTTCGGTCCCGAAGATCAATACACGGGTAAATGGCGGCATTTTAAGTTATTGAAGTTTATTAACGTTACTACAGACAACGCGAACAAGAGCAACACTAGCGTTAACAACAAACCCAATGGGAACGAAGATAGTCGTGTTAAAGCGAAAGTAGAGGTAGTTGATGTTGACGAAGTATTTGAATACGAGGTCGAAGAACGAGAACCAGAAGAGAACGACGAAGTAGAAGAATACCTCGATGAATCTTTAGAAGAAGATCCCATTCCAGACAAGGTAGCGAAACTGTCAGATACAGACTATGATGTAATGTTCTTGAAGTCCCTAGCACCATATTTCAAAGAACTGGACCCGATTAGAAAACTGGTAGTGAGAAGTAAAATGCAAGATATGTTGCTGAACGAGATTGCGGCACAGTCGTCAGCAAGCCAAATTAGTTCGAAGAAGAATTAATCGCTTTATTAAGGTTGATATGAAAAACAAAGTGTGAGTGGAGTGGAGTGACAATGTTTAAAATATTATCAAAGGGATATCGATGGGCTAATGTTTATGGTAGAAGGTGAAAAGAAACAAATACAGTGCAACCAAAGCTGACAGTGATTAGAAAATATTCATTATACCAAACAATCTGTTAGAATGGGGTTTGTTTGTTACTGAGGGTTCCAGGGGATTTCACAGACTTCGTTAAATCAAAGAAATTGTTATAATTATTAAGGTTCATTATATGAAGGTTGTATTGTATTTCTTCCAACGTGTAAAAGGAGGAAGGTGTTAAAAGTGGTCAATGGTGGATTTCAGCTTCCAGTATGCTACTGACAATATACTGCGATCTTTCCTTTTGCCAAGTATGTTTATTATAGCAATGTTTTTAGCTGCATCGGTACGTCCAAGGTACTGGGAGCCTACCAAAATGTCTTAAAAGAATATTATTATTTTCATATTAATTTTTATTGTCTTTTTGTATATTTTTTTTGTTTACGTCCCGAAAGCCCAAGGTTAAAGATAACATCGTAAGGAAAACTGGACTTATACAATTAATATAAGTCTGATACTGCCTTGAGCAAGCGTTGTTATCGATACTCATATGCCTTCTCTGTATGAGAAGAGGCCTTTGCCCTATAGTGGGACAATAATAGTCTGGTATTATTGTTATTGTAATCTTCACTATTGGATTTTGAACTCTCGGTGTAGACCCGATTGTTGAAGATCCAACAGTGTACATGACTAAGTAATATTAAATTAATACTGTGTTATAAGATAGTGGTAGGCCCCCTGATGTGATAAAGTAACATCGTTTCCACACCGCTTTACTCATCTTTGATGTCAGTTAAAATGGTCAAAAGACTACGATTTGTGAAGCACAAAACATAATATTAAGTTATCAAAGACTATCCAATTGTTTAACACGTATTTAAGTAAGTGTGAATGATATAATGGGTATATAACATTTCCGTAATGAAGACTGAATAAAAAATATGTTTGTGATTATAAATTGCTGAAGAATACAAAATACTTCCTTGGTACTGAAGTTCAATTATAAAGAAACTTCGCTACTTTTGTAAGTAAGTTAATAGTTAAGCTGAAAGTACCTAGATACGGTGCCAAAGGCGACGAATGAACGTTTTCCTTGCGGTCTCAAGTTCCAAAAATGGCTATTGTTAACTTTTTTTTTGCTCTCCATAAGAAAACTTTCATACTTCGTCAACTACGCAAGTTCTTCCTAAAGCTTGGAACTTTTAAGGCTTCCCCGGTCCCCGCACACGGGCGATAATGTCGCAAGCAAAGTGGTAATATAAATTGTCCTATGGAGATATAAAGGTTGTAATAAAACACTTAAGTCGAAAGCACATGTTCTTCCCATCATTGCGATCATATTTTGGGGTCTGGATCATACCTAGAACCCTTCTGGATATGACGATATTGAAGATTAAAATTGTAACTTTTTTTACAAAAGCAATTTAAAGTATTGTAACTAAACGTCTTGATGCATGCATTCAAAAGCACAATAAGTTGCGTGCGTTTTATTCCGCACCAAAAAAAATATTTCCCTGGATCGCCAGGGAAATTATTTTTTGTGTGTGCTTTATCATGCCATGTTTCCCTGCAACAAATTTTGCTAAGTGACTGATGAGTAGTATGCGTAGTTAACAGTTATTTATGTGATGTATCTTGTTGTTGCACCCCGTATATCGCCCCTATGGTAATATCACTTGTGTATGGGGATGCCTGTACGTGTAATAATAATGTATATATCAAGACAAACCTGACCCTTCCGTCCCTGCATACCTAGTTATAGGTACCGGCACGAGTCATGAGCACAAATTTCACATGCGCATTTGTTAATTTTTTGGTCTCTTTGGCGGAATGAAGAAGGCGGGGGGCGCCGATCCTGCAGTCCGCTGCACCCGATTGGTTCGTCAATCGATACTCATCGTCTATTGGACTATCGCCTGTCATTCGGCTGCGAAATCCAAGAATCTGTGCTCACCACTCGTGCCGGCAATTATACCTTAGTTGATTTATCTATTTCCTATTCAATCTTTACTGTGTTATTCAGGTCTTTTTACTCTTGCTTCACTGTTCAATGCTAATACAGTACTTTCAGCAGGAAACATGCTCGTTTCCGTTAGTTTAAGGACGTGTACGGTGTTTATCAGTAATAATTTACGTGTCCAATTTTGTTTGTCTAAAAATAAACTTTTATTGAATTTGGTGAGAACTGCTCTTTTTAGGTACATCGTAACAAACATGATGTTCCATACAAAATTGCACGGCTGACATGTTCAAAATGTTCGGAACATCAGGTTTTTTTCCCCAACTGTCAATTAATGTTTTCCCTGGAGGTATCATGTACTGAACCCATGGAAAGAATTTTCGTTACGATTTCTTTCGTTCATTCAATTCCACGCCCTATTAATTGATTTCATGGTGTGCTTTAATAATTTTTCTTACTGTTAATTACTTATTATTTGCTTTTCTTATTATTTTAAAAATCATAAGGTCATGGTTAATATCTGTTAGTTAATATGTTACCAAAATAAGAATAAAAAACTAAAGAAATGTATATTTTAAATATTTTTTAGAGGAACCTACTAGGTAGGGATGTTTTATTTTAAAATTGGACTCCTTGCACTATTCTATTGGGTTCTAGACGCCATCAATCAATTGACGTATTTTTATGTAACTGTCAAAACGCGATTCCCCCCTTAGATTTTGTATGGCTATAGTAAACTGTAACATCACTATTTACCAAGTCAATTAACTAACTATTTATTGATTTCAAAGCCACTAAGAATCTTTTTTTTACTGTTTATTAAGAATTAATCAGGTTTAAAAGGTTAATTTTTTTGTTTCTTTTCAGTTAAGTTTTGTCTTTGAATTGCTGGCTATCGGAGTCAACTACCCAATTATTTTTTAGAGAATTTGGTGGAGGGGAGTGCAGTTTTAAATTGAAACATCTCTATTAATAATTGTTACATTTGTAAGAAATTAGATAAATACTTTCATTCTAATTCACTTTATTTTCTATTAATGTATTATCAAAAACGTAGTTACTGACACCCTGTATATGTATAAAAGAGAGGGAAGGTCGCCTGGAGAGGGCATAACGCTATTCCTTACGTGACGTTTTCTGCCAGTTAACTCTCTTCGTTCAAAACATGTGATAATCAAAGGTACTCACTGAAAACGTTATACGAGTATTATTGTAACTGTTTATCTATTGGCAGGGTTGATTTTTCAATAGTCGAGATAACTTTTATCTAAAGAATAAATATGAAAGTTTTACTTATACCTAAGTAGATTTTACAAAAGCGAAAATCCTATGAAGTTGTAATTTTAGCAAGTAGTCTGAATGGGTGGAATGGAATAAACTTTAATGGATAAGCTCAAAAACTGCTTGTGAATTCTAAAAAATCTTTCATCTATGGATAGTTACATTATCAGCGAGTAACTTTGCTATAATTTTATTTAAAAAAAAACCAGATATCCGTAAGTAGTAGTTTATAAGTAGGAAATGTCGCCTTATAAGTAATTGGCTTTGATTTAGACTATTTTAGACTAAAGGTGAATCGTTTCTCCGACACTCGTCGAGCTTTATTGCCTAGGCGCTTTTCTGGCGGTCAACACTGTTGATTCTGACTTTCAGGAGTTGCAGTGGATTCAAATAGTGTGGTGGGCTTGTCCCAAAAAGAAAGCTGTCAAACCGTCATAATTATTCTTCCGATAAGAGTTATCCGTTGAATAATCGATCCTAAGTGATTCAAGTTAGAGTCAAGTTCTTATCTTAGTTTGTTCAGAATTAAATTGTTCTAAGCGCTACAATAAGCTAACTTTATTTTAAGAATAAGTTATATTTATAATTTATAGTAGATTAAAGTTGAATAACGGTTCATTATATTTGTTACTTGATATATATAATGTGAGCCGGTAATAAATACTACGTTTGTTAATAAGCATGTAGTTTTATTTTATTACATCAGTTTTCAGTACAGAGTCTACACTAAATCTATAAGTCTAAATATATAAAAGCGAAAGGTCACTTTCTTACTTACCAACTCATCAAGAAATATCGAAAATCGCTTTTTTTTTTGAGGTGGTAAAAATCATCAAGTGAGTCCTTCCGCCCTGGGTGGGGCTTAAAGGACTGTCAACCTTTTACTGACTAAAAAACCACCCTGTTCCTTCTGTTGCCCTTTACGTTCCGGGGCCACGGTATCCTGTTAAGACGTCCCGCAACCCCGGATCGAAAATCACTTTACGTATAAAGATGCAGGGAGGTAGTTTAACACAGGTAGTAGACGTCCGCAAAAGGATTTTTCAAAATTCACCCCCTAAGGGCATAAAACGGGGGTCCAAAGTTTGTATGGAAAAACTTAGAAACGTAGGAGTAAACTAATTTGCCCGATGCAATGAAGCTGAAGAGGTTTCTCTGGAACTGCCAGTTGTATTGGAAAACATATTTTAGTAAGCCAGTTTTATGAGGAATAGTGTAGGCTATAAAACATCACGCTGCGATCCTTAGGTGCGGAGCAGTAACCAAAGATGTAATTTATCGCGGGTAAAAAAGGCTTTATACCTACCTATTGCAATATCTGTCTGGATTCTCTGGATTGCTATATAAAAGAAAACTGGTTTAAAATACACTTAACGAAATCGAGAGTTACATATTTTCTCATAATTGCAATATTTTTTTTGTTCTTAACCTTCTTGTTACGGAGATATTGAAGGTCAAAATTCCAACTTTTTTTCCGGATTTTTGCAACCCTCCGAAAGAACCCCACCACCCCTGTTCATGCACCCATAAGCATAAGACTCAATCAACAATTTTTTTTTCAACAACGATTTTTCACAACAAAAAAAAGTCGTTTACTTATCAGAAATTATTTTTGTTCAAAGTTACTTTGATGAGCTTGTTAGATCCCGTATATTACCAGATAGGAATCGAACTTATAACCCTAAATTCTACGTACTGGTACCTATGTCTCAGATAGAAACAGATAGGATTGCAATTGATCCTTAAAGTTGTAGAATTCATCCCCAGATCTCCGCCACCCCTGTTAGTCGGAATATACATGGCAATTGGCAGCAGAATGAAAGGAAGGTAGGTAAAGGCTTAGTAATTCTAGGTATCAAAGTAAGTACCTAGTTCCCCGGGTAAACTTCATAAAAGCTTCGGGTGGTCAGCAGTCTTCCGCGAACTAGATAAGTACTTACTTAATCCCTTTTGAAAGCTTTGGTTTAGTACTACCTACCTATTTCAATGAATGCGAAATTCGGTACTTATCTCAGCTTTTCTATATTCTATCTAGGTACCCGATTTAATTTTTAATTAAGTAGGTAGGTAGGTACCTACTTAGCAGTTTTTTTTATCCTGCCTCTTCACATTGATACAACTTTAGTTACATTACATACCTAATAGTGGTAAAATTGTCTCCCAAATATTTTCATAAGAGCCAATTTGGGAATTTTTAAAACTGTGGTAGGTAGGTGTAAGTAAAATGGGGCGCAAGTTAATCAATGCCCCTCCATTGTCAGGGTGGAACAAATAGGTCACGGCCATGGGACGTATGCACGGTGCAAGTTTGTCGAACTAGACGGAGAGAGAACCGAAACGCCGCCCCTAATCTAAATACCACTCATGAAACACGTGGACTCACATAACTCAAGCCAAAGTTACCAAACTATGCTTATAGTCTGAATAGTTTGTGTATAATAATAGCAAAGCGAACAAAAAACTTGCAATAGTTGCGGTTGCCTTGCAGCAAGTTAGGTTTCAAACTTTTTATAACGATGACGTTTGGCGGGGCGCGCGGGGTGCGGGGGAGCGGCGCGCGCGGCCTGTTGCCGCTGCATACAACCCAAACAAAACACGCGCGACAGAACGGCAACGTCGCACCGAGCCGGCCGCGCGCCGGGAATCGATTCCTCTCCCGCCGCGCGCCTCCGACAGGTTTTACTTGCAATAGTGAAGCACTAAAAGCTTAATTACCGTAAATTACCGATCTTTCATTAGTAAGTGACACGTTCGTGTTAGTTCTTATTGTTTTCGCTAGAGTGCGATCGTGAACGATGCTTTCTTTGCGTTTCACTGATTCATTTCCACATTTTTTCGAAAGCTCGTTTGAAAGGGGATTTCAATTTTGTTTCTGACCTCACTTAAATAAATTAAGTCCATTTGCAAAACGGGTAAAAGTTCAGTGCTACTTAATTAAAATTGATTTCAACTTCAAACTAATAGGTACCAAAATTTTAATCGGCAAAATAAGGAACTACGAAATAATTTGACGGTGTTACGTGGTACCTAGTTATAGCAATAAGTCCAAAACAGAACTGCACCAAAATTCAGTAAACGAAAAAAAATCGGCCAAGTTCGAGTCGGACTCACACACAAGAGTTCCGTACTGTAAAATATGTACTTAACACTATATTTCGACTTTTAATTCTATTCAGTAACTTGACAGATAAAGGGTTACCAAGTTTTAACAAAAAAAGATATTGAGGTGGTGTAAGAATGAACGAAATTGAATGAACTTAAATAATGTACTTAACTTGGTATTAAACCATTCTTATCATTCGTTCCTTACGCAAAATCGTTCACTACCCCAACACTATTACTTAGTTGTAGTATAGCAACATTATTTTTCTTTGAACTGTCAAGTTACTGAATAGAATTAAAAGTCGAAATATACATGTAATTTTATTTTCATTATTAACTAGCTTCTGCCCGCGACTTCGTCCGCGTCAAAATTTGTTTCTGCATAGTCATAATGAAACATTGCTCACCCCCCAAAGCAAATAGCGTGATAATTTATAGCCTATGGACTAATTTGGCCAATGTGAAATATTCATACAAAATTTGAACAGAATCTATCCGGCAGTATTCGCGTGATGCTCTAACAAACATACAGACAAAAAGACAAACAGACAAAAATTCTAAAAAATATATATTCGGCATTAGAATCACTCCCCGACCTCATAGCAATTACTCTTTTTCAAAAATATTAAATGTACAGTTTTGACTTCGCTACGATTTTATTATACCTATGTATAGATTTGTTGTTACAGCGGCCATTGACAAAAAAATTCAACTCTCTTCGTATTGCGGTTCACAGGCAGACGGACGGACAGCAGCGGAGGTTTAATAATACGGTCGCTTTGGTGCCGTTCGTTACTGAACTCTAAAAACAATAGCACACCGCAGTACAAGTTAGGCTAGGTTAGGTAGAATCAATTTTGATTAGATATAAGATTATGTCGACGTAGTAATTTGTTAAGTTCTGATGGACGCATTTCCCTCGTACAAGCAAATGATGAGTATTATTATGGTAATATTACTTTTCATGCCACGGGTCGCAGAATGGAGGAAAAGTTTGCTGGTCAATTTCCTCCGTACCTGTTTTATTTTTGTTTATTTGGGAGTTGGATCAAAAGGCGTGTTGATGGCAATAGGCTCGCCCCCCTATTACATAGGACTTGAACATAACTGGCGAAATATGGGTGTACTAATGGGTAGGTACATCTCTGCTTAACCCTTCGGGGATTACAGGCGAGATGTTATGTTATGATCAAAAGTTATATTAACTCTAGTGTAGTATTGATTATAAGTAGGCTGCTGCCTGTTAAATGAGATTAAGTAAACAGTAAAGAAAACTTTTACCATGGACTTACTGCTAGACCTTCATCGTTAAAACTATTCGTCGATTAAAAAAAAAATCTGCCTTTCTTATACATTTTGATCATGTGAGTGTGTTCCATTTTAGTATGAAACAGCCGATTTTTTTTAATAACTGTCAAAAAAATCCCTTGTTTGTCTAGAATCATCTACTAAATCCATAGTAAAAGTTTTCGTTACACAAATAGCTTTATTGTTCACCCGTAAAATCGATTTTAAAATAATATATGGAAGGCCTCTTAAAAAATAGCCAAGTCAAATATATTGCATGCTTTATTTTATATTTAAAGTTAATGGATTTTCAAACACCTATTGTTCCAGTCTTGCTTACAAATAAGCATAAATATTGCTTCACGTTAAAACTATTACGTATGGGTCTTAGGTGCTGGTCTACTTTGGTTTCTCCTGTCGTAATTTGCTTGAGGCAATCATAAAATATTCGCTTTAAGTAGATATTTCTTTTTCCTTATTTCATTGAACCAAACATCTAAAGGTATATCAATCTTAATACCTCCTTATTAGAGGGGTGCTTATGTCTTTTTCGTTAGCAATTTGATGAAGATTTATAAGAGTATTAAAGCCAGGTTTGAACGTCCTGGCAACTCACATTTTTCTGCTTAAAACACAGAAAATATTTAATATCCAGCCCTCGTTATTAAAGAGCAAGAATCCCAACATTGCACTTAATTAAATAACTATAACGAGATATTACAAAGGGGGATTCCCATCCCGTAGCGGCGGTTCCCGGGAGTCCGTTGAGGGGCTATTCTTTGATTTGTCTCGTCTTTGTCGGTAACAATGGTCGTCAATCCGTCACTCTTTGTGCGTCACCCCGGAGCCCCGGCTTGTTTCCGAGCACTTCCACAGTTGTCACTGGCAACTTGTGCATTAGGTGAAACGGCTGATTCATCTATTGTGGTTTTTGTTTGTGTTATCTGGGTGTTTTTGGTCAGCAGTTTTGAGCTTTGTGTGGTAAACACAAACAAAAAGCGTAATGAGATCTTAGTGATAAGGAGTTTAACAGTGTTGTGCTTAATCTGTTTTAGGATAGTTGGTTCAAACTGATCTCTTTTTATCGGTATTGGTTGGTTTACACCTGCTCATAGTTCTTAACAAAACTACAATTTCCGCGTATTTGAAGGCTTATAGGAGATTTATTATCATGCTGAACGAATAAAATAGAACGAGGAATGAGAAACTATATTCTGAACCAAAAACCCTAGACAAAATCGATAAGTACTATCATATTCATGGTATAATAAATATCTCTATCTAATCCCATATTCTTCACGTGCATATCTAAGATGATCACTTGATCACAATATTTCCTGTAACAAATCTAAACGAAATAAAAACAAAAGCAAATTCTTAGGCTTCCTCTAAATGGTTCCTTCAAATCCATTTCATAATTCATGGCCCTGAATACGTACTACCAATTCAAAAGCTCACGTTTCTAAAAGCACAAACTAAACAATACGAAGTTTCAGACTAAACAGAACACCAAAAACTTCAACATCACGTGTTTATTTCACAAAACAAAAGGTATCATTTATATTTGTACAATCGTAGCTGGTAATGTCTAGCTTTCATCCGCTTTGTAAGAATTCTCAGTACAACCTGTTGACATTCTATTCTTTGGAACTAAATAACCGGTTGTTTGAACTGGAATTGACGTTAAACTGTAGAATTACGTGTCAGTTACGACTCGTCGGTGTTGACAATTTGATTTTTATTGAATGTAACGACCTTTTCTATCTTTGATTCAGTGTGATTGCGTTGGTATGTTTGTGTATGTGTTCATTACTGTTATTGTGCAGTGCTAAAGCTGAAACCCGCTTGAATATTAAAGCTCGGGTTTTATTACAACATAGATCATGTTCTGCTTGTATTTCAATTGTTTTGCTGTACTATTATGGCTATACTGTATGGTTACGTGTTGTGAATTTATTTATCTGTATGTCTCTCTTCCTCTATGTTAATTTGAATAAGTTATACACCTCAGCCTCTCGGAGACTTTTATCGTCATTGGCATATTGTATACGCATACCAAGAGATCATTTCAGTCATAGTAGTATCACTGAATTCTATTAAAATCTACACTACAATCTACCTACAGCGAAGAAAAACAAAATAACAAAAAGATGTTCTTTTTTAGTAATAAAAATTTTCACCCCTACTTTGCAAGATAGGAGGAATTGAATACACCTTAAACACCTTACATTATAATACAAAAAATATTATGACTAATACTTTGAAGCCACTATTAAACTAACTTCTATTTGAAGTTGAATTTTAAGAGCAAATCCGTTTACCCGTAGCAGTTGGTATCGTGTTTTCAGCTCTCTACCCTCAAACAACGTTGAAAATAATTGTGAATAACAATGAATCATGCAGCTATACAGTTACGCTTAAAGTACTAGCACACAGAGCCTTTGTGCTCTTAGAAAAGAAGGCAATACAACAATATTTTTAAGTTGACCAAATGTATTAGGAACATCGTAGAGTAGTTGGCCTGTGAGCTTTTGGAAATGTGTAAAAAAATGTACTACCTAGCTGTAATACCGTTTAGATTTATTAAGTCGTAAAATATTTCCAGTTTAAGCTTATGTAGAAGCTAATAAATTATCGTTACCACATTTTTGTGGAAGAAAAGATTGTAAAGTCTAGCAATCTTTGATAATCACACTATTTTTTTTCCGAAGTCTTACTCAGATGTGGCTAAATTGTAATACTCTCCTGAGTTGGACACGATGGCGATACTGAATGGAGACTAGCCAAGAACGCAAGAGGTTTTATAGTGTGTGTGTACAAACACAAGTGCAAACACGAGTGAGGGGAGAGGGTTTCCTCTTCCCTCGCACTTAAAATTCTATGAAAGGCAATCCGACGACGACCAAGGAGAGACCAGGCGCAAGACACTTTACGTAAATTAGAGGCATTTTTGACAGATTGACAACTAAAATTAGTTTGTAACCATTCCTAAAAGTTAGTAGTGACTGCCCTCTTGCTTTTGTCATCAACGAAATGATCAAAATGAATGAGATTTTCGACGAAAACCATTGGGATACATTGTAGTTATTTGGGACTGTTAGGATCCAAGACACATACTGACAAAATTACACTTCTAAAGCAACGCAATACATTGTTACAAACAATAGAAAAAAAACAATTGAAACTTTGGTCCTCGTAAACTTAACACAGGATAGATAAGAACTTGAAGGGAAGCTTAAGTTTTAATGGTACTAAACTATGAAGAAAGAAAGGCTATTGTTTCTGTAGTGTAGAACGCGTTCAGAAAGCTTATTAGGAGTACAACTCTCTTCTTGCTACATCTAGTCGATTCCGATGTTTGATTTCTATGTTCCAAATACAGGCTCAAAATTATAGGTCTGAAATACAGAGATTTTACAAAGCAAAGGAAACAAATAAAGTCATTTCGCAAGTCCCAGCAATTCTGCTAAATGTAAAGCAGGATTAAGTTTGACAGGATGTACTATTTGTTGGGCAATAAATTGCTAGATTTGCAAACTAGCGCAGCTTTTGCAATATAACCTACGTAATTTTGAAATGAACATGAGGTTGCTAATATTACTAGGTACGCTGTCGTGAATTTGTAATTATTGTTGTCTGGTTTTAATAGTCTAATAAAAACGAAGATTCTCGTTCTAATTTATTCTTAGATTATTGTAAGAATTCTATTTCCTCAATCATGCGGGAAAAAGCCAATCTCTCTCCAACTCTGAGTATATCTCTTGAATCTTTATTATCTTGTGGACCACAAATCACTGGCAAATGGAGTTGGGGTTTGTTTTAGCGTTGCATGGGACTTCAGCGGGTCTCCACAATGTGGCTTCGTTTCAGATTATCTCGTTTGATATGCTTGACCCCATGTCTATTATCTTATCTGACATAACTCTTTCATGAGTTTTCCATTTTTTATTTTTCTTCATTAAAGTGCATTAGTCCCAGAACACCCAATTTCATAGGTGTCATGATCTACACAATATATCTTCGCAGCCACAACCAATACTTCATTAATAGGTTCCCATACGATAAACCTGTTTCGGGTTAACTAATTAAAAAAGTTTAATTTCCAAAAAATCTGATCAACAGCATCTCCCGCTGACGAGGTCAAGGGGAACAATATATTTATATATTCGTCTCTTTCACACAACCGTGATACAGAACCCGCGACGTAACTTGATATGGCAATAAATAAAATAAATCGTACCATCTCTTTTTGTCGTCGAAAGCGAGCAATGAGGCTGTCCCTTTCGGAGCCGAGTCTATCCGACCTCTTGGAAGTTCGTTTATCGCTCTTCAAATACTTAGTTTAGAAGTTCCCTTCTAACCTTGAATGTTGGAATTCTACTCAGGTCTTGGCAAATAATACCTGCCTGATTGTCGTGGCTAGTGACTGCGATGTTTATAGAACTAACACAAGTTAGGGATATTTATATGGTAAATAATTTACCTTTACTGATTGTAGCAGTAAACGAGTTACTTGCCCAAATTAATTCGAAACTTTTTACTTGGGTTGGTAAAGAGGATGGGCTTTCGTTGGCAGAGCTTATCGGCTTTTACAAAAATGTTATTAGATTCTTATTCGTGTGTAAATGATATTATCTTGATAGCATATACTACTAACTTATTTCTGTTAGATGTAAGTATTGTATTCAGTTCTGTCTCCATGTCTCCTCCTCCATTTAACCTTGTGTTTTTTGTTTTGTTGCTAATTAATGGATGATCTTTTAACACTTCTGGTTTGATCGCTATAAGATTCGGGTATTTTTTAAAATTATCATATTTTTAAGTATGGACAGTTCTTGGTACTTAATAGTTTGTCATCGTAATCAGCTCAATAGGGTTGAAAACTGTAAGTACCAGCATTTTATTGGTGAATTGGTGATTGGATAAATTATTGCTGTTTATTATTAGAATAAATTGTAGCTAAAAAAACAAGCTATGTCAGTGTTTGTGTCACAGCAGCTTTACAATAGTAGTAAGTAGATATACTTATCCTGTTACGTTCTTTGATTTTGAAGTTTCAGCGAAACCTTATACTTCACAAAGTTTAGAAAGACCGTTGCCTGGTACGAAGAATGGCGGAATCCTTACAATGCAGGTTGTATACAAAACTTGTTTGACCAGAATTGAGAAAAAAAGTGGCGGACAAGTTCGCCTACAATAGCATTCCGCTGGCTCGGGCCCGCCCGCGCCCCGCCCCCCGCCCTGCCCGCGCGCCCCGCGCCGACGCCGCCAGTCCGCGACCGAGCGCGACCGCGTGCGCTGTGCAGCTCCACAACTGAGATGTGCTCACAAAAGAATCACCATCATAAACAAAACAAAAATATATGATTTCTAACGCACATACTTTGCTATTCTTCAAAAAAATAATTTCGCCCTCCATTAAAATTTATCTCCTACAAATCATATTACTTATTGCAAATAAAATCTCTAAACCTTATTTTTACAACTGTGAACAGTGAAGACATGCATTAAAGAATAGTGAAACCGGTAATCTGTGTTGTGAAAAAGTTGTGTGGTGTAATTACGGTTGTCCTAATCCGGTTGTTATCGATTTTTGGACGTCACTAGTCCCGAACAGCTGTTTTGGGGATGCGGAAGCACTTCGCTGTTCGACGTAGTTGTTTTACTTTTTCCTTGTGAGACGATATTATGGTGCCGTATTAAATTACGAATTCAAAAATACTTTTAAACATGACATAAACCAGTTCCGGCTTACAGGATCTTTCACGGAAATTTTCGGACTCGACGCATAGGTATAGTCGAAAATTTAGGATTCATAGTGAAAATATAGTGGATTTCATTAGCTTGTGTTTCGACAATTACGAGTTAAAAAATAAATTAAAAACATCGTTGGAACGATTGCAGTTCCCAACAGTTCATTGCACTCGTTGCAAGTGTGTTGGTTCAAAATTCAGTGTAAAACTGTGTTTTATCAATTGGATTTTTTTCGACGATCTGGATTGGGACCTGATAGTGAGGTAAGGATGTGATTTTAGTCGTATTTATTTGTATTTGTGTGTGAGATTTAAGTTATAAGCGGCGTTTGGTGCTGGCTAAGCTCAGCGGTGCCCCGCCAAACTGTAGGCCTAATCGTGCACCCGCCAACTCTCTAGTTGCGTTTCCGTAAACTTTTCTACTAGTCCATTTTAGGCTACAGTTACTCTTAAGAGCTTTTAAACTATTTTAATTTCTTCAACTGTTTCATTAGATTTGTTTTCAGTAAAAATATCAAGTCGAAAACTAAAATTAACAGTGATAAAAGTCGTACAAGTTTGCGTAAGATTCCGAAACATTGTTTGAAACAGTTTCTACATTTAGTCGACATTGTTACTTGTGTTTAAGAAGACGAAATGTGGAATGAGAACAGAAAAATCTTATGAAAAAGTTAGTTCATCACAGACTTCTGACATATTTTTGGAGTTGGAAGGTGACGTCAAAATCAAGACTGGTGATGTTACGTGTCTATGGCAGTGTGTGTAACTCTGGTACAGAGGCTGGAATCATGCCAGCACGCAAAATAGCCAACGTCAGCTTCAGTAGGCAACTCAGCGGAGGTATTTTTGGAAGCCGACAAGCAAAGACAACCGTGCTGGGCAATCCCGGGAAAAAACAAGACAATACCGAAATGGAATGATTACAGACTGCAACAGGAGTCTTTAATGATTTTGCTACCCTGGTAGATGTGTTTTGATGGGGATGCATTTTAATCGAAATATTTTCTTTTAAAGTTAGAATTGGGTTACTTCCTTTTGCTGCATCAAAATTAACAAGTGAAATGGAGATTGCACGCCACATAAAATGAACTAAGTATAGAAATATTACGTCGTTTTAAACAAAGTAGAGATCTAACTTACATTGTATTAGAGAGAACAAAAAGGCTTACTTTGTGAGTAAACTGGCACAGTAAAGCTCTTTATTGTACCGCAATTTTTAAAACATGACAGATAAGGAAAATACAGGAAATATAAAACCGCCAACACGTATTCCCAGAAATATTCGTATCGTTTGTAGAACAATATTTAGATCCTTTAAACCTAGGTACTGCAGACTGGTTAGTTTAGTTAAACTAAAGTTAAAATAAGGTTGAACATGGTTAAGTGCACCCTTATTTTCGTATTTTATTTTTCATAAACTAAGTATAACTAAAAGTCGAAAATTTAAGAATAGTGACTTGACAGGAAGATTCTCATTGAATAGTTCCAATAGTCTTCAAGTACCTATCTTTCAATCGTTACCAGAGTTTAATTTTAGTAGAAATAGTACCTACACGTTCTTAATGAGAGCTCCAAAGTATCACTGCACTTGCCTATCGATGAATACTCATGTTACATTGTATACCCTAAATTAAAAATGGGTAGAGAAGTAGTGGTGTTTTGATAACCAATCAAAGCATCATTTCTCTACCCGCTTCAGTAACACCCTCAGAGCAATTCGATTATTTTTCCAGTCTTTTGTGAAAGACGATAAAGGCTTCAAGACTTGAAGCCATAACAAAAAGCAGTTACACGACTAGCTAAGAGAAATCAACAGAGATAGACCAAAATGACAAACGAATCTAGTTTCTACAGAGCTGCAGATGGTCATATCTGGATGACATCGAAATATATTGGTCAGCCATCATGTTCTTTTAGGAGAAGAAAAAAAGTTGTTCCATAAAGTGAACCAGGGAGAAAGATGTATAAAGCACCTGTAAGCTTTTGAAGTTAAGTTTATGTGAGTACGTAACTTCGTATAAATGTTTTTGAGCAAGACAGACAGAGAGAAAAAGAGTAATGCTCCATGTCTTGTCCAGGAATTCGGTTTCAAAGCCCGAAAGCTTCGGTTTTGTGTTGAGTTGCTAAAGAGCAGTGAGTCCCACAGCTTGTACCTTGTCGTTATGTTTATTTCGACTCGTTTCATGATTATTTTACCTAACTAACTTTTGGAACTACTCTATCTTGTCTTTGAGAAACCACTTTTCTCCATAGTCCTTTCAGTCTTCTATAGGTACTTAGAACTATGTCCTACCAGAAAAAATATTGATGACTTGTAATATTTTAGTAAATCCATGATTCATAGAGTAACTATCGTAATAATAATACCAGCCTATTACTGTCCCACTGCAGGGCAAAGGCTTCTTCGAAGAACCACAACGTTTGCTCAAGGCGGATTGACGATTTCAGACTTACATTAATTATAAGTTTCGGTTTCCTTACCATGTTTTCCTTTATTTATGTCAGTGATGTCTATGATAAACTTAAAAAGTACATAATTATGAATTCAAAATGTCTCATTGATATTTTCCCGTGCCCGGTTGCAAGCCCACCACCTCGTGCATTCATCACAACTATCGTTATATGATATAGAAAAACTTCCCCTTTCTGTGACTATATCGTAATAGGTCTACGTCCAGTACTAGCAGAGTAAAAGGCACGGTCAGAGCTAAGTATTATTCCTGCAGAAGTTTTCCAAGTATCAAGGCGAGTTAATGCTTTAGCCGTACCTACGCGAAGAATTCACAACCAATCACTGCACGTGCAGCCAACGACCTTTCGATGCAATACTCAGTGTTGCCACATGCGGCAATTCAATTAACGTTACATAATCGAGATGTAACGCTAAGATTTGACGCTGTGAAGACTGACTATAGTTTAGATCGCGGCTTTGTTTAGAAAACGTATTGAGAAAAGGCCTTTGATTTTAAATAGGGAAGGGGCTTGGGAATTGTAACTTAGGTCAGCATAATTATAAAGAACAACATAGATATAAAGTAGTATCTTAACACCATAGTCGCAATTATGTCCTATTCCTTTAAAGATATAAGTTTAAAGTCCAAAGTTCCACAAAAAAAAACCGTTTTTGCATTTTTGACTATGTCTACGTTTCTCAGTAAGAATTAAAACCGCCACTCTAGGCGACATTTTCACTTAAATCGATACTTCTTAATTTCCGGAGCTCAGACTGCAGACTTGACTTCGCACACAACTTCTTAATACTGCGACAGGAAGTTAAGAAATAGAAGAAAAAGCCAGTTACCTCCAGACCAGCATAGCCGCGGGCAGATAGTTAAAAAATAAAAGTTCCCTGAGACGAAGACGTTTTAATTTTATTTCCCCGAGATGTTCTTGGAATAAAAGACAAACATAAAAAGAAGATGCATATTAGCGTGCTTATGGAACTAAAGCCAGCGAAGAATTGATTTCTTTTGACAAAAGATAACGTTTGAATGTTGCTCGAAATAACTTGTTTGCCATCTGAATTGAACAAGACAAACAATAACTATAGTTTAGACAGCAAAAACTTTTACGAGCTTTGTTTCTGCCCTAGTTTAATTCCTTGAGTAGGTATATATTTGGAATTTGGACCTTCAATATTTAAGTACGTTTTGGTGCTAAATCAAAACTTTAAGTCTTCAAACTACAACTAGATACAAAGTTGTTTCCTTTTTACATTCAAAAGCATCTACTGAAACAAGCTCATGCTTCGTGTGTACATATCTCTATACAGCCACGTCAGTGAAGCCGACTGCGCGCTCCCTACCAGTCCTGCTCCCCTTGTACACGCCCGGCTGCGAATGCTATTGAACTGGATCGGAAACCACACGTTCAGAGAGAAACAAAGACTTCTCGTGAACAAGATAACATTCTCGATTTATAAATCTAACGCAATATTGGATTTGCTAACTGAATGTTTTAATGCCGCGTTGTAGCAATAAGCAAGTCATACAAACAGCTTTTGAGAGTACCTCAAATGCTTGAAGACTCGGTTTAGATTGTTTAAACGTACTTATTGTCCTAAAAAATCAAATATGAAGAAACGCTTTCTACCCCAAATTCTTAGCTACCATTTCATTATAGACTCAGAGGGGTGAAATTGTTAAATACCTGGGTGTGTAACTAAGATATTTGGCAGTAACTCACCCTTCTTAAACTTGGCTCGGTACCTTCGACAATAATTGTGTTCGTCTTAAAAACTGGAATAAACGATAAGTTTTTTTTGTGATTTTCCATTAGTACAGCACATCAGACGTGTGCGTTCCTGGCGTGATAAGGTTTTGCGCGTTATCTAGCGATACAGCGCTTCAAACTGAGTTCCGGTACAGTAGCCATTTGTTATCTACGCTTTAACGTTTTTTGCAAGTTTGCTGGAAAGGAGAATGACCACTTGAAACACTTTTTGCTCCTGATTTCACGAGAATTCTTGTACCAACATTAGGTTTTATTGCACAATTGCGTTGGTGTGTCAGAATATAAAAAGTGGACAGTTTTCTATCATGAAGAAAATGGATTGATAAAGAATTGTATCGAAAAAAAATGTAAGACAAAGTGTTTTATGGGCTGACTACGTCTGGTAATAATTAGAGCACTTTATTTTTTATTCATGAAAAAGTTAATAGCTGTACCTACATATTGAGATGCACATGTTTATTGAAGACCTTTTTAAAGATCAATCAAAAATTACAATGTAAGAAGCAGAAAACAGAAAAGGTAGGATATGAAAGTTAGGATAAGAGCTAGACCAACAATACTATCGCTAAGGAGAAGTTCTCTTTAGCAGGATGAGGAAGCTAGGTCCTAAATAAAGAGTCCAAAGTAAGGGTCGTTGTGTCATATTAATTTCGTCTCTCTGTTCTGTCTCTTTTTCCAAATAATTTGGTGTCGGCTTCCAGTATAACCGGATGCAGCTAAATACTAGTACTTTACATGGAGCAACTTTTTATCTGACCTTCGCAATTCAGTTACACGTTACCCCTTTAGACTGGTTGTTAGACTTTATAGCGTAAAAAACCGAAGACCAAACGTACACATATGTTTCAAAACACGACCTCAAAATCACTCTAAACTTGGACAATACAAATAAAGGTATATTGCGCTCTACGTAGACCTAACAATCAGGAAAGAGAAGTGAATAGAAATGATATTTTCTGCAATAAAGAGAGAACAGAGAAATATTATATTGCCATCTTATTAAAGATGATAACGACCACTCTTTACTGATTCCCTGGGGATCAAACAAAGTCCGCAATTGCAGCCACTCTCCCCTTGATGTTGTAATAAAAGGAATTTCGTGAACACACACATTTATAA
This sequence comes from Hoplodrina blanda, assembly GCA_949316365.1. Taxonomy (NCBI): domain Eukaryota; kingdom Metazoa; phylum Arthropoda; class Insecta; order Lepidoptera; family Noctuidae; genus Hoplodrina; species Hoplodrina blanda. The sequence continues at coordinate 15,754,614 of OX438587.1, read as the reverse complement.
ATGTGACTGTTAGTGTGTGCGTCAATGATGCAGATTGACAGCTGAGTGTATTGGAGTATCAATTGACAAAAAATTGAGCTCATGAGAAATTGCGTCTAAAATTCATGCAACACTCATGCACATTCATGCTTGACTGCACCAAGTCACAGCACAAATTCGGCAACATTTAATGATGTGTATTACATGTCTGCTTTGTTTTGCAGCATTACAACGTATTTAATAATTCGTGGACAATGGTGTGGGTTGTATGTTTATAATTCTCATTTTTATTTTATTACTGTACTATCTTTTAGCATATAACTGTTTTTTGTCTCTAATAAATAAAATAAACACCTGACTAATTGAATTCTAAAGACAGCAATTAAGTTACCGATTATCTTTTAATTCTAGACACAATAATACTTTAATTACTGTGTCTAGAGTAGTAAAGTTAGTGATCCAACTTTTTAAAGAAAACTTAGATAAAATGGTTCGGACCACGGTAAGTAATTGAGTGTTGAATTTTTATTCACACCACAGAATAATGATGTGAATGATGATGACTCAATAGTTTCCGGAGCGAAGTTTATTATAGAAGCATGTTATCGATACATTTCCGGGCTAAGATCCTTTTATACTAATGTCGTCATTACTGACAGATATACAAGGTATAGTTTTGCATTCTTGTGTAATTTCAGGTTGTCATAATTTATCCTAATTTTTTTTTTTTTATGTTTGACATTATTTCAAAATACTTCTCTTTTAAAGAACAAAATCGCCACGTTGCAATGCGGTAGGCAGTGTCGCGGCACTATATCACTTTTTTTTATTTTTTTTATTCATTAGTGTAAGAATCACTAGCATAGTGTTACCTCTTTGAATTTGAGACTTCCACAGCATTGAACAGAATAATGAAATGGTAAACATTGTACCACCCGTATGAATAACAATTTCAGAAATAGTTCGTTAGATTGTAATCAAATAAGTAGTTAAAATCTTTACTTAGCATGTTTGCATGAGTTATTTTAAATCACATACTATTATTTACGTTTTTAGCGACATAAATAATAGTTAAGCTATACATAAATCCTTCTCCAGTTATAATAAATCAAAATGATTGCGTTATATTAAGTTGCATCTTACACAAGCTGGAACATTCGATATTTTAGTATGCAAACCTCATACTATAATTTGCAAAGGAGTTTAAGATACCAGGTAGCCATAACATCGTAGGATGTCCAATTTTTATGAAGTTTATTCTACGTAGTCCAGGAATCTATTCCCAGAACATTGAGTCTTGCATTCCTGAAGATTTTTTTGAAGAGCTCCAAACACAATGACCGTATATTCTAAGTTGCGATGCAAATTCTGAGGAATGGAATGCGCTGCTGGCGTCTACATTGTCAAGACAAAAGAATAACTGGTCTCTAAAACAGAGAGCCATTCAAGTTTACAACACTATAGATTTGCTCAAAGGATTTTTCATATTTGGAGTTTGGACTAGTCAGTGTGGCTCTAATAGTTATGTTTGGTGATACAAAGAAAACATTATTGAATAACGTGTCTTTGATTACTTTCAGGTTAAATTAAATGCTAGTATTTTTGTTTTTCTCTATTTAAGTCCACGCTATTACGCCTCTTATTCACATCATACCTAGGTACTAATTCTTATTACTAAATAGAAAAACGAAAACCTAACTACTAAACCGATTTTGATAAAAATTTTACCAATGAAACGATTGACCAATCTGAGAGTAAGTAATACAAAAAGGAATGTAAAAAAATTCAAGTCGGTTGAAAAATGAGCATGACTGAGTTCTGAAAGGTAACAAAAAATACAACCAAATCGAAAAACCTCCTTTTTAATGTCGGTTAAAAAAACACTATCAATAGTGCAAGAGCGAGTTTCTTTGTCAAAGAACCTAAATGCTAGTTAGGAAGCCACACCATTCCTTGCTTACGTCAATCAATAACTTGTCGCATAACCTTAAGTTAGATGTAATATTATAGGTACCGCGCATTACTCGAAGGTCTACGACCTCTCATCAAAGCCTATTCACCAAACCGCACATCTATTGTTTGGAATTCCTATAACCAAGCTTACGGCGTACGGCGTATGACAGATCTGTTTAACGAAAACAAAGTGAATTGCAATACAATAGCGTATTTAGACAGAATTCCTGATTACGCATGCGAAATGCTAATGAACGAAGCACAGAAAGTCTTGTCACGGAGTTTTAGATGCTCGCTGCGGCCTGCGACTACGATTTTTCACTCGTGTTAAGTTACATCTTTGGTTACTGCTCCGATCCCATGGGCTGTAGCTTGATGTTATATAGCCTATACTATACTATTCCTCATGAATCTGGCTATCGTATACAAAAATGTTTGTTTCTATCCGAGTGGTAGTTCGAGAGATTAGGGGGTAAAACAAATGCATTATGCTTTGCTTTATTTGCTGTATATATATTAGTATCGATTTCTTCGTTGTGTCATCCTATGGTGTGAGCTCCCCTTGTTGTCAGTTAGAAAGATACAGAATGTAAAACTTCTCTATACAGCATGTAACAAAAACCCTGTCCGATCCTTAAGGGTATTATTCGGCATCGTACTGCGTACACATATACGTAACCATTTAATGGATTTGAGATTATTATTTTTCCCCAGTGAAAAAAAAAAAGAAGAAAGAAGAAGTAATTAAATTAAAATAAAACATAAAAACTGATCAACGGCAACACTGATCGGACAGGGTTTTTGTTACATAGTGTATATATTTATTGGATCTAGCGTTCCGCCCTGGCTTAGCAAGGGTGTAATGTAGATACTAACTATGCGTACAAAACCTTCCTCTGGAATCACTCTAAATATTGATGAAAACGGCATTAAAATCCGTTGCGTAGTTTTAAAGATCTAGGTAAGCGTACACACGGCGGGAAGCGACTTTGTTTTAAAATATGTAGAGATTTTACTTTAACATCTAAGGAATATTCAGTGTATCAGGTGTTACAAGATCTGTTCCTAAACCAAAGACCCTAAACAAAACGTTCAGTTGTATAACTGTGTAACACATGATTGTAACAGGGGATGCGAACCCCTTTTCGGGTCGGACAATTCCAATCTCGGGTTTTATGACAACATTTCGTTCATAATTATCAACAATCACAAGCACAAAACATTGAACATGTAATATTACTATCTGTATCAGAAGCTGATGACTTTTACAATCTAATCAGAACGTATAAATCGAAACGCTTTAGAGCAGGGGTAGGCAACTTAAAAAACAACTCTGTGCGATCTACCAATTACAGAATCAGTACTTCTTCATAGGCTTGACATTAAATCGTATTGCACATAATTAACATTGTACTATACTTATAGGAAACAGTTTACTTACAAGTACTTTTTTGTTTTATTAAGAAGGGAAATACAATTAAATTGAAGATTATTTTCAGTAACTACTTTAGTGTGAGCATTGCATCTGTAATTGACACGACTAATACCAGCAGTAGACTGTTTGGCCACCCCTGTGCTTGACCAATGAGGCAATCTTAAGCTTCCACGGTTCCACTGGTCTCCGCATACAGTCACGTAGGTTCCAGTTATTCCAAGTAACTTTCATTTGATCGAGTAGGATAGGTAGTTAATTACAAGAGAACTGGTGAAGTAATCATAGGGATCAAAGGATTACGATATTTTACACTTTGATCTTGGAAAATCGATGTTTTTAACATTGAGTACCCAAGTTTATTAAAGAAACCCTTTGATTCTTTGCTAATTGCATTCAGAAAGTTTATGATCACCTATAGAAGCTATATACCAGCCTGTATTGTTCCATTGCAGTGTAAAGGCGTCACACAGAGAAGGCATGAGTATTGATCACCACGCTTGCTCAATGCGGATTGGCGATTGTAGACTTATATTCAGTTCAGGTTTTCACACGATGTTTTCCTTCACAGATATCAGTGATGTTTTAGATAATCTTGATAACTAAAAAGTACACATAAGTTGACAAAGTCTCATTGATACTTAGATAAAAGCTCAAATGTATACGGAGAAAGTGAAGCAGCGAGTGCAAATCCTGAAATAACCGATATCTGACCACAGCCTGTGGTAGTGACGACAGGCTAGAGAAATTGATTGATTGATTGAATCAGGCTATGGAGCGACCATACATAGCCACGAGCGAAATTTGGAGGTAAATGACAGGATATAACAGACTGTTACCGATCGTTTGACGCCATTTCTATCATTTGAACCACTGTTTGAGCAATATGCTCCATAGAGTTATCCGGCTCTTAAAGCATATTAAATATCAAAACCACGTGCACATTTTACGTTGTATGTCAACTTTGTAGTGAATGTGACTTGAATTTCTATGCTTTAAATGTTTTGGCTTCTTGAAATAGTTGACTTGCTGTATTATGTAGTCTGTTGTAACTTGAACTTATATTTCTATGCTTTAAATGTTTTGGCTTCTTGAAATAGTTGACTTGCTGTATTATGAATTCTTTCGTAACTTAAACTTATAATAATTATTATTCTTGTTTTTGCGAATTGTTGTCATGTCGTTCTTAGTTATAAGCATTGCTAAAATAGGTGCCAATTATAACTAACAGGCTTTCGTCAGCTTGAATTTTTTTACGGATTCTTAATTATTTTGAAAACAAAATATCGCCTATGTTACTTGCTGATAATGTAGCTTTCCATAGGTGAAAGAATTTTTAATTCAGTCAAGTAGTTTTTCGGTTTATCTATTACACACAAAAAGATTATTTTCCTCTTTATAATATTAGTTTAGAAGTTTAGATTATGGGACTGTGCTGTATTTTAAATCTTGTTTTTGTGAAAAATAGCCTTCTGACTTGCTCTTATTTAGTTAGTTTAGTTGTATTACCTGTTTAGCTAAATATTTAACTTGATATAAAACGCCTAAAAATTTTAAGAAATATTCATTGCTGTAAGTACTTGTGGTTCCGACTGAGTTATTTTATAATACACAAAAAACGTTGCGTGATGCTAACAATCATCTTTGGCGGTGGTCTAACGAACTACTTGAACCACCAACCTCGATATAGTTCAACCACTTAATTGACCATTATAATTACTTATATTAATAGCTCTACTTAAATTAATAACACACCTTATTATATAATCTTTTCTACTACATTATTTGTACTGTAATCAAAACATCGATGTTTTATTGAATCACGAAGCGTAAAATCTCGTGTGTTTCTTACCAGTAACACCGTAGCTGAACAATTACGAGCGATCCATCTTCTCGTACGAAATATTCTCATTTATTAGCCAACGGAGCCGAATGCAGCAGAACTTGATCGCTCGAGGCACGCACCGGCCTCCAACCAAGTGAAATGCACAAAATCCATTCTGTTTTATCTCGTTAACAACCCCGAACGAACGAAAACTAGCCGTCTGCTCCGGTGTTAGAGTCCAATTTTACTAGCACTGCCGATTTTATTCTGGAGGTGACGTGGACGGGGAAAAAAGTGAGCAAACGATTTTAGACCCATCTGCTCTGTGTTAGAGTTGAGAGTTGAATAGCGACTCTTGTATTAAGGGTCGTTTGGGTAGCAGCATGGTAAATTAGAGCCTGAACTTTTAGGATAAGGTTGAAGTTTGTGTGGGGATTGTTTTATACGATTTTTTATGGTGGTCGCTCGGCAATCAGCTGTTTCGGCACGCGCTCTCAGCCCCCTGGGACGGGATGATGTCAGCCTCGCTCCCCAAACATGCGAGAGCTAGATATTTCTATTAAATTTTCCCTAAAATTTTGCCTTAACTTAATTTAGTTGAATATGGCTCGTGGAAATTTGCGTGCGTTCAGCTAAAATCGTGTGAAATATTTTAATGAACGTTGGTAGTAAAAACAACGCCATATTTTTTAGACTAAATTATTTACTTACTGCTTTGAATATCAATTTAGAAGTGATATAGTATCTATACTATACGTATAATAGTAGGTACTTTCTCCGACAAAGTTTATTACTTACACAAATGGGTAACAATAACAAAAGAGAACTTAATACTTCCTACCTTCAAAGTTTCTGCTCTGTTGAGCAATTAGACACCTAGTAAAAACAGTTCTGGTATTTAATCTCTAGGTCTATCTTTCTGCCTCAAAAGATACCCAATTCTTACGCTTGTTACGAAATTACTTGACAGCTGCATGTCGCATCTGTGACAGTAGGCCAGTCACCATCCAGGGTTGCGGATTTTGTTTGAAAGATTTGCCGCGGCCCTGGAACGCAAAGAGCATAAGGAGGAACACGAATGGGTCAGACACTATATTGCTTTGCTATCAAGGACCAGAATAGCGCTAGATTTCAGTAAGTAGTCACCTAAGGGCGCTTTCAATTTATGCGTTTCTTGGCGGCCTGCTGCGGTGCCGAAGCGGTGCGTTAGACGTACAGCGCACGGACGATCCTCTTTTTTCATACAAAACGCACGGTGCGGCAACAGTGCGGCGCCGGTACCGCGAACGCTCGACAACCGGATTACCGGATATAGTATAACGTCCGTTGCCGCACCGTGCGTTTTGTATGAAAAAAGAGGATCGTCCGTGCGCTGTACGTCTAACGCACCGCTTCGGCACCGCAGCAAGCCGCCAAGAAACGCATAAATTGAAAGCGCCCTTAAAATGACACAAGGAAACCAAGTCAGCAACATAGAAAACATGACCAATTTGTGAACCTTCTTTTTTTCCACTTTTAAGTACCTACTGCCTATCATCCAAATACATGAAGAAACGGTAACAAGACCAATTAAAACGTCAGTAACGAAATCCTATCGTCTCAAGCTAACACCCCCAGCAGTACAGATAAGCAGGCTAGTGTAAATAATAATGGTGATAAAGCTACTTCCCGACCGTTTGCAGTGAACACGATAGCTCCATGTTACTGAGAAATGAGCCTCGTTTGTAGATAACTGATTTTTGTAGATCTTTATATGTATAATTCTTCTGTATTTGTGCATGTCACTGAACTTCTAAACGGCTGGACCGATATTAATGTTATTTTTTTGCGAATGTTTGAGTGGTTCCCTGGGTGGCTTAGATTTACAATTAATTGGAGTCGGTAGGAGACACTGTAAGCCTACGTTCGGGTAAGACAACGTCTGTCGTACAAAATACTACCTAACTGTTCTTTTCTGAGCCCCTGGTATAGTTTTTGCCGGCGTTACACATAGCTTCACACATTAGGAACACATTTGTTTGAAGACTGAAAATTGAGACGGAAAAGTGCGATAAATAGGTAGTTCATACTTTACACACTTATGCATTTGAGCAATTGAAGTAAACTATTGTACCTAATCTAATACTAGTAGGTACGGTATTTAAATCATTAACTAAGTATTTAAAGAGATAACACTTCTAATAATATCTTATTCATTATTTTTTGTAGGAATTATATACATCGACAGGCATCGCGCTTCGTACAAAAGTAGTCTATTCCAGCAAGATTTTAAATCACAAATCAATTTGAAATTCAGTTACAGTTACCGGCACGTAAGTTGGCAAGAGTTTTTGTAGTGGGGGAAGTTTGCGCACGCACAATTTCATACATTTTTATATGCGCGAACTTAGCGCACTACGAAAATCTCTTGCCAAGTTACGTGCCGGTAGTTATATTTAACGAGAAACTGACTGACTACAAGCCCTACAGCTACAAGCTACAGTGCCCTTATCCTGTCTACAAAGTTTAATGGAGTCTAATTACTTATTGATCAAAATATGACTAGGCTACCATAGCATGGAGTGCGTTGTCGGGAAAATCCTATCTACGACTGCGCAGAAGTGACAGTAATTTGAAGCCTACTAAAATAATGGAAATGGTTCACAAAAAAAATTAACAGATTTTTTTGACCAATAAATTTTTGAAGAGATATTTTGTTTGTTTAAACGCTCTAATATCAGGAACAACGAGTCGGATTGAAAAGTCTTTTTTTTATTTGATAGCCAGATTGATGAGGAATAGTATAGGCTGAAGAAGTTGCAGGAAACAATTGTATTAACTTAAATAACATTCATTCTCCGCCAGTTTTTCGGGTGCCTTTATTTACACTTTACTTTAAATATTTCTATTTGTAAAGATAATAAAGATATTACACTTTGCTCACCACAAAAATTAAAATAAAAGTAAGTACCGCATAATTAATACTTGGAACTCGAAAACAAAAGAAAAGCGCTTTTGTGGTTCTGTTTCATTTGTTTCGAACAAAAAGTTACAAGAAAAAATAGAATAGTAACGGCGGAACACAAATTTTATTTTTTTAGATAAGATTGCTACTTACATAAACTATTTATTGACAATAAAATATTATCGTACATAAACAACACTATAAATTCTTTCATTCGTTACGGAAAGTATGAGGAAAATTAAATGAAGCGAGCAGCATCGATATCTGAGTGTTATTGCCAAATTGAAAGGAATATTTTAATGTTATAAAATATATTTTAGCATAATAAAGCTATAACCTAAAGTATCGTGAGAAACAACAAGGTGTAGTTTACGAAAATATGTAAAATGGAGGTGATAAAAACGAGCCAAGTGCCAAAGGGTTCCGCACAATACTTTTTTACACTTCATGCAAAAACGCGTCTACTTTATTTTATTTTTTTTGTTATTGTTGTGGTCATAGTGATACACACTGTGAATATTTGGATTCTCTACCTATTACCGTTCATAAGATACAGCCCGCTGACGGACGGACGAACAGAGTAGGCTTAGTAATAGGGCCTCGATTTTTTTTTCTTGTCGTTGTGAAATCCTTATGGACACCTAGACTGCTTCACTGATTAGTCAGTCTGAGCAGTGCCGGACGCTTACCGGATAAAACCACACTCCTGCCATGGTCAGAGACCATTTCGTGCAATGTTGAAGTAAAATATTTTTTTTGTTTAATATTTTTTTTTACAACGTTCTAGGTACATAGGTATTTTATGTTTGAGCTATATTTTAGTTCATCTATTTTACTTATAGATAGCATAATGCAGGGGAGAAAACTCAAAAAATTTAAACCAAAATTTAAAAAATTGTGTTTATTATTTTTTTTCACAACGTTTTACATAATTATGTTTTAGCTATATTTTAGTTTATCTATTTCACTTCTGGACCTACAAAGGAGGCGAAAAAGCTAAAAAAAAACTAATTTATAAAAATTGTGTGTTTATTAATTTAATCATAGGTTCCCCTTGGCACCTTGACTACGGAACTCTAAAAACATGACATCGATAAAATTCATATACCTACTCTACTCCTAAGTTATGCATAACTTTGGGATCGACTGTACAAACATCACAGTCTAAGACAATACTGAGACTGTTGTAACGACAAACTGTTGTAGGTGTGAAGCATTGTTGGCTTCGGTCGGAATATCTTAAACTAGCTGCTCTCTGCGACATCGTCGTACGTGTGAATTTTTTAACCCGCGTTATGTTTTAGGCTGCTGCTCCGCTCCTATCGGTCGTAGCGTGATGTTATATAGCCTATACTATTCCTCATGAATCTGACTATCATACTCAAAGATTTTTTTGCGAATCCGAATGATAGTTCCAGAGATTAGCGCATTTAAACAAACAAAAAACCTCTTCAGCTTATATATTCTATTGGTATCCCCGAAGGGTTAGGCAGAGGTGTACCCATTAGTACACACATTTCGCCAGTTATGTTTAAGTCACATGTAATAGGGAGCAAGCCTATTGCCATCAACCTTACACAAATTCAGACTCCGAGGCTGCCTGTCTATATTCCTATTTATATTCCTCATTAATCTGGCCATCTTATACAAAAAGATTTTTTCCAATCGGACTAGCAGTTCCAGACATTAACTCGTCTAAACAAACATACTAACAAACAGAAAATCTATTCAGTTTTATAATTATAATAACTCCGCGCTAGGTTTTTGTTGACCTTATTCATTCACCGACCGTACCGCTGATGTAGAAGTTACGGCTTCTTTAATGGCGTTGGTTGTTTACTATATTAAGAGCCTGTTTCACAATCTTCGAATAAGTTCCGATTAAATTATTTGGCACATTATTTCATACAAATTCTGTTCCGTTTTTAAAGTATCTGGAGAATAGCGTTTAATCAAAGGTCGTGAAACAGGCCCTTAAAGTTTATTTTTGTAATTCCACAATATGCCGTAAATGTGATTCTTCTAAGATCAGTGGCGGATCGTTCTTCAATATTCATAATTCTCTTGACGTTGATCTCATTCCAATATACTCAGCGCACACTTTTTTCTTCCTCTACCTACCTATCAAAATTCATGGGGTGAAAAATATCGCATAGCCAACTGACCACCAAGCTAAGTAACTTTGACCAAAAATTCTGGCTGGGAAATTAATACTTTTGCTGTTGTGGCCGAATATACCTAGCTATTAATTTGTACCTTCCTTTTTTACTAAGTACTGTTCCGACCTATTTCAATTCATACTCCTTTTTTTTACTTCGAACTACTATGTATTTCTTACGTTGTGAACTGTGTTACTTTTCTACTCTATGTCTTTTTTCTTTGATTTTGTTCCTTATGATGAAACATGTAACTTTTGGCTTCGTAAAGTATCTTTTTACACTAGATTATATATTATTTTTCACACAATCCTTCCATCTTTTTTTTGGGCCTCTTCTTATAAAGCCATTTTACATTTACACAAAGCTTCACACTTTTCTTGTGTCTCAAGATTCTTATTCTTTTTCGCAGCACCTCTATATCATTACAATTTACTTCTGAGTTTTCCAGCCACAGCTCTATTTTCAAACTCTCTTTCATATTTATAAGCATTCTCATCTTATTCATTACAAGCTTATTTCAATGTAAAAGCCCAAATGTACCAAAAACAAAATCAAACTCTTTTAAAATTTATCTAATACTGTGGCCTGCCATCCTGAAAGCCATGGGTGATTACGACCAGTAATACAGTACGATACTCAAGCTCAGATCTCGCCGTGCGTAAAGCAATTTGATTGGTTGAATCTAGTTTCCAAGCAATGCTTGAGCCTTGAGTTAGATTCTGTAATACGGTTATCGTTAGATGATATTGCTACCATAACTGTTGGTCTTCATAAAAACTCAATACTCAGCAGTCATCGCTGGCCACATGTGTGTTGAGAGCAGCTGCAAATGACACGTTAAATTGCACTCAAATAGTTTCCTAATTGCTTCATCAGTTTTTATTCGTGTTACCGACGTATCTGCTAGCGTGACGAGACTTAATAATAATAATATAGTCTTTACTATATGAATATCTTCTACTATTACATCGCCAATTGGATCATCAACTCGAGACATCTCCTTAAATACTTTCCATTGCTCGCTTGGATCGTAAAACCTTGATGCAAGCAGTAGATAAAGCAGCATTGGACGGGACTCGTACGTCTTGACCGACAAAGTCCGTTGCACCATATTTTAGAGTAAACAAATGTGCGTAATGTTTTTATTGATAAAGTTTTATCAAGACAGTTTGGTTAAATACTTGCATCAATAGAGGATATATTGACATCGCGTGTGGGCAGGATTTCATAATGTTTTTATTTTTTTCATTCAGTTTTGGATCAATGAGATTTATTTACTCACCTAGTTATTATTTTGTACATATCACAATATTTACATTACATTCATTCGTTAAACGAAATATCCATTTTCCATGATACAAACACAAACAAGTTCATTAGATGCTTTAGATAGGTACATTATATGCTTTTTAATGATTTCTAAAAGCAAATTGAAACGATATTTCTTTGTTAAATTATTCTCAAACGGTTCGAATATTCTCATACTTCATACAAATATTCTTTTGAATTTTTGATAACCAATCATCAACACCCACGTTGGAATCACGTGAAGTGTAAGCCATTTTAATTTCTCCTTCATTTCTGTATGAGGTACTAGGCGAGCAGAAGGCGCCAGGACTCTGGCTAGTATAATTGGAATCAGTGTGCATTGTAGCTGTATCGAGCATCCCTAATCCATAGGAAGTGATCCATCAGCGGCTTATCGCGCAGGAAACATGGCGTACATAACGTCCACTGGGTTTTTTATTAGACGCCTTCTCGCCTCCTCGGATAACTTGTGAAATATACACGTTTCCAAGAATAAGGGGATCCCGCTCGATGTAGAATAGCTATGTTGTGTTTATTTGAGTTGCATCCAGCGAGTTATGATGTCCTGGTATCTACTGTCGTAGGTACCTTGAATAAATCACAAATTAACTAAACAGAGCAGATTTCCTTTATTTTTCTTAAAAAAATATTTTTTTTAACTTAACAATAAAATATAACTAGCTGTCAGTTTTAATTAATACTTACACATTAAAGTGTAAAATAACTTAAATTTTGTTTATAAAAATGGGGGTTCAAAAAACACCTTTAGATGCTTAAAGACATAAAAATCTTTTATGAAGTGTTAAAATGTAAAGTAAAGGGTTTTGATTAAATCAAGCATCTGTATTTGCTTTTGTTAATTGTTATTTCTAAATACTAATCTTAAGCAGATATCTATTGTAAAAGACTAAAAGTTGCATAATTAGGTACCTGATCAACTTTCATCTGACACGGCCATTGCCTTTAAAACGTAACGTTTACTAACACCAAACGTGTTATATAATTTACTCGTAGAAACATTTTAAATAAATGAACTACCTAACAAAGAATCTCGGCCGTGATAAATTGTTGTACCTACTTCTCTGTGAAACTGTAGTCGGGCCTTTTTAGGGTTCCGTGTTCCGCAACGAAATTGGCAATGTGAAAGCGTTTCATTATTTCTGTCGTCCGGTCCGGAATTTGAAATCTTAGTTGATCTTTTGCGAATTTTTATGGATTATGTTTCTGAGAGCCTAGTACCTACGAGGGAATAAACGTAACGTAATTTTAATAGATTTTTAAATTGGAAATACCTACCGGTTTTGGATATGTTTATTTAGTTTTAAAAGCTTTACTCACATACTAGCTTCCACCCGCGATTTCGTCCGGGTCAAAGTTATTATCTCTCGGGAACAGTACATTTTTCCGGAATAAATAGTAACCTATGCTTGTTTAACCAATTTAAAAATCAACTCAAATCGAATACTATACCAACGTCAGTGTACTCGTGGGGTAAGCTTTCGATTATACAACAAATGACAATTTGATCCAAATAATCTACGAAAAATATTTTACATAAGAATACAATCTAAAAGAAACCGTAGTTTTTCTATGCATATTAAAAACTTAAATTATGCAAATTAAAAAAAAGAGTTTGTTAGTAGTGTAAGTACCTAATAAAATTATACAACTAATTAAAAAACATAAATAAACGGTACTCACAGGAGTTAAGAAACGTAAAGAAGTAGGCGATGAGATGTAAGAAGTAGGCGAGGGAACTATTGGGCACAGTGACGGGGAACAAAACAAAATGACTTAATAACAACATGTTGTAAAGTTGGGCAATCCGTCGGGTCGGCCCGTAATAACACGGTGCGGCCTGACCGATGCGGGCGACGGGGCCGACACAGCCACCAATTTTTAGTTTAAAACACGGTACAGAGTATGGACTTATAGCGATTTGATCTACATCTTCTAATATACTAGCACAGGTATTTCATATACTTCAGAGGAGACCTACGTATGCCATATTGTAGAAGTTACTGTAATAAATGAATTTGAAACGTAGAAACTATTTCGATAAAACGCTCGGAAAAAAAAATCTATCTTTGCTATACGTAAAAAGTACATTTTCTTTAAAAAAACTCAATTTTCAATGAGTTTCGACTTCGCATATCGATCTACTTATTTATTGTTCACTTACCCATATGTTTTAATTACTAGTAGATCTGTGATTTTCACGCTAATAACATTCTTTTTGTCACAATATTTCATCTTACCAATATGTTTGTAAAACCATTTATAACAAAATATATCCAATACTCTACAAAAACCTGTTCTATCGGTAACTTGTGCTTCGATTAGTTACTTTCGTTTAAACTGGACCAATCTCCGCTGGAATGTGCCCAAATTAACCTCTTGACATTAACGACTGTTCTCGATTTACCATTCCAGCTAACTTGTTGTGGTTAACTGCAATTATTTAGGTAGGTACTATCTCTTTAAAGAATCGCAATATTTTATGATATGGCTTCAAAGTATTGTTTTACTGTCAGAAAGTAATTATGCTGATGTTAATTTATTGGTTCTGGTTAGATTTTGCAATCAGTAAAACTTCTGGATTAGAATTGCACTACTACAAATGTGTATGAACACTAAGACCTACAAATCCATTAAAAATTCTGCTAAGTGATTGACACTAATATGGACATCGCCAAAATTATTTCACGACGTCGTTTATCCGCTTGTCGCTACTCTCATGTGTTGCACCACGTAACCACCAGTAAATAACTTCAGAGCCCCGACTGAGCACTAAAACGCTGAGCTGTAAAAACGTCCATTCGCTTTACGTCGACCATTGGCAGCTGCAGCGATATTTCGCATACTTTAATACCTAATATACATATTAGTGGTATCGTAAATACATAACAGGAGAACTAAATGTCCGGATGAATTTTGGCTCGGTGCAGTCTGACCAAATCTATTCAGAAATGAGAATTTGGTTTGCAAGCCAATTCGGGCAGGATTTGTTAGGTTTGTCGTTGAAAAAGCTCATTCTATAATAATTTGAAATAGATGTCTTACCTTAATTTCGTATGTTTATTGTGAACGAGTTTGAAATTCACTTGATCCGTTCGATTAAAATCAATCGATATCTAAAAATGCGGTTCCAACTCCGACACTTTATGATCCCCAGAAAAGAAAAACACAACACCATACTTAAGGACCCCTTCAATTTCATATGACCCTGGTACCCCGGCCTCCCGCGTTACATTCGGACTGTCATATAGATGACGCTATAGTTATAAAAGTGCGCGTCATGTGCGCTTTATATCTCGTAAGTGCGGCACACATCTGGCCGCCTCGTTACTGCGTCTTACGGAGATACTCTCCCATGAATTATGGCTTATATTACTAGCCTTGTGACTTTTATTAAGTGTTGTAGTCACACCGAAGAGACTACAGACAGGATGGAATATAGAACATAACTTTTAGTCGCTTCTGGAACTAAATCAATGTAATCTTTCGCTCCGCACCTCCCTTTCGTGAAGGCAATCAATCCACATAGTCAGACCGCCGAGTGAGCTCGCCAAATACGTGCTCCAATTAATGTGACTTGTAAATCACTAATCAATATTCAACAAAGATCAACAAACAACACGCAGATGCTCCGTTTCTTTAAGGTCGCTAATTTAATAGATTTAGAATGGCTTGAATGAATAAGGACGAAGATAGTAGTAGGTTTTGGTGAGATTGCAGCCAATCCTGAGTAAAGTTTGAAATTCCGAACCTAAGAAATTCTTTGAAAGGACAAAATTTTCACCCGTACTTTCATTAATTTCGATGTTACAAATTTGATACACAAAATCAATGCTGCTACCTCCCGGAAACAGTTTCGAATGTAAATCATAAATACTTCGTTACAAGTTTTCCATCTCAATCAACTGATGTTTATGATGGCTGACTCTTCAGTTGTGAACCGATACCCTTTGTGGGTGGCGTGGCGATATAAAAAGATTTCATCCGATAACATTGTTACCAGTATGTTTACTTTCATATTTGATAATTACGTCGACGAACTTAATCATTTCTACAAACACGTAGTTAGTGTTAGTTTCTTGGAAGTCAGTGGACCAGACATCGGCTTGACAACTGTTGTCACGGCTATTCTCCATTAACTATAAATCTTTTGCGTGTAACATCGTTAATAAACGTATTATAAACATGGGTGCTTTCATAATTTTATCGCGTAAGAACCTATTAATGTTCAGTGATCAAAGGTTCGATGATGGCAACACCGTACCGTATGTTAGTCACCACTCGTTCCCCACATTGATTATCGTAGATTGCATCGAAAATAAACACCAGCTAGTTTGAAGTCATGACTATGTCTTTTTCTGAGAATTTCGTTATCTCGAAAATGTTGAAGTATCTGACGTTGTTTTGTCCGTAGTTAATTTTACAGTAGGTAATTAAGCTTAATACTGCAGAGAAGAAAAAACAGCCACTCCGTTTCCATCTTCGTTAGAGTTGTAAAAATGGCTGAATTTGAATCTAGTTTTGTAAGACCAGGGACTGCGCATTATTGCAATTTTCTTTTAGTTTTCTAATGAACTAAACTCTTTTGCAAAAAAAACGGGCACTTTAGATTTTTTTCTTACTTCAATGAAGAAGAACAAGAAATAGGTTTTATTAATTTGACGATGTATTGGCATGTTATTTGAAGCATCCTGGCATGATTCTTTACGTTCCAAATTTAAAATTAATAAAATAAAAATTATTATTATTGTAGATTATTCTAAAACTGCTTTACTATGGCGCGAATTGCTAAAACGATTTTTAACTGATTACGATATTTTTAAACTTTTTGGATGTTATCTGCAAATTAAACAATTTAATCTTTCTTTTACAACATTAAATACCACTTTTTGATATGAGTGATAAAGCGATAAGGGCCGGTATAATTATAGCCCTACTTGAAGAAGGTTGTTGTTGTTGTACTTGAAGAACTTTACGTGTCTCAGCGGCTAAATGTGAGTCGTTCAACTGTCCACAGGACTTGGCAACGGTATCAAGAGACCGGTTCGGTCAAAAGAAGACCCGGTTCGGGAAGAAAACGATGCTCAGAACCAAGAGATGACCGCTTTTTGGTGAGTCAGGCGTTGCGGAATCGTAAGGCGTCAAGTGTGGACCTGAAGAAGAGCCTTGAAGAAGTAAGAGGAGTAGAAGTTAGCTTGTGGACGGTCAGGAGGAGACTTTTGGCTGCCAATATCAGGAGTTACCGCCCAGCTCGGGGCCCTAAATTACTCCATGAGCACCGTGTTGCTCGACTTCAGTTTGCTCGGAACTGTGCTTCATGGACTCTGGGGACTGGAATAAAGGATTTTTTTTTGATGAAGCTAGAATCTCTTTGTGTGGAGAGGACCGACGCCGGCGAGTGCTGCGAAGACCACGGGAACGCTATGCGGAAGTGTGTTTCGAAGAAATCACTCCTTATGGCGGAGGCTCCGTTATGTTTTGGGCAGCAATTAATTCGACGGAGCGTACGGAGTTAGTTTTCATAGAAAATGGAACATTAAATGCACACCGGTACATAATGGAAGTCCTTATTCCATATGCACAACCCACATTGACTGCACTTGGGGAAGATTCCATTTTTATGGACGACAATGCTTGCCCGCACCGTTCTGGCGACGTGGAAGCGTACATGCAAGAAGTTGGGATCCGTCGTTTAGATTGGCCAGCTCGAAGTCCTGACCTCAATCCAATTGAGCATGTCTGGGATGTTCTAAAGAGACGGGTAAAATCAGTGCAACCTGCTCCACAAAACATCAGGGAGCTAAAAAGAGTCATTGCAGAAGAGTGCGAATGTATTCCTCAAAACGTTATTAAAAACATCGTGGAAAGCATGCCCAGAAGGATTCAAGCTGTGATTTTGGCAAGAGGAGGTCACACTCGATATTAGGTTTTTACATTTGTAACTTTATTTAATTAAAAAAAGTAAAAAAAAATCTTGTCTTATTTGCCGACCACTTCTTATTGTTTGGGCGTGTACATAGGTTTTAAAGAATCCGTCGTTTTTTTTTCTTTTAATTGCCCGAATTCACTTCACGCGCATTAATTTACACGATTATAAGTATACAGACTACGTCAAAGAAATAAATTTCATTTAATTAACTCAAATCGACCTTAGAACGTAAATTTCCTTAGGTGCCCGTTTTTTTTGCAAAAGAGTGTAGTTGTAGGATGTGAACCGCGGTTAGAGTATCGATTAATCCCTATTCTGTCACGTCGGTTCTACTCTCATACCAGATTTTTCTAGCTCGATCGTGAGAAAGTTCCATAAACAGTGATCTGCGAGGCAGCTCACTGTGATGGGAGTCCAACATTCATTCGACGCTTATCCCAAAGAGCGCGCATGTTCAAACACTCGTTCACTTTTCTTTTGAAACAGGTTTCTCTGAGCAGGCTGTGCGTCGTGACTTAGTTAACAATTTATTGTGAATTGTTTACTTGAATACTTTTCCATCGCGCTCATTGTTGGATCACTGCTAATATCACTAGTGTGTCAGATCTCTCCAGTCGAGCACTATCATAATTTACATCGTCAATTTCCTAGACGATAAAGTTTCTAGACGTGGTTTTTATCTCATAATTATCGCTGATTCACAGAAGGCTAAGTAAATTGCGGCAGTTCTCCGACGACTTTATTTATACGTGTTCTTGGAAAATGTGCGTCGTTGTAATGCGTGGCGGGTGTCGATCAGCGCGCATGCGCGCAGCCAGCCGTAGTAATGCGCGCTGCGCCCGCGCGGCCGACCCCACCCATTGTATGGAGATCGGGAACCACATAGATCAGTCAGCAGATAGGTCAGTGCTATGGATGCGTGGGTCGGCTGTGACTTTATGTTTGGTGAATGAAAAGATGCTTTGTGTTGAATTGCTTAGTTTGCTTCTTCAGAAGAATGAGCAATTCAAGATCATCAATCTCTTTGGAGTGTATGTGCCTAGCAGTCAGTGAATACCGGTGTAACGATCTAATAATAATGGTTTTAAATCACATATTTTTTAAACTTAAAAGTTGTAAAAGCTACCAATATCAGTCCAAAAACTGCATACAACATAACATATTTAGTTGGTACCATAATACCCAAGTTATGTTACCAAACCAAAACAGCACAGTAGTGAGAAAAAAGTTTTCAAGGCAGCCTCTTCTTCCGCCCCACACAGGGCGGAAGGACTCATTTGATGATTTTTACCACCTCAAAAAAAAAAGCCTCTTCAAATTATGCGACGTAGTCGGTCTGTCGATCACACACCACCTACACAAGCTTCACAAAGTCGAAATACTATTGGTAGATTATGCAGTTCGATCGCAGCGATGAGCTCATACGTATTCTCTCAGAGAACGTCACCCATTAGACGGCACACCATAGAATATAGCTACGAACATTCACAACTACAGCGGTGCATTTCAAATGTTTAGCCGATGACGTAGCGTGTCCTCACAGAGGAAGCCAAGCGTTAGGTATAAATCTGGCCGTCTGTTCGCAACTTGGTGATGTAATTGATAGATATGCACTAGTGATAACAGGGAGGTCGCTGCGCATGTGCGTAGACCAGAGACTAGTGCGTAATGACGTTAGTGTAGCCCTCGTTAAGTGTTAGGGATGATGATCACTTCTTCCCAGCAAAAATACTTGGAAGTTTATACTAGGATATCTTTTGTAAGTTTTGACGTTTAAAAAGTGCTGTATCAGTAGTCAGCATGTGGCTCGCGCTGATACGAAAGAATACGAAGATTTGGGTAAACTTATTGGAAGGTGGGCAGAACATATAATTACGAGCAAAAAGACAAATGATCTGATCTAGGGACGTAATAGAGTGGAGCACTGGTGCCTAAGGCAACACAATAGAAAATCTAGGAGACAGTGTCATAGATGGGAGGACGACGTTAGAAGAATAGCGGGATTAACTTGGAGAAGACAAGCACAGTATGGCAAGCTTTAGGGGAGACCTATGCTGGAAAGCAAGGAGATCTTGGTGTAATAGTAATTAAACTTAAAAAAAAAATGTTAAGTATACAAAAAATGCACAACAATAGTACAAAAAATGACGCTAACTCATCATGCTGCAAAAACTGTTAAAAAAATCAACTTGAACATCAGACATAGACAATAGGTACAAGCTCATCGCTTCACCTAAACTTTATTACAGTAACAACTTACAATGATGAAGTACTGATAGATATGCACCGGTGATAACAATGTGGTCTCTATGCATAGACTGCTAAAATGCTGACGTCATATTATGTCCTCACTGATGTTGCTTAGCGTTAGGCACAATAGGGTGCTCACTTTATCAAGATAGTTTTGAGTTAAATTGTGTTTGAGTACCATAGTGGTCACGATATGGACAGCATGATGAGGTAAAAATAAAACAATATCCTCCTCTCCAAATTTTGGTCAAAGCGGCCAATCTCAATGGAGTCTAGCGAAGTGCGCAAGAGATAATTATAGTGTAAAGTGGGTGCGCAAACACAGGTGCAGTCCCTCTTTCATTACTCTCGCAAAAATCCGACCTAGGAATTGAAACCAGAACGTCACGCTTAGCAGTCGCGTTTGTGACCACGAGACTAATGAGCCAGTCAAGAGGTAGTGATGGTAGGTAAACATATATACTTATTTAGGTATACATAATTATTTACGGTGTAAAAATCACTGTTTAAGGGAGTGCGCAACGTCACGCACACGAAACATTGTGTTTATGTGCACAGGTATTTAAAGTATGTATTTTGAACTTGATTTCGTAAAAAACCCTTAAAAAACTTGGACCTTTGACCATCGATATCTTCTAGGATCAATACCTTCAAGATTTACCAGAAGGATCCCAGGTATAGGAATAACATGTAACTTTCGGATTCATTAATATTCTGATGTTTACACCCGTTATCGTTGTAAGTAAATGTATATGGGCCACGTCATGTCGAATGATGTGGAAGAATTATAGGCAACATGTCCCTAATTTATTCTAAAAGTCAGTTTTGATTATGAATATGGATATGATTTTGCTACAAGGACAGATACGTTAGAGGTAGCAAGAGGTAGGTAGGAAAAGATGGGTGTAATAAATATCTATCTAAATATACACTATAAAAGCTAAAGATCCCTCACTCACTCATTTACTCATCACAAAATATCGAACACCGCTTGAAGTAAAAAGATGAACTTTGCCAAGAAGGTAGTTTATAGTTAGTTAGTAGACGTCCGCTAATAAAGGATTTTCCAAAATCTAAACGTGGGTCCAAAGTTTGTATGGAGAAATCAACATTGACGCGGACATAGTTTATTATAAATCTAGAAATAATCCCTTTTCAAAAGGTAGTTTAGTATGGAGAAAAATCGAAAATCTGACAACCAGTCCTACCAAAGGGTATCGTATTACCCAGTTACTGGGTTGTGGAGGTCAGATAGGCAGTCGCTCTATGTAAAATACTGGTATTCAGCTGCATCCGGTTAGACTGGAAGCCGACCCCAACATAGTTAGGAAAAGGCAAGGCAGATGATGAGTTTAGTATGGAGAAGAATGGCCAAAAACTCCATATTTACTCTTCTATACAAATATAATAAAGCTGATAAGCTTTCCTTTGTTTGTTCTCTGGAACTGCCAGTCAGATTAGAAAAATATTTTTGAATATGATAGCCAAATTCCTGAGGAATAGTAAATGCTACATAACATCACACTTTGATCCACGGGAGCGAAGCAGTTACCAAAGACGCAACATAACGCGGGTGAAAAAAATCAAACGGACGAAGTCGCGGACAGAAGTTACAAAAAAAAACAACACAACAACACAAACAACACAACACAAACAACAAAACACACACAAATTACACAATTACACAATAAAAAAAAATAAAAAAAAATTACACAATTTTACATTCAAATTAAACCAACCGAATAGAGCATATTTCACAGGAACCTTTTACACGTGCCACGTACTCTTTCTACTTACCTATAGGTATATCGTCGACATGTGTATGGTCACACACGAATACTGTGTTCTGTGGTCAAATCTATAAAAGTAATTAATAGTTACATAATACCATGTAACATAATACAACCTCAAACAAATTGCTGTCGATGTGAAATCCGTATTACGAGAGTGCAATTCACGCTTGACGGCTTTTTTAATTAAACGGCAAACTAAAAATAGTAGGGCCGTGCTGTAAAGTTGAAAGGCATATACAGAATAATACAGATACAGAAGGTTTACTGAGCGAAGGAGAATTCTCGCAATTAAAAGTGTTCGATATCTAGTCGTAATTTGAACTTAGCGACAAATAATGACAAAAATTTCGATAAATTATCGATATTTCTGACAAATTGAGGCAGATTATAAAACAAATTAGCATATTTAAAAAAATTCTGGTATTGCCTCTCTTTTTTTCAGAGACGGGTTTGCTCTAGTCTTGTTCAGAGGTGACAGAGACAAAGTCAACGATGGAGTGAGTTTACCGAAAAGAAGCCTGTTTATTCTAACTTTGAAGAGAAAGAAAATAATTATCCTACTTTACACAAAAAAATTTCATCCAGGAAATAAAAAAGTCTAGTAGGTATGAATTGAAAAACCAATATTTTCTCGTACTACTTTTAAAGCGCCATGGTCACCAAAATCGTTGGATTAGACACTTTGATTGCTTCTTCAACCATACCTCTTATGTTATTTATTTCAATCTTTACTATAATTATATTCTTTTATAGCCACTTTACGACACAAACAAAGTATCTGTTCAGAACAAAGTTGGTACAGTTTCAAGCTAAACAAAGTTGGTGTGAACATCTCAAGTTTCACACACAGACGCGGCTCGTCCTTGCCGATACAAATTCTTGATTCACGAAATGTTTGAGAAAGTTTGTCCATCCAGAATTATAAGGAAAATAGTCGCTTTTCCTTCTCGTTACAGGTAACTAGGGTAACGGGAACCAGGAAACGGGAACTACGGAAATTCTATTTCGGGGATAAAAACGTGGTAACTTTTGTTGTTGTATTTTCATCTACTAATGCTTATTGATCTGTGATAAATCCCAAATTTATTATATTCAGCATATTTTCGTCAAGTAACTACGTTCTTACAAGCTGTTGAACCTTTCCTGTTAGAAACGATTGGAAATATTTCCCTATTTTCTTTGGATATATGACGGAAAACAGTTCATTACATTTTGGTCCCAAACAAATCTGAAACAATGTGTACTATATCGTCTAATAACCTAATTCTTTAAAAAGTCCCTATTCTTCTGTAGGTGAATATCTCACAGGCATCTGTAGCTATGCCTGTGAAACGTTCATTTACAGAAGAATAGGACTAGAATAGGACAGACACGTTTCATAAAGCAACTATAATTTGTTCTTTTTACAGTAATGTAAGGGGAAGATATTCTATCTGCTTCCAAATAACCTTCTAAATAATGTAGCTTTTATGGTTCGCTTGAAGAATTATAACGGCACAAGTGGTGCCGATTCCCTTGTTCACAAATTAGACTAAATTTAGAGAATTGACATCTCTTACTGACATACAGCGAAAGAAAAGGACGGTGACATATAAGAACTAAGTTAGAGATGTCAAATTAGTTTTGCCTTGAATTTTTCCGTATTTTTAATCTACACGTAATCTACACGTCTGACACATCCATACAATTATAGTTGACATAGGATGTCAACTATAATTGTATGGATGTGTCAGATTGACTAAATTTGACAGCTCTTATTTACATTAGTCTCTTTCTTGTTTTATTAGATAGAAAAAGATAGAAATAGTCTAATTTTAGTTTAGTTTGTGAACAAGGGAATTGGCACCTACTTATTTTCTTACGTTACGCTTAGGTTCATGTAAAATACTTTGAGTGGAAAATAATAAATGCTAAGAAATTAAGCCTACATAAAAATTTTCTTAACGCTCAGTAGATACTTCTAAGTAGAACAATGTTGCTTCTGTTAACCATACTGTTTCTTGTACACTCAGATTTAAAGCTCTGTTAACATAAACAATTGATTAAGCTTTCCTCCAAGTAAAGTTGTAAGAAAAACAATCGGAAGTAGCGAGAAAGTCAAACAATTCCAAGTGCCAGTCGAAACAATGTTGAGAATTGGGATTTTCAAAGTAAATCGTGGTTTGGGTTAAATTTACGAAATTGGACCTTATTTAGTGAGAAATAAATGTCTAAACACAATTTAAAACACTAGGACATTCGTCTGCTTAGACTTCATAATTAAGCCACAGAAACACAAAGACGGCATAAAAATCATGCTGTGATGTATATGTAGATCAATATCTACATATATACGTGTGCATTTCAGGTTTAAGTGTAAAAGAGTAGTAAACATTCATCCATTCTTACAAACTTTCGTGTTTATAATTTGTAGGATAGAATTCCAGGTATATTGTCTTTAGCAGTTACTTCTCGTAGTAGACACCCGTCCACGATATCGTCAACGCTTTTATTCTAGACTTCTTCAATGATATCTTTATCATTGATTACAATGATAAATTTTAATGTATTCTGATTTAACTTCCAGCGACCCTAAATAAACCTATTCACCACCAGATACTCTCTCCTATTCGTTAAGAATCTCTCCAATGCGCGACTTGAGACCATTGACCTACGTTGCTAGCCTAGCCATAACTATAATCCTTCCAATGTATCAACCAAAACAGGATGTTTAGAATTAATATTATGTATATTATTAACGGCAATATTTCCACAAATGCTTACAAAGTTTCCTTATTGAGGAATTATAAACAGCTTCTAAACTGCGCAGTAATTCCTACGGAGAACTCTATGGGGAAGATATTTTCCATTCTTTTGTTATGAAAACATTCGATCGAGACAGGACGTAGACAGGTCATACTTTATACAAAGTTGTGTAGGTTTCGTCAGAAGCACTCATTGTATATTTTTCTATAGCTACTTGAAGTCCGTGCAATGATAAATATAAGACTTCTTTAGGTATAATGTATTGAATAGGCTACTTCTTGAAAAGCAAAGTGGGCGTTAACCACTATGATTTAAAGTCCAAAATCTTTGTCGTATTTTTAGAGGTGAATAAGACCAACTCGAACAAAATGAATGAAAACCTATGGGCTACCACGGGTTTTTCTAACCGCAAAGAACTGAGATTCATACACACGCACGCACGTAATCTACTCTGCATTTAATTCCGCATATCTCAGTCAGAGTAAACGTGAATTTGTTAGGGCTCTTTGCAACTACCTACCATATTGGATTGCTATGTGTGCTGTGCAATATTAAAATATAAACAGAGAAGCTATTCCTTAATCAATTTCCTCCCCTTTTTGTTAGTAGAGGCTGGGCTCTGTATCCCGTCTACTACCCTCTTATTGGGTTGCTTTTAGACGTAATTGCGTCGCAGAGAAAAGATAGTGTTGACTGAAAATTAATTTTGGAAAATTTACGAGGCGTTTGCTCTGTCGCTGTTCAGATTAATTCAGGAAATTGATTATATTAGACTGTACAATATCTGATTATGATAAAAGAGTATCAAGTTTTGGAAATATTTGAGCTACGATACGCAAAATATTTAGTATACGTAAATACTTAACGGCTGTGTGATGTGTTTTTTACACTCCGTATTCTACAAAACAGTTTGATGCTAACACAACAGCTGGGAACATCATTTCGAAAAGGAATGTTTCAAACGACGCAATATCTGACCACGCCTAAAAATCAGCGTTCTTTATTCCCAATCACACAAACCATTGACAATTTAGACTTATTACAATTTCAGCAATTCCCAAGGTTCGGAGCCGCCACTCATTTGAGTTAGCGAAGGTCGGTTTCATTCACGATCGTATAATATTAACATTCGGTCTCTTACCCAGACGTCCGCGGCGTATTGAATGTTGCTATGACATCAGCCCGTGGTTATGACCCATTTCCCACTTAGTTTGATACTGTCCCACGTTTCCGCTAAGTCACGACCAAATGTGGCGCAGAATTCATCGTTGTCTACATCAAAAATATATTCGTTTCTGAACGAGAGAGTATCTTTTGTTCCTTTTGAAAATATTTCACGTATTTCCCAAGTTGATAGTAAGCTTTCAACAAATACTTCTCGACAAAAAGGCTTAGTTCCTCCTTGTACAAATAGAACCTACAATCCGAGATGCTTATCACGTTGTTTCCATCACCTGATCACAACGTTCCGAATAGGTGGCCGCAGTTTTGCATAACATCTACGAAGGGTTATAAAGAAGTCAGGAAACGTTGTTGTTACAAAATCAAATCAATGTCTTGTGTCTACGTAGCTAAAACTCAGTTTTCTGTAGCGGGAGTTTTGCGCACCGTAAATGTTGTTGGTTGGTTGCATGCAGACCTGGTTTGCAATGCGCAGGCGTGTTGAACCCAGAAGCAGCACCTGAGGTCTACGGTTCAGTTGCCGTCCCTGAGCAGTGGGGACCGCACGTCTGTTGCGAATAGAAATGCTATGGGCGGAACTTTCTAGATCAGTGTAGACGTCCGTGACTATGCCATATTTAGGTTGGATGATCAAAATATTGTCGAGAGCCAAATCTGTTATTGATTTTGATAAATTGAAGCTTTTAAAAGGAAACATGATAAAATTAGGTCACAAGCTCATCATTACGGTAGTAGCGAAGTTCAATAACTTTAGAACATTAAAGCGCGGGGTCTTCTGAAATGAATGACATCAGTAAGAACTCCTACATATTATCTGCAGTCAGAAAAGGTTTCTTTATCTTTACCACTAGTAGGTACCCTGACTACAGTTAACGTTAACTGATCAGTTTGTATACCTGGAAACCATTTGGTTAGGAAGATATTCAAAGTTCCAACATTTAGTTAGGTACGTATTTCTTAAGTTATAGGTATGTTAAGACACTTTGAATACTCTTAGTATACTAGTGTTTGTTATAAAAATAATATAATAACAAACTATCTTTAGTATAGCACATTTAATATCTAAACAAAACAGTGGCCGGATGATAACAGAAACACCGTAGTACACACGTTACGCAAATTGTTTTGTTCAACAATTTGTTATGAAATAGTTCATTCAAAACATTATAATTTATACGAACAATCACGGCATTACTTATGTAGGTCGCAGCGATAGTAAGGACACGACAAATTCATTCAAATCGACGACGACGCATTTCATTTCGGACTTGTTTTCGTTTTAATGTATCAATTCTTCATTAATTGCCCGTGGTCCGTGGTCCCGTGGTTGTGAGCGTGGGGTCCTGGGTTCGATTTCTAGGTCGGACAAAGTGTTATTGGGGGTTTGCTCTTGACTGTAGTCGTATTGACAGAGACAAAGTTGACGATCCATGGAGTGAGTTTACCCAGAAGCCTGTTCGTTCTAACTTTGAAGAGATTAGGGTCGAATGCGTTCGGAAATACAGACGCAGGCAGAGAGTTCCACCTCTTTGCCTCGTGCGGAGTTGTGGTTTTTTAATTTATTAGTCCCTCAGTAGCAGCCCGGGATTTGGAAGGTGGTTGTGTGATACCACCGTGCCTCAGAAATCACGTAAAGTCGTTGGTCCTGCGCCTGAAGCATCTCCCCGGTTTTGTCGAATTGCCGTTTAATCGGACTATGAGATTAAGGGAAGAGAGAGTGCATATTCTGTGTTTGCGTTTTTATAATATCTCTTGCTTACTAGACTAGTCTACATTGAGATTGGCCGCGGTGACCGAAATCAATCTGGAAAATATTATTATCGTCAATTCTATGATCAACCTGTTCCAGTATATACTTACTTGTGCAGTATTCTCCTTTTTTTTTAATTCCTAGTTTCGTATTCCTTCATTATTCATTTAGGCCAGTTCTACCTTTTCAATTCCGTTATCTTGTTTAATCATCTTCATGTAAATAATAGTCTTATTTAAATTATTCTGCTTCATTGACATCGTCCTCTGTATTCTAGTTATTGGCTTTATACCAGCTTTTTTCCAATTTAGTATAATTAAATAGTAATGTTGATTACTATCTTTAGCCCCCATTAGTGGCTTTCACATAAGGATCTAAATCTTACCTCCTGGTGTCAGATATCTTTTCTAAATGTAGATCTGAATCTAAGATTGCTACGTAATATGATATAACGATAAAAATATTCGTAGATTTAATAATACATTCAACAGCAGATACTGATACAGCATATTATCATACGCTCAGTCCGCTTGGCTTTATCAATGTATGGAGTACAAAGTTACACAACTGGTTCAAACCGGATTGGAATAATTAAGTTTGTAGTTTGTACTAGTGCTATCAGGCTTCGGAGGAATGCAGGACGAACTGGAAGTACAGTTGAATGAAACGTTACAGCGTTAGCTTTGTCATTAATGAAATTGTAAATTATACTAGTTTCTGCGTACGATTTCGTCCGCGTAGTATTTTCCCCTTGCGTTACCTATGTTATGTGTTTGGTTACTGCGCTCTTCAGCTGTGCTCCCTTGGTCTTCAGCTTTAGTATGTTAGTAGTAAAGATTTTGATTAATGATTCCGAAGAATTCAAGAATTAAATAGAAGAAGTAGAGAATATGTAAGTATAGTAAGACATAATAATAGCTGTGTTTCACGTAAAAGGTCACAAAGAAATTTCTCAAAATTCATGCTTTGACGAAACAGTTATAAGAAACCCAATATTTATTGATAATTGTTGGCTCCATTATAAATTGTAATAGCTTTAGATGAATACGTACTAATGATGACTGTGAACAAGAGCAGTAATTGCTTCAATCTTTTACGACTAGCGAACTCCATGGGGTTATCTTTTTCTTTTTTAACCTTTACAACAAACAGACAAGAAATCTCTTCTCTGTTCTCTAGTAGGTATACGCATAGATTGAGAGAACGTAGATTATATTTTTTGAGTTTTACATATAACTTCTTAAGTACCTTCGTTAAGTACTTTTAGTATGACATTTGGTTGAGCATCATACTCAGTCTTATCAAGCCGAACGTGTAGATGATTCTTCAGATGTTGAACAAACACCTGGTAATACTCATTTTCAATAAAAAATTACTACCATGTATCAATATCATTACGTTTCGCTTCCACATTAGCAGTTCAAAAAAAGCTGTTGCAAGTACACAACCCCAACATTCTTCACTTTCATCGATTATACACACATCAAAAAAGTCTAGGGATCAACATCCCTAACATTTGTTAGGGATGTTGATCCCTAGACTTTTTTGATGTGTATATTTCTACGACCTTATTCTACCCTAGTACGACGAAAACCAGTTCTGATCCTTTATTAACACTTAAGTGTAATAAAGTCTCGCTACTAGTCGGCATTTCACGCAAAACTTTATGTGTACCAGTAGTACTTCCATCCAAGTCCTTTCAAACGGTCACGTAATACTCGCTCTGGGAACGAACCAACTGTCCATGCAATAGTAATGAATTGTTAGAGGTGTGGAACGAACACTGTTATCATTTTTATGTGCATTGCTCATTCCAGGAAGGGGAAGAATGTAAATATTTTGCTCTATGCATTATGCAACCCTGGTATCATTACCTCTTCATGTTAGATTACTTAGGAGGGTGTCACTACCTTCTGGAAGGTTCACATCTGTCATGTCGTTTCAGTTTTGTTTATTTTTTATTTAGCTGGTTAATAAATCCTTTCTCTTTTTTATTTTATATTTTGTCTACTTAGACTTCAGAATGGAGGCAAAGTCCTTAATTATTTTACGGGAATACAAAACAGGATAAAAATTATCTATCGTATTTTAGCTAGATGAATCAATCAATCCACCCATCCATCCATCATTCATAGTCGTAGTATTAGGACTCAGGTGAGTTCTCAGAGCCAGTCCTCGACCTGATAAAATCGTGCCTCTACATAAATAAGATCAGATCTATAACACTCTCAAGGTGTCTATGCTAATTCTTGACTGTAGTAGTAAATTACACAAGTATTTATTGCTTTGTTACCGCACCGCATCGGACGAAGATTTACACAGCGCGAATCATAATTATTCTTAGCAAGCTCACTTTTAATTGGCATCGTAAAATTATATCCTTCACAAAAAGTTCTAATTGCTCGCACTGTTATTAATCCTTTGACCACAGATATGCGAGGAAATGTTTTATTTATATATGAACTTATTAAAGTGATAATTAGCAGAAATAATATATCTCACAAAAAATACAAGTACCTAATGCAGCTTCGACGGTAAAAATTCTTCATTACGACTATCTAAAGATCACTGATCCAAAACCATTGTTCGCGAGAAAAGGCGGGCCTCTAATATACTGGGTTCTAAACCTGCCCACGCATTAGACGTGGGATTCTGAAGACACTGCCTTTAATTGCTGACAGAATTCGAACTTATTCTGACCTTAATCCCAGCCCGAGTTTATGGTGGAACATAAAAACTTAATGGATAAACGAAAAGCGGAATTTTTAGTGCTCTGTTGCCAACGGTTAGGTTTCTAGAACCTTGAAAGTCTGGCTGTTATACACCAATTTTAGGCAAGCATTTTGTGTTTCGTTGTCTAAAATAGGTTTACCAAAAAATGGTAGGTGGATAATGTTTTTTGTTAGTAAAATGAACATATTCTCGTGGAAAATATTTCCATTTTCTTGGCCTCGCTGTGGCCTATATTCATTCATTCTCATTTGGACGCGCACTTAGGGTTCTCGCCTCCAGAAAAAACAGCAACGCTCGGCACATGTTTTACTGTTATTTACAGTAGCTAGAATTTAGGACGAAAAAGTGTAGCTATTATAGCCTGGTGAGCCTGATGTTATTAATCTTGACTTTTGCCAGCAATCTCTTAAAACAGCTGTCAAGCCTTTTATTCGCACTGCAGCATTACCAGCATTAGCATTATCTATTACCTCTATAATTTCATGGTTCCTAATACCAGGTATGTTCGCACAACCTGTACATTTGCACCACGTATTAATTAGCGTCTAATAAGACAATAGCCCTCGTAACGCTGAAGGGGCAGGCGACTGGATCCAATTACGATTTCATAGCGAAATCCGCGCTGACGCACATTGGCGTAGGTACTTACGTCATTTGCTGGAAATACTATCTGGCAGTCTATGCTATGTGCTCTTTTTGTGCCACTCGTACAAAAAGTCTTTTGTACTTGAATATTTTCAGCTTCAAATGCTGTCAAGGAATGGTCATCGGAGACTATACCCACGTTTTACTGTCGGTATATGCTAATAATATCGATTCCGTTCTGTCACCCTGTCCGCGTCTATCCCTCGGTTATCCCCTGAACGCGTTTTTAGTATCACAGAAAGGGTTCGAATGGTTCCATTACATCCGCTAAAAATCGCTTTGTCTCTGTGTAGCGACTAGTTAACGCGATAGAGAGTTTGTTCTTTTGTTTTTCTAAATGGATACGAAAAAAAACTGAACATATAACATTAACCCTCTTAGCTCATCGTGCAATTGTGAGATTTATCGATTAAGCGAATAAGGGCGGAACATATTTAACGACAGCCGTAGACAATATAAGAGGGTATCGTTAGTACTATGTCGCCTAGGAATACAGATTCTAGCTAGCCTACCTATACTACCTTCCTACTTTTACTTATTACCTATTATCGTATTATTCCACGGTAGTTGTGGCAACTAGGTACAGCATCATCGTATTGTGCTTATATACGACTAGTGGTTACCCACCAGATAGCTATTGACGCAAGCCTTGCATAGCTGCTTGTAGGATGCGATGTGGCTGAACTAAGAACGTGCAGCCACCAGCCAGCCAGCCAGTCGCTCGTTGGATATTATGTTACTGAATTGTTATGGCGAGGTATTTGTCTGTCAATGTGTGGGTACTATTATTGTTTTCTAGGACAGGGATGGCCAATCGATCGATCGCAGCTAGTAGTCGAAGCAATTGAAGACGCAATGCTCGCAGTGCTATGTAGTTACCTACTCAGAATTATGGTTTTGTTTGATTACGCATCTAAAAAAGAAATACGCGATTCTAAGTTAAAATTTCTATAGGTAACGATGTGAAATACGTTTGTTTATGTTCAAACGAAAAAAAGCTTCGAAACAGAACACAATGGTTAAAAGAAAATATTACACAGAATAATTACTTGGAAAAAAGTGACAATGAAAGCAAGAAGAAAACAAAAGGACAAAAACAAACTTAAAAATAAACATACCTACCTATTAAAAAACAATAACCAAAGAGTGCGTAACCACGTTTTTATGTTGAGTTTACGAAGAAGTACTGATTATGCAATTAGTGGACTGAGCCTAGTCAGTAAACAGTAGATCTTGGGTATAATTGAGTTAGCCACCCCTGTTTTAGGGTAAGCGTGATATATCGTATATGTATAGTCGATGACAAGATGTCAAAAACCTTGCTACCAATTATCTGCTATGATGTTGTATTGATTACTGAACTTAGAAATAGGTTTAACGATGACGTAAAGACATGATAAACACCTACAACGGGCAAAGTAATAAAACCCAAACAAGCTGAAATAATCGTCGCGATTGCCCAGTGGTTTAGTCGCCTGCCTTTCATGCATAAGGCTGTGGGTTCGCAACCGGGTACGGGCTACTACCAATTGACTTTTTCTAAGCTGTTTATCTTCGAGATCGCCTACGTAAGTGAAGGAAACTTGGACTTATAAGTCTGAAACCGCCAATCCGTCTTACGCAAGCGTGTTGATCAATGCTCGTGCCAGTCGGTATGGTCAGTGGCCTTTGCCCAGCAGTGGGACAATAATAAACTGGTATTTTTATTAAAGCTAAAATAAATTGTCACCTACATGCCATCATGTTACGATGAAAATGCTAATTTTAACGCTAATCACTTATTCAAATTGTACGTATTGGACTCGCTCATAGTAATTAGCGAGTTCTGAACTAGTCTGATAGAAGAGAACTTGTTGGACCAATGAATTGTTTAAAGTAACTAACATCAGAAGGAATGAGGAACGAGGTGAGGAATGAGGTTATACGGGACCGTTGCGGATTAAAAGAGGATGTAGTGACAAAGATAGAAAAGGGTATGCTTAGATGGTTCGGTCATGTTGAGAGGATGAGTGAAAGACGATTAACAAAAGGTATTTATATGGCAGAGGTGAGTGGCAACGCGCAGGGAGGGGTC
Organism: Hoplodrina blanda; assembly: GCA_949316365.1. Lineage (NCBI taxonomy): Eukaryota > Metazoa > Arthropoda > Insecta > Lepidoptera > Noctuidae > Hoplodrina > Hoplodrina blanda. The sequence goes on along the minus strand of OX438587.1, from coordinate 15,721,895 downwards.
GCCCTAGGAAGACCTACACTGACCTTATTGGTGAGGTTCTTCAGAAAGGTCAGGTGCGGAGTACTCGTAACCGGCGTGCTTGTATGACGAGATGTATGAACGTAGATGAGGCGAAAGGAGTATGTAAGGATCGTAGCAGGTGGCGTTCTGTGGTTTCTGCCTACCCCCATGGGAAAAAGGCGTGAGTTTATGTATGTATGTATGTAACTAACATCAGTTCATATAGAAAAGATCACTGATACAGAAATGATTCTTAGCGTATGTAACTATTGTATCTTTGGTTAGGAAGTACTTAAGCCGAAACGTTTTCATCTATGTAGTTTAACACAGTTCTCCACATAGTTTATAACAAAGTCGCTTTCCGCCGTCTGTACGCTTATATCGTTTAAACTACAACGGATTTTGATGCGGTTTTCATCAATAGATAGAGTGATTCAAGAGGAAGGTTTATGTCACATTGCACCCGTGCGAAGCTGGGGCGTGTGGCTAGTTTAATATAATATGAAGGGTGTTATGTACTGCGTCTACGTAGTGTGTTATTCAGTCATTTCTTTCTTGATGTTCTTTTGTTTTTGTAGCCAATTGATATGTTCATAAAACGCAGTATTGTTTTGTATTTTATAAAAGAAGATCTGTAATTAGCTGTCAATCTAATTTTAATGCTTCTAATCTGTTTTCTTTAGGTGTAAGTCTTCCATATTGAAAAATAAATGGAAGTTGAGAGATAATGACAAACACTTTCGTACTAAAACTGGACGGAAAAGACTTCTTAGAAAATACATGCTACATCATAGACACCCGCCATATTATATACTCTCATATAAACTTATCGCAGACCAATAAATACGAAATGACGCCGAAATGGAATCTATTTCGACGAATAGTGATCGTAAATGTCGGAAAGACCTACATAGTTGCATCTATTTCAGTCATATAGCTGTTGCAGATAGATCGGCAGTAGAAATAGATGCACTTCATCTTTGTTAGCTATAATGACTGTGGCTAGGATTAATTGCTATAGTTTCATTAGATGAATTGTCTAACTTATCAAAATCTAGGTTGTCAAAAAACACATCATAGCTGTCAACTACGCATACTGACCATCAAAGTAAGTCACATCGAGCAAAAATTATTGCTGTGAAGCGGCTTTAATGTCGGTGCGAAAAAACACTAGGTACACATTGTACTTTCGGGTACTTACGTATAACAGTACAGAGAGAGTTCGTAGGGATTTTTAAGGTTTAGTTAAAACTGGTTTTCTTAAAATTTTCGCATTAAATTAGATCTTTGACCGTAAAAAAATGAACGGTAGCATTGATGGAAAGAATAAATGTAACTATTGGCTTCGTTAATTTTTTTTTATACCCACTCGGTAGGTATATTATATACACAAAACTTCCAAGACAGTTGCAATGAGCTACATATTTTTCTTGTCCGAGTGTCGAAATTTGGTTGAAAGAAAAGCTACTTTTTTCACTTCTCGGCATATTACAAGTCCAGTTTTCAACGATGATTAGTTAATCCAATCAGTTATAAGCTTTTCAAGACTAAAAAGTGCTTGAACTGTCGTAGACGTGATTTTCACGTTGCGAAGTCCAAATAGAAATGCGTAGTAAGTATTTGGATCGTGTGCGTAAAAAGAGACGGAGCTAGTGGTGTCTCGCTCTGTCCCAAAGGCGCACTTGACCGATGAGTAATGTCGCGTAGTGGCGGGACTACGACGAGCGCCTTGGGACCAGACGATGATGGTGCAAGTTATAAGAGTAGCGGTAGTTAAAAATTCTAATTTTATTATAGAACTTTGGCAGCAGGGCTTTGTAATGAAAAATACAAAGACCAAAAGCGACAAAATACTAACCAAGGAAACGGGCTAGATTGTTTTATGTTTACTTAAATTTTATTGTGGAGTTTCGAGGGATAAAATTCTACATTACGACAATCTAAAGATCAGTTAGCCATAACCATTGTACCTACACGAGAGAAAGCGGGCTTCTAATATAACGGGTTTTAGATTTGGATTTTATCCAGTTAAAATATTGGTACGGACGACAGCGCCTTAACGAAAATACTGCAGCATCATAAAGGGTTGTAATAGGAGCGATTTTACAACAAAAAGGTATAGTCTGATGAACTCTGATGTGCTGGCGACTGGTATCACGTGGACTTTAATATTTCTGTAAATTCGACAAAAAATATTGTAATAATCTCTTAAAAGTATATTTTAAGGTTTTCACTCTATTTAATCGAAAGAAATTACAATATTATTTTAGTATTAATAATTATGTTAATATTTATTTTGCTTTAGCTTTTATGGTTCAAGTGATGACATCTGTCAAACATGTAACCTTCGTTACTACATAATATATCTTCGGACCAAGTCTCTTTTAAAATAAATTCCGCTTCACGCTCATAACTTGTATGATACCGCCAGTAGTGAAGAAAACTGGCGAAATGATTGCGGTGCTTAAGACGCGTCGCGGTGATGTGTCGCCGCGGTAATTGTCGTGCCGCTGTGGGACAGCCCTTTCTCAACCAGGGAAATGACGACACTGGAGATGAACGGGTTTAAAAATACAGTTTCTTTTGTAGGATTGCTTATGTAATTATCCATGAATGTGGTGGATTGGTTTGTTGGTATTTGGCTTAAAGTTGGTTTTATGATTTGTGCTATGTTTGTAACTAGGTGGGTATTTCACGAATCAAATCAAATCATTTATTTCAAAGAAACCGTTTACAGGCACTTACGCTTACTACACGCAGTAGAAAGCAGCTGCTCATTCCAAACAGTAGATTTCTATGGAAAAGAACGAGCAAGATACTCTGTAAAAATACTCTTTTAATATTACTAAAATATAATATTACAAAAGTTATATCATTCATGTTGAGTCCATGGGAACAATGTATAATCATTACATGGTTAAAAATCTGTTAGACAATGTGTTGGGTAGCCTTATATTATGTCTTTACCTAATTCGAGTCATTCGTCAAGCCATTATCTATTTTAATTACGTGGTTAAGAATAAAACAAATATAACGTTCTTGATTGCTGAACTTAACAACTTTACGTTCGGTAGTAACCATCCAAGCTTTAATGAAAAGGTTTACCCAACAATCATTCTATTTAAATTGAGCCCAGTGTACCAGGACCCCATACACCCAGACTAGTGCAGTAGTGCCCATAGTTACCGGTCATAAAGCAAAGCGACGCGCCGGCGCCCGCGTTTAAAAAACAAATAAAACGTTAAACAGCTCTAATGTGTGGGTAATTCGATTCGCCACATGTGCTCCTCTCTATTATGTAGTCCTGGTTTTGTTGCCGCAGTAACGATGGGAATTATATGTACTGGAAGTACGCACGTATGTACGGAGACGGATATATTCGTTTTATTGGACTTTTTAATTAGGGTGAACTCCAGTTTTATATTTCCTTGGATGTGTTTGGATATCTTCGACTAATTACAATATTCTCACCCGGTAATTCCTTAAAGGATCTTAAAACAACATCAAGTACCTAGGTAGTCTTTGTAATACAACATTGCGATACTAATTTCCAATTTGTTTCTGTTTCAGGTAAACATCGTGTGGTTGGAGTGTAGCCTTAGGGGCGCTAGGACTTAGAAATTTTTTGATTTTTTTACGAAAAGTTTTTTCGGAAAAGTTCTAATTTTATTGCAGCATCTTATTAAGCTAGTCCATAGAAACAAATTAAGCTCTGAGAAGTATGGCCCTACGACGCACCGTTTCCGAGTTATGGGTCTTCGAAATTTTTAGTTTTTTATAAAACACTCTATATTTCCAAAATGGTAGGTCGGATGAAAATCTTTTCTGAAAAGAAATTGTTGCTCTAGTCGAGAACCATGAGATAGTGTAAAGAAACCCGCGAAAATTAGTAAAAAAAAAAATCTTAGAAAATTTGACTAAGTCCCGTGCCCCTAAAGATACGCAAGCTGACGATCCGACACTTAGAAAATTTTTCATATTTTTTTTTTTTTTACTAATTTCTGCGGGTTTTTTTACACCATCTTATGGTTCTCGACTAGAGCAACAATTTCTTTCCAGAAAAGATTTTCATCCGACCTACCATTTTGGAAATATAGAGTGTTTTATAAAAAACTAAAAATTTCGAAGACCCTTATCTCGGAAACGGTGCGTCGTAGGGCCATACTTTTCAGAGCTTAATTTGTTTCTATGGACTAGCTTAATAAGATGCTGCAATAAAATTGGAACTTTTCCAAAAAAACTTTTCGTAAAAAAATCAAAAAAATTTTAAGTCCCAAATTTTTTTTTTTCAACCAAAAAAAAATTTTTTTTTTGTTTCTTTGCTGTTCATAGTGCCCCTAAGCGTATACTCCAACTCCAACAAATCCGCCCCTAAGACGACCCACTGACCCATCGTGTTTCATGGTTTATCAGGAATTCAAGTATTCTTTAAGCCCTCGTAAGTTACACCAATTCTCCATCAGACTGTACTTAATGAGATTTTCGTCTCCCCTTCAAATTGAACGGAGTTAATAATCTCTGGGCCACGCATTTTGGTCCCTAATCCCCTTTTTGCTCTAGGCAGATGAGATGTTATTAAAACCGTATTTGATTTTACCCCAACTATATGACTGTTGATACATTATGTAGTACCAATTTTTAGCTCCATTGAATCTATGGCGAAAAACAACCTCTTTCTTCTGCTAAAGAGGAACCCGCCTTAGTACAACGAATGATCTAGCACGATTATTGCTTCAGTGAATTTAGTGTGCGGTTGACGTAAGTCTGTCTAGACGTTAATCATGGATGTGAATGCTTGGCATTCTGCTAGTACCTCTGGTTTATAGCCATCGTGAAGGCAACCACATAAAGCCCTTTCTAGGCAATACACGACTTTATAACTTACCAGCTTCTGCTAACGAGTTCGTTTGGGTATTTTTTTTCACCCGCGTTAAGTTACATCTGAAGCTACTGCTCTACTTCCGTGGGTCGCTGCATGATGGTATATAAACTATACTATTCCTCACAAAATTTATTTTTCGAATCCGACCTGATTCCGACTGGTAGTTTCAGAGATTAGCGCATTTAAACAAACACACTGATGCGCGATTTCCTAAATTCCAATAGCAACACATATATCATCATTTAACTATTAAAACAGCCGATTTTTGAAACGTATGCCTTTAAATTATATTTTTATTGTTGTACCAATATACCTAATCATTGATGAGTTTGGTAGGTACATGAAAATCCTTTTACTAGTTACTGTTTCTGAAAGTTTTACCTTTGATTTGTAAAACGACTACATACCTAGTACTACCAACTACCATCAATCTATATATATTGCTATTTGGTCATACTGCTTTTGTAGATCTTTATAATATTATATTTTTTAACAGAATGTGGTTTTCGTCCAATAAGGAAATTAGCAAACCAAATCAACTTTAAAAATACATATTTCCAATTTATCGGTAACAAAGAGTTGCATTAGTCACAAAAAGTACAATGTTACACTAATGGACGGAAATAGCAAAGAATCGACTCAGTGGCACTGAGTGCAACTAAGTGAATCACGCGCAGCCAACGATACGGGAAACGTGGCGTACTAGTTACTAGTAATTGACTGGTTTCTTTAAATGTCACTGCTTAAGTATTCCCTTGAAAAAAGGTTAGTTCTGCAAAATTGCAGTCACGCTTGCGATCCTCTCGGAAAACACTTTGCAGCGGTGCTTAAGATGGCCGCACACGCAACGATACAGTCAAGTTTCCGTTGCGTGTAGGCAATGTATCGTATGACCAGGTAGTATTTCACTGATGATGCTATCTGATTGTAAGCGAGTCTTTGCATGATCTAGGTACTAAAGTTTAGATCCCTCCGAAGACACAAAGATTTTCTAACAGGAAAATGAGTCTTGCCTTCATTTTTTATTTTTAAAAGTCACCATCATTTAATATCAGGTCAACTGTACTAAATTCATATAATGTTCTTTTTAAATACGTCCTTTGTTACGTGTATTTGTGACACACGAGTAGAACTACCGTTCGATGGTGGGCAGGTACACAAACATAGTCCACAACTGCGCTTCTAAACTTTTAATTGCAATTACAGTGTTGCACTGAGTTTAACTCTTTGTTACCTATTTTCTCTCCCACACCTTCATAGATCTGTAATTTCTAGAGTATCTTTTATATCATCTCACTTATTATGATCTTCTGGTGAGATAAACGAAGTGCTACGAACTGTGAAACCATTTCAGTATCTACCATCTTTTGCGTGTTAGTCGCTGATTAAAAGTTTGTCTTGTTTGTAAAGTCTATCCATTGTGATGACAGGCTTTCACAGACTATTGACAACATGTTCAGCATGTCGATAACTCACAGTCACAACTTACCCGACTTGTGTTGCGGGACACGTAATCGATACATTCCTTATTTATTTGCCATCATCGTTAGAGTCATTCATATTCAGTTATTTGTACATTATTTTCATAAACCAATCCACCATTTTCTTTTCAAACTGTCACTTGTTTGAAATCAAGTAACTAATCTCATGCATGAATTCGGTTAACATGTACCAATGTATTATTTCATGGTAGTAAAGCTAGACATTATTCTAATTGGAGTGCCTGCATTTTTATGGCAACAAGTCCGAACTAGCCCGGTTTCCGGTGCTATGAAGTAAATGCAAATGCGGCGGGCAACTCAGTTGCCTCGGGCAATGGGTACGGGACTACGATTACGACTTTGTAGTTGCGGTCACTTGCGACTAAGGTTCCGTTAAAGTTCACAATACTCCTTTGTGATGCAGGACACTTTCGAAGCAGCAATTAGTTCAGTGTTGTGTTTGACAATTAGTACTTAGTAAGAGGTTTCTGATTCATGGTATTTTTAACCACTTTAAAGTTAAAGTCGAAGCATTACAACGAATAAAGATATAGGTAAGTTAAGAGATGACCAATCCGAACTGATACCGCCCGTTCACAAACATAGATTAGAATTTAAACACAGGTGAGGTTGTCAATTGGACTGCATCTGTTGTCATCTCATTATGATTGTTCTTAATTGAGGACGGTAGTTTCTCAGGACAACTAATTCTGTTGATTACCTTGATTTAAATCATTCTACTTATTGTTGAAGTCACTGAACGTATTTTCCGTCGTAGCGTCGTGGTTGGTGCTTACGGCGTAGGCGTACCCTAGCCTTAGCCTTTAGCCTTAGCATAAACAAACAACCAGCTTTATCCTACACCTTCTAATCTGCTGTCACGATAATCGTGACACTGCATTCGTTAGATAAATTGCTAGGTCTTTGTGCATCGCTAACTTTATTACTGAGTATTTTTGTCTTGACTGTCAGAAATTGTTTTGTGGTCAAGAATCTGCTGTTGATAAAATGGAATGATGCTTTGATAAAGAGAGTGTAACAGGAACAGCTGTTGAAACTGATTTAGATTAAGATATGTGAAGTGTTGACGGGTTGTAGGTTCCTTTATTTCACTCTACATACCTTTAAAAAACTTTACGTGGCAACAGAAATGAATGCTTCAAGTGTCCAGTGTACACGAAGCCTATAAGACAGGTGTTCCTTTAATAAGTATTAGTGTACAACGTTGTAAACGTAGCCTGCTCGTTATTAATTGATACTTTATCAAGCTTAATCGGATGTTTGATATTTGAGCGCTTGCGCAGCCGATGGGGGTATAAGCCCGCAGGTGGGGAATGGCTAAGCACACACACACTCGGTAATTTTTGAATTATTACTTAATAGTTGATATCGTTATAATTTGATATGCTGATGTAATTAAAGAAAGGAAAAACAGACAATCTTAATTGATCTCAGCCTTTTTTGTTAATGATTTATTTTATTTTTTACGTTGTAGAAAAATGTAGAAACCTATTCTGTGTTGGTGGTTATGTGTGAATGTTTTGATTCAATGTAGTTTTAATTAGTGCTTTAGTATTGTTGTTAAATATAGCTTTGTTGAAATAGTACCATCATTCAATTTAATTGGATGCATTTGTCTATTTTCATTGTTAGATGCGTAGTATGATAGAACTGTTTGCATTAGTGTTTTTTGTTTTTGCATGAGCTTTTTTGTCGAAATTTGATCAAACATGACCATGTTAATAAGGCTCATATTAACATACAATCATTGCTTAGCTGCTATTTAAACAAGGTCTATTTTAACATTCAGGTTTTCTCTGATAAAGGGTACCTAAGCCGGAATGCTATTGCCAGTACTAAAATCATTCAGGTATATTCCAGTCTCCAGTTTAAATAATATTCATTCGGCTTCGCTTGCATATACCTCAGTAGATAAACGTAGGTTCTATGTAAGTTTGGTTTTAGTACTGAGGTTTTAGTACCTACTTGTAGGTAGTACTTCGTCACTATTTCTGCAGTCAGGTACTCGTACTTGTATAGGTACTATAGTTTAACAGTTTGGTCTTGCAGCAGGTTACCACAAACTGCAACTTCGTCTTATACAAGTTAGCCTTTACTGCTTTTCCGTTGATACTAATTAGCAGTAAATAGTAATTTTACATTAGCGTTCTAACATTAACGTAATAATTAATATTTAGGATGATTTGAAGTTGTAAAATCGTTGCTTTACTCATGTCCTTTCTCCGATACAAAATATCTTGTAACGTTTATTAAATTTAGAACATTCGCATTCAAATATAACTGTCAAAGATGCCTCTAATTCTTCCTACATTATTGACATTGATTGTCGCTACGGTGGGATTGCAACTACATAGATTTTGAACATTTTTAATAATGAGAATAGGTCTTTTGATTACTTATTAAATTTTATGTTGTTTTTTGAATAATTAAATTATCATGTTACTATCGATTTTGTTCGTTAACGAAAAGTTAAATATTTCTGGAAATACTTATATTTCGGAGTACTAGGAGCCCATATTTCAGTGTAGGTATTACAAAGGCATGTAGTTCGTGCAATGGGCAGCGCTGAACAGCGGTGGCCCGGGGCGAGTAGGTACATTACCATAAAAAATGCACCCACCATCGATCTTGTAGCCCGACCCCGCTGTTTTCAACTTTTGTGCAAACCCACGCAATTTTTACTGTCGCGTCGATTCGGAAAATGGTTTCATTTTCATATTTTGTCGATAAAATTTTAAATTTCTGACCGTGGATTGAAATTGGTGAAATGAAAAGAGCTCTTTGGTAACTTTTGTCGTGAATGAAGTACGTAACAACATAATGCAATTATTATAAATTGTAACTACCAAAAAGAAAAAAAAATAAAGAGTTTTTATAATTTTATTTATTTACTATCTCCAAAGAGCAATTAAAATACGAAGAGGCTTTAGTTATTGCAGTCTACCTTTGATGATATTCCAGTGCTGAAATTATTAGTAAGTACCAGGCGCTAAGGAATCGAGTGGAGATTCCTCGCAAGCCTCACAATCCTTACTTATCAGTTTGACTGAGAGCACTTCAGTCAAATATGTGGAGTGTCAACATTCGACAGTCGTAGGACATGGAGTGACGTTCGATGCCAGTGTCAGTCAATAGAACGAGTTAACAGCTTGCTGCGAGCGGCCGGCCCTTTGATCTGCACTTTATCAACACACTTGACTATTTAGGAGTTTAGTTGGAAGATAGTTTGTTTGGTCAGGTATACCTATTGTACCTATTTTGGCAGACGTAAAATATAGACTTATTTTGAATTTATAAATCCTCAATAATCTATCCTCATAATATAATAAAGTTGAAGAGATTTTTTGGTTTGTTTGTTTGTTTGAACACGCTATTCTCAGGAACTACCAATCGAATTGGAAAAAATGTATACCTATATTATAGCCAGATTCATGAGGAATAATATGGGATATATAACATTACGCTAAGACCCTCGGGTGCGGAGCAGTAAAGACGTAACTAAGACGGGTGAAAAAAACCACGCGTAAAGTCGCACTGTCCAATAATTTTAGAAGACTATTAAATCTAGAAATAAACAACTAATAACTAATTGAGAAGCGTTGTAACAACAATTAGTTATGTACAGATTAATTACTAGACCCAATGCTGCCGTCCTTTATCAAGAAAGCCGTTAAGCCCAAAAAGTTGTTTTCGAGATAATGGCAAAAAACGCGGGAATCGCTGTTACTTAAAAACTATTAAACTTAGGTTAATGATTCTTGGACACATTAATAGATATTTCTGTCTGCCTACCCTAAATAATCATTCATGACCTGAAACTCTTATTAGATACTTTTAAAATTATTTTTTCTTATTTAGTTAAGCATTTCATTTAGTTATTGCATATTATTACTGTACAAAAAGGCCGCTAACCGTACCATAGCGGCTTTTTAGTGAAGTAAACTAGTTAAATTTTTTGCTTCATAAAGTTTGGTTGTGAAATACTAAACTAAAAAGTAGTTATGTGACTTAAATGCTTTATAGTTATGACATTTACTAAGATTATAACTACTATAACTTTACTAAAAAGTGGTTACGGGGGTTTAGATGCTTTTAAGCTAATTGTTGCCAATGTTGCGATGAACTTTTGTAAAAACTTAACTACTTTACTTAACTTAAAGGTGGCTAAAAACAACTCGCTTGTGGTTAACTTCTTTATAGTTAAGCATTTATTAGGAAAAATGTGAGAAATTAAAGATATGTTCTTTTTTTTTTGAAAAAGAAGAGGATGTATCGGCGTGTGATGTGAAAATAAATGATGAGATTGTGGAGCAAATGAATGAGTTTGTATACTTGGGCAGTATATTTACTAGAGATGGCTTTATTGATGGAGATGGCTTTTATTTCCCGCAGTTACTCTTCTTTCCACATCAGCATCAATCTTTCCATCTCTAGTAAACATACTGCCCAAGTACAAAAACTCATTCATTTGCTCCACAATCTCATCATTTATTTTCACATCACACGCCGATACATCCTGTTCTTTTTCAAAAACCATCACTTTCGTCTTGTTTAGGACATTTATATTCATCCCTTTCCTCTTAAACGCGTCATTCATTACCATGTCTTGCAACTGCTCTGCCGACGATGCAAGAAGAACTTGATCATCTGCGTATAACAGGCATTTGACAAGCAACTCATCCATCCTTAATCCACACTCACTCTCTCTCAAAATCGCCAAACAACTATCCATGTATAGGTTGAACAGCCAAGGAGACGCTACACAGCCCTGTCTTACACCTCTTGAAAAGCAAAACCAGTCAGTGTATGCCCCATTTATCCTAACACAAGCACTGGAATCTTTATATAAAGATTTCAGTGCTCGTATCAAGCGTCCGTCCACACCATACATGGATAGAGTCGACCATAATTCCTCCCTCCACACACTGTCATAGGCCTTCTCCAAGTCTATGAAAGCGCAATAGAGTTTCTTGTGCTTTGCCAAATGTTTTTCGGCTTTACACCTTAAAGAGATCTGATCCATACAGCCCATTCCCTGTCTACGTCCCACTTGCACATCCCAAATTTTCTCATCAGCATCAGATACTTCTGCTGTGGCATTATTGAGTATTATTGTATGACATTGATTGAGTATTACATTAATTTCTTTACTTATTTTTTCAAAGCTTTTAATATTTCTGCAGAGGCGTGAGAACGATCGTAAAGCGGAAAATATTGTTCAAGAATTTTTGTCTGTTAGTCAAATTAGGTCAAAATAAGGGCACAGCAACTAGTCTTTTCATACATTTCTAGGTCCTGTTTTACCAAGTCAATACACTGTAACTATAAAATACAGTGTTTTGACTTAACAATTTCTTCTCGCTACTGACGCGACTATTACAGCATTACAAGTTATCCACAATAATTCATTACTTTTACAGTAGATAAATATAAAACGTATACGGGCGTGATAGCTCATAGAATTACCTATAAATTGATACCAAACATTAAATATTTTCAAAAGAAAATTTTGGAGTAATCTTCGAAAAACCGAAAAAATGAGTTGCAGAGCATGAGTTTATGTAGGTATGTATCCATTCGTATGCAATTAAGATTTTTAATCCCTAGCAGAAAAAAACTATTGAATAAAAATCATAACAAAAACTCCCGTTAATAGATATAGGTACCTAATAGGTATTGAATTTAAAAATAACAGAATCGTTGCCAAATATCTTCGCGAATCGTGACTTTGTTTTGTACTATTTAAAGATTATTTATTTGTTAGTACAATAATCAAATATTTTTTAACTTACCTCGTCAATTCGTGCCCCAACATATCGAAATTTTGGCGTGAACACGCAGCGACGTTTTAAACTACCGTACCAGTCGAAAAGATTGATTCCGACAGGATGGCGGATCGGCCGCGCCCCGATCACCTCGGAGTGAACGATGCGCGAGAATCGGCAAACTGTCTTTTAGCTAAGTAATGTTGCTTAGCTGCTTTGTAGCTAAGCATCATTTAATTTTTTTTTTACCGTTTACATCAAATAAGCAAAAATTGTTTTCAAACAAAGTATTGTGAGAAATTTATAGTTTCAAATACTTAACTAAAAAGCCGTTAAAGGCGTATAACTGCTAATAAGTTAGCTTTTTTAAACTTGTTCCTAAGAAAATGCTTAACTATAAAGTAGTTAAAGTCCTTTTGCGTCTTTATAGTCAAGAAAAATCAGATAACGTACTTGTAGTTAAGTAGAAGACCAGAAAATGATCGATATATCCGGCAGTTAAGGTACTTTAACGTCTATTTAGCGAAAAAGTGCGGGTTAGACGCTTTCAAGTGATGGAGACATCAAAAATTCTGTTACTTAACGGCCTGCAAAGTTTTTATATCTCTGGAACTATTCATATTCTAAATATGTTTCTTAGACAGAAAGATAGAGAATTTTGGACTCTATCGCTTTGCATCAAAAAGTAAAAATTGACCATTTGAGGGTTAACGGCTTTCTAGTTAAAGGACGGCAGAATGGACGTTAGAATTATGGGGAAATAGCTAAATCACTGGAAAGTTTACAGTCACGCGAGCCGCGGAACTTAGGTTTTACCGGTCGGTGAGGTACCTACGTACCCTTTTCGTGTTAACAGTTCATAAACAACTGATTATAGGAAATTAGGGATTCTAAATAACTGCGAGTTATTTGTTGTTTTGTACTTAAAAACTAATTACGTACTTATTACGTCTTTAGGATGTTTGTAATTAGTACTTCACCGAATACATCTATGTATTAATTTTAGTAACTTTTAGCAAGGTTCGTATTTTAATCTCAGTCTTAAACTGTCAAAAATGTCTCTGTTTACCCAACTAGTCAAGGAAAGGGTTTTGTTTGTTTGTAATATTCTATATTCCCACATAATTATCTTCCAAACAACTCGGTGAATTTCTTTTATTAAGGTATCGTTAGATTCGTCTCAGTAGTCCAAGCGTTCTTAGATAGGTGATATAAAAAAAATATGGGGCTGCTAGATCAGATATCATTGTTAAGGGTGATCTTTTTTTATTTACTTTTTTACCTACGTTTTTGACAATTTTTCAAGCTAAGATGAGATTGCGACTAGCTTTCGAAAGTTTTTAATTACGAGAATTGCCCATCTGTAGTGTAATGTAGGTAGCTCCCATTATTCTCTGCCTTCCTATAAAACCATAATTGTCGTATAAAACACTTCTGTCATTTAATAAATCAAGACATTTCTAATGAACAATAGGCACACAGTATCCAATAACCTGCACGTAATAAGGCACAATTCTCACAGGGAACGCGCGTCCTGTCGCGGCCGCGTTTATTATCGCAGTTATCGAGTGTCGACGGTTCCCAGAAACGCCTACCTACGAGGAGCCAGGTAGCGCCCTAAACCTCACAAAAAAATTATTAGGGATGTGCTTCGCGTGTCGAATGCATCGATAATGTCACCCCGCGTTTATGTACTCCTACTGGTTTTTTTAAATTAACACTACATGCACGTTTAATATTTACAACGTAATAAATAAGATAAACTATAACGATAAGAGTAAGAACCTCGTTGAATCAAATGACTGCCTCTTTTTGGATTCGATTCTCAGGTCGGGCAAAGTATTATTGGGTCTTTCCAACAGGAATTTCTCAGTAGCAGCCTCGGAATCTAGATTTGTGTCAGATTGATGGCAATAAGCTCGCCTACCATTAGATACATGGGACTCAGGTAAACATAGCTGGCGAAATGTGGGTGTACTAATGGGTACACCTCATGTTTACTTTAAAATCCATACAAAATCTTTTTTAACAAAGATAAGAAGTAGGTACTTTGATTCAGTGTATAACCAGATGATAAGAGATCGCATATTTCTAAAAACCAGTTGCATTTCATCCAGCAATTCCAGTCGTACAGGTATGGCGATGTACGAGTAAATAACGTTGAATGATAGTAACAAGTTTAGCTTTTTGCATACTTCATACTTGGTTTGTAGTAAATCAGATCACTTTTTATTCCGTTATCGATGATTAAATCGATAAATCTACCGCAGCGCTTTTAAATGATGGCTTTTAAAACTCGATATGAAAATTATTCAAACACTAGCTGTCCGCCGCGGTTACACCCGCGTCTTTGGTTACTGCTCCGCTCCCGTAGGTCGTAGCGTGATGGTATATAGCCTATAGCCTTCCTTGATAACTAATCTATCTAACACTGAAAGAATTTTTCAAATCGGACCAGTAGTTCCAGAGATTAGCGCGTTCAAACAAACAAACAAACAAACTCTGCAGCTTTATAATATTATATAGTATAGATTTTAGCTTGATTTCTTAGATTGTAGGTCCCAAGATCTGAGGAAAACAACAGATCAATTTGTACTTAATTAATGGTACCAACTATTTTGTATCATTATTAAGTGGAAAACATATAACGTGCATTATAAAATAACTCATTAAATATTTAAAGACTTAATTATAAAAAATAAAACAATCAAAATAAAAATAAGAAACTAAAAATAAATGGCATCAAAAAAATACTTCCGCATTAATTAAATATTTAGTAGGTAACTCTTCGATGTTACGAGAATTTAACAAAGCATTACATTTAAATTAACATTATATAGTGGTCATGTTTATTTGTAAAAAGGTATCTCGAGAACTACATAGCCGATTAGAAAAATTATAGAAAGCTACACGATTGCCAAGTACCATAGGCTGTTTTGACTTAGTACACACGAAGCTATTAGTATTTTGTAAACTATATACTAGTTTTTGCTCGCGACTTCGCCCGCGTTATCGCAGTCGCAGACGAAGTCGCGGAAAAAAAAGTAGCCTATGTCTTTTCTTGGAATTCAAACTTGCCATGTACCCAATTTCATCAAAATCGGTTCAGTGGTATAGTCCTGAAAGCACAGACAGAGTTACTTTCGCATTTATAATATTAGTAGGTATGGATGTAATCATAATAGTTAGGAAATGAAGCTATAATAATAACATATTAATCACACACAGCAGACATCGATATATTCTAAGAAAAGAATAACACACATCTCTAGCTCGATATTCCCACTTCCCACCGCCACGATAGGTTTTTTCTATCGCACGAATAATAAGTATTGAATATTTTTTATGAAGGACTTAGAAGGCCGCCTTATCGCCCCGTCCTATCCTAACGCGATGTTTTATGAATTTGAATTAAGTTTTTAGTTGAAGTTTTGGACACACACCGAACGGAGCTCGTGTATTGATGGCCATAGCTTCTTCTATCATTGATGTAAACTTTATGCTTACCTTTTAAAAAGGTTCTAGTGATTGTCTGTATACTCTTGAATTATTATTAGCTTTATAGTAAATATCTGACCTATACTACATTAACATCACGCTTGTAATCCCCGAAGCGTTAGGCAGAGGTGTACTTATTAGTACACCCACATTTCGTCAGTTATGTTTAAGTTCCATGTAATAGGGGGCGAGCCTATTGCCATCAACCGGGCACAAATCCAGATTCTAAGGCTGCTACTCAAAATTCCCGATGGAAAAACCCAATAACACTTATTTAATAAAGCTTGCGAGATTTTTTGATTGGTTTTCTAAACGCGCTAATATCTGGAACTGCCAGTCGGAAGAATACTAATAGACCGTACTATTTTGAATTGTTCAGGGCCCATTTCAGTCAATATACCCTATTTACTATAACCACAAACGCAGCATATCGCACAAAACCACTATACACAAGTAAATTACACCAAATCTCACTTGTATCCTGCTCGAACAGCATTAAATGAAAACAATTAAACTCGTTTCCGCTATCTCGATCCCGGCAGACGATCAGACAGAATTGTATTGGAATAAACCCGACTCCAGCACAATATAATGAATAATGACGGGAGACAGACAGATTGCTTCATTAGCTGGCCCGACGCTACACGGCGCATTAAAAATCGTTAATGTACGGGACACGGTGGAGGTTAAACATTGATGAATAAGGAAACAGAGATGAATGTGTGTATTTTATTTAGCCTTTAGGAGATTTTTGTAAAGATATAAAGTTGTGAAAAAGTCTTATTCTTTGTAACAAGTTCAATGATTGAGACGAAGTTTGAGTTTAATTTACTTGCTATGCATTCATCTTTCAAGATCATAATCATTTGAATCTCTTTGTATAAAATACGCTATAAAATAACTCTAAGCAAAGGTTACTTTTTTGAGCTGTGTTTCCCCCATATATTTTGTATGGCTATAGTAAACTGTGACGTCATTTATTTGAAAACTCCATTGATTTACTAATTGATTCCATAGCATCAGCAATTTCAAATTGTTTGTATAATCCACAATATAATTTGATACGATATTGTTGTTGCCATTATAAAACTACAAGTTAAGTACTTAAGGAACTAGCCAAGCTATTTTAATAAGTAAGCACTAGTTACTATGCGCGTTCCATTCAAATTTTTGGCATTTTTTTACAAAAAATGTTATAAAGGTATAGGTATTTTAAATAGTTTTAGTTCGTTGTAAGTTCAAAACGCAACTGCACTAATTGCCGAGTCGAGCGCGTTGAGTTAATGCGGGGCGGAGTTCTACAAGGCAACGCTTTTGGACCTACAAGTTTTAAGTTCTTAGACTTTCTTTACACTGTTTTAAAGCGAGTTTCCATTACTTATAGTGGCCTGGTAGCTAGAAGTTATACGGGAATACCTTTTTGACTATTAAAATGGCACCGACTATTTACTCTTTATTCTTAAATTCTTGCGGATTTTATGCAAGTTGACGTTGACATACTATTGTACGAAATGATAACGTGTTATTACGTTGAGTAGTTTCAGGAACTATCCAGACAAACAGCAAATAAGGCGTAGCAAACAACATAATAATAAAGTGCCGCCGCCGCCGCCGCCGTCTCGTACGGCAAAAGGCAAGGGGAGAGCCCCACCAGATATAATTACGTGAGCGAGTACCAGGGCGGCATAGGCGCGCAGTAGTACGCAGGCAGCGTCTGGCAGGAAACCCTAAATAAACACACAATTATGTATAATCCCACTCCACTCTCACTGCGCTGAAAAACTACGCGGGGAGGCGGTAACGTTTGCACACAAACTTGCTTTTATTTATTTCTTTTGCTATAAAAAATGTTATTGCATTATTTTCAAAGTTTTCAGAGAATTTTCCAAGAGCAAAGAGGTAGTCGTTAAATTAATTTAATGGATGAAATTTTATGTTTTTTACGGTTTACCTACGTACTGTTTCTATTATGAGTCATTATAATTAATATTCTAATAATACGCAAAGTTCTTCTTAATCTAATAAAACAGGTTATTAAATTAAATTGCTAAGTTAGGTTCAAAATCAACAGTCATACGAGTATTACCTACTGTTCGATTAAAAAAATCTTTCAGAAGTACGTAAGTGTATACAAGTTCTATCTAGGTATATTTTCTTCTTACGTTTATGATTCTATTAAAAAGACGTAATCGCATCTAGTAGTTTTCAATAATTAATAAATGTAATGCCTTTAGGAGAAACAGGATACAATAAATTATTGTTTAATTAAAGTTACAGCTTCTTCTTTTTCTTAGCTCCATTACCTTATTGGAAACTACCTACTAGGGATACAGACTGTACTATGTCTAACATTTAACAGTTAAAGCGTCTCAGCCGTATTACTACAAATGTTAAAACCAAATCTTCAAAAGTTCACTTCCAAAAAAAAAAAAAAGATCTAAAAGTTAATAGCATTACGTAGGTACAAGAAGTTAATACCTCTAATATTAATTGAAACAAAGAAAACTTAATCTGCTGTCTGTACCCCCGGTAGCGTAGGTAGGTATTCGAATTATAGCGCAACGAGGGACTTTCGCTCATGTCTCGCCGGTGCTTAGTTATACCTACCTGGTATTAGGCTCGCAGATAGATGTAGAGGTTCACTTCGTCTCTAGTAGCGTATTTGGTAAGCCTTTGAAATGCTTTGTGTAGTTCTAAGGAAATGATTTTCCTATAGATGTCAATTTGGCAGTAAATACACACATCAAAAGTGTCTAGGGATCAACATATATTTTTGCAATAACTTTTCTCCTGATTGATATTAATTAAAATTTTCTTTAAGGATTCATCAAATAAAGTGTTTTCGTTTGTCACAGTAACGATAAACCAAGTCACCTTTGCATTAATAAAGAAATTTGCCATTTTCCTAATAAAGGGATTTTTGACATTTGAACCACTAACACAAAAGTTCGAAAAAAAGACTGAAATAACAGTTTTCTTTAAAATTTTATTGGGTAACTTAAACAATTAATAATCCGTGTTTCTACCGCGAACACTAACAACACAAGAACATCGGTTTGGCATACTCAAAATGAGTTCATCCAAATCACGCTGTGGAATGGCCGCCCATGTTCGTTGCAACAACAAAAAAAGGTCTTCTTGCGACTGGATACCCTCCATATTCGGCAGAGCTCTTCTCTGTAGCATATCCCATGCATGCTCAATCGGATTTAAGTCTGGCGACTGAGCAGGCCAGGGCAGGACATTGATGTTAGCTGCGGCGAGAGTCTGTCTTACAACTCTTGCGGTGTGCGGTCGTGCATTATCATGCATTAACTGAAATAAGGGACCGATTTGCACTTGTAGAGGAACGATGACGTCTGATACAATCGTCTCAGCATAAATTTGAGCGTTGAGGTTGCCTCTGATCCAAATCAACTCAGTTCTTCCGCCGATCCAAATACCCGCCCATACCATGATGGTTCCACCACTATAAGGATGGACTTCCTGGCAGGATTTTAATCGCTGTTGGCGTCCAGGGGTTCTCCAGTGTCGTATACGTCTTGTATCCGGTCTCATACCAAAACGAGACTCATCAGAAAAGCACACGAAACGCCATTGTTCTTCTGCCCAATTTCTGTGTTCAAGAGCCCATTGATATCGAATCCTACGATTGTGCATTGCTATAGGTGGTACCCGTAGCGGTCTTCGGGAATGAAGGTTCACTTCATGCAAGCGGTTTCTGACTGTTTGGTCGCTAATTAAGTTCCCTGAAGAGTGATGAAGCCTCACGGCTAACATCATGGCGGTTATTGTTGGAGCTCTTCGAGTTAAGATTTGAATGTATCGGTCTTGTCTCCGTGTGGTGCAGCGATACCGTCCTCCATGGCGCTCAGCCACGGTACCAGTGCTTCGGTAACGTGTCCAAAGTCGACTGATAACACTCTGACTTGTATTCAGAGCTAAAGCCACAGTACGTTGCCGGGAACCAGCTTCTATCATTCCCACGGCTCTGAGCATTTCTTCCCTGCTTAAATGACGTCGCCGCTCCATAATAACGTTGGTTTTAATCAGTAGTAGGGAAACAGTAGCACTAATAATGTCTTCAATGCGTTGTATGTTTTTGAGACAATAGCACCATATTTAGCTTTAATATTTAATTTGTGCGTAGACCAAGGGATATTCCCGGATTTAATGAAGTACAGCAAAGTTATTCCGCTCTTCAAATCCGGAGATAGCAAGGATACCAATAATTATAGACCTGTTTCGGTTTTGCCGGTTTTCAGCAAAGTGTTTGAAAAAGTCATGCTCAATCAAATGCTCAATCATTTTAACTGTAACAACATCCTGCACGATCAACAGTATGGTTTCACCAGAGGACGTTGCACTACTGACGCCGGTGTTACTTTAATTAAGCATATATTTAATGCATGGGAGGACTCACAGGATGCTGTTGGCATCTTTTGCGACCTCTCTAAAGCGTTTGATTGCGTGAATCACGAAACACTGCTCCTAAAACTAGAGCATTACGGTCTCGGTGATCTAGCACTTAGCTTAGTAAAATCGTATTTGAATGATAGACTGCAGCAAGTTCAAATAAACGGTGTTAATTCATCAGGCTTAAAAGTAAAGATGGGGGTTCCGCAGGGTTCAATACTAGGTCCGTTCCTCTTTTTAGTATATATAAATGATTTACCTCATTTACTAGAAAACCAACCACAAATGGTGTTATTTGCTGATGATACCTCACTCATTTTTAGAGTAAATAGACAAGCACAGCACCTTGACGACGTAAATAACGCCATGCTAAAGGTTCACAATTGGTTTACTGTTAATAATTTAGTGTTAAATGAGAAAAAAACTAAATGCATAAGATTCGCTTTACCCAATGTTAGAAGTAGTAATTGTAATGTTATATTGAATAGGGACATGCTAGAATTTGTCGAGAAGACAGTTTTCCTAGGGATTACGCTCGATTCAAAGCTGCAGTGGGGTCCCCACTTAACATCTCTGGCAGGGCGGTTAAGTTCAGCCGCTTACGCTGTCAGAAAAATTCGACAATTAACAGACGTGGATACCGCGAGACTAGTCTATTTTAGTTATTTTCATAGCATCATGTCTTACGGTATTTTGCTTTGGGGACGGGCTGCAGATATAAATTCTATTTTTATCCTGCAAAAGAGGGCTGTCAGAGCCATCTATAATCTTGGCAGACGCGAATCTCTAAGGGAATTGTTTAAAAAAATAAACATCATGACGGTACCTTGTCAATATATATATGAGAACATTATGCATGTTCGAAAAAATCTTCATCTTTTTAAGAAAATTAGTGATAGACATAATTTTAATACTAGAAATAGGAACAAATTAGATCAACCAAGTTTCAGATTGGCTAAAGTAAAAAATTCTTTTATGGGGTACTGTGTAAAATGCTATAATAAAATACCAGTTGATATTCTCCAACTAAATGAGAGAAAATTTAAAACATGCGTAAAACGCACACTATGTAGTCAAGCATATTATAAGTTAGATGATTATATCACGGACAAAAATGCTTGGCTAAATGCTAGTCCTGCTCCACAGCCACTCGGGCTTACTAATTAGTATTAATTTCAAGAAAATGATGTTTCTTACCCCCTTTTTATTGACCTGAATAACTAGTTTCGTTATCAGTACCTACTAGTACTTTTTTTCTTTTTTACATACCACAGTTCATATTACGAATCACTGAAGTGATAGTATTGTATAATTTAATATCATTTATTTCAATTTTGTAAATGTGAGTACCATGGAGCTTTTTATTTATTGAGTTACTGTGTTTTGACTTAATGAGCATGGCGGTTGAGAGCTTGTCATGCTCACTCAAATATCTCGCTGATGGTGGCGCGTGTGTTGGATCATTTGGCTCCCTCCATAATGGTTGAGCTAGGTGGTGCTGATCCATGCGTCATGCTCGTGAACGGGTGCTGTCAGTTGGGATTGGTCATCTCTTAACTGCTATGGCTTACATCTTTATTTTTATTATTTTTAACTACTGTTTTATATTCATCTTCATTGTGATCACATGTAGAATCAACAAGAATAATAATGTAACCAAGATTTTGTAAAAACCTAATTTAAAAGAGTGCCGTGGAGTTTCTTGCTCGTTCTTCTCCATAGAGGCCTACCTCCGTTTTGGAACGAGCAACTAGCTTCATTTTTCTGACTAACTGACCGACTCCTTGACAATTCAAAAGTGCCTGTAAATGGTCTAATTGAAATAAATGTTTTGACTTTGACTTTGACTTTGACTTAGGGAAAATATTGACAGCTGATTTACATCTTTTACTCGAATTTGATTCACAGTTCCTGATTCAAATTATGAAATGCACCAAAAAGGATCCATATAAATTTATAAAATCATAAATTTATTACAAAGCCACATCTCAATCTCAAGAAATCCGCATAAAAATGCTTGATCCCTAGACACTTTTGATGTGTGTACTTACATAGGAAACTTAAATTGTAATTATTGCAAAATCTATTCAATAAAAGTATGTGATTGAAAACAGAAGCGTTATAATGCAACGAATAGGTACCTGACAGTATAATGATGATCGATGCGATATGCACAGCAACGTATGTGTAGGTACCTAGTAGGCAATCCTGAGTCACCAGACCACATTTCATCATGGCTGAAATTTTGAGGATAGGTAAGTTAAAAACGGTATGCGTACTTGCTAGTTTCAATATTGGGTCCTTATTCAGGTATGGTTAAGTGTGACCACTAGGTACCTACTTTTTATACGTATGGTGCTTTTTCGTTGGGTCTGGAAACTGCCACGAGAGTGATGTAGGTACATAATACCAATCACTACCTAAACCATCTATCATTTTATCAAATCAGCGACCGTGTTGCAATTTTAGTAACACCCTATGAAACAATATTAAGATATTGCATCATTGACTATATCAATTTTTGATTACCTATTGTAAAAAAACTATATGTACATAGGTAGATAACTGCCAAACACTGCGTGGCTCATAACTTTAGTCAGACGCTTTATAAGAAGAAACGTTACCAAAAAACTAAACTTCTCATTTGAACAAATAAATACGTTTAAGTAAAAATAGTGAAATATCACCACAACAAAGTTAAATATCCAGCAACCTTCGACCACGTACTACATAAGAGATACCTACATACGTTACATGATACAATAGCATTTCATTAACCATTGAAATCCGATTCAGTATCGAATAATTCACGTCAGCATTGGAACTCTGCAACGTTTTAATTATAAGCTTGCAAGTTGATATTTTCGGTAATAAGTTGTCAGAACACGGAGTAAAAATAAATGAAGCGAAATCACCATGAACAGTCTACCGAGCCATTCGTTCTATTGACGGATACTTGATTTATCCTTCTGGATACTTGTGAAAGAATCACGTTCTGAAGTGACGGATATTAGCTACGTTATTAGTATCTTCAGGCCTTCGATCAATATCCGTTGCTGCAATCAATAGTCGCAAATAATTACCGTGCTTTTCAAAGAATTTGGTGTTTCGTTACTAGTTGTTGCCCATGACTTCAACTGTTTGAATATCGGTTATCGCGGACACAGATTAAGTGGTAGATTAAAATGTAGCCTTTAAGTATCCTTTATTGGGATTCGAGCTTACTCCGTACCAAATATTTCATTAAACTCGGTTCAGTAGCTTAGCCGTTAAATGTAAAAGACAAACAGTTATATTCACACTAGCTTTTGCCCACGACTATGTCCGCGTGGAACTTGTTTATATCGTACTTGCATACAAACTTCCACCCCCCTTTTCACCGCCTTAGGGGGTGATTTCCGGAATAAAAACTATTCTATGTCCTTCCTCAGATCTTAAACTATCTCCATGCCAAAATTTCATCAAAATCGATTCAGTGGTTTAAGCGTGAAGAGGTAACAGACAGACAGACTGACAGACATTATAATATTAGTATGGATGGATTGTTAATATTACTAGCTTTGACTTCGTCCGCGTCAAAGTTAGTATAGTATCCCACGGGAACCGTACATTTTTCCGGGATAATATGTAGCCTATGTGTTATTCCAGACTCTAATCTATCCTGTGCCAAATTCGATTCAGATCCATACAGCCGTTCTGGCGTAATCCATTCATACTTTCGCATTTATAATACTTAGTAGTAAGATTCTCTTCAAGAATAAGTTCTTTGCTTTCAATTGATGAGTGTCTTTTAACATATACAATTTGCCTATCACTCCATTTTGAAGACTGTATGATTGCTAGTGGTCATTCGTGGTAACTGGTAATATTGTGTTATGAGAGCCGCGTTCTCGAGTGTCACGCGTTCGACTCGCATAATATTATATTGCGATACTACCGCAGGGCTGTCCGCTAACTGTTGTGCGTTATCAATTAGGGCTGCGACTTCTTCTGATAATTATTTAATTATGATAAATATTTTAAGCATGTATTAGGAATTAGCAAAGCAATACTTAATGACAATTAAATGATTAAAATGAAAACTTCATTAACCTCTTTGCGCGATGTTTGGTAGGGGTAAAAGTTTTGGGTTTACGTCACCAACATGCTAACGTCACATGTTGCGCTAGACTGGCGACAGTTATCCCAAAGTTTAAAGTTTTCTCTTCTGTGGAAAGTCCCCATGACTGCGATTTTTTTTACGTACCTATCATTTTCACGTAGGTACACCTACTAATTATGAATTGTAAAAAGCTTGTAATCTCTCTATAATGTAGGTATTAAGCCCACACAAAAATCTGTATAAAATATAAATAAATAATACAATATGCTAGATAAAGATTCCACATAGTTTCTTTATTAAGATAAACAATTAAACAGTAAGAAGAAACTCCCAAGAAGAAGTTTCTTATCTGTCATAGCTTTATTAAAATTGTTTAGTAAAGCGTACCTATTCATAGCAGCACGCGGCAGCCCTGCTTGATAACCGTTATCACCGGTTCCGGGAAAGCGATAAATAATATTATTGTTACTCGTATAACGTATGTACCCGTGAAATATTAAATAACGTACATTGTTCATATTAGTTATTTATTTATTATATTTGTTGTAACAGGAATGGCTTGACGCGTATTTTTATTCCACTTTGTGAATGCTGAATAAATGAATAAAGTATTTTTTTTTATATAAAGTAATACCAGCTGAATACATATACGGCATTACTTACAATTTGGTGAAATATACGACAAAATATTGAACTAAGTATAACGTTGTTTGACTTTGAGATACCTAGTTATGTTATTAGCGGAAACTATTTCAATGTTTAAGAAGTAGAATTATACTGAATCCACATCCACCTAATTTATCTTCTTTCCAAAAAATCAATTTTACTGATAGAAAACGTTCAAAATCTAGTCACAAACTCATCTTAGCGACTGTCAATGTCAAAAAGTTGAGATTAATTAAGGCATTTCTGACAGATTGATAACGTAGCTTCCTATCGGGCAAAAAAAAATACTCGTATTAAAATTAAACCAGTAGTTCCGGAGCAGTGTCTCCAACTGCATCGTAATTACGGTAGACCTACCGTATTTTTGTAAAATCTACCGCCTACCGTAGACATGGCATTACGGTGCGGATATCTACCGTAATTCCGTCAATGCGGTTGCGTCTTAATTTTTTTTTATTTTTTTCTATAACGGCAACACGAAATGTGCTTTTCAAAATTTCTGTTGATATTTTATTTGGCAACACTAACACAACAGGGATTCCAGAAAATAACGATGTGACAGACAACGTTTATCCTACCAAATTACGAAGTTACAATTAATTCGGATAATTTATACTATTACATAGCATTTTAATTTTTGCGAGTTACCATAATCTATGTTTGGTGTTTTTCTGTAGGTAGTATAATTTAATGTCTTTGTTCTGTAGTCACAGTTCGAAATTCATTCTGTTTTGTACGTAATAAATTGCCTATAAATAGAAGTATTTCCAAATAAGTACTAAATGAGTGATAATTCCAGTGATTCTAGTGGCGAGAGTAGTGGAGGGCCTTCTAAAAGAAGTAAGCTTGTAAAAAAAAAGTCTTCTAAACAAAAGTTTCGACAAGAGTGGCTGCGAAAGAAAGATTTTTCACCATGGTTACGTTTTATTTTTTGTCTACCACAATTTTCTACAAACTAGCGTATTTTTAGGCTAGCAACACCGTAATTTTGTCAGCCATAGTTGGAGGCACTGTTCCGGAGAGTAGTTAACGCATTCAAACAAAAAAACAAACACTTGAGCATTATAGTATAAAGCATAAATGTTATGTTAACTTGTTAAAGTTTGTCTTACCAAGTTCTAGACACGCTTTGCTACTCCAAACTTTCATCGTGGGTAAGTATTAAGGTAGGTGAAAAGCTATATTGGACCTAAATCCTTAGATATTAGGTACTCTCGTTTTATTTTGAAGTGGTCGTTCGGCAGTCATCTTTAAAATACTCTGAATATCCGACTCCAGATAAATCTTTGATATTTAAACTATTTTTAGTTACATTTCTTTATAATCTTATGGCAGAAATATCTTTATTTGTATTCGCTGCATTAATGTCATTCAATTGTAGTTATTTTCATCACTCGCCATATTTAGACAGACAATATATTTTTTTATTATTAATGTGTACATAGGTAGGTACTTAGTGATCAGATTGGTACGTGATTGACTGCTTGTCTGCTATTTCAAAAGATTTCGATGTTTTTCAGAATCATATCTACCGTTTGTATTCTTCCATTCGACATCCTGGCTGTTCAAAACATATACTGGATAATCTTCCTCTTTCTAACGATTATCCAGTCTTTTAATTATTTGAGTTTTACCCGGAGTTTAGAAGTTGGTGGTGTGACAATCATGTGTCTCGAAAATCACATAATGTCGTTGGTACTACGCCTGATCTCTCCTCTGTCGTGTTAGATTACCGTCCCATCACACTATGAGTTTCATCACACTACATCACATGTTTATGCTACAATATTTCATTTTATGTGTTAATTTTGAAAGTATATTAATTTCACTGCTCATTTTTTTTTCGTTTAGGCCTTATTGATATTATAATTGGTTTTTTATAGGTTATCTTAAAGTAAAAGACTATTTTATTTGTTAATTTTTAATATAATCATAATCACTGCCTGAGTTTGTTTTCGTTCATGACTGTACCGTTGACAGATTTATGCCAGGAGTGAGAGGTGTGAAATTTTTGTAGGTATAAAAGCATAGGGTATGAGATGGGAAGGGGATGAGATGGGACTAAACCTTTCCAGCGTATTAGAACTAGACCAGACAATAGTCTGCATTAATAAACTTCGGGAGAATATTGTTCTAAATATTTTAAAGTTCTTCTTCCATTCAATATTCAAATCAACATAACAACTATTTGATTTGCCCTTTAAAAATCAAATTTTCTACCTATAATTTAAACCTACACAACACTTTTAAATTCAAGAAATACTTACTGGTAAAGTGTTCGTGAACTTGCTGACTGTGTTGACTTTAACTCGGCTCCGCTGAGTCACGCTCGTAAATTCCGTTAATGTTGAACTGTAACTTTTCTCGAGTGCAGTTAAAATGTTTGTGGTGCCAGACAATGGTGGCTGGCGATGACTGGTTCAAATCTACTGGTACCTGTGAAACGGGAAGAATTAGAACGATTTGTTTGCTTCTTTATCGTGTTCTTTAAGTAGGCATAAGGTGCAGTTTTGCATCCTTGTCAAGTTTAAGGATTCTCAACACGAATCTATCTGTCTTCTTCTATATAAATAAAAATGAATGGCAAAATGTGTTGCAAAGCGCAAAACTCAAGAATGTCGAATGGCTGGATCAATTTGACTGATTCTTTTTTTTGTCGTGTTCGTAATTTTCCGAATAAGTTGTTTTATGGATGTTTTTTTTTTGAGAAGTCCACCAAAATGCCGAGAATTTGCACCCGTGCAAAGCCCCGAGGTTTGCTAGTCTATAGAAAAACAAACGACATTTTTTGGTGATTTTCGAATTCCAACTAGCAATTTTGTCGAATTATAACAGTTCAATGTACATAATTATCACCAGCACGAAAATGATGATATCATCCTTAGGCCTTTTTTGGGGTTCACCAGCTCAATAATATTCAGTCCCTTATTGCTGAGAACCTAGCTACTTGCTTGTAGCTTCCTGAAAACTCAAGCCACCCAAGTAATAAAAAATCGGGTAAACATGCGAACAGCACCCGCGTGTAAAACAAAGTATAACAATGACGAGCCACCCCGGCTATAATCAAGTAATTATATTTAATTGACGCTAAGCAAAGTGTGAATTAACCAATTGAGGTTAAACGGCGTCACAATTGAGCGCGATGCTGCCTGCGAGAGTGATGATGGAGCTCTAGACTCAATACTCATGTTCTTGATGTCACACGAGATTGATCAGCCACTATAGATACTTAAGTATGTGTTGCCTGCCTTGTTGGTCTCGAGGTTACAAGCACGACTCCTGAGTTTCAGATAAAGTGTTAATTTGGTGTTAAGTTGTTGGTGTCACACCCCTGTGCCTCGGAAAGCATATAAAGCGATTGATCCTGCGCCTGATTTTAGAACGGCCTTGTCGAATTATCGTCCTATCGGACTATGAGAGTCATGAGGGAAGTAGGAGTGCACCTGTGCACCTAATATCTCCGGTATACTTGGCTAGACTCTATTTAGATTGGCCAGCGTAATCGAGGCATTACCTATATTATATTATTATGTCTTACATTCGAAGTTCTAATCATCGCATTAAAAATACCTATATATACACTGACTCTTACTTAAACATAAGTACAGTACCTAGCGGTCATAAGTGGAGTAGCAATCTACAAAGCAAATCGATTGACACTTTTTGGTTAAACTTACGACCTTTCGACGTCGTGTGCGAATTTTGAGGTGTACGTAGGTAATGTGTTATTACGTTCAAAAGTGCCTAATTAAATAAATGATTTGACTTTGACTTTAAATACATCACTTATACACACAGATGTAGGTATGGCCTGTACCCCGTGTCACAGCAATTTAAACTTTAGCATGCTATTGCACTTATGACCGCTACTGTACCTAAGTAAGTCACCTTTTATACCTAATACCTGAAAATTACCCAGCATTGAAACTAGCAAGTTATGCATACCTTCTTAGCGACATTTTCCTCTATCTATCTTCAAAATGTCAGCCATGCTAAAATGACGTAGGGTCCGGCGACTCTGGAATCTTGGGCCGTAACTGACTTGGAATGAGAATATTTTGACAATTCAACAATACAGAGGTACCTCTACCTTATGAATGCCGGGTGTGCCTTTATCTAGTGTGTAGGTACTGTGGTCACTTTACTTGTGACCGAGGTACTATAGGTTTAATTGTAAAGGTGTACGGGGTTCTAAACTTCAGACATGAATGGAAAGAACGGCTTATTAGAAAACTTCTGTAGGTATTCATATTAGAATAACGTGCTCACATTTGAGTGGGGGCAAAACAACTGCACAAAAAATGCCCTAATCGCCTATTCTTTGTAAATTCGATTCCCTTATGGAATTTGGCTGAGTGTTTGGATAAAGTTAAACTTTTCGGGTCTTTTCGGTCAGATCGCATGTAACCTTTACAGTATATTTTACTGTAATTCAAGATGTAGGTAAATGTTTCCAATACATATGGCTATATTGACTACTCATTCTTCTTAATAATTAATACTTAGTCCATCTTCTAATATCACAAAGCTGAAGAGTTGGTTTGCATTTTTGTTTGAACGTTCAAATCTCCGAAACTACTAGTCCGATCCTAAAAATACTTTCCATAATAAGTACGATTACGTTTTCCCGGTTACATATTAAAAAATCAAAACATTCTCCAGCAAATTTCAAAAGAACAATAAACGAAATACCAAAGTTTAAAATAAAAATGGTCATTTGATCAAAAGTTCAGCTGACCAAAGTCTGGAATATCAATGTTTATATTATTTATTACACTATTGACCAAATCGTTTAATGGTCAAATGGATTACTGGATAAATTATTAATTATCAAATGGATTAACTGAAAAAGATAAAAATAATATTAATATATTAGCGAATAGCGCCTGTCTGATACAGATAGCCTTTGCAACAACATGATCGGTTTGCTAATACAAAATATCGAAAATCGTCACGTTTTGTAAGCGAGCGAAGCGAGCTCGGGACTTAGGGCACCCCGACATGGACAGGTTAGGTTCGAAGGGGATGGCGGGGTCTGAAAGACCCCGCCATCCCCTTCGTGTTAGGTTACTATAAACCTTGAACGCAGAAGTAGGAGCCCCGCGCAGCGGGGCTCCGTCGACCGGGTATTGTCTACCTGCCCGCACGTCATCTCTTCTGCTTGCGTCTTTTACACACATTACGGGCTGTAGTCGACGGAACCCCGGTCAACGGAGCCCCGCTGCGCGGGGCTCCTACTTCTGCATTTAAGGTTTAAAGTAACCTAACACGAAGGGGATGGCGGGGTCTTTCAGACCCCGCCATCCCCTTCGAACCTAACCTGTCCATGTCGGGGTGCCCTAAGTCCCGAGCTCGCTTCGCTCGCTTACAAAACGTGACGATTTTCGATATTTTGTACCTATTAGCAAACCGATCATGTTGTGCAAAGGCTTTCTGTATCAGACAGGCGCTATTCGCTAATATTAATATTATTTTTACCTTTTTCAAATTACTTCATGTTTGTATGTATACTATTTTGAGGCACTGTTATTTTAATCATAATTTTTGAACAAATTAATGTGTTAAAATTAATGATGTACTTCAAATATAAGTATACCTACATTTAAATCATTTGTGATTATAAAATTTGATTAGTTATGATTTGATATTTTAAAATTATATCTAGCAACTTTTGATCAGTCGTTCATTTGATGTCACATACATTGGGATTTTAAAATTTTTCTAAATAAATCATTTGGTCATTTAAATTTTGGTATTTCGTTTATTGTTCTTTTGAAATTTGCTCGAGAATATTTTGATTTTTTGATATGTAACCGTTTTCCCTGTGTCCTAATATTACCTTACATATATTTTATTAATAGTAAATTAAAGCCTATTAGATATTTTATTATTTTAAAATGGGTTCTTCATTTTATATTTCAGGGTTGCTCCTATAATAAAAGTGGTTGGTATTCATGAGTACTGTCATCCCCTGAAAGATGCGCAGTGATATACGGTAAACACCTCTGACTAGAGATAACACTGAGCGATGACGCTCAACGTCTAGCAGGTTTCGTGTTTGGAATACGCAGCGAACTTGGAAAAGGAAAGCCTAGCGGCGGCAGGCACGCTTTGAGATAAAGATCACGTAACTTAGTTCTGTCAAAATGAATCAACCCACAAACTCTCAATATTTACGACAAACTAATTTTTTACCTTTAACAAATGTTGTAGGTACCTACTTACTTTAATATTTAGCAATAACAGTTAAATATTAATCCAAAACTTTTGCTTAGTATACTATTAAAATGAATCAGCGTTCAATATTCAAAATTATTACAATTATCTACTTCGAAAATATCTTTTGAAGAGGCCACTCTTATCCTCTCTTTTATTTTATCCATAGGTACTATTATAAATGCGAAAGTGTGTCTGTCTGTCTCTTACCTCTTCACGCTTAAACCGCTGAATCGATTTTGATGAAATTTGGCGTAGTTTAAGACCCGGGGAAGGACATAGGCTACTTTTTATTAGACTTCGACTTCGTCTGCGTCCGCGATAACCGACATTTGCGCGGTCGAAGTCGCGGGCAAAAGCTACTAAAGCTAGTATCCTATAGAATGTATCAAGTATCCAAGTTTCTCACTAAAACCATCCTACCTTGAATATTACATAATATCACGCCTACATTTCCGTAAAGGTTTGGCAGAGGTGTGTAGGCCACCTACATTCACGTATTACCTCTAGCCTCAGGGGACAGTTTATTGTCATAAACCGGATTATTGCGAGTTTATTATTAAAAAAGCAAACCCTGAGTTACCTACTACTGAGAAATTCCTACCACTGCTCGACCTGAAGGCCTCACTCTACTTCACCAGTAGAAATGAGGCAGTTTTTCCTCGACTATTATACAGACGAATTATTTTATATTTCTACTAAAGTAGCCTTTTGTCATAAAACGATAACAAACACAATAAAGTTACGATATTTCATAAATAAACAAATAAATAATCTTCGCTTGGACAGGGGTGCCGCCAGGGGTGGGGGTTGGACGCAGGGGTCGCATAGCAACCCCGGAGAGACATCGCCCGCAATTTGTATTGGCGAATTAATCGATTTTCGGTATTATGATTATTAATAAAAGCTTTTATGAGTTTCATGCATCCCTGGTGTTTACATTATCGTGAATTGTTAATTACGAATAGAATGGATGTAATTACAAATTGGAACAAAACGTTTTGTAGATTGGATTACTGGTCGGTTATACCTATTCTTTTACTGGGTTCTGCCCCAGACTTCGACCGTGTGGTTTTTTTCACCAGAGGTACTTATGGACTATGGTACGTCTTTGGTTACTGCTCCACTCTCGTTTGTCATGGCGTGATGCAATGCAGCCTATTTTATTCCTCATAAATCTGAATATCTTATACAAATATTTTTTTTATTCAATCGAACTGATTGTTCAAGAGATTAGCGAGTTGAACTTGAAACAAACACACAAACAAACAAAAAGCTCTTCAACTTGATTATATTAGTATAAATTATTTTAACATTGTGCAAAAAAAGGTAAAAACGCGGACTTAATGTCTAAGGCATCTTTCGCAGGTTTATTTTGATAAGAAAGAGCTCATTGTATAAACTTCCCCTAATAGATATCATCTCGGCAAATTGCTTCAAGCATGGTATCTAGCTTAAGTTAAAAGTTTGTTCAATGCGCTAGCCTTATCCTGTTCATGTTTTAACAGTGAGTCTTCACATATTTGAGAACAAACTTTTATAATCTCCTGATAACGACTACTCTGACAGCATGGGCGCCTGGTACTTACGAAGCTACGTGGTGGTATTAAAATATTTATTTTACTAAAGATTATTTTTTTAGGAAGGAAGGAACAATTAAATCATACAATTTTTCACAACTTTTAATGAAGTTTCTTCTGCATCATGTAGAATTTATTAAAAAAACATTTGAACAGACTATCAACAACAGAGAAAATATTAAATATGGAAATAAAATAAACATTAAATACAAAACAACAAAATACGAAGTCCAAAATGTTACTATTCGTTGCATATGCAGATGAATTCAACGGTACACCAATTTGGTCCAGTCATTTAGGTTGTACGTGACAAAATACATGCATATATAATCCGTACCTATCTACATAAAACCATACCACCCAGATGTAACGTATTAAAAAGCTTTAAATATGAATAACATTCATTTATGTTCAGACATAACTTTAATATCGTCAAGTTACATAATGGTAAACACAAAGTTTGTTTGCGTTGCAGTAGCGATAGAGATACTTAAAATTTTTGCAGCTGCTGTAGAAAGATTTTCTCTTTACAGCCAAAGAGATGTTTTCGTTATTTCGTACTGCGAAAAGGACTTATCATTTCCGTGCTGTGTGAAAAGAGAAGAAAAACAGTAAAAAGAGTACCTTGGTATACGTTTTATTTATTTTTCCGTTCATCATAGAAGCTGCTGAGTGCTTGGTGTAATTTTGTTCTCTCTACTTTCCTTCTCGTCTTTATAATTTTTGTTGGTCCACTGTGGAATTCTGAGTAATAAAGGGCACAGGGCACATTCCCGGGATACCGTCGCGTTGATAGCTGTAATTAAAATGAGTTCGCTTTATGTTTGGCCCTCGGCAAGTGTGTAATGGAACCGCATTCATTGCGAGACTATTCGCAGATTTCTGATTTTTGCACAACTAGGAAATTCCAACATAGAAAATGTAGAACGTCTTCAATGTTGAAATATTTTAGTGTTTGGTGTATCTTCTGCAATTCATTCAGACTGGTTTTAGTATCCATAAGATTGCTGAGGAAAATAGCGTAGGTAAATAAATAATAGGCATTATTTGTGGTAGGTATAAAATTAACTATTTCATCAAAATCTAGTATCTTCAAAACTAAAGACTTATCAAGACACCTGGCTACTTCATCATCAGTTAGGGGCGCGAATCATGCGCCGAGTGTAGTTATACCGGGTTTACGACTCATTGTGGTTGAAGGAACCGTGGGGTTTCAGTCATAAGAGACCGACATAACCTTCCATTTTTCCCCTGACAAAAAAAAAGGCTTTTTTAACATGTCACACCAGTAGATTTTGAAGACTTACCTATTCTATCATGCTCAACCAACACACATCCCGCCAATAGATATTGTACATAATTATATGTATAGGTATGTACAATTGCATTTAACATCTACTTATAACTAATAAATTATTTACAGAATCCCAATTCCAGAGTTCTAAATAAATCATGCTTTTAGTAGCAACACTTTCAAGCTATCGACTAATCCAATACCTTCTGTGACCGGAGAGAAGTTCTTTGTCGTCCAAGAATAGGCATTTGAACATTTACGAGGCATTTCGACCTGAGGCACTAGACCTCACGCATTTGCATCCGTTCACATCTCCGGTCACCGTTTATTAGAACCTATTGTCTGCACCATTGTTCGACACATAAACACAAATTACTGTATACGTACTAAACATTTTATTGCCAGTTTTGTTCAATTAATTTGTCTTACGTGTCTTCTTGAGTTATGAATGGACCACCTCGGTGGTGCGCAGGTGTTGAGTTGCGAATAAATTCTTGTGATGGATGATTAGCAGAATCCAAGGGTAATGCGTATCATCTTTCTCGATTACTGTGAAATACTGTGTATGGTGCAAACCGAGAGGAACCAACCGTAAAAATTGTAAGAGAAATAAAACGGACTCTGAATATTTATTAGATTTAGATTTTTAGTTCTATCAAAATTTCTCTTATGTTTTTGCGGCAAGTAATTGTAATGATTATGGATATACGCAGATTAATTTGAAATCTATACTAAGAAAGATTGGGATATAGTCACCAGAACATCAGCACAGCAGGCTATACTTTTTTTGTTGTATAATCGCTCCTATTACAACCGCATAAGGTGTCACAGTGTTTTTAAAGCGTCGTCATCCGTACATTGATATCTGTTATTGCTGGTGGTTTGACGTAATAAATTGAACTATTGAGAGACTTTGGGTTGGCTCGTTTTGACAGAACTAAGTTCATTTCCAAGTTATCCAAAGCTTGCGATGATAAAATTTTATTATTTGCTTGACTTTCAATGATATGTTTTAAGTATAATCGTGTTGCCCTTCATATCATTAGCGCATAAACCCACACGCGATACTATCGTGTGACGGATCGCGTGGAGATCTTACGATAAGTTATAATTGATCGTGCGATACCGATTACCCTGCCCTGTCCGAATTATAACTAGACTTTTTAAGATTTAGCTTTCGTTATCGAGATTATGGTCCCTGTTTCCAATATTTTATTTTAATTTTACTTTATTGGGACAAAAAATAGTTACTTACTTACAGGTTACACAATTATTTTGAAATACGACAGGATTCATTTTTAGGCTAGACAAACGTGTAACCCAAACCAATGTCCACGAAATAATGTCACGAATAAAATTAAATAGGTAGAAAAAGAATAATTCTCGTTATGAGAAACTACATCTTTATTGTACTTAATAATTAAAGGTAGGTACTAAGATAGACCAGGTACATAAACTATTAACGTGCACACTAACCGTAGTTATAAAATAAAATAATATATAGGTAATATATAATATCATTTTATATTACCTATTATAATGATAAGTTCCCTTTTTTAATATTTCTTATAAAAAAAAAAACTCGGAATCGCGGGATATTTTTGTTACAAAAGTCTATTCCTTACTTTAACAACACCGCCGTTCAAAATGTAGTTACAATCTCATCTCAGCGGCGATCAATGTCAAATGTCAAGGCATTTTTGACAGGTTGAGACTGAGATTAGATTGCGATCATTCTTAAAAGTAACCAGAATTACCCCTCAGAAGTTTAGATAAATATCCCTTTTCCTATCTAAGAAACACAAAAAACCGGCGTAAAAGCAAGTAAACATGTTACAAGGCACTTGAAACTTCCAATTCTGGCTCAAAAACGGAATACCTAATGCCAAACCAGCCACAAAGTGTTGCAAAATCTCGCCAATCGTGACAGATCTCCAAATGCAATGCGCACACGGCTCCAACCAGAGACACGAACACTTCAATTAACTTCACGAACTATTCTAAAATGGTATTCTAATGGCGCTTCGGGAATTGCGCCGGTATTCCGGGAAGGACCTAACACCGGCCTTTTATACGATGCCCTTAACTTTTCAAATGGGTTAGCATAATTTATTCTCTGCACCTCTCACTGTTTAATAGGACACCAGTTTTTTGTGGGTTCCGTACACAAAGGGTCTAAACGGTGCCTTATTGCTCTCGCTCATCCGTCCGTTTATCCGTCTCTCTGTTACAACAAGGCTGTACTTCAGTGGTTTCCAAACTTATTTTGTCTACTGCCCACTTTGAGAATAAATTATTTTCTAGCGCTCCCATTTTTTCACCTACATAAAAACCACCTAGTAGATGAAATTACAAATCGCTCCCTAAGCCTCTACAGAACGCCCCGATTTTTTTATCTGGGTCTCTTTAGGCCTGCAGAGCCCACAAGGGGGCGTTATCGCCCACTTTGGGAAAGGCTGTTGTACTTGATATTTTGACAGAGTGTGTATTACTAAGTCCGCTATAACAACAAATAATATGAAGTGGTTGCGGGTACAATTACCGGCACGTAACTTGGCAAGAGATTTTCGTAGTGGGGGAAGTTCGCGCATATAAAAATGTATGAAATTGTGCGTGCGCAAACTTCCCCCACTACAAAAACTCTTGCCAACTTACGTGCCGGTAACTGTAAAGACATTGAAAGGCGCGTTTAATTGATAGCTAGGTACAGCTAAAAATTAAATTAAGTTAAAAATTAAAGAGGGTCCATACACGTTTCTTTCGGCATTTTTTGCTCGATCTCCTAATATTGTACGGTGGTACTGAACCCTTCATTTACGAGTCAGCTCGCGCTTAACCGGTTATTTTTTTTCTCGTCTCATCCCGTCCCGGTCCGTGTCCGTCTGTTAAACGAAGGACGTCCGTGTATTTCTTATTTCACAATTTCGAATGATTAGTTCTTTTGATCCGTTTTTTGTTACGTTGGCGAGTTAACAACCGTTTTTTGTTAATTGAACCTCGTGGAGTTTATTAGCGCTGTTTGAAAAACGGGAGGAGAATACGTTTTTGTTGCGGGATGCGATTTTCTGAACGGTTACGTGAAACGGATCAGAATGTTTGAGTGAGTATTTTGCTTGTTTGAGTTTGAAGTTTTGTTATTTATACACTTTTGTTTCTGGGAGCCTGGTAATCCGTAACACAGGGTATCGCTAGTACGGACTTGAGTCTATCACAAAGGAGCTTTATTTGCCTGCACTTATTATTTTAGTTCTAAGGTGTTTAAGTCAGTTGTTATAAAACCCAACTTCGTGGAGAAATAATTTTTGAGATGAAACTTATTTCTTTTCTTATTTGCGTCACCAACATGCTACACTGATATTAAGTTTTCACTTCTGTCAGCAGTTCCCATGACTGCTATTTATTATTATTATTACTGCAATGTTGAAATGACATGACATTTTCATGTAAGACGCACTAAAATACACACTTATAAATAAACATGTATTTAGGTACTTACTAGATTAATCTAAATCCCGCTATACTTCACTGTCTGTATGTCACGAACAACATTTGTTATCACCGTACCTATTCCATAATTTTAGGTATATTCTTGAAATTGTGACATACCTAGTAGTGGGCGGTCCGGCGAACTGCCGCAATACATCTTGGGAATATCTATTTAATATGATAATTAGTGGAAACATTTTACAACATAATTGTAATATTTCATAAAACACCGTTACGTTACGTTCCCATAGTATCTAAGAAACCACGGAGTGTGTAGCAAATGGAACGTTCAGTCGTAGATAGAATACCATGAACGCAAAGGTTGGGATGTCTAATGTGAGACGATAAGTTAGTACCATCGTAAATGTTACAATATTATATTTTTATAATAAGGAGGCGATTCTACCAATTTTCAGAAACAATCGCAATCCAATTTTATTCTCATTTTGACAAAAATGGCTCTAATTTACCTACGTTTTTTGACATTGATTCTCACTGACATTGGATTGTGACTAGATTATGAGAATAATTGGCCTTCTGCTAACTTAATTCGAACACAATACTGTTTGTTGTTATTGTTAGACCTAAAAAAAAGTCGCTATTGTTGCAGTAAGTGCTATTTTTTATAAGGTTGAAATAACGCAGCTTTATTCAGAAGGAAATCACTCGTCGATACCGTTCCTTACGCCATATTTTTGCGATATTCGTCAGCGCCCATACCTATGTTACTCATGCTTATCACTCCATTTTCCTCGCTTCCTACTCTGTGTGCTACTAGCTTAGTTCCGCTAGGCGAGACTCTCCTTATTAAATGATAATTTAATTGCCTCCAAACTACCTAGCCACAACGTATTACTTTGTTTTGAAGAAGAATGTTAAGAGAAACACCTTTTATTATCGCTTAACGAGCGACTGTGTAAAATTGAGCGCAAAATACTAAATTATTGTTTTTATTTGCGTTTAGTTGCATAATATTAAAAACGCAAAATGTTTAGCTTCAACTTATTAATTTGATAAAGAGCATGTTAGTTAGAATGTCAACTTGATAATGTTTAATTATTTATATTAAATTCAAAAAATAAAACCTGAATATTGTTTGAATAGGAGGTAAACGTTTGAATATAAAAAAAACTTCGTGTAATTCAAGCGCACACCGAATTGATTCTTGATTTGAAAGTGAACGAAGATTCGTTGTACCAAGGCAACAGACATCAAAAGAGCATGATTACTTAATTCTCAATGTATTCTTTCTCGGCGCTCAATGATGGTGACTCACTGCTAAATTAGAGGCATTTTAGATTGTTTACAATTTATCAAGTTATGTTTCAGCCGCGTGTGAACTAAGTATGAAGGATCGATTGATTCCAGTTATATTTTCGTATCAGAATAATAATTATGTGGGTATTAATTACGTTAGTGTCGCGTGTCGAATCTATGTATGAACTAACAGAACTGCAGTTTAAGGTTTCATTTGGGTATGATATTTACCCACATTTTCAACAAACTTAGATATTTTTTTCTTTTACCCTTTTCATTTTTATGCCTATGTGTAATATTTGTTTGTAATGGACATAGTAATAACGTGTGGTATGTTCACAGGTGGTGAGGTGGTTCAACACGAGAGGCGATGCTGGGCGGGGCGGCGGGGGGCGCCCGCTCCCGCCCGCCCACTGATCTCCAGCAAGGTATGCTATCCTAGTACTCTCGGTACTGAAACTGTAATATTTTTATCTTAAACCTAAATAAAAAATATTTGCATTTTATGGATGTTTTATGCGTACTTAATTAAATGTGTAATTTGCATGACATTGTAATAATGATGGGAATGAAGTTTTGGCCCACCTTCCGGTGTTCGATTGAGCTGGAATTTAAAACATAAATGCAAGCACGACAATACAATAGAAATGCTTGAATTACGAAAAAAAAAAAATTTTTAAATAGAACTTATTTCATAAATATTTTCATTAAGTTAAAGAATAACAAAGACCATAAAATAAAATAAGCAATAAAATACTTAATATTAACTTAACCTATTCTACAACTAATTACTTCTTTGTTTGTTTCAATTTGTGGAAGGTACTTCAACGTTAATTACGTACCTTAGCTACTCAATTTACATTATTACTGTAGAAAAACAGGTTTATAGTACGGTAGTTAAATATATTTCTTTCACAGGTGTGGCTCGGTTCCCGCTGTACTCTCTGTTCCCGACGCAGGCCGGCAACCGACCCACGATACACAAAGGTGGGTTCAAACTGAACGGTTAGCTAACTTATTTAGACTTTATTCAAAGGACACTGAGCCAACTCAGTGTACTGTGAATGAAAGCTACCTTTGTTTTAGTTTTAAAACATTACTAACGTAGGTAGGTAGATTATTTATGTACCTAGGCGCACTCTGAAATATACTTTCGGTAGCTGTTACCCAAGAACGTACTAGGGACTCAGCATTAAATGGAACTATATTCCTGACTATTATCTTAAAATCTCAACAATGGTAAAATGACGAAGGACTCACGACTCTGTGATCTCAGCAGTTTACTTAGGTACTTGTGTAGCTTTCTGTCGAAAACGTAGTCTATCGATTACTGATTCTAGCAATCGGAAATCTCTAGATAATCACCGTATTTTCTTCACTTGGGAAAAAACAATAATTTAGGACGATCAAAAAAAGTTCTCTAAATGTGTGTATTATTGTAAATGAAATAATAACTACTTAATTACCTAATGACATTTTAAATGTGTTTGAGTTAGCGATTCTTTAAATATGTAGAAGATACCACATGCAACATTTTAATAAGGCAGATACAAAACAAAGAATGTATACGTTAATGTTGTTCTCGTAACCGGGTTACACAACTTACACATCGCGTGGTGCCTGCCTGCCCCCCGGGCGACGGGCGTGAGGATATGTTTGACGTGACGTTTCTGACAGACGGCTCACCGGTGGTTTAGCCGCCGATATTATGTTTGGAGTGTAAACTCTCCTGAGGGCACAGATCGTTGTGACCAGGGATGCATAATATTCACGGAGACGTTTAAATAATAGTAGTATGCAAATGTGTGATGTCTTTATTGTTAGTTATCAAGAATCACAGTAACCAATTGACCTTTGTAGAATTTATAAGTTTTAAGTACAGCAGCTGCAATGCATGATGCATACCACTAGTAGGTAGTATCTACGGCCGAAAGGAGAAATAAGCCTGAGGTGAGCTGTCATCAAAACTATAATGCTGGATTAAATAAATAAATAAAAAGAAAATCTGATAGATAGTTTTACAGAATAACAGTTCTGCTTACAGAATAAAGGAAGAATAGTAGGTAAATAAAAGATTTCCTGATAAAAAAAGATAGAAATTTTTATCCCAATTCGTCGCATTGATATAATAAATATGTATTTACAATTATCGACTGCGCCCGGAATAAAATCAATCTGATAAAACAGAACTATCCCTGCAATTTCATTGGATGTTCTGCCTGTATAACACACGTTAAAATAAATAAATCAATAAATTAGTAGGTACTTGTTCGCCAGTACGGAAGCACTATAAAGCAACCTTTTCTTGATAAAAGATTGACAATCAAAATGCTTAGGTCCAGTTAGTCAGAGGCCAGGGCTCACAAACCTTTGATTTCATGTTAAGTGAATAATTAAATTAGTTTGAGTGAGGATTCAGCAGGGTTCAACTTTCCTAAATATGGAACGCGACGTCTCGTACGGTTGACATTTGACTGGTTTTTCAACTTACGGCGTGTAAATAAGTAAACAAACCGTGTCAACGATGGACCGTCCGTCACTTGGCTCGCGCCGATGTTATGATAGCTCGTTTACATACACTTGAAGTTAACCATAAGATTCCTTTGAAAATAACGGTCTAGCGGTCAAGTAACAAGCATTGGATAAAGCTGACATAAGATGGACTGAGGTCCCAAAGTAGACAGACCTACTTCATGTTAGCATTGGTTAAATTTTGAGAATAGGTTGTACATCCGTACACCAGTCAAGAAGCTTTAAAATTGGTACACGTAGCTTGCGGGCCTTGCGGCCATGCCAATATGACGTACCTCTGGTGACACTGGGCTCTTGAACCAAGAATTTATTCCTTAATATCATACAAAAGAAAGACCCAGTAAAACACAGACTGCAAAATTCCTAACAATCATCGTTACTGCGGCCATATTTATTGGCTTCCCAAGATAAGGCTTCTACTAGGAACCCAAAAACTTCAAAAGGTTGTATGTAAGACATTTTTTCGAGTAAGACATGCGTATAAAATCAAAGCAACACTTTGAAGTTCCGAATTAAGACGATTAGTTACGCGAGCGCGAGCAAACTGAGTGACATGACACCCGTGTAATGGAAGACAACATACCAACCGACTCACGACAAAAATTTCTTGTTTTGTTTAAATTATTATCGTCGGGGACTCTTATGTAGGTACACTTGTACAGCTAAGAAAAATTCAGGTATTTTTCTGTAACAGCATTTGTGCACTGATATACAACCGAATCCAAGAAGTGATAGTTAATAACGTTTGCGCACTAGATCCGACTACGAACTAAATAATTTTCTTCGTGAGCTGTCAGAAATTTTCTAACGTATTGTTTGAAGTTGAACAGTATGTTTTCCTGATAGGTTAGTTCAACTCATAGAAGAAGAAGTAGATTTTAGGTTCAATTTCTTCAGCGGAACTATTGGAAAATATTTAACAAATCTGTTTGTAGAAAAGACCTCAATATTTTTTAAAATATTTTGTTCGTCTATCACACTGCTGTCTTAGCAATGGTAATTTCGACATAGTATGTCGTCTTCTACTACTACCAACCTTTATCATCTCAAGAATTTACCTACTTTCTAGCCATATTCATCTTTCGTTCAGTCCAAGACTCGGTAAAAGACAGCTAGCCCATATTCTGTTCACCATCGTCGTTTCTTCTGGAGGTCCAAAGTGATCCCAAAGTATAAAGCGCTCAATTAATGTTAACTGTTGCTTGCCTATTTTATTTGCTAACCGTTTCCTACTCTCTCCAATATACCAATATTACTTACACATTTTTAACAAAACTTAGCTTAAAAGAAAAACGATATCAATGCAAAACATGAAGCCTAAAAAACTTTCAAGAACTTAAAAGAAAAGTTTCTGATTGTTGTAACTGGAAAAGTTTTTAGAGATTTTGTGGGCTCTATTATAATTTATTTTTTCCACATTTTAGGTCTCTTTATGTAGGGAAATACCAAAATAATATTATGTAAGTACTAACAATTCGTGTATTTATGAAAGTTGCATAATATTGGTTAGTCAGCGCGACCATATTTTTTTGGACGTTAAGCATTTCAATGTTTTTATTAACGTTTATTTAAATTGCGAAATGTTCAACCGTGTAGACAAAATACGTTCATACATCACAAGTAGGTATGTGACATAAATATGAACACATGTGCGTGCGCGGGAGTTGCCGGCTGTCGAGTGACACTCAGTAATTAAGGTCTTAGATCCCTTGGGCCTCGACAGAAATAGATTCTTTGTTCGCTAATGCCCAAAGAGTTCATGTTTAGTTTATTTTGTTAGTCGCTGGGTCGCTTTCGTTCGTATTTTTATGATACTTCCTTGCTTTGAGATTGAAAAACGTACTACTTACCTAGTAAAATAATGTTGAAGGCTTTATGATCGTAATCCAGCATGATTATGCAATTACTCAGAAAATAAGGTTATTAATTTCGAAGAGGTGCGAAAAAGAGTGTCTGTCAGGTCTTGACCTACAACGAGCTAGACAAAAAAAATAACCAACAATTATTTGAGCAGTGACAGCAAGTGACAGTAAAAAAGTATGTAATATTTTGTCATATTATTATGATCCAATTTTTCACTATGTATAAACTATAAATGTACTTATATATAAATGTACTATAAATGTACTTTTGGACACCATTAACCAATAATTCTAAAAACCCGATTTATTTTCAATTAACATTAAAATTATTTAAAATCAATTAATACAGTTAGGTAGTCAATTATTATTGAAATGGTAAATACGTGACGTCACAGTTTACTTTTGCCATACAAAATCTATGGGGGAATCGCGTTTTAATAGCTCATGAAAAGTATGTCAATAATTGATCGGTAGTGCTAGTGTCAAATACCCAATTCTGCCTAACCTTATAAGAAAAACAGGCGTGATGTTAGATATTATGATTTAAGTAATGTATATTATTTTCCATTTCATGAACCGAGTATCAATGCCCGCTAGTTAGAGGGAGATGGAAATACTTCAGATCTTAGTGCTCAAATGAAAGACCTAACTACTAGGGTACCAGTACCTAATACGAACTTCTTCATAGTTTAAGCACTAAAATACTAAGATGTATTAAGGTAACATAACTCAAAGGTTAATGAATCCAGTTGTTCCAGTGACGGAGAGTTTGTTCTCGACGTCGTTGTCAACGTTCGGCGTGCCGACTCCTCCGCCCAACTCGCCCTATTCGCCGCTACAACTGGAGTTACTCAACTGCTCGCAGCGGGTACTCCTCACCGACAAGTAAGTATTAGATGATAATGACCTGGTTTTTGTGGTATATAGTAGGTATAGCTGACGATAAAATAAAACT
This sequence comes from Hoplodrina blanda, assembly GCA_949316365.1. Lineage (NCBI taxonomy): Eukaryota > Metazoa > Arthropoda > Insecta > Lepidoptera > Noctuidae > Hoplodrina > Hoplodrina blanda. Next base: position 15,677,882 of record OX438587.1, on the reverse strand, counting down.
TGCCATGAACACTGGCAACTACTGAAAAATACTCGTGTAAGTAATTCTAGTGCTTTTCTTGACAGGGATCACAATAAGATGGAAGAAGCGAAACTGGGCAAAGCTTGTATTCCCGATTCTTTATGTTGTCCTGGTGACCAGCGACAGATGCTGGACAATATTGGCGTCATGCAACCGCTTACTATCAAGACCGAACAGGCAAAACGGTCATGCAACACATGCCTCACAAATTCTCCTAAAAAGGTAGCGAAAATGGATATCAATACTGCTATATTTTTTGTAAGAAACGATTTTATTTTTTATTATTAGAATAGGTATTTTTTGTTTCAATTTTTCTAGGCTACTTAGGTAAGTACTATTATTTTACTGATAAAATCATTTTCCTCCATAGGTTATGCATGCAGACAGTGGTTGTAGTCGAACAAATCCTGTAACCTGGCTTGGGGTTGCGGGACAAAATGTGCAAGTTCAGGTGAAACGAGAACCGCAGCATGTCCAAGTTTCAGAACTGGTCGCCGTCAAGCTTGAGCAAGCGTCGCCTGGTAACAAGCCAGACCACCCGCCTCCGGCGATACCGGCGTCGCTAAATAACGGTAAGCTTCCACGATGTTATGCTCGCCTAGTACATTCGTACCATATTATGCGAGACAGCGGTGAAAACGCTATACAAATTATTTATCACCCTGACTAACCAAAAAATAATGTTAATTAAAATGTCAGTGTGCAGTACCTATTCATTATTTTCTAAATATGAGCATAAATATAAATGTTTGATAATGAATTGGTTAAAATTAAGTTTGGAATTAATTTGATATCTTAGTCATGATGGTTGAGCATGTTGATAAAGATAATTTATTTGGGGATAGAAAAATTAACAAAAAAAAATCATCTTCATCTGTCACAGTTTTTGTTATTTTTTTACATTTTTATCGCAGGTTCTATTCCCGTCGGTATCGCGGTCGCCCGACAACGAGTTGGCGATGCCGGCCTCCTCGCAGCCCTGTCTCAAAAAGACAACCAACAACGTATGCACGATATCGGTAAGTTATACACCACAACCTCTTTGCTATCTCTGTTGACCTGGTACCTCTATGTATTTACTAAGATGCGCTTGGTAATGAAAAAATGAATTTATTGAAGGCCAAATAATGTGGCTATTCGAAAAATGCACTTATAGCTATGTAGCTAAAGCTCAATATGGTGGAAAGAGTGGCGATTTCAGCAAATTACAGGTTGCTCCACTTTTTGTAGTTTATTACAAAGGCTTCTGTGTTCCGTTATTATTTGCTCGCAAGTTTGAATAAAAAATCGACGTAGATAGATTTCGTTCCGCTGAAACCAATAAAAACAAAATCGAACGTTCGGACTCGTAAGTCAAATGTCTAGTTTAATTGATTGCGCGTTTGAAATGAAATCGCGCTGTTATCGCGGCATCGCGCCGAATCGCTTCGATCACGCGAGCACAGTTTTTGATACTATGCATGTACTACCTACCTTGAATTATTGCTACATACATCCAATGAATAAATAACAACAGTCGTTGTGCCTAATGTACATTATTTATGTGCAAGCATAAATAATAAGCGCTACATTGTTACGAATTTCGAAGCTTTTGTTCATTTAATGAAAATGGAATTAAAAAACTTATTTTAAGATAAGTTTTGTTATTTGTAATTTTTCTATAATAATTATTTTGTTATTTGGTAAACATAATAAATGTCATGTACTTATTTATACTTACCGATATCGATAACGAAGCTTTCAACGCGATAAATATGATGTCGTGTTTCCGTGCTTACTAATTTCTAGGAACTTATTATATTGTAATATTATCCTTCAATACAACTAAACAAAACCGTAACTTGATATCGGTTAAATAAACAAATCAATCTTTCTTCACATAATTTCTTGAGGATCTCGATTTGAATTTGGAACTGACATTAATAGCATGCTACTGTATTGAATGGCGCCGCGCCGTTAGGCATCGACGTTTTGTGTTTATCGATCGAATTTGAAAATCGAAACGTTTACCAATTTAGGAATTCGAATCGCCATTATTTCAAATTAGCTTTTGTTATGCTACCGTTTTGGATCGCGTATTTGACGTTAAATTGCCACTGTTGCCACTACGATTTAGGATTTAGGTTCGTCTCACGAAAGTTTAGCGTCAGTTTGAAATTGGCAATGACATGTTTACAAAAAAATAAATACCAAAGTTTTTATCAATAATATTGAGATGCAATTTATGAAAGGCCCCATGATTCTGTTAGTTAATTTTAGAAACATGTAGGCATACAACTGTTACAACTTAAATCGAATAATTCTGTAAGAATGATAGATCCCTTATTGCTAGTCAGAATCAAATATTATTATACTTATAAGACCGGTGCATCTAGTTGAACTAAAAACCGACCCTAATGTTGTTAGGAAAAAGGACTAGAGTCTATAGTCAAGACAGATGAGAACCCGGCCCTATTATTATTATAGGTCTATAGGTATATTGATAATTACGGAACAACCATGCATGTTCTAAACAGGTTCTACACACTCTCATGAAACGCAAATGAATTTTATAAAGTCGTTACATCATACCACGCTATAATTTTCCCTGTTTTTCATTTTAAAAAACTTGCATACCTTACCCGATCATGTCGAACGATCTAACTATGTAAGTAGGGTTTTCCTCTACAGTTCCAAGAGAATAGCTTAACATTTAATTTATGACCAATAAGTATAGTTATAATTATGTATGTGCGTATCGGCCTTTGTAAAAGAGATTTATGGCATAAAAGCGCGTCTGTATCCGACAATTATATGCTAATCAGATATTGCAGGATTGTTTGTAACGAACGTAACGTTCGAGTTCCATGCTGCAAGTAGCCATGAGTACCTATACAGCGAGGTATTCTTGTATTTTCATTTTCATGAATTGTTTAGATAGTTCAATAATCATGAATAGAGAAAATAATAAAAAGTTTATTCAAAATAAAATAAACGCACTTGGTTACTGAATAAACTCATTAAAATATATCAATTTATTCAGCAAGCAGGTGGTTTTTTTATAATTACGATATGGCAGACACTGTTTCGGCTGGAAATTGCAATTATTAAATGAATTTACATTTAACATTCTAGCGGAACTCATTATTGTAAATAGCTTACCATAGATGGTATCGACCATCGTGCACAGAATATAATATAGGTGTTCGTATATTATACAAGCAGTGTACTGCGAATTGAAACTTAATGTACACTCAATATATAAGAAAAAAAAAAACTAAGATAATGGTCCAATTACCTCATCATTACAAAATAATAGACCTCATGATGTTATTTATAAGCTTTTATTAGAACGCTGTCAGTCATTAATTGTAAAGGAAAACTTTATTTTTATCATGTCCGAAGGCAAACGTTTATTTATTAATCTCAATTATTACAAAAAAGCTTATACTTCTCTAAAAATTACCTTCCTCTTGCATAAAAAGAGGCTATCTGACTACGAATGTGGGTTCTTGCATAAAAGAGGCTATGTGGCTACAAATTTAAACACAAATATTATGGCAAATTACATCACACGTTCCGACTATGTATACCTTTGCGTTATGAGACACATCGACACATGCACGCCATAAATGCAATAAAAAGTGCATAAATAATACATTCCGATAAAATCTTTACAATATTTGCTTGTTTTACAACCCAGTACAAAATAAAGTGGCAATATAATAAAAAAATATCGTATAAAACTTACAAATATGCCATTGCATGACCAAATCGATACGAAGGGGTTGAACGGTGGATAAGTGTAGGACGTTATGCCGACACCTGCCGCAGCCATGTATGCTAACATTATTGACGACATAAACAACGTTTGTTAATTCAATGACTAAATTACGATCAATTTTATTACTATTTTGGCTTGCAACTGCCTTCATGAAGCCATAGTTTATATTAAATGTGGTATAGTGAAGTTGCTTTTATTTCTTAATATTTTTTTTGTTTACGTAAGTCGGTATGGAGTTTTTCAATTCAGTTCAAAAAATATTATTAAGTATTTGGAATAAAAACTATTTGTTGATGTTGAACTTGTGTAAAATTAAAATAGTAAATTCTAATTAATTTAATTATTAATCGTAATCTTTATAATATTTGAGCTCACCGGTGCATAAGGCTTATGGCGACATAAGTAATTGTAACCTAGCTAGAAGGTATTAGGCGTAACGTAATTACATAATATAAGCCATAAATCGTTAAATTTTATGTTACACTTAACATTTTGACTAGCCCTTTTACGACAACGGTGTCCGTGACATAATAAAGCGTCATTATGACTAAGTTAATTAATAACCTTACCGTTATTATTCTGCACGTTTTATAAGTTTTAAGATAAGTACCTAAGTGGTTAAAAGCGTACGAAGTAAGTAGTGTTATAACAAAACTGTAATATTTAAATGTTGCTAAATTATGTTAATTTATTATAATTCTTATTAAACTTTTATTGTACCTACCTAACCTAACTACCTAATTAGTTCACCAAGAAAAAAGCTTCGAAATAATTAAATAATATTTTATACAGCAACATTGTACGGAATACGGACCTCGCTCCCGTTCTACACAGATAACATCGCGAAAGCGAACGGATATTATCACGTTCAAAATTATTTACACTGCAAAAACGCACCGGCTCCTACCAATTACATGCTAATCACAGTTTTACAATTACTGTAACTGCGCTCGCGGCGGTTTTTATAATACATGAATGAAACAATAAAAAAATAATGTATTTTGTTTTTATTCTTTGAGCACGCTGTATATGTATGCGTGGTGGTCGATGTGTGCTCGACATGCGACTTTCCAAATTATGTTTCCCTTGCATGTAAAACGAAATCATTAGAACTCCAGCCTTTATCGATTTTGAATATCCGCAAACTTAGCGATTAAATAGTAGGTAGGTAGGTACCTACTTTGTTTGTTTCGAAGTTAGGATTTACCCATTAAGTAACCTTAACTCCGTGTAAATCTAGTCTAACCTACAGAACTTTTGTATTATTGCGTCCCCTCAGTCAGAAATTTAAGATATTTCGTTTAACAGAAATAGGGTTTAAAAATAATTATAATTAAATGCAGGGCACGCACAGATCATCGTTTGTTCTCCTGCGAAATGAGATTGTCTGTCGCAACTACAAAGTTGACTTTCATATACCAGGGCGCCACGAATTTTGAGAAGTGAATACGTTTCATTGTAGTGCGATTGAATCACATTTAAATTTAATCCATGAAATTGACTCTTAAAGTTATTAGCATAGAGTCTAATTTTGCTTTTGAAAGATACGAGAACGATTAGATTAATAAATGCCACACAGCAAGTGGTTAAAAACATGTGGGTAAACTATGACGATCATTATGAATTCCTTGTATTTCGATACGTTCAGTACTAGGAATGCTGAAATGAAGTGTTTGTGTATTTTACCTAATTGGCATTTTAAATTAGGGCTGTCGTCATTGTTTATTTATAAATATACTTCCCTATTATGTTTTCTCGAATCGATATGCTAGGTATGATGAATCATTATTATTTTGCTGGTTCGTCGTAAGCTGACGCTAATTTTTAACTAGCTCCTGCTCGCGACTTCGTCCGCGTGTTTGTTTTACCCGCGTTAAGTTACTTCTTTGGTTACTGCTTTACTCCCGTAGGTCGTAGCGTGATGTTATATAGCCTAAACTATTCCTCATGAACCTGGCTATCATATACTTAGGTACAAAATTAACCAGTACGACTGGTAATTTTCAAAGATTAGCGCGTTTAAACTTAAAAAAAATCACCTTTATCATTAGCGCTCTCTCTCAAAAACTCTTCACCTAAATATCATACCTGCCTACTATAGATGACTTTAGTACTTGCGTCATTAATATTTGGTGTCGTAATGATACAAATTCGATTATTTTAAGAAACATTAATCGTAATTAAGTACCTAGCGAGAACATAAACTATCTTACCCGTATTACTTACTCAAGGATTTTACCTGAGAAGCGAACGATAGTGTCAGGTAACCAAACGAATGAACTGGGCAACGCTGACTGGCTAAGAAATATGGGAAATATTTTAATTTTGAACTAGCTAATGCCCGTGACTTTTTGCGACCCCTATTATTAATTAAAAAAAAAATAAAGTACCTACCTAAGTCTAAGTAACTCCTTATAACATTAGCTATATTTACCAGTTATATGACCTATCAGAATCGGTCCAGCCGTTTAAGAGATTAGCCGAAACAAACAGACAGACGTAAACTTACCGAGTAAACGTTCAATATGCATTTAGTAATAAGATGTTATTTTGACATTACAAACAGACACTTCGAGTTGTATAGATGGGTGTGGTGTAGCCTACACTAGGACTTGTCTAGGTACAGTCAGCAACAAAAGTCGATTAACATTTATGATTTTTAAATCCTAATTATTAAGTACAATATTAACAGTAAAACGCAATGAATATAAAATTAAGATATAATAAACTCTTAGCTATTACCTAAAAATCTGAAAGCCGGTACATTATGTGTTTAGTGTCTGTTTAAATAATATAAAAAAGTAACATTGTTAATCGACTTTTGTTGCTGACTGTACGTCTTTGTAAGTAGGTAAGTAAGTACCTACAGGTAGGTATAACACAACAAAGTGTTTATTAGGTAAGCACTGTTACAGTCGAGTGCACGTCGCTATAGTGCTAACACTTTGACCTTGAGCTGATCTAGCGTACCTAGCAAAGGTGGACCGTGAATAAGAGGCCAGTTTAGGTAGCAAAGTCTGTACCTATGTATGTACTTACTGGTTTTGTTACCAGTTACCACTACAGTTGATTTGATAAAAACCTAATTTAAATGAGTGCCGTGGAGTTTCTTGCTCGTTCTTTTCCATAGATTCTCAACTTTCGTACTAACTGCTTCAACTTTCGTACTAACTGACCGACTCCTCGACAATTCAAAAGTGCCTGTAAATGGTCTAATTGAAAATAAATGTTTTGACTTTGACAGTGCAGCTGCGGTTGAGTGTACCTACCATAATATTCGGATGTTCAGTATTGTATACAAGAAACTTAACAATTAGATACTTAAGTGCTTTTGTGTTAAAAAAAAAATTGCACTCCGGGAGTGCCGGCAGAAGTGAAAACTTGATTATTAACGTTGAGCATGTTTGATATTTTGGAATGGTTAGGGAATAATTTTGCACCAATTGCTTTATCGGTATAAAAGTACTATCATTTATGTGGTAGAATACAATATTCATTTATTGCGCTATCGTACACAAACATGACAATTTATATTACATTAAAAATTTAACTTTAAAACTATTACAATTATCATTCGCGCAAGCGCCCTGCGCTGTCTAAACGAAACAGTAGGCCCAGGCATACATTTTCGCCGCGCCGTAGAGAGGGGATAGCTGTCTACTCTCCATCCGTCTTACGCTTTTTCGATCAGGTCACGTGTCCTGACGCGAGTTTAAGATTTTATACCCATTACAGAAAAAGTGCTCAACGCCGCTAAAGAAGTTTTCACTTCAAAAAAAGTAGTCATAGGGATTGTTGACAGAAGTAAAAACTTAACGCCACATTAACATGTCGGTGACGCGAACCTATAATTTTTGCCCCTACTGAAAATCGCTCAACATGACTAAAAACTCAATTTCAAAACTCAAAAATCATAACCCTCCTTCTGACGCAGTAGAGTAAAAGCATTTCGGACCTAAGAGGATTATTTAAAAAATAATTAAATACCTACTTATCCTGGTTTCTGGCGTAAGAGAACGAACGTAAACATCAAAACTTTTCGAGATCCATTATGCTGTCAAGGAAATTCAGCACTTATATTTAGATATCATACTCAGGTATGATTTGTGATCAACGACTCGAGGGTAGACCGTAGGAGTAGGTATCTCTAAGCCTAAGGTTGTCTTCATCGCCAGCGGCTGGCGTGTTGCAACCAACGAGTAGAATATTTCTAATCACGTCGTAGCAATTCGGCCCCCGACCGCCCGTCACAAACATTTGGCGCGCTTCCCGCCAATCCGCGGCCCAGGGCTGGTAACGCCTGCCAATTTATGACATTACACAATTTTTATACTAACCACACGCTATGACATTTGGCAGATAACATTACCTACTTACTGCGATTTCAGCGGTCATTCAGTATCTTAGTTTATGTAAGTACAAAAATATTTCGTGTTGGAAAAAAGTCTTTGGTATTTATTTATTCGGAAATCTGACAGTCTATGTTGAGCTGTACAGTAAATAAATTCCATTGGGCGCTAACATTTAGATTGTAATTGTATTAAATAGGTTTGTTGCTATTTAACCTTTTGAACGCCAGAGTATAAACGTATCGCCGTACCCCTGACGCCAGGCCACTTTTTCTGTCAAATGACCTTCATAAAGAATAGGGATTCCAAAACTTGATTAAATTGTTTATTTCATAATATGGTGCAACGTGATTTTGTCATATATTTGTGACGTTGGCGTTCAGGGCCAGATTTCGTTTGTCACATATACACTATGTAACAAAACCCCTGTCAGATCAGTGTTGCCGTTGATCAGTTTTTACCCGACTACGGCAAAGCCAAAAGGAGGGTTATGATTTTGACGGTATGTATGTATGTGTGTATGTATGTATGTATGTATGTTTTTATGTTTTATTTTAATTTAATTACTTCTACTTTCTTCTTTTTTTTTTTCACTGGGGAAAAATAATAATCTCAAATCCATTAAATGGTTACGTATATGTGTACGCAGTACGATGCCGAATAATACCCTTAAGGATCGGACAGGGTTTTTGTTACAGGCTGTATGTGACAATGGCGTTCAAAAGGTTAAAACGATTTTGTGTTTTCGCGGGATTTAGGCGGTTCTTAGATTGTATGTTTCGTTTACATAAATAATTTTTCTTAAGAACTATATTTAATTTTACCAAATTAGAAGCTGAAAGAAGAGCCTGCATTGGAAACAGACAATTTCCAAGTTCGTATCGGCAGATTTAGGATTGTATCAACAAAATAAAACTTTTTGTATTCTTTCTTACAAATAATACAATAGTTGACAACCCTCAAAGTGACTTACAAGACAGTCTCCCCCGCACAGCGACCCTCGCTCGACCCTAGTCGTAGAGTCGGCGACTGTCGAGCGGATTACACACATACCGCCTGCCCGCTACTGCGCCCCTGGTACATTCCGTGACGTTTCTATCCATCCGTCTACGTCGAGTAGAGCCAAGACGATAGATAGATAGACAGACAGACAATGGAGTGATAGATAAGTGAAGAGAAGTGGGAGGCTGGCAGGTTCTGATTTTGATGTTATGATAATGTAATCATGATAATCATTTATGACGTCACAAATGTTTTTATAGTAAGTATTTATTTGTACAGAATAATCGATAAAGGTACCTACCAACCTTGCAGTTTTCGCCACTAGTAACATATTATGTCAATGTTTTGTCAATATTAGTTTTTGGATAGCTTTATGCCCTATCTAATTTGATTACGAATTCATTAATTTTCATATCAAAGTATATGTAGACACTAGGTAAACAAAGCTAATACCTAGTACTTAAGCAGTACCAAGTATTGAGCGTAAAATCGTCTGAGACATTGATAATGATCTGAAATACATGGTGTATAAATAAATTACTGTTACGGTATTGTGTTTAAATTAATAAACAGACAAACGCCAGTCGGTTAATTTACTAATAAAGCTCTCAATGCTAGCGCATCAATCATAGAAAGAAACGTAGATAATTACATACCTACTTGGTTAACAGCTTTCGACTAATTATGTTATCCCAATCGAATTTTGTTTTTATGTAGGTACTTGTCTTCTTTGAAGACGAAGATTGGGCTAGTTCGTCAACAATTTTACCTAACTACTGTTAGAAGCGGCGCCAGATTTTATTTCGAGATTCTTCAAGTAAAAAATCGGGATTCATTCTATGACAGCAAGGTAGCCAAGTATATTTATTTAAATAAATATTCCTGTAAGTACAATATTTTAATGCTTTTAAAGTATCCTTCTTTTCTTTTGTAATGTTATACAACTCAGCACATGAAAACTATACCTAGGTAAATTCCCGCTGCACCGTCGAAAAACCACAAAAAGCGGGAAGAGCTTGTTCTGCGCTGGACATTGAATTTCAATTAAAAATCGGTACGTCTGGCAACGTTGCTACCTAGGTACAATTAAATTTTCACTTCTACGCGCAAAATTTATACATACTCAACTCATTAAGAATATTAGCACCATAACTTACAGTGGGTGGCCAAATTATTAGGGACAGCGCCGAGATTTTAATAATTTCTAGTTTGTTTAAATTTTTCAGGGAAATGGGTTGTCTTTCTTAGAATAACTACAAACCTTAAAACACTTGCAATAGTTGCTATACCTCTCTGGGCATGTGTAGAGTGCAGTATTAATGTTTTTATTTCTCTAATTTTTCTTGAAGACGTGTCTGAAACGTTGCCCATACTAGAAAAAAAGTAATTTTGAGGATTTCAAGTTATAACTTTAATAAAATTAAAATTCAAGTATTAAGATTAAAAATAGTACCACTATACGAAACATTACTCACGTTCTGACTACGGTTAGCTGAAATAAACTTGCAATGTCAATCTGAATTTTTTTTTACACTGCTGTAATAAGAGGAATTTTCAACAAAAATCAACGAAATGAGAAAGTCATATCAATTTTCAAAAAAATTGTTCCAGCTCTACAATTTTTTCACATCAAAACATACATCAAACAGTAATAACATCAAATAAAAAAAACCCCTAATAAATCTATTACTTTGTTTCAAAATAATGTTTCAACTAGATATTACATTTCTATGAGTGCTGTCCCTAATAATTTGGCCACCCATGGTATAAGCACAGTCATGTATGAGCATCATCGGATCTCACAGATACCTACATGTTTTAATATTTAATCGATACGGACCGTAAAAGGCGATTTTCTAACGAGCATGCAATCAAAGGTGTCCTCTCAATGGGCGATTACAACAATTTATCGTCGAGGAAAACCGAGTATAATATGCATTAACACAGTATTTATATTACTTAGTAATCATTTAAATTCCGTTTCAACAATAACTTATAAGATTATGTTTATTAAGAGGCTGGGCTTGCCTATATCTGTTTATCTACTTTGCTTTCCCGAAACGGCTGCAAAAGCTTAACAAAACAAATGAATCAGCGGTACCTGCTTAGCAGTGGCTCAGAGTCCATTTTCGAAAGAGGGGATTTTAATTTAAAATCTTTTAGCTTGTACAACTTAATTTTTGAATGAATTTAACACCATTCATCGTTAAACTAAAACACATCACATACTTGTTAACTACGCCCATCAAACTAAGTAATTTTGACCAAAAACTTTACTGGGAACCGAGTTTTCTTTTGGTGTGAATAATCTCTCTTTTTGATAGCGATCAATGCAACGCATGCTAAGCATTGTGCTTTCGGTTGCATCATGCATGCAACAATAAAGGGTCGTGATAGTATTTAAAGTACATTTAAAACTGGTTTTCGTAAAAAAATAATCTGTTAAAAAGTTGGAACTTTGACCTTCGATATCTCTGTAACCAGAAGGTTCCCAGGTATGGTCTAGAACAAAAACATGATTGCAATGATGAGAAGAATATGTAACTTTCGGTTACGTTAACCGTCTTTTTATACCCGGTATTGTAGGTACTACTACAGACCTACACCTGAGTTTCGAGTCTTCTGAATAGTTAAGCCATAAAAAACGAAGCTATTAATCATTCTAACTTCGTAAACCTTTGATATTTAGGTAAGTATAGAAATTTGCACTTCCATAAAGTTTCAATTCCGTAAATGCATGCCTAACATTTTCGAATAAACCAAACGAACCCCTCCTAAACTTTGCCGAGAAGTTCTATACCTTAATTCGTGGTTTTAAATGTTATATTTCAATGAGATTTTGTGCTAAGAGGGGTGGCGCAAAGAGGGTGCTATAATCTCACCCCAGCCCATGTTGTTTGGATAAAAAAATGTTGACTTTGCTATTAAATGTGCATGTTGACATTTATTTGTATTGTAATTGTAATTTCAGATACCTAATCTGTACTGTTCCCACTTAAGTGGATGGTCAAACAATCACTAATTGGGGTCTACAGAAATTCGTAATTCATGCATAAAAAAGCTTATTAACTTTTTATTTTTTGAGCACTAGATTGATAATTTATAATATTAGGATGAACATAATTTTATCCTAAAATTATTAATTGTAGAATATAATAAATTATTGCACAGGCGCATCAGTATTATTTTGCACCCATGCATGCACTTTTCTGAACTAAAACTTAAAACGAAATAACTTCGTTATGCGAATTTATACCACATACTCGTACTTTTAAAGTCCATATTTGCCTGAATCAACGGTAACAACAAGTCGCTCGGCGCGCTAATACACAACCAGCTCCACGCCTACCATGGCGCCCTGGTAGATTTTTGTAGGAGTTCGATCGTGCTACACTCTCGAAACCTAAATTTGAATGCGATCGAAACGGATGACGACGATTGACGATAGATAACGTTGCAGATTAATTTTTTTTTCTTATTTTGTTTTTGTAACTTAAATCTGATATCATTTATCTTTATTTTCGAGATTTTGTACCTATTGGAGTTAAATTTAATGAATCTTTATTTATCCGGTGAAGAAACAATTAAGAAGGAACTTACGCTTTTATAACTTACTGGCCACCTAGTTCTCATTCACAGAAAAAAGTTTAATTTTAAAGGACTAAACTACTTAATTAATAAATTGTCGCCTCAAATCTCAATAAAAAATTCTAAATTTTTATAGAAATACCTACTGCCTATAGATATTGACTGATCGGCAATTTGCAAGCAACTAGTTGCCTAGCTGGGCCACAAGCGACAACGACAAGTCAGTCTATTTACGCTACGGTACGCTTTACTATCGTACGCTGACCAAGTAACGCGACGATGCGACGACGTGCAGCTATTTTAAAATTCTAGAATAGGGACGCTATTACTGTGGCCTAGATTTCCTAGCTGAAATATAATGTAACTTCCAATGCAATATTTGCCACAAAAAATCGAAACTTAGCCAATTTAGTGTGACATTCACCCGTAATAATACCAATATTATTAATAAAATAAAAACAAAATAAATAAAAAAAAAACTCGTAGATTTTTCTATCGGAAAAATAAAGTTTGTATCGCGAAAAACTAAATGGTTTCTTTGCTCGGAAAATCCTAGTTCCATCCGGGTCATTCGGCGTCGGATAAACCCTTTTCTTCAGCGCGCGTGATACTAGGCTTGCAGTAAGCACGAGGAGTTATACGGAGCGCCGCGGCGAGTGTAGCCGTAGGAGTGAAAGAGACGCACTTGCGCTTGGAATGCTAGCGTTAGACAGAGACGTTACGGTGAAGGTCAATTGATAATAGGATACACAGTGTAATTCAAGCATAGATGAAACGTACACGTATCAAGATTATTGATGCGATAAAGAAAATGGATATTTTTTATATTAATAAATAGTTTGATTAGATAGGCACTTTTTGATAACTTTTGGCACTGATTTTAGAATTTTATTGTTTTATGTAAATGATGATCCCTTTTAGTATTAATTATAAAAATGACGTAAACTTTACAACCATTTAGGTATTTATTGTTTGTGAGAAAAGCAACCTTAAGAACACTGACGCCGTCGATGTTTATTTTTTGTATAAATACGTTACACTTTGTAGCACAGAATAACCAGAATCCAACCTTCCTAACAGTGTTCAAAATTCTTACCTACTTTCATAGGGCTGTCACTCGGTACTTTGACTTACGCACGGACGGTCCAATAATGTTTCCTTCCTTGTTTTACTATTTTACGAACGTAAGTAGATAGGTAGTAGGTAGGTACCTACCTACTTAAGGTAGGTACCTACTACCTATCTAATAGAAAAGGCCAAATGGAATCTTACTAAGACGACTTACAAATATACTTCGGTAGGTAGGTACTATTCTACAAATCTACTAAAACAAAAATACGAAACGAATAATACGTCAATATACCTACACTATTTTTTTAGATCACCAATTTTATAGTTCTGCTAAACATTTAATTTACTTACTTCGATATTTTAAGAAGATTAAGATAATAATAGTGGGTATGTATTATGATTAAATAAATAAATAGGTAGGCAGGTGGTACTTATGTACATAATAAATCATACTATGAAGTAGATACACATACATTGATAGGTACATACATTGCTTACTTTCTTGAAGTTGATTAATCAAATTACTTTGACTTACTCGCGGACGGTCATGGCGAAACTACCTATAATGTTTCCTTCCTTGTTTTACTATTTCACGAACGTAAGTTAAGTAGGTACCTACCTATCTAATAGAAAAGGCCAAATGGAATCTTACTAAGACGACTTACAAATATACTTTGGTAGGTAGGTAAATCAGTCAATCAGAAAGTTGAAGCTAGTCGTTCTAAACAATAGGTTTTTATGGAGAAGAACGAGGAAGAATCTCCAAGGACACTCTTCTTTAAAAATATTACCAGTATACTATTCTACAAACCTACCTACTAAAACAAAAATACAAAACGAATCTTAATACGTCAATATACCTAAGTAGGTATATTGACGTATTATTCGTTTCGTATTTTGATTTTAAATAATTTGTTATGTAGGTACCTATACATGGATATACAAAAAAAGAAGTCTCTTTGTTATTTCGACCATTATTTGTACACACAGTGCAACAGTTTGGCATCTTTAAAAACAATTTAACAAACGCGTCTAAATAAATATAGTAACTGTTCTGTGTCCGCGTCGTACCCGACCGCTGTCGCTGGCACACCTTAAGTTTGTCCGCTAGCTGAGCCGACTCAAACCGGTTTGTACCCGAGCGGGCGCCGGCGCACTCCCCGCGCGCCTTGTCAGTGACAGGTCACGCACACATAGCTGCGCGTGTAGTAGTGTACCTACGCACGGGCGTTAGTATGAAACTTGGCTTCTGGTTATTCTGTGCTTTGTAGTACGACAAGTGACGGAGTAAGACAGCGCTATACATTAGAGTGAGACAGAAGTATCAGCACGTGCTTCCTTTCATAATTTTTGTTTTGGCTCCTCGCCCCGCTCACTGCCACTCCGATATTAAATTTCATCTCATTGTGGGAATTTGTTTCGTGAGAAATAGCACTTATATTTTTATTTATTTGTGTTTCTTGATAGTGAATCACTATATTGTTTTGTATGTATTATTTTTAGTTTCCTGTTTTGAACTTTAGATAATTATAACAAAATAGGTGGAGGAAAAATAAGTTAGGTAAATAGGTAGGTATTATAATTTAGATTTAGATTTAATAAATTAAGATTTTTGCATAAAACTTTGACTTTAACTTTGACTAAAGTTTTAAACACTCCTGGGTAATTAACAGGGAGACAGAAACCCAGGAATAGTAATCACACATACCAAGGCAACATACTCACCTAACAATAAATGCTTTCTATTCCTAAGGAAACGAGTGGGCTACCAAGACCTTGTTTGTCCACAATTTATAACCCACTAAGCTAAGGGCCATTGGGTTTTAATAACGAGTCCACGGGTCCAAATGAATTACAATATTTGTAAATTAGTTGGGAACCGGTCTGGACCGGTTTCCGATCAGCTGGGCAGCCCGGTCAGGTCACATACCTACGTACTATAGATATGTGTAGGACCACGTCCGGTAAGTGGTAATATGGGAATCTACGGACGGATTTACTGACATGTAGATATGTAAGTACTTAGATGGCAACGTTATTCTAACTAATTTAGGTAGTAAAATTTTGTATCCAGGAAAATCCCACCAAAATCTATGCTAATAAATAATAATAAAGCTGAAAAGTTTTTCTGTCTATTTAAACGCGCTTAACTCTGGAATTACCAGTCGGATTGGAATGAAGGTACTAATACACATGCTTTAAACTAGCATGCACGAGAGCATGCTACTTTTAAGCAAATGCTACTAAGTAGCATTTGCTCTCGTGCTTCAGCATGCTATTTTAAAGCATGTGTATCCTTATACCTTAAATCTTTTGTATACGATAGCCAGATTCATGAGCAATAGAATAAGATATACATAACATCACGCTACGATCCACAGGAGCAGAGCAGTACCTACCTAACCAAAGACGTACTTAACGCGGGTGAAAAATACCACGCGGTCGAAGTCATAAGTTAAGCAGAAGCGGAAATAAAAAATATTTTTAAATTCCATTTACTTAGGCTTTGAAAACTTGTAACATATTTGCTGTGTTTTAAATTAGAACTTGATATCAATTGATATCAATTACTTAAATGATAATAAACTAACTAATCATGACAAATTGTTGAATAAATTGAACCTATATAAGGAGTTAGTTATTCTATTAAATAAATAACGATTCAATTAGTTGCCATTCTAAAATAAACTTAAATTATTTAACACTAAAATACATTTTTAAACGCTATTTACCAGAAAAAGAATTGAATCTAGATGACCTTTTCAAAATATAGTTTCGTATGAAAAAAGAACGGGCAAGAAACTTAGCATAGCCAATAGAAAACTTCATAATAGTCTGCATTTTACGCCTAAATGATTCGGATATCATCGGATTTACGAAGCTCATGTCATTTCTCTCTTTCAAGAGCGTGTAAATTTTTTTTCGTTATCATATAAACCTGTTGTGTCCTCTTTGCCCTTTTAGATCCCCCTACGAGTACGTATGACCTATTCCTGTACCCATATGGCTTGTTTCTGGTTTAACCGCAGCACCCCTTTTTTCACAGGAAATTCTAACAATAGGGGTGGTCGTTATTGCGGTGTATTCACCTGATTTTAATCCCTTAATCGGAATTGCCATGAAAGCAGATGGTGT
Source organism: Hoplodrina blanda (assembly GCA_949316365.1). Lineage (NCBI taxonomy): Eukaryota > Metazoa > Arthropoda > Insecta > Lepidoptera > Noctuidae > Hoplodrina > Hoplodrina blanda. Next base: position 15,660,953 of record OX438587.1, on the reverse strand, counting down.
GATTCTAATACTATTAAAATTGAAAGTGTTGGTAAAAAATACTCTATGCATGTAGCAATATAGTTCAATGTTGTAGGTACGAACAAATATTTCAATTCACGATTCGCCAATCTTTGGTGTGACAGGTCTGGATGCGATGGCTATGCGAGGTGAGAATTGAATTATTGGTTCGGACAACATTGAGCTATATTGCTGCACCAATAAAGTAAATATTACTTTGCTAAATCGATACATAAATCTCGCGTGAGCCGCGGTAGGTACAACTTTCGGCGTGGACGGATCAGCGTGATTTCAGTTCTCGCCTATCTAATCCATTTCTCGCCTCGCCGATTTTAAACTATCTTTAGGCATTATTTGAATTTTCTGAATGATTCCATTCAAAAGCTACTTTATTGTCTCGTTCTCAAGTTTCTCCTCATACACGAGATTGTGGATTCGAATCCGGTCAAGTACCAATGATACTTTTTCAATTCATATGTAGTTTCTAAGTTTATCTTCGACATCACTGACATCGGTGACGGAAAACATCGTGAGGAAACCTGGACTTATAGTTAAAACTTCGGAAATCGCCAATCCGATTTGAGCAAGATGTTCGTGCCTTCTCCGTATGAGAAGAGGCTTTTGCTCTGCAGTGCAGTGGCAATTTTATTTTCATTCTCAAGGTTTACAAACTCAGGTGATGGTTTGGAGACTTTTTATAGTTCCATAGTGATTTGCATTTGTTTAGTCATTCGGACATTCATTTTTTCCTATCACTTACACACCTATTTAAAAATGTATGACTCCTATGCCTTCCAAAGATCCTATCGAAGCTTTGACGTAAGAAATACCTTTGGACATTTGGTATTCTTAATCAATTTGATAAGAACATAATGTATTCTGACTATCTTGATTTACTTAGATCGTTAAATTAAAATACATGTTTCATTTGGAATCGGCTTCATTGATATCTATATGATTTAATCAATGATTCATTCTTTGATACGGGACTTTCATTTTATAGATAAAAATCTCTGAAAACCTAACAAGTTTTTAAAGCGATGTAGTATTTATGTAAATTAGGATCAAGGTATTAATCTCAAGATTTCAATTTACTTACTTAATCCCGAAATATATGGTTAAGTTGGATTATTTATCAGAAGTCTAAGCATTTTTGCTGAAGCTAGTTGCTCATTCCAAAACGTATGTAGATCTCTATGGAGAAGAACGAGCAAAGAAACTCCACAGACACTCTTTTCAATCAAATTTTATACAAAATCCTGATCAATAACAAGTACTTAAACCTCTTATCTGAAATCATCCTGTCTTCTGTGGGGTTTTTCTCCATGCGACTTAGTAATATCGAACCCTATCGGTCTGGGTCTACCCGTAGGATTTTGAATTAGGTATCCCTACCTTTAGTCGTATCTAAATCATTACTTATCATCTTCCTCACGCACTTGACTATCTTTATCTTTTGTTTGGAGACAGGAAGATCTATAGTTCACTCCATCTTTCTGAAGGACTCTCTCTGAAGGAATTCGTGAATCATGGGTCGTCTTTGTCTATAAATCTCTGTTATTATTATTTTATTTTCTTTACCATCAGTTGTGTCGATAAGTATTTATGTTTATTTATATTTGACATCTTCGGTAAGTATCGTGTTACCCGGTAAGTCTGTTGTGGACGTCGGATGTGGCCCCAACATACTTAGTTGGGAAAATGCAGATGTTATGAAACGTAAATAATAGAAACGTAATAATAATAACGGTGTATTAGGTATTTGTCCTACGGAAAGGCAAAGGTCTTATCTTATACCAAGAAGGCACAAGCATTGATCACTACGCTTGCTCAGGGTGGGTTGGTGATTTCAGACGTAAACTAATTATAAATCTAGATTTTCTCACGATGTTTTCTTTCACTGATTTCAGTGATGTCTAAGTTAAACTTAGAAAGTACCTACGTAGGTATGAAATACAAAAGGTCCTATTGGGACTTGACAGTTTGTTTATTACGTAGGATTAGAAACCTATCTTTTTTACGATTTCTAAGCCAATGAAATATGTTAGTTTTATTTATCAGTAATAGAGATTTTATAAAGAATATCCTATTTTGATCTTGTTTTAATTAGGTAAGTGTTCGATCTTAGCTGCATTTATAATTTCGATTCTTATGTAAGTACTAAGCACCCATATCTACGAACGTTTAAAAACAACGGCACACGCAACCTGACCGTAGTCATTATCGTTTCATGAGAAAGCTGGTTTTACGAGTGCGTTTCTTGTGTTCATTTGCATATTAATTAATATACGTTAATTGTATCTTTCATAAAAAACGCGTCTACAGTTGCTTACTGTATCACAGATTTGCATGCGTAAACCTTTTTATGTACGACTTGTTTTAATATTTTTGCTAATGAACGGAATAAAATGTTTACAGTTAGGTAAACTTGGAAATTGGTCGTTTTTCGTACCTACAGTTGAGACTTGAGGTTAACAGAGATAGAAAGAGGTACCTTAGTCTATTAGATCTGATACTGTTTATAACCTAAGCTTATTACTTATAGTTTAACTAGTTAAGTAGGTACCTTGTTGTAGCCCTTTTATCTCTTTCCATGATTTTAAAGCGAGCAAGGAATCACTCCAGTGTAACATGGCCTAACACTAACTTCATAATTAGATAATTAAATTATTATGTAGTTTCTGTTTTCCAAAAAAATTAATTAGGTACATATGCTGCTCATGCAACATGTTTTTAACGATGATGATTCTTTTTTATTTAAACGAATGTGTGCAATTAGACTGGGAAAACCAGGAAGCCAGGTTTTAGAAGAGTTGTAATTATTTTTAACGTGTGAAGTTATAATTCATGTGTTGTACGCGTGACGCGCGTTGCAGCCGCCACGTCACTGTGTTGTTGTGCAGAAGCGGCGCAGGCGGCCATGACGGTCGGCGTGGCGAACGTGCTGTGCGACGAACGCCCCGCCCCCCTGGCGTGGCCAGTCCCGCCCCCTGCCGCGCCGCCCGCGTCCCTCTGGCCCTACCCTGGTGAGTCACCTCCTACTGATATCTGCGACCCTGGTAGCTACGCGCCAACTGCATTGCGAGACCGCCGTTTCAGCGACATCGGACCCCGACCAGATAAAAATTGAATACGCCGCACACTTTCCTAAACCGGTCTATCTATTTCTTTCTCAATTCTAAAATTAAAAAGAGATAGAAAATAGGTCTAACGAAAAAGGCGCCTAATTCTGAATGAGAATGCCGTCCGTTTAGATATACCACCTCTTCAGTCATGTTGCTTTGGTAGCAGCATTGCAACTGTACTCGTCCGGTCAATAGTCGTTGTTGACCGGTTTAGGTTAACCGGCCAAGTAAGGTGGGTGCTAGTTTCATTGAAACGCGTAAAATACGATGTCTGTTTAAATCGGTCGGGTTGTATTAATAATGACGGCAAATTCGCGCGTGGCTACTTTGGCGCTTTTTTTTTTGCATTACCTACTTCTTTTTATTTCTTTACAGGGTTCCTTTTTGCTCGTGCATTCTTTAATTAAACACAACCATATCCGGTTTATATTTAAAGTTGAGACTAAGTAATAATAATACCGATACAGTAACTTTAGGTACCTACCTAGATTATTGAGCAGACAATTCTCGGTTTTTTTTAAGAACGTTCGCATTCTAATTTCATTCTCAATCTGACAAAAATGCCTTTAATTTACCTACATTTTAGTTTTTTTTTTTCAAAAGTTAAAAAAAGAAAATGAAATTTAGGCAATAGGCCTTCAGGTCAACAGAAACCTACCTGATTCTGTATTTATATAGGTAAGTACCTAGATAGTCAGGTAACTTTTATTTGAACCATAATTGTGTCAGTTTTTTATATTCTCCGTGCAAAAGCTGTCAAACCGCCATAGATAGATAGGTATTTATTTATGCGTTAAAAATTACCAACCTATGTAGGTACCTAAGTAGTTGCAGAATTCTAAATAATCTATTTTCACAAAAATAGTGCTAGGTACTTAGATACTATCTACTATTAACCATTAGGTATACCTATCCATTAGATTTTTTTCTATTTAGGTAAGTACCTAAGTAGCAAAATATACTTAACATGGATCTGCATTATTTTTATGAGTTTTTTAATCACTTAGTTCGTTAATTTTCCACGTAGGTAGGTAGGTCTCAATAAAACCAAGATCATTATTTTGTAATACCTACTCTTCTGATCATTCAAAACCTTAACTTTTAACTAAAAATAACTAAGAATTTTAGGTATTTCATTTTATGCGGTATTTTTTTTTTAATATAAGTCTGAAATCGCCAATCCGCCTTGAGCAAGCGTGGTGATCATGCTCATGTCATGCCTTCTCTGTATTAGAAGAGGCCTATGCCCTACAGTGGGACAGTAATAGGCTGGTATTACTTATTATTATTTTTATTTTATGCGGAACCACGCACACGCAGCACAAAACAGCCTCCTCTACCCGTAACCCGATCGCGTTTATAATGTGGATCGGGGTCTTTTCATCGGGACTTTTTTATCTCTTTCTCATCATTAGGTATAAATTAATGAAAACCCTTTGCCATTAAAACGACGGCGTCGAGTTTCGCACTCGACTGTACTGATTGTATAGTTGAATGGAACAGGTATGCTCGACGACAAAAGTTAATTAGTGGATGTGACGTATTTCGATCGAATGAATGAATGTCATAATTATGCAGTTTTGGAATGTGGTTTTTGCCACTTTCTATTTATACCTATGATTAGAAAGCTAGGGTTAAAAGTAGGTATTATAGGGACTTCTGAGAAGCAATTAAACGAAGTGTTTGCGATAGGATTTACTTAAGTAAGTAAAGATCCCCAATATTAGTATTTAATTCGTATTTTTTTAGACATCAAAATAAGAAACATAGCTTCTTGTTACTATTGCTCACCTAGTTAACAAAAGGAGGAAGCCTAGGACGTCATCGTACCTATTCACAAGATATTCTGTTGCTATTGAAAGATGCAATCCTAGACAGCTAAGCTATCGAGCTAATAGCTTCGTAGCTGGCTATCTGAGTTAATTTCTGAGCTATTAAGCTTGTGCTTAGTCAAGACAGTAAGGCCAGGCCATTAGTTTACTATCCCGGCTTCATGTATACCATACCGTACTCTTACCGGCGAAAACCACCGCAGTTCCTATGGCTAGGAGTGCGGGATTCGCATAAGCATTCACCGCTCCCCCGGCAAGGTGTAGATGGACCTAATAAAACTAATTTGGTTTTACTTGATTAGGTAGGTAGGTACCTACTTGGGTTACATTTTTACGAGGTTTTTACTAACTTCTTTTCTTTTTTTTGGCTTAATTCTTTAGAATTAAGCCAAAGTTTTAAGTTATCCCACTGAAATACAAAACTGGGATAAAAAAAATTCTATGAGGATGCTCATAAAGTAGAGTTAAGAGAAGCGATTACCATGCTTAGGTATGAACCTAATAAAATACCATAAGTACCGATACGATACTATTAGGAAAGTACTTACCTACCTAATCGTACCTACTTACTTACCTACTTTAAAATACGTACTTAATACCTTAGGTATAGTACCTACCTAGATCAGTACAACAATTTAATGTAGGCACTCCCGTCATCCAACATAGGCACTATGCTGGATGACACTACATTTCGGCTCGCTACATGCTTGCGTCTGGGCGCTCCTTGTGGGGCTCCGCATCGCTGTCAGTGCGGTGAAGCAGTCGACTGCCTCGGACACCATGGCCTATCATATTGTAAGAGCGCAGGCCGGATGGCACGGCACGCCAGCATTAACGACATAATCCGTCGTGCTCTTGCTTCCGCCGGAGTGCCAGCTGTTCTAGAACCAATTGGCTTGGCACGCGACGATGGGAAGAGACCAGATGGGATGACTATAATGCCTTGGAAGTTGGGTAGGCCTTTGGTGTGGGATGCAACATGTGTCGACACCCTTGCGCCATCCCACCTTCCTAGCACGACGTGCTGTGCTGGGGCGGCCGCTGCTGGTGCCGAAAACCTCAAGCGGCGCAAATATAACAACCTTCTTGGAAGTTATGTATTTGAGCCGTTTGGGGTTGAAACACTGGGGCCATGGGGTCCGAGCGCTCACCTTGTTTTTCGGGATATTGCAAAGCGACTGGTCGACTCTTCACATGACCAGAGGGCTGGCCTTTTCTTAGGCCAAAGAATCAGCATTGCTATACAACGTGGCAATGCTGTCAGCCTTTTGGGCACTTGCCCCATTGACAGCGACGCGGACGAATTTTTTGATGCCCTATGAGGTCTCCTTTTTGCCTTTTTTTTTTAATAATTTGTACATATTTTACATTTACTTTAAGGTTTTATGTTTAAAATCAATTGAATACATCATAACATTACAATTTAATGTTTATTTGTAATTCTGTATAGGTAGGTTGCAATGCAAACAGTGGCAATTCTCCAGTTGCCAGCTAAACTAGATTACCAAGGTTAATGCATAGATAATAGAGAAATATTAGTTACCTAGATATACTTGCCCACCCATAGTGGCATAGACATTAGAATACGTTAATATTAATGTCTCCACTTTGATTCATATTTCAAGTCGCTTGTTCAATAACAACGGTTAGGTATATCTATATATCTACTGCAAATTATAATCTTCACATTAATTTTCCGGCAAAAACATCGAAACTCTCAAAGTAAAAAAAAAAGTAACAGTTCATAAAAAAAGTTATGTTAATTCACAAACCGGTTCTTAAGAAACCAATAAAAATTATTAACTCGTAAAACTACTCATAATACAGTAATCGCCGAATATTTCTCACGTATTGACCAATTTAAAATAAATGACGTCATGCGTCTTAAGGCGAGGTAAAAAACTATGCCGTTCGCATCCATCGCTCACCCGCATCCATCCGCTAAATTGTTCCCCATGAACGGAACTCTGTCACTTCCACACCATAAATTATAACACCATAAAAAAACATAAAAACTCATTTATCGATAAAACCGGAGTCGACTTACGTGCAGCCCTAACTTTGGTAGCTCCGCCTACGAGACTCCGCCTACTCAGCGTCTCGTCCAATAAGAAGCCGTCGCGCGTCTAAAGGCAGTGCTTCATCTTCGCCGCCTCGGTCTTTTTAGTGTTGTGAATGAGTTTTTTGCGTTTATGTTTTTCTTGTACCAAGTGGTGCGGTAATGGTGATTTTTGCCGCGTCTTGAACGCGCGTCGCACGTTTGACACCTCACGCGACCGTTGAAGAAATAACGTTCACCACAATGATTGATGGCATCGTAATTGGTGGCTTTGATACATATCTGATAAGGAAATTAAGTACAATTTAATAGGTGTTTAGTTCGTGATTAACTTTAGTAAACAGGAAAATTAAATGATATCTTGATAGTTACAATCAACTTTGTAGGTTAATTAGTTGAAATTATTTTCATCCAGTTACGTATTTCCAATAATCTCGATTGCCTACTCATGTAGGCACTACCTACAAGAACTAGATAAGAAGTCTAAATAAATAAATAAATAAATAACTCTTGGGACAACTCACACACGGCCATCTGATCCCAAGCTAAGCAGAGCTTGTGTTATGGTAACCAGACAACTGATATACAAACTTATATAATTTTATAAATACATACATATTATAGATACATTACACCCAGACACAGAACCAACAATTATGCTCATCACACAAAGTTTGTCCTGGGTGGGAATCGAACCCACTACCTCCGGCTTTGCAGTCAGGGTCACTAACCACTAGACCAACGAGGCAGTCAATAGATAGGTACCTATTTATTTCGTTTTAACAAATGTACAATTACTTATGACATACCTAAGTAGGTAGGTAAGTAGGTACCTACCTACCGTACCTACGTAGGTGAGACTTACATTTGAAAGAGCGTTAATTTTAATATCAGAGTGCTTATGAGTAGTGACAAACTAAGCTATCGTTAAAACACCACACGATACGGAGATTAAAAGTAGGTACATACCTACTGGGTATTTTTCTAGGTAGGTTTCCTAACTTGTAAAAGTCCTTTCTCCCCAGATGGAACCTTACCTAGGTACCTAAGTATGAGGATATCCTCGCGAAAAAAAAGATTTCTAAATTAGCCTATAGCTTACCTACAAACAAAAAAAAAATATAAATCTCTTTATAATATTAGTAGGTAGATACCTACCTACCTATAGATAATTAGTTTGAGTCAATACCGAATAGAGCATGATTGATTAACAATCAATCATGCACGGCAGTCAATTGCTAATAGGTTAAACATACCTAAAATATCTACCTCAAAGATGTTGATTAATGATTGATTCACGCTAAGTAAGTAGATGTGATTGATAAAACACAGCAAGCAAGCAATGAATGATTGACACTTGTCTTTCGTACCTACACATAGGTACTTACCTACCGCCCGCCGATATTCTTCCTTGATTTAGAAAATGGATAGAAAAGTACTTTTAGTAGGTAGGTAGGTACATACTTACTAATGTGTTCAGATGATCTATTTTTTCAAAATCTTTCTCGGTGAATTTAAGTGAAGTGAATCCTGACTCCTAGGCTGCTACTGAGAAATTCCTGATGGAAAAACCCAACAACACTTTTGTCCGACCTGGGAATTGAACCCAAGACCTCATGCTCAGCAGTCGCGCTTTGCGACCACTAGACCAACGAGGTAGTCAACGACAACGAGTCTAGTATTTTACGATCGATTTATTTCTAATTATGTTTAAAACTTGCCACGGAGTAAAGTCAAAATGGAGCAATTACCTATTACTCAAAAACTGCGACTAAAACTTTTGGTTGCACGGATACCTGAACGCTGAAATTTTCATCTTGATTTCATGACTTGTCCCTTCAGCAGTATAAGTAGGTCCTATTACAAGTGTTATTAGGTATTTGTACAGTTTGCTTGCCAAAGTCGAATTTTGCTTGAAAAATTCTAATACCTACAAATGTTGTGTGTGATTCAATAGAGAAACTGTGTACATAGTTCTACTAATCTTTGGTTGCGAAAGCGATCTTGCATCTGTGGTTACCTCCTACATAACTCTGTCGAAATGTAGCAATCTATCTGACTCGGATCTCGTATAACTAAGAGAAAATCGCCTATTTAATAAGGAGGTTGGGCTCAGCAACCAACACGGTAATACCGCCTGCAGGCAATCGCGCATCTGACTGCTGGAACTGGTCATTGTGTTTTAAATCCTATAGTTAGGTGCAGAAAGTCTTTACTGACTTTTGTAAACTGTAATTTTGCAACGTCTATTCATGTGAGACTAGCTTCGGCCCGCGACTTCGATCGCCTGCGTTAAGTTACGTCTTTGGTTACTGCTCCGCTCCCGAGGACCGTAGCGTGATGTTATATAGCTTATAGCATTCCTCATGTATCTGGCTATCATATGCCTAAATTTTTTTTCAAATCCGATTTGTTAATTCCAGAGATTGGCACATTTAAACATACAGAGCAAAAACTCTATAGCTTTGACATTAGGTAGGTATTAGTGTAGATGGGTCTGTTTGATGATCATCTATTCCCGTATTTTTAAGAATGTTTGCATTCTAAACTTAAAAATACATTTAGTTTTCCCACATTATTAATAATAATAATAAATAATAATAAATCTTTATTCTGAAACTTAAAAGATAAAATACAACATGAATCCTAAATTACTAATGTAGGTATAACAATGTGAGGCGCCTGTACTAGGATAATCCTGTATCACAGGCTGCAAGAGCTCTAACAATCCTTACTAATATTATAAATGCGAAAGTAACTCTCTCTGTCTGTCTGTCTTTTCTTCACGCCTAAACTACTGAACCGATTTGTGTGAAATTTGGTACAGGGTAAGTGTGAACCCCAACAAAGGACATAGGCTACTTTTTAGTCGACTTCGACTTCGACTGCGTCCGCGATAACCGACATATACGCGGACGAAGTCGCGGGCAAAAGCTAGTATGCTATATGTAGGACAGTTGATTTTTTTGTTTAATATCTAACATTACATTATGGCAAACCTATTTGATTTAACTTAAACTCTACTAAGTAACTTAGAACTGAACACATAATGATAATGCCGCTGAGATGAGATTGAGACTAGATTTTCAACGTTCTTAGTTACGAAAATCGGACTTCTGTCGTCTTGCTCGTAGAAAAAAATGTAAATACCTACCTGTTATCACTGTTCAAGCAAATAATATACATAGTGTTAAAACAAACCAAATTTCAAATCCCATTATTTATTTTAATTAATTGGTACCTACACAATACTTCACAAAGGCGCCTTACAAAAAAACCTTTACATCATAAACATCCCAAACTATTTCACATTCAATACATCACTCAATTTAAACTAAATCAAACTATTTAAAAAAACCGGCCGCTTTCCAGAAACGTTTAAAATTAAAGCGATGCTAATGGTTTTGTTTTGTCTCTTTCTAACACACCCATTCCTTGTATGCAGCATCTCGTTCGCTCACGGTAGAGATGTGAAAAGAATAATGGATTAATTGGAACAGTAAAATGCAAGTCATTAAGATGTGTTTGGACTCAGAGCATTTTGAAATGAATTTTAAACAATTAACCGATTCAATTTTGGGTTTATGTTGCGGTATGCATTAATTTCGTCGCGATGGCCCAGATGGCTAAGGCGTCCTAGCTTACGCATGAAGTTGTGGGTTTGATACCGGACAAGTACCAAGATGAATTTTTCGAATCTTAGGTTATGTCTTTCTAAGTTTATCTTTTACATCACTGACATCAGTGAAGGAAAACATTGTGAGGAAACTTGGACTTAAATAATAACATACGAGATTACGCCTGTACTGTCAAAGTGTGTGTGTTGTAGACATGTACCGGGTAATAGATTTGCCGGGTACCCGGCAGTCATACCTGCCGGGTAGCCGGGTACCCGGCGCCGGGTACCTGGCAAAGAAAACGTCCGTACCTACTGCAAGCGCGCTTGCAGCCTTGCAGCCTTCGCCTAGCAGCTCAGTACTTATACAGCGAACGACTTTTCTCAGAGGCTGGCAATATTTACGAAACAAAAAGAAGCCGATTAAATCCACACAGAGCCGAAAAACTGGCGTTTCTACACCATAATTTACCCCTTATAAACTTTGATTATTAATGATTGGTTGATTTATTTTTGATTATTGTTTCTTTAATAACAAATTCTTGTTCTGTTTCTGTCGATCATTAAACAACATATTCGATTTAAAAAAGTGTTATATTTTTATTCCCAACAAATTACCCGGCATGACCGGGTACCCGGTGCTATTACCCGGTACCCGGCCGGATCCTAAAAAAGTGCCGGGTCCACCGGGTACCGGGCCCAAACCGGGTACCCGGTACATGCCTAGTGTGTTGTAACATACCTAATATACCTAAGTCTGAAATAGCCGATACGCATTAAGCAAGCGGGGTGATCAATGCTCGTTTCTTCTCACTAGGAGAAGAGGCATTTACCCTACAATGGGATAATAATAGGTTGGTAGGTATATTATATTATTGTGCATCTATTTTGGAGTTAATTGCGAAACAAAATCCGCAATGAGCAAACAACGTTTGCGAATTTTTTATTACGTCTACTTAATTAATATTCTTTGTACAATTTTAATGACTGTTTTTTCTGCATCAATTTTAACGTAATTATTTATTTTTACACCTGTAGGGGCTATAGCTAGTATTGTATGTTACATAGGTACCTACTTACATACATTGTGAGAAGTTTAAGTCTTACACATTTTATGTAAATGGCTTTATACTTATGAATTGTAAATGAAGTAACCATAAAAAAAATATTAATTACGTACGTAGGTACGTAGACTAAATATACATACATATAATATACTAGCTGCTCGGTGCAACTTCGTTCGCGTAGAATTTTTCACCCGCGTACTTAACGTCTTTGGTTGTTGCTCAACTCCCGAGTGTCGTAGCGTGATTTTATATATCCTATACTATGCCTCATGAATCTGGCTATCATATACTAAAAAGTTTTTTTTTTCAATCCAACTGGAAGGTCTAGAGATAAGCGCTTTTAAACAAATAAACAAAAATCTCTTTAGCTTTATTGTAAAATAATAGACACATAACATCACGCCTGTAATCTCCGTAGGGTTAGGCAGAGGTGTACCCATTAGTACACCCACATTTCGCCAGTTATGTTTAAGTCCCATGTAATAGGGGGCGAGCCTATTGCCATCAACCGGGCACAAATCCAGACTCCGAGGCTGCTACTGAGAAATTTCTGATGGAAAAACCCAATAACACTTTGCCCGACCTGGGAATCGAACCCAAGACCTCATGCTCAGCAGTCGTGCTTTGCGACCACTAGACCAACGAGCCAGTCAGAAAAAAAAATCAAAAAAATCAAACGGAATGATAATTGGATATAGGTCCCTAATCAGACTGACTGCTTAATTATTGTTGTTTTAAAATTCATAGTTCCGCGGTATATTTTCCCAACTAGTTGGTAGCCATCGGTAACGCGACATAAAGAGTAATTTCCCACCGTAAACATTAACATTCTTCCTCGTCTCCGGAAGCGCGGCCACTGAATATTAAGTGATCGGCTCGTATGCTGTATTGTGACTAAGTGATGAGCCATACACACGGACTACTAAATAAACTAATAGAGTATTGATATGCGAACGCAGTGCACCTTTTTCAGACATCGTGTGCTGTGTGTGGCTAGGTCGTAAACATATTAACGAGTTTAATTGTCCATTGACACTCCATTCATTATCTACTCCGTAGACTTCGTCATTAATACAGCATAGATGTCGCTTGCTTTATTGTTATGTTGCCTTGGTATAAGACTTTATAATTACATTTTTTTTTCGAACGTCTGCAATACAATCGATTTCTTTTTCCAGCTCAAGTGTCAATGGAAAGCATGATGGTCGGCGGTGTCGGCGTCGGCGGCGTCGGGTCCGTGGGTGGCGGTATGTCCGGCGGCTTCCAGCTGGTGCGGGAGCCCACGTCAGGCGCATTGCTGCTACTACCCGCACCCCCTGATCTACCCCACGCAGTGGTCTGGGGCGGAATGCCTTACCAATCAGCACCTCTGCTCCTTCCGCAAGCGCCGCACCCCTCACACCACTTACAACTGCTGCCCGGCGACCTTCTCGCCAGCACGGCGACGTTACAACATACTCACACGCATTCTACGCGTCTGGTAACCCTCGCACCGGCCCCTCAGCCGCAACCCCACCCAGCACATACAGCAGACAAGAGAAAACCAATTATGCAGCCACTCATCACGCCACACTTGATAAAAATCGAGCCAGAACCACAGCATGAGAAACCACAGCCGACCTATGCACCGGAACCGGTTCAGCAGCCAATGATCACGACGCACTTATACTACCAGCCTGATTACTCAGAGCAGGCGTGTCGGAGTCAAGCAACATCACCAGCAGCTCCTCCGACGCCACCTCCTGAAGCTGCTGAGCTTCCAGCACACAGGGATGCATCCAACCAAACAGATCACATCGACGAGGATGATGAATCCCCGAATCACGCTGATGAAGATGAACGGGATGTGGCATGCGTTGGAGTAGCACACTACCCCGAAGACAATATGATGCAAAGTCACACGCAATTATTACAACATCCGCCTATAGATAATGCTGAAGAATCTTCATCGGAGGGCCTGACGATAACAGGAACTGTAGACAAAGTAATAGATACAATAGAAAGAGATGATGGTTTAGACAACTCAAGCAGTAATGCTTCCAATGATCTAGTGATAGACACGGCAAGGACGACGCCAGTTCCACACGCTCCACAAAATACCAGACCCCCAGTAGATGTAAGTGGTTTGGAGTTACTCTCGAACAGTATCGAGCAGTTCGAACGTACTACACCAGGAACCAGCATGCCATCGTTAGATCCGACACCGCTAACCGTTGATACGAGAACACCAACTAAACTAAATATTTTAATAAAGACATCACCCAAATCACCACCGCGAACCGAAGCGGAGCCTCACAGGCGCTTCGAGTTTCCACCGACAGATCCCACTACCAGTGAACAAGGCAAACCTTCGCTTGATGGCTTGGGCTTATTATGTGCTCTAGCAGAACAGAGGTTTATGGAGGAAGTAGTGGAAAACCCTCCAGCAAATATACCTATTGCTTCACGCCCTTTCATTAAAAGTGAACCCTTATTAAGTCCCACCGATAGAAGTCGTTCAGCAGAATCTTCCATAAATAAAAAAGACAGACATAGACATAGGGATGGTGATTCTAGTGGCGAAAGGAGAAAAATAAGAAGCCATGACCGAGAAGAGAGATTACGACACAAACTGGAAAAAATGCGTCGACAAAAACGAGATAGAGAAAGAGACGAGGGAAGAAATAGTGGAGGAGAATTGGAAACAAGTCTGAGACGCGTCACGGCTTGTTCTTGTAATTCCGTGACGTGTACGCACAACACTAATGTCCGCTCCGCTCATGCGCTCGCCAGTGCAATAGAAAAAGACATGCGTGAGAGACTTTTAGCACTGGAAAGACAGTTCGATGAGAGAAAAGCCCAGTTAAAAGCTTTAAACCCACCTTTACCCACATTGTCGCCATCGGCGGCACCATCCCCTCCAGCATTGTCGCCTGACTCTGATAGAGGATCGTCCAAGAAACGTAAAGTTGGAAGACCACGAAAGGTCTCCAGTCCAGATTCCACTGAGACAATAGTAGCAAAGAAGCCCAAATCCAAGAGCAGTCTTGTAGGCTATCTTTTGGCAAAGGGTAAGCTCAAAGGTGGCATATTGTGCACAAGAGGAGAGCCTTCGAGAGAGGAGGTCAACCGGACAAGCAAAGTGCGTCCCAAGTTGAAAGCTGAACCGATCATGAAGGCAAGTTCTGACCCGGAAGAAGCTGAGTGGGCGCTTAATCGTTCAGCGAGCTCTTCAATGGAAAGTCTTAACGAAGTCCGACAGAAAAATAGAGAGAAGGTTGATCGTTTAGCTCGGAAGCATTCGAGGGATGACATACCCGAGCTTGAGTTCGCGTTACGACGAGCTAGTGCTTCAAGTGATAGCGACAAAGAGAGGCGGCGTGCGAAAAAGAGACGAAAGAGTCACAAATCAAAAGAGAGGACTGATGAGGAAGCAAAAGTAACACCTGCAGAGCCGGCTGCTCCGCCACCGGCATCTAAGTGTACATTGACAGAAGATAAAGTAGACCAGTCGCCTCGAGTACTTACTGCAATGGGAGGGTTGTTCTACGCAGGGAAACTGAGCGCTGTGACCGCACCCGACGTGTATGCCATTACTCTTGATGGAGAACGAGGAAACAAACCACATATAATGTCAAGAGAAGAAACTTTACGAGATGCTGTAAGTTATTCAAACTAAGAATTTTCTAATATCCACATATTTTGTACTTGCCAAACCATATTAATATTTTTTTCAATTATTTCAGATCTTGGAAGTAAGCCCCACATCAGTAACAGAACTGCCGTCTGGTACGAGAGTGTGCGCGTATTGGTCGCAACAGTATCGGTGCCTATACCCTGGCACCGTGGCAGTCTCGTCTCCAGACCCTCACGATAATAAGTTCGTCGCCGTGGAATTTGATGATGGAGACTCGGGCAGAATAGCTATCGAGGATATTAGGTTCTTGGAACCAAACTATCCCGTTGTGGGTCAGTAATTAATTTATCCCTTGCAAATTATATCGCCGTTGTCCTTCAACTTCTATTTTCTACAGTGAATTTTTATATTTTTCAGAATATGAAAACCCGTTGTTCACTCTTGGTAAAAGAAGACGAAATACCAGTGTTAGCGGTGTAAGCACTGAAGAGAAGAAAGTCACCGCCGCAGCTGTCGTGCCTGCAGCGCCAAGTACAAGCGCTGAAGTTAAACCACCAGCAGCAGAACCGGTAGTCGCGGCTCCAAAAGAAGATGAAGACCGACACAAAGACAGAAAAAAACTTAAAAAGCATCGAAAAGACAAAATAAAGCGTCATTCTAGCGAAGATGATCCCAACTCGGTGGAATACGTGAAGAAAAAAAAGAAGAAACATAAATGTTGCGAAGAACACTGCAAACACAGACGGCATCATAAGAAACACCATAGGAAACACAGGAAAAGACATCACTCAAGCTGCAAGGAACATTCTAGTTCCTCTGGTGATGATCAACAACGAGTCAAGTCTTCTTCCGATTACATTGACTCGAACAAATCAAATGAAGACTCGGTCGATTCTAATGACAAACTTTCCACTTTAATCGCTGTGGAGAAGTCACCAGAAGATAAAATGAAGACTGTAATAAAGAAAGCGGTGTTGTCCAAAAAGAGTTTGGTCAAAAACGCCGTTTTGGATTTTAGCAATTTGGGTAAAGTCACGTTGAAGAAGGAAGAAGAAAGTAAAGACAATTTGAAAGATAGTGGAATAGGATTAGAAGAAGAGGCAGCTGTTGCGTCCACTAGTGATGCTAAAAAGGTATGCTATTTCGTAAAACCATGATATGTTAGAAAGAGAAAATTGAGCTTTCGTCTTAATTCAATAGTTTCCACGTCGTTACTACTTGGATCTTCTAAATCCTTACCATTTCCTCTTCAGAAGGCGAAGCGTCGCACAGTATCATCAACGTCGTCGGAGGGCGGCGGCGGCGGCGTGAGCAAGATGGCCGCCTTCCTGCCAGGCGGCGCGCTGTGGCGCTGGCACGGCGCCGCGTACAGGCGCACCGCGCGCCCGCGACACCGCAAGCTGTTCTACCGGGCTATACAGAGGGGGGAGGAGATCTTGAATGTAAGTCGAAGCTCCTGGTGTAGCTAACGTCCTAGTATAACATCGGTGTCTGTGATCCACTCATTAGAACAGTAAATCCTTTTAGGATGCTTAACGAAAGCCTAATCTCTAAAGTGGACATATTTCATCGGAACTTTTACTTAGTTTATTAGCAGCGTCTGTCCTTTGTGACTATTTGTAAAATTAAATGCTATCTATACCTTTGGTGTATACATTATTATAAGGACTACTCTACTGTAAATGCTTGATGTATATATATGCTATTCGTGCACTTTATTGAATCAATACACGTTGCAGACATCTATTTCAAGACTGTGATTCAATGCCAAATTATTGGTTAGTTGCATGTTAGTTGTCACAATTATCACCAACTGTACTTTTTGGAATTCCATCAGTTTTACGTCACACTCACTGTCAGTATCAGAAAACTAATAAACCAGTATTGTTTCAATTTTACTTTCTTTAGCCAAATAGCCAAAAGTCTTGACCTGTCTTACTTAGCTAACTCAGGTCTTAAAGAAACCTCGCTTCTTTGATTTAATTCGATTCTACCAATGTTTTTCCAGGTTGGCGATGCAGCAGTATTCCTGTCCACGGGGCGGCCGGACCGGCCGTACATTGGACGCATCGTGGCGCTATGGGAGGCTCGTGGTGCCATGGCCGTGCGCGTCAAGTGGTTCTACCACCCCGAGGAGACTGTCGGATTTACAGACCAGCTGCACTATCCGGTATGCATACATTTGCATAAAACATGCCATCGTTATAGAATAGGAGTCACTTGGTCGCGTCATCATGCATGACATTAAAACATATTACATCACATCTGTTACCTACCTCTGCAATTCCTCCTTGTCTACGTATTTTATCACTGTTTTTTATATTGAGTTCATGACTCCAATCCAAACCCAAGGCTAATTTTACCAAAATCGACTTATAAATTAACTAGAGTTAATAAAAGACGTTTTACAGTAAGACGTTATAGTTGTAGGTGTAGGTACCTCAGAAGAACATGTTTTATTTGGAGTTTTGTACAATGAAAAGATTACCTAGGTAATCAATTATTTCTACCTATCACATGGAATTTATTTTTTTTAATTGTACATAACATGTTTTGTAAGGGCCTTGACCAGATGAAGGTTGATCAAAATTCACTAAAATAATAATACTTTTTCTATTCTTTTCAGGGTGGCCTGTTTGAATCTCCACACACGGACGAGAATGACGTTCAAACGATATCTCACAAATGCGAGGTGTTGCCACTTGCTCAGTACAAGGAGCGCATGGGTGATGACCCGGTCAAGTACAGCACAGTGTACGATAATAATGACGTGTACTACCTAGCAGGCAACTATGACCCAACACCACAAACTTTGCGAATGGAACCAGACATACCGTTCGCAAACAAAACGACCTCCTAAACAGAACTGTCCTCCTAGTACTTTGACATCAACGTCATTGTAATCGAGTGAAGGAAAAATGTAATAAAATTGCAAGTTTAATTTTACAGAGTGCAATAACGATTTTGATCGTTTAATGTTTTATTTACTAAAGTCGCAGTACAGTCACTGTATCGTGGCGCCGTAATTTAAAAGTACACAATTTTATCTATCTCGGTGTTAGCGTGTTTAAAATAGATTTTTACAATATCAATGTGTTTCTTCCATTTAACTGATCGTAGCTTGGAGATTCACCGTCTTAAAGTACAATGTAGATTTTTGAGGCTCAAATTGTGGCAATTTTTTTTCACATTCACCCGTCCTTAGGAGACGATATATTGACGTATAAAACTCGAATTATCTTAAAAAGTTACCCTCGTTACGTTATATTTAGTGGTATCCATTTGGAATGTTGAATAATTCTGGTTTATGGGCCGAGTGAGTGAGGCGCGATGTTGATCTGTGTGAACTGTTGGTCGATTGTTGTGCGACCGAAGGTGATGACATGTGATTTTATTTTTTATACGTGTAACGCTGTAATCTCAGTGTATAATTGTATGTTTCATGTATATTATTCAATTAGATTTTATGTATACGTAGTTTTCCTTGATATAAATGTCTATTATCTTAAAATGCAATACTTTTTCAGCTAGTCCACTTTTTGATTCAAAAATTACCAGTGATTTACATTAGTCTTATTTTGAATGATTTCGGAGAAATAAATGGAAATAATGTCTTGCAAGGTTCTTGGAGTTGTTTGTTATTTTATTGTTTTTATCAATGATTTTTTTATTTTTCTTGGTTGATAATTATTATGTTAATTAAAGTATACTTTTATATCGAAATGGTGCTAGACGCTTGATGCTACTCGTTTACGTTTCGCCGTAGTAACTTAAGATTGTATATAAATAAGTTTGGAAAACTAGTTGGTATGTGTAACTTTACGGTTCGTTCTGAATTTTCATTTCATCTGCTTGTACTCCTAAAACGTTGCCATTTTACTGTAAAGTCTACTATTATATATATTTTTAATTAGTACATAACTATATTATTTCGACAGGGTATGATTGAGCCCTTCTTTCGATCCTTTTTATTTATATTGTGAAGTTTAAGGGACTGAAAAGACAGGGATGTAGGTAGGTCGACCAAGGGTAGGACTTTAGGGTAGGTTTTGTACGAATTGGCCAGAAGGTTTATAAGAAAATGTTGCAAATGATTCAGCCTAAAGATTGCCTGTTATATCGATAACATCAAGGAACGGTATTTATCTGAGAATGTGGCCAAATGAGTGTAAGTTGGCGGTTGATTACGATTGTAATATTCAGGTCTCCAATTTATTTTAGTTAAAACACAATTTTATATTATTATTTGGCGTGCGTCGTACTTTTGTTAACGAATAAATAGCTTTAGATGTAAGTTTTGTTGTAAGTTTTAAGTTAATTTCTTTATAATTTTGCATACTGACAAAAAATTAAAATATTGGTGACAAAAATTGAGACAAATATATTAGAGAAACAAAAGTGCGAATTTCGGTAACAATATTGAAAAATGTGGTATTTTTATATTAAACGTAAAAGTAACATTTTTATTTTTAAACTTAAAGTATGTGAAGCGAAGTTATTATTACAATAAGTACAAACTTGTTGATGAAAGATATTTGGCTCGGCCCAGTGTACGTATACTAACACTGGTTTAATTCATTAAAAGTTAAAACAGCCTTAAAAAGCAATGAATGGACGATATTGCAAGCTACAATATAAGACTGTTGTAAATTTTATGAATTATTCCTATCAATCTTAGCGTGTAATAGAATGGGGAAAGCCATAAAAATATTAGAATTAAAGATTAATAATATATCAGCATTGATAATATAAAGATTATAAATACGCTTAAATAAAATATTTTTGGCTGAATTTGGTGTTTTATTAAAACTACACACTTATTTTTAGGTATGTACTGAACTTTATTGTACTTTTAAAATGATGGTTAATACAATGCATGTACCTTAACATGTGACTTTAACAGTAAATTAATAAATTAAAGTACTTATACAAATAAATATTCATCTCTAGACAGAAAAAAAAGAACAAGTACCTCATAATTAAGTAATTCGATTTTTTTGTTAATACCAGACCCTTATTGCTATTTTAATGGTAAAATCTAAAGTAAATGATAAACTAACACTAACTTATTATTTGTAAGCTTAGTTTGCAGTTTAGTCTCAACAAATAACTTCCCTTTTCCCATTACTAATGATCTCGTATGTGTCGTCATCGATGATCTTGTACACGTCTTGCCGGTAGTGCTTCAGGTTGTGGAGGAATCTTATCGAGCTCTCGTCCCTGATCTTCGTCAGCACTGAAGGCAGAGTTTTTGTTTTCGCTTCTATTGCCAAGGACGCGTAGTATTTTTCCTGGAACAAGTTTGAAATTAAATATTAATAAAAAGTTTAACTATGGCAGGCTAGAATCAAGAAGGGGGCTATTTAGTCAATTAAATTGTATCGATTACACATCGCCTATAGCAAACAGTAGACCACCCACTCTTATTTAAATAACTTGTTGAATAATGCTCTTATTATCTAATAAATACAGATGTTTGGTTGTAGGTAGTACAAACAGGTAAAGCATACAAAATTTAAATGGAAAATCATACCAACACTATCAAAACTGTCATGATATTATAAAAGAAAACGATAAACATTAACAAAAGATCGCTTCAGAGGAAGTACCTACTCGGCAAACTTGGCTAGTTAACAAACACAATCATATCCTTGTTTTGATTAAAGTAAGGAAGACGCACCGATATATTCGCAATAAACGATCGAGCCAAGGCAAACATTCGATAACCTCGCCTCCAACTGGGTTGAACTATAGTGCAACAGAATAAACTTACTTGAAGTAAACGGCAAGTCAGTCAGTCAGTAGTGTAAAACAAGTGCAGATTGTATCAAGACGTGGCGCACGGACTATAATTTATCGTTGTTTAATTGAGCGTTCTGCAATCGCTTGCGGTTTCTGAACTCCTGGTATTTGAATATAATTGATTGCTGTGTTTATGAAAATAAATGATTGTTTGTTTTGTTTTTTATTGGATTAAGTAAATAACGTTCACCCTGTAACAAGGTAAGTTAATAAATCAATCATTTGTATTCTTTTTATTTAAATAAAAATATTCCAAATCTATTGAAACAATGTGTGCGACAATACCGATAGTGTAACGCAGCACCTATTGAAATGTTTTCTCTGACTTTAGATGCCTATGTGACCTCTCTCTAGTGTACTAACTAAATTACCGAGTAATAAATTCTGTGACAATTGGGAACTGCAATAGGTACGAGTATGTATCGCAAGTCAGCTATTTGATCGGCAGAGAGAAAAGGCAGGCAAGAAAATAAAATATACCAAGTTAATACCTAATTAGGTGTAGTGTAGGCAATTATTAGTTGTGGTAGGGGATTGTGCCTACTAGGCAATTAATAGATGAGGTAGGAGTTTAATACCCTTTGGTACCTTAACATCGAAATAGAATTGCAACATTGGTTCTCACTTCTAAGGTAAACCAAGTCAAATCAATACGCAAACAAAATATGCGCTGAGACGGAGAGGCTGACACCTGCCAGCCCCGATACACAATACAAGGTAAACCATGACATAGTGACCGCGGCAGTACTAGGACTACAGGGATGCCGAGGAACAATATTAGATGCCTCAGAAATAGTAAGTCGGATAGATGGAGGGGCTAATTAATATACTGTAAGTATTACTAGTCTTAAAAATCGAAGATAGCATAAAATACCTAAGTAAGTAAGTACTTAGTTAGGGGTTGGGACAGTTATGTGGAGAATCCAAACAAATATTTAGTTCGTAGGTATCCTTGTATTAAGTAATATTATACCAATTATACGGTCGATTATCATGCGTGAAAAGAAAATTCAACGGTTGGAGCAGGAGTTCAGAAGATCCTGAGAGATTCATTGCCTGATTCAACATTTAAATAGCGATACCTGGTATCCTGACTGTTCATGAGTGTAGATTTCAATATAAGCACAGAGATAAGATTTAGACTTTGGTACTGGATATCTAAAACTAACTCGACACTCGGATAATTCTCAATTCTGATCAGCCGTTTGTAGATGCTGTAACTATTGTACCGGTCTACATGATTATTTAGTTGGGGTGTAAAAACACGTAAGTAACTAGGTATAAGGTACCTACGTAATGTTTGAAAATCTCTAGAATTCTTTCTTCTTTATCATGTGGGCAGTAAGGTCTTAACGACCCCACACACCCTAGTGTCAGAGTTTCTAAACCGCCTCAAGGGCCTCTGACATGGTTTGAGTAGGCTGGTTTATAAGTTCAGGTTTCCTCACGATGTTTTTCCTTCACCGATGTCAGTGATGTCCAAGATAAACTTTTAGAAAGTAGGTACTGTATATGAATTGAAAAAGTCACATTGGTACTTGCCCGGATTTGAAGCCACAACCTCATGCATGAGAGCCTACCAATCTATTCCTAACCATTGCAAGTCCTAGAATCAACAGTACCACCAGAAAAAGCGCCGAGACAGTGAAGCTCGACGTGTGTCGGTGAAACGATTGACCATCTTGGATTCGTCAGTAGCACAGTATTTCCAATATTAAATAAATAAATAAAAAAGTAATTGTTAAAATGTTCTAACTTTTGTCTACTAGGAATTGCATTGTAAAAATGCCAATTCTACTAATTAAAAACGTTCAAAATCTAGTCGCAATCTCATCTCAGTGACAATCAATGTCAAAAGATGTATTGACAGATACAGAATGAGATTAGGTTGCGATCGTTATTAATAGTAGAATTGCCCCCTTGGTTGGTTGGTGAAAATGCTTATCATATTTCTTCTAAAGGAAAGAAAGTCCATAAATTGCAATATTTATTGTTTTGTAACCTAATTATTTAATTAAAAATAGGTACAATGACTGAGTAACTATAAATATATGCAAGCACTTCTTATATTTAATTAGTTTATAATATTATTTATGTATGTTTACATTTACAAGAGTTACTATATGATTACACCAAAATATTAATTCAAAAGTGAATAAAACTGTAAATATTTTGTAGAATAAAATTCCAACACAAAAATTAAGGTTGATTCTGCCAAAACCAACTAACCCTCATCAAAATAACTCTCATTTTTTACTATATTTGTTATTTGAAATCTACTCTCTGTATTGAGTAATTATTGTAAGATAGTAATGTCGTAATCTCATAATCATGAGATATTGTGGGTTAGCTCATATTGGCAAAACAAAGATCAACAATCCTACGATTTCAAAGTCTCAGTAACAGATAAAATGATCATCATCTAAGATACAATACACGTCATTCCTATATTCTGTGAGGTTATCCAGGAATTTCTGACTGCTGTCATTGTGTACTATCGTGAAGACAGGTGGCAGGGGAGCTGTGCCAGACTCCTGCGCCAGGGACACGTAGTAGTCAGCCTAGATGTTGGATTAAGAAGTCAATAGACTAGGGGCACATAGAATTACTCTCGCAAACGCTTATTAGGTACGCCAAGCAAATGAGGAAGGATTGCCTTCCTAGGTGGCAGCACTGATAAACTTTTTTTGACATTCACAATATTGTAAACTACAGTGCCTATTACCATAAATTTAAGTTTTAATGACGCTTTATTTTATTCTACACTAGCTTCTGCCCGCTACTTCGTCCGAAACGTACAATTGGCGATATCTAATGTAACTTTCTATCAGTAAAAGATTTTTAATAGATCATTGCAGTATACTTCCAATAATTGCATCTTATACACAAAATAATAAACAAGCAAACTTTGGTTGACTGTTAGAGAATGCCATTAAGTCCGCCTGTGTACTTTTGTTGCATAAAGTTTAAAGAAATAAACTTGAACTCTTAATAATATTTCGTAAAACCAATAGATGTTATCCGTGCGCCAGTCTTATTGCCGATTTTCCATGACCTATGGAGTTTAATGCAAAACTCTCGTATTTTTGTCAACGTAACATCGTAGACCCAATTTATATTGCTTAGAATACCTTATTGTCTGCCGTTGCCCGTTCCGATACTACAAATGGTAATTGGTAGACAATACGATCCGTTTTTAGACTTAGCAGCCATTTTAAGGCATGCTTACCTTCGTCTCTAAGTAATTACGCAAGAAAACTATTCCGGTAAAGCCTTCGGTAAGCAGGTTCACTTTTACAACATAAAGGTTGCAGTCCCTTTCACATGCACTCGCTAAGTCACCACGTAGTACAGTCGCACCTTAAAACCAGTTTAAACTGGCTTTTTACCCGACTGCCTCAGAAGGAGGATTCTGTTATTGAATATGTCTATTTCTTTGGTACGCTCTGTAGCCAATTTAAAAAATCCCGACTGCATTAAATAATATGAACTATAAATAAAAACTAAAAAGAAAAAGCCAGTCCAGTAGTCTAGAATTCTGTTAAGTAAGTAACATTTGGATTTTTAGTCAGAAAATTTGGACAGTCCTTTCCGCCCTACCCAGGGCGAAATCATTTGATGATTTTACCACGCCAAAAAAAAAATGTAAATAAATCGTACGGGTAGATTTGAGTCGGTCTAGATTTTTAATGGGTGGTTTATTGATACTTGGCAATACCTGTTTTATTTTTTTTATTTTCAGTTTTTATTTATTATTCTATTTTAAAACTCGGTAAACTACGCTAGGCTAGCTTAAAATCAAAATGTTTACCGCTGACGCCGTGGATTCGACTGTACAGTGGAGTCCATAAGTGGATAGACATTCTCAAAAAACATTCGCTTCAAGTTAAGTTTGACTTACGACCTTCTATTTTCGAGAACAGTCACATGTATCATCATTGCCGTCGACAAATGCTTGTAGTTCATAATTTCAACATTATAAAATAAGTCAAGTTGGCCTATCGGCTAAACGCCTGCAGATAGGTGCTTGAATCGAGGAGTCGTGAGATCGAATCTCATCCAGACTATGACTTTTTGTAAGTTTTTACTTGATAAGCATAATATTCTTTATCTTGTTCGCTTTGTTCACACATTTCGTAAAGTTAAAAAGGTAGATCATAGAAAATTAAACAAATAATTTAGATTTCTGTGAGGATAAAGTCTAAATCAATATAAAGAAATAATTATATTTGTTTTCAATAAACTGCTAAATATCGATTACCTATAATAAGTGGGTATTAACAATCATATTTGTGTTATTAGAATATTCTTTTCTTGTTATATTGATATGACGTGGGTAAACACAAAAAATCTTATGAACGGTTACAAGTGAATTTCTTTTATCTAAGTAGGAATGTAACGTCACAATTCTTGTCAGTTAATTAAATAAATAAATAAAACGAATAAACCTTTATTGTTATTATTAAGCACGACTTTTTTATTTCCACCTTCCAACACCAAAAAAGTAAATTAAAAATCACATAAATAGTTAAAACTTAATACAATAACTAACATTTTCTTCGTATAAAAATAAATAATAAGCATGATTCATTATTAATAAGCATAAACCTAACAAGTTTTTACTTTTCATTATTATGGTTTCAAAGAAACAAAAAAACAGCCAAGAAGTAATTAAGATACGAACTCAGACCTTATTGATCGTGAAGCTGTTGCTTAGCCTAAACAGCTACCAACACATATTAGATTGATGCGAATTTTAGCAATGGTATGGTAAGAACAGACGCGTATTCTAAATGCAACAGAAATATCATGCTATTTCGCGTAGTGTGGCGACAGTTTATTAGTGTGTGTTATCTGTGGAATGTTGAGACATCACTCATACACGCACACGCACCCTCATTGACTGTGTCGCGCTTGTATATTCGAGCTAAAGTAGCCTTTATGGTGCTGATGGACTATTGAACGTTTAGTGTACCTAGCCTGTATAGGTATTATATTACCTAGTTAGCCTCTACGTTGCAGACAGACTTCCGATGACGAAATAGGACAGTCAACGACCAACGGGGACAAGAAAATACTGTTTCGAATGTCAAAAGTCAAGAGTGATAAATCAATAGCGAATTGTTGTTATTGTTATCTATCGGATAACATACCAGCTTTAGATAAAAAGGTAGTATTTTGTTTTACTATTGCATGCAGGACTTCATAATAAGGAAGTAGGCGAGCGTAATTCTAATTTTGATTTGCCCAAAATAAGTCAAATCTTGTTGAACGTAATTTCAACATGACGACTTTATCTTTAAGATATACCCACATCGAAGAGTGACCAGAACTGAAAAGCTGTTCTTCAAAAGTTGCCTGAATTATGTTTTTAGAAAAAAATCGACTTTGGTAAGCGTTGCCTCAGTTAGTCATAGGTACCTATGGGGCAGTCTCTGTCCAAAACGATATGTCTCACATAACATCTAGGTACTGTGATAGTAATTCAGTTCCATTTACCTGGTCCGGGCCCATCATATGTGCCTGTCGTTTCGTGTACCCCCTCGCTGCTCGGTCTCTCTTCTCCTCTTCCCAATGCTCGGCCATCTCCTCAGGAGTTGGCAGACTGAAGGTGCCGTTCATTGAGCGGACGTAGTAGCGGACCTGGATCATAGGAGTTCACAGTTAAAGGAGACGAAAATCCTAATGGAATGCCTCCGCTTCGGGAAAGGCGAATGGGTGTGTCGGATTTTTTTCGACTAAAACACCACGGTGTTCTACCCACCAGCAAAACTGACTTCAGAAAAGCACGCGGCGAATACAATCCGCGCCTTACTCTCGGGACCGTCTCTTTTCGGGCCTCCCAACCCGTCATTCGCCACTAGAGTTTAATGCCATTTAACACGGTCTATTGCCTATGGCCATCAACTAGGCAAAATTCAAGATCTAACAACACTACGCCCGACCGGGAGAATAGACCTATGTTCCCATGATCAGCAGCCACATTTTACAGACCATGAGCACTAAATAACATAGGTAACAAACAGTTTATTCACCTGCAAATCGAACATGGAGAAGGCACACACGTAGTAGGGGACGCCGATGAAGCACATGGAGGGATGGTTCATATTAACGACGTGCTTGTACAGAGGTTCGACGCAGTTGTCCTCTACCACTATGTCGCACGACTCGTGGAGGAACGGGAAGTTGTACTGATAACCTGGGGATAATAATTAAACTTTATTGAATAAATTAACAAAGGTAACCTACTAATCACTAAAACCGAAGAGATTTGAGAAGTTAGTAGAAATGTTAACAGGACTGAACTTAAAAGACTTTATTGCAAACATTTTTATCAGGTAATACTAGAAGGATGTGGTAATCAAATTAGAAGAATGTTGACGACCGTTCGGAGCAGGTACATATTTAATACGTTATAAGATCACGCTAAGTACATGATGGGATTGTCATCGTCATTTTTATACATACTTAGATAAAAATTCCTTTCAATTCAATAACGAGCATAAATGTCGAAGTAAAAACTGGACTCACCAGTGCATAAGAACACAACATCAATTTCATCTTCACTGCCATCAAGGAAGTACGCCTTACTGCCCTCAAGCCTTTCCACATCGGGTTTCTGTTCCAAATTGTCGGGGAATACCGTCCGAGGATGTTCTTTTAAATGATGGCTGAGGATGACTTTCTTGGAGACGCTGGTCAGTTCCAAAGCGATGTCCATGCCTGAAGGTCCGGCGCCGATGACCAGGACCCGTTTGTCCGTGAAGACATCAGGAACTCGGTAGTCATGGCTATGCATTACGTCACCTGCAGGTTATTTTGTGTGTTAGGATTAAATGGAAGGTTTTTGGAGTCGGTTGAGATTGTTCTAAACATTCAATCCAAACTAACCTTTGAATTCCTTCAGCCCTGGTATGTGAGGTATAAACGGCGTGTTGTAATGGCCGTTGCAAACGAACACGTAGTCATATTCTCTGGTCTCCGTGACTCCGGTGATCATACTCTTGAAGGTTACATCCCAAAGCTCCCCAGAAGGTCCTTGCTTTGGTATGACTAGCTGCACGTGGTGGCTAAACTGTGAATGAAAGCCAATATCACTATTTTTGCTACTATGAAGGTACAATTTGAAACTGGAGAGATTTGAGTGGTGTGTATTCCGGGTATAACAAGACAATTAATAGAAAGCAAGAGTTAAGCATGTTCTTCCCATCGTTGTGATATTATTTAATGTTCTGGAGATTCATAAGTTTAATAAATTCTCCTAATAAAAAGCGTTCAAAATCTCCTTGCAATCTCGTCTCAGCGACAATCTTATCAATATTTAAATAAATGTTAAAGGCATTTTTGACAGATTGCAGAGAATGAGATTAGATTGCGATCCTTCCTAAAAGTTAGTTTACTATACTTAGAAAAAAGAAAACTGTGGAGCTTTCTATAGGATATAATTATCTACACCATGTCTTTATGGTCTTGATAATTGAATTTAAAGCTAAATATTATGTCGATTAATTTGTCAACTTTATTTACCTTAATTTTCTCCGTGACTCCATGTTTATCGGCATATAACTTCAGAAATGCTAGCATATCTTTAGCTGGCAGGTAAGACTTGTCGCTCTCAGGTATCGGGAAGTCAGGGAAACCCATTATTTCCTTAGGAAGGTTAGTTCTGAAACAAAAGGTGACTTTAACATTTTGAAGAAACCTAATATATCTTTATACTCGTACTTCCGAAAACAACTAGAAAATGTGCGAACGAAGGTTAGATTCTTATAGCAGTTGCTCTGATTACAAGATTTACAAGATGCATTTTATACGATCTGTTTGGAAGGGGCATCTAGCTTCATCTCTCTGACTGATTGACAGTTCAAAAATGTCTCCAAATGGTTTTGAAATAAGTGATTTGATTTAATTTGAATGTGAAAAGATATTTTGTTTAACGCCTGGTGGTGTAATACGGTGCAACTAGATAGGTGGAAGCTATATTATGAGATGCAATAATGAAACAGCATTGCAGTTGCATTCAGTGGGCTTGAAAAGAATTGGTAAAAGGGGAATTATTATTATACACTCAAAAATATATTCGATATAACAATAATAGAGTACAAGAAACCCGTAGCGCAGGTTTTTACTTTATAGTATCAGCTCTTTTCACCAATTCATAATTGTAAAAAAATATTTTTTTTCTAGTAACTAGTGAGAGAAAATAAACTTTATTATTCTCTTGTCTCCCCTCCATTGACCCTGCATTGTTTGTCTTATTATCTTCATAATACAACAATGAACGGATAATTAATTATGACAAACAATCTGAAGCCTGCAATCACCACCTTGAACCACGTGGAATCGTAAATCAATTTTATTTCGATAAAATGTGAATAATTACGGAACAGCAGTAGGTAATATGGAATTGTTTTGACGGACGTCGTCAAGTAAACATTTGAGTTTGTGTTCGTAACGGTTAGGTACGATATCATAATACGTTACATAGATCAGATAGCGCAGGTTCCTAGGTACTTGTATGACAAAACAAAATATCGAATCACTTTGTATTTAAAAGGCGTTTTATACGCATGTAACTACAAGAATTATGAGTAAACAAGGTGCAGTTTTGCATTATTTTCAAATTTCAGAAGGTTGTCATAACAGATAACATAACATAACATCTCCCCTGTAATCCCCACAGGGTTTGGCAGAGGTGTACCCATTAGTTCACCCATATTTTGCCAGTTATGTTTAAGTCCCATGTAATACGAGGCGAGCCTATTGCCATCACTCGGGCACAAATCCAGACTCCGAGGATGCTACTGAGAAATTCCTGATGGAAAAACCCTGTAACACTTTGTCCGATTTGGGAATCGATCCAAGATCATATGCTCAGAAATCACGCTTTGCGAGCACTAGACCAACGAGGTAAGATACACACACAAACACACATTACACCTTTTTTCAAGTGCTAGCTATTCCTGACCATTTTAATATAAATTCTATTAGTAGACAGATTTAACTAGGATGAAGAAATTTGATTGATATGGGATAAGGTAGGTACATTATGTGGTTCATGCTCACAAACCTACAGACAATTACAAAATATAGAACACTCTAACCTAATCACGTTTCTAATCACACATTACTAGAATGTACGAAATGCTCGTAAATATCTCCCAGCAAGCTATGCTACCCTGATAGCCTCCGACCCTCGATAGGAACGTGGCGTAAGCTGAGATCTTGTTATTGTTGCTATGCTGGCGATGAAGCACACTTTTATAAATAAATAACTTACGATAAAAAATATTTTTGATTACAATGTTAAGTTTATGAGTGGAATATCCTGATAGCGGAGACAGACAGACTGCCAGACAAACATAACAAAATGACGAATGCTTGGGAAAATAAATGATTGCAGTGCAACTCCGATCATAATACTGAAGCATTATGATTGGAGTTTTGGAGTTTTGTGTCATTCTTATAACGTACAGATGAAGACACATATCAACACAGTCTGGACAAGTCTGTCCCTCGGGGGATAGGCATTAAGCGTCATTGTAACTGGGCAAAAATTTTGCCACCGCTGGCAATCGTGACAATTTTAAACGGATGAAGAATTCAAAGAATAAAGAAATATATTATGTACCTCAAACTCTTGTACATGCTCGTGTGAATGGGTAGTCCAAAGTCATCGTATCCAACATTCTCGGTGTAGACCCAGGTTCCGCCGAGCTGAGGTGCCTGCTCCAGGATGTCCACCTGGCTGACGCAGGGCTCTTCTAGAAGGTGACGAGCGGCACACAGGCCCGCCGCGCCCGCTCCGATTACGCATACACGAGCCATTGCTGAAGAGGAAGTTGTTACAAGTTATGAGAGCCTGGTAGTACCAATATCTATTACTAAAATTATGTCAAAGTATCTCAAAGTTTGAGAAAGGCTAAAATGTTGCAACCTTTTTTTTCTTTTATTTTGTAACTAGCGACCCGCCCCGGCTTCACACGGGCGCAATGCTGATACTAAATATTCTATAAAATTTCTATATACAATGTGTCGTTTTGCATCCTCGTCAAATTCAAGGAGGTAACTATGCTAGTGATTCTAGACCCGAATCAATAATAAAATAGGTAGGTGTTTTTTTTTTAATGTTTTCTTATTTACGGAAATCAGTAAACCACCCCGGTGAAAATGCGGCCCATCTTAAGACTAGGTTTAGGATCGCTGACCGCGCGCACACACACAAAGAATCGCAAACGATAAAACCACAACACAATAGACGCCGCGCGCGCACCCCTTACCCCTGAGGCGCCCCACTCCCGCGCCCGGGCGCCCGGCGCACCGCGCAAAGCAAAAAAAATATTAAATTAGTTCAAGTGATTTCGCCGCCGGCCGTGAGTGTATCGCAAATTTCGCTCCTTAGGTGTGCTTCGGTCGTATACGTGAATTATGTGATTGTGATGCCATCAGTGGAGACAGCCTACGTGGCTGTCAGCCATCCGGATGTTCGCAGAACGGTTTCCCAATAGGGAACCGCCAACGCAGAGTGTTATGCTGTCTGTCTGCTACACAGAGACTGCGGGATTTTCGGCAGTTTGACGTACCCCGACATGCTCAAGCTCGCGGCAGTGAAGGTCTGCCTGTCGCCTTGCAGGAAGATATCCTGGAGTACTTCCAGCGAGAGCCACAGGCAAGCACACAAAAATACCTACTAAGGTAGGTATTTTTGTCGGTCCTCAGCCCGTTAAAGTAGGAAGGGAAATTTAAAATCAACCAATTTAATCTACAAATAAAAACAAAATCATTACTAATAATTAGGTACTCATAAATCATGAATTTACCTACAATGCGCCAAGAGCGTCATAGCAAAACGTCTCAGGTTGTACCTAAATCCTAGTAGTTATGTATTCTTAGCAAAATCGGTAGATTTGCAATAAAACAGAATAAAGCAAAATGGCAAAACTAACATTTTATCAATCAGCTGATAACGTAGGTAAGTACATAAATCCTAGTACGTATTCTTAGATCTTAATAATAAAAACATGTATTATTAAGACCTAAGGTTAACAAAATCTGTAGATTTGCAATAAAACATAATAATAATAATTCAAAACTAACATTTTATCTATCAGCTGATAACGTAGACCCAGGTAGATAAATCGTAGTACGTATTTTTAGATCTTAATAATAAAAACAAGTGTTATTAATTAACATCTAAGGTTAACAAAATCTGCAATTTGCAATAAAACGTAATAAGCAAAACTAACGTTTTATTAATCAGCTGACCGTAGATACTCACGACAATCTAAGCACCGTGAACATTTCTTGGACGCGCATAGCATACCTACGCATGTGATACACTCACGCACACAGAGACAATTGGCGCTAAAGCGCAGAGAGTGATTCTCCAATTTCAAGTTATGGATTATTCTGAAATACGATTAAATTTTAACAACTAATAAAAAAGGGTGTTATTATTATTGTTCAGGTCTCGTAATTTTAATTGATTATTTATGACTTTTATGACAACCTCCTGAATTTTGACGAGGATGCAAAACGACATATTGTATACAACGTTCACAGCTTTTTTATCATTAGACAATACAAACATGTTTTCTTTCGAGGTTACTCTTAAAAGAGCGACATAAAATTTTGGCCGTGTGAAAAACACTGAACGCTGAAATCTAAGCCTGCAACGTTGAAAGTTTAAGTATAGGCAAGCGCCACCGGCCGGCTCGGGGAGCCGGTACCCCCCGCCGCCGCAGACGCTATGTACTTGCATTTTAAATCTGTAATATCTTCGAAAATATTCATTTAAATTACATGCTGTAAATGGGCCATAATGATCTATATGAAATGCACAATGTTTTTAAGGTACTTAATTGGATAAGGATTAATGCTGTATTGCCTAAAATTGCTTCTTAAATAAGCCATTATTTCTCGTAAAAAGTTAAGGATAAAAAATGGTTATTGTGGGTTATCCTTAAGAGATAGACATATACCATCGCGGACTTTTTTGTAGACCTTTTTAAGGTGTTCAATACTGTAGTACATTATTTTGATCTATCTCGAAGGGTTCAGCCAGCGTTTACAATGTAAGCGCAAAAAAATGTGTTTATTTAAGACATCACATTAGAAACCTCTAAAATTATCAGTGTTTCTCTTCTAAATTATGCATATATTATTTATTTATTATTTATTTATTTATTTATTTATTTATACATATAAACCTTCCTCTTGAATCACTCTATCTATTAAAAAAACCGCATCAAAATCCGTTGCGTAGTTTTAAAGATCTAAGCATACAATATGTCGTTTTGCATCCTCGTCAAAATTCAGGAGGTTGTCATAAAAGTCATAAATAATCAATTAAAATTACGAGACCTGAACAATAATAATAACACCCTTTTTTATTAGTTGTTAAAATTTAATCGAATTTCAGAATAATCCATAACTTGAAATTGGAGAATCACTCTCTGCGCTTTAGCGCCAATTGTCTCTGTGTGCGTGAGTGTATCACATGCGTAGGTATGCTATGCGCGTCCAAGAAAAGTTCACGCCCTATTGTTGTGCTATTGTCGTGAGTATGATCTACGGTCAGCTGATTAATAAAACGTTAGTTTTGCTTATTACGTTTTATTGCAAATTGCAGATTTTATTAACCTTAGATGTTAATTAATAACACTTGTTTTTATTATTAAGATCTAAGAATACCTACGTACTAGGATTTATCTACTTATCCACGTTATCAGCTGATTGATAAAATGTTAGTTTTGCCATTTTGCTTTATTCTGTTTTATTGCAAATCTACCGATTTTGCTATGAATACATACCTACTAGGATTTAGGTACAACCGGAGACGTTTTGCTAGGCTGTGGCACATTTATTTGTTGTGAGCGTGGAATTTAGGTTAGGTAGGTACCTACTTGCTGCCGGCGGCGGCGGCGGGACGCTCTTGGCGCATTGTAGGTAAATTCATGATTTATGAGTACCTAATTATTAGTAATGATTTTGTTTTTATTTGTAGATTAAATTGGTTGATTTTAAATTTCCCTTCCTACTTTAACGGGCTGAGGACCGACAAAAATACCTACCTTAGTAGGTATTTTTGTGTGCTTGCCTGTGGCTCTCGCTGGAAGTACTCCAGGATATCTTCCTGCAAGGCGACAGGCAGACCTTCACTGCCGCGAGCTTGAGCATGTCGGGGTACCTACGTCAAACTGCCGAAAATCCCGCAGTCTCTGTGTAGCAGACAGCATAACGCTCTGCGTTGGCGGTTCCCTATTGGGAAACCGTTCTGCGAAAATCCGGATGTCTCCACTGATGGCATCACAATCACATAATTCACGTTTCATTCACGAAGCAAGCTCACCCAAGGAGCGAAATTTGCGATACACTCACGGCCGGCGGCGAAATCACTTGAACTAATTTAAAATTTTTTTTGCTTTGCGCCCGCCGGGCCCCCGGGCGCGGGAGTGGGGTACCACAGGGAAGAGGGGTGCGCGCGCGGCGTCTATTGTGTTGTGGTTTTATCGTTTGCGATTCTTTGTGTGTGCGCGCGGTCAGCGATCCTAAACCTAGTCTTAAGATGGGCCGCATTTTCACCGGGGTGGTTTACTGATTTCCGTAAATAAGAAAACATTAAAAAAAAAACACCTACCTATTTTATTATTGATTCGGGTCTAGAATCACTAGCATAGTTACCCCCTTGAATTTGACGAGGATGCAAAACGACACATTGTATATAGGGACAGACAGACAGAAAAAGCGACTTTGTTTTATACTATGTAGTGATTGGTTGTTTTATCGCACTAGAATGTTTATCGTTACGGGTAATAATTGCCAATCTGTGATAGAATGATAGAATCCGAGCACTGCAACCTCAAGTACATTTAGTATTGTGTTTGCGCTTTAATTTCGCATAATAAAAAACCGCAACGATTTAAACGTAGTGCGAGCTTAGCTTAAGAAGTAGCAACAGGTTAAGT
Source organism: Hoplodrina blanda (assembly GCA_949316365.1). NCBI lineage: Eukaryota > Metazoa > Arthropoda > Insecta > Lepidoptera > Noctuidae > Hoplodrina > Hoplodrina blanda. The sequence continues at coordinate 15,625,869 of OX438587.1, read as the reverse complement.
AAGTAGGTACTTTCTACCGTCTACAGAAGTGTCTGACCATAACTTAAAATATTATTGTTAGGGAAGCCTGACAACTCTTATCAATATGTAAACTAGTAGCATATCAGTTTTAAAAAAGTACTGCCTACCATTATTTTTACCATATTTATCACCATAATATAATATCTCCGTATTATTGTCCAAATTCATAAAATAAATCACACCACACCACATCTTAATTAAATCTACTAAAAATAAAAAATACTCGACATGACACCGCTTGAATAATGGTATAATTATTATGAAACTAGTGTAGTAAGTTTGTCATTATATAACGTTCTAGGCCGAGTTGCAGCCCGAGCTAAAAGCGCGCGGATTAATTAAAACTACGAAGTAAAAACTTAATCACTATTGACTTTTAATAAATATTCTCCAGACGATTTTTATTATCGACATAAGAAAACCACCGGATATAGATAATTAAGTACCTAAGTAATTCTTATTACAACACCTTCCGATGTGGAGAAACTACCTCCGCTTCCAATAAAGGCATGAAGGAAGCAGTCGTAATGTTAAGGTCAAATAACATGCCTTTAACTACTGCCGATGCATTGTTTACTATGGAAAAATAGCATTCGGCTTATCGGTCAGAAAATAAAGAAAAATAATAAAATAATTACTTAGCGTATTTTTAAAAACGTTCGCATTTTAATGTCAGTTTCAATCTAAAAAATTTGAAAATTTTCTTTGACATTGATTGTGTGTGACTCATCACTCAATCAATCTGTCTAGCCTTTTCCCGTTCCAGTTGGGGTCGGCTTCCAGTCTAACCGGATGCAGCTGAATAGTAGCAGTAATTTACATGAAGCGACTGCTTATCTGACCTCCACAACCTAGTAACTGGGTAGGTACTTAATACTGATTGACAGACTTTCGGGGTTCTGTCGACCCGTAACGACTATCAAAGATTCACGTATGACAGCCAGGACCAAAGGTTTAACATGCTTTCCGAGGCCCGGAGGAGTCACGGTGTGTAAAAATGGTAGCCCATCCACGGACCAACCCCGGCAAGCGTAGCATAACCTGATGGACCGACCTGTGCGGCTGTTATTACTTAGTCAGAAACCTCCGTGGTGCCGGTCCATTATAATATTGCTCAAATTAAATATTTTTTACCAAAAATAAGAACCACTAGGTATAAGTACTACAATAGGTAAAAATTACTACAGCAAATTAAGCAATAACAGCAAATAAAGTCTACCTATAGATACATGGAGCTAATTTAGTTACAATATTGTGATCGTAGACGAGCGGTCCTAACCTCACACAAGAAAATAAATCAAGCCAAATTAATGAATGAATATACCTACCTATAAGTATAATTCCTTTATTCTAAAAGAACACTCACAACTAAGTAGGTACTCTAAGTTTTCAGGTATAAACTGTAAGTCCACACTCAAAGTTCACAAAAACACTTCAAACTTAAAAGAACCTTCAAATGATAGGAGAGAAAACTTAATGATCTTGACAATGATTTCCGATATCGATATTTTGGCAGCAATCTCTTATATAAGTTGGAGCACTGCCCGCAGAGCGGATTGACAACAGCTACGATGAGTGAAAATAATCATGTATCATAAAGACATACAATACATACATAAATCTACATACAAATAAAAAAAAATTGAAGAAGTGTCTGTTTGTCAAAATTACAACTATTTACAGAATAAATATGAATGACTAGCTTTCGCCTGCGGCTTCGCTCGCAAATTAAGTTTAAAATTCGAGCGATTCGAAAGACATGTGGCGCCATCTATCATCATAAGAACGTTATTGTGAATTCTCTCGGGATTACAGTACTTTTTTCGGGATGAAACTCAGATGAAAGGTACCCTATGTCCTTTCCTGTACACCTGACAACGTATATGCATACATTCGATATTTTGATTTTCGATATTTTGATTTTCGACATTTTGATTTTCGATACTCTGATATGTATCCTTTATAATATTAGTTAGGAAGTTAGGACAGTTAGGATTACAAAGTACGTAAACGAAAAAAAATCAATTTCAATTTCTGGCTTTTTTTTTATTACCACATAATTATTACCTAATACCAAAAAAAAAAAGAAATTTCACGTGGACGAAGGCGCGGGCGCAGGCTATTCATTGATAAGGAGTAACAAACTTGCAACTGTCAGGGTATAAGTTCATTGAAAAGTATGAGTGTAGAGGTTATGTGATAAAGAGCGAATCTGAACTAGTTTCTGGCAGACTGTTGCATCCGTGGATCAAGTCAGTACGTCACTGAATCAAATCAGCTAATTACTATACAAACATGGGTACATAGTATTAGATGCTTGCATAATTAAGTTAAAGATCTTCATGTTCTACTGTCTCAGGGACATGTTTGTTTATACAACCTGAATTTTAATTCGTTGTACAACTGTTACTAAGGGACATAGTACGAAATGTGAAAAAAAAAAAACAGCTGATCCATACAATTTGATCGTAATGTAGCACATTATTGTATGGATCAGCTGTTATTTTTTCACATTTCGTACTATGTCCCTTAGTAAAAGTTGTTCATATTCATGAGTACATTCACCCCCTGAAAGATTTACAACGAATTAAAATTCACGGTGTATAAGCAAAATAAAAATTACAGTTTGTTTGTTTTTTTGGTTTGAACTCGTTTATCTCCGGAAGTCCAGAACTACTAGTACAATTCTGAAAATTATTTCGCTAATAGGAAGCTACATTATGCCTGAGTGCTAAAACCTATACTTATTATGTCATAATAAATAGTAACTTAGGTAAATTACGCGGACTAAAAGCTGGTACAAAATAAAATTAACGTCAAATTCTTTTGATAAAATTTCGGAAAGTCCATTCTTATCTGATCCTTACGTCATACACAGAACACACCCTCCAAGTTTCAGGTCTCTACGATCAACGGATGGCTGTGCGTTGATCCGTCAGTCAGTCGGTCAGTTATTCAGAACAAAGCATTTTATGCATAGTAGATCAGAGGTGACACAGACAAAGTCTACGCTGGAGTGAACTTACCAAGAAGAAGCCTCATCACTCCAACTTTCAAAATTTAATGCTTCCAAATAATGGTTATATCAAAACTTATTCCTAACTTCAAATTACTTAGGTAACTTGAAATGTCTTGCTTAAATCAATCAATCTTCAATCTCGCTAATTTTAATCCCAGGTAAGTGTTACTCAACCATAAATTACAAATTGCTTTCAGTGTAATTTGTAAAATTAATGAAGTTTCCTGCTATTACCTAGACATTTCGTAACTTTAGGTTACCTAGGGTCCCTAGACTATAATTTGCCGCTTGCTCAAGCTTACCTGCTCATTAGGGTCGCTATATAAATAAGCGGGTCGGCATTTTCGGCATGTTCGGTTTGACAGTTTCGGTTCGGCATTTTAAATATAAAGTTAGAGCTCCCGCACAAAACCACGAATTCGCATCGCATCGCAAATATCTGCGAATTCCTGTGAAGTTAAAGTTCCCGAAGTTCCTGCAATACGGCATCGTATCGCATCACATCGTGGTTTTGTGCGGGAGCCCTTATTAAAAATTGTTATTGACGACACAGTTGCCGCAGTGGCTGAGCGAATGGCCGCCGCGCAGCATGTTGCGGGTTCGATTCTCGCATGGAAATATTTGTTTGACAGGTAGTTGTTCCGGGTCTGGTTGTTTGTACCACCCACAATACAGGGGCAATTCCTAGTGTGTTGTATGTAGCGAAGGGGTCAATGACCTCAGTATTCGATATTATGAGATAAAATAAACCTTTCATTCATATTTTATATTCGATTGACATTAGGTGATTTGTAAATATGGGAGCATTGTTCTTTGGTTGAACGCACTAATCTCAGAAACTACTAGACCGATTTGAAAAATTCATGCTAATCATGCACCTAGAACTGCTTACACATATTTATAGATTGTTAATTTGTTCATAAAATGTGATTCACCGGAGATTACTGGATTTATTTATCTACATGAGATAAGTCAAGTTCGCCAGTTATTGAGACTGCTTTGTGCATAATCGTAAGCGCGACTGCTAAGCGGTGGCTCCTGGTTTCGATTCCCAGTTCAGGTAAATTAATTTTAGGTTATGTTAATTTAATTTTGGAAAAACAGAAGATTTTCAATTGTAGCACGAGGACCGGTGCCCGGTTCATAGATAGTACATATTAGAGAACTATCCCCATTACACTGAATAACGATACAAGAATCACACGCATGATCATAATATTTAGCCACATAGAGGTGACCATATGGGGATATGTATCTACATAACCGTGTTTTAGGTAAAGAATGGTATTATGATGAACAATAAAGAGTATTTCTCTATTTATTCATTTAGATTTGTATAAACATTCTTGAAACGTTTTAAATAGAGGGTTTGTCGGATGGAGCGATACTTTCGTAACTTTTGTTGTGCGTACGCGCCATCGCTGCGGGGATTAGGTATGCCGACAATTTCACACATAAAAAATTGTATGAAAAAATATTTTTTAAACGTCTTTCAAAAAATAAGTTTAGGTAAGTAATACTATAATATTGAGTAATACTAATGAATCATACATGTATTTTTTTCGGGAATTAATAAATAGTAAAAAAGTAATCGATTGAACCTACCTTTGTTAAAAAAAATATCACTGGTTTATCAACAATAAAATATTATGCACTCAAATGTCAATAACTAAAACTGTGACGTATTTTAGGTTCACGACCTCACTGGGCAACGTTTGGTAAGCAAATGCTGTAGACGCATGCGCGATGCGGTTTTATTTGCCATCAGCTGCATGCAGACGCATCTAAATATTTTCTTCAATGCAACAGACTTTTCATTTGTAGAAAAGCGCTATTTAGATATTTTTATTTAAAAAAAATAATGCTTATAATATAGTTTTCTTTTAATTGCATGTGTTGATAATATTTAATATATGTAGGTTATTAGGTCAGTGAACAAACAACCTGATTAAAATATTTTTTCTGTAGCATTTAGTCATGTTTTGATAATCATTTTTGTTGCATTTAGATGATAATTATGGACTGATTATTTTGACCTTTTATATGAGATAATCTGAAACTATAGGTACCTAGACGTAGGTTTGCACTATCGTATCTCAATGAATGAAAGGACTATCAATTAGTTATTTAATTATTTTTTATCAATAGACCCGATGGATCTTACATTCCTGGTACCATGGCGTCTCATTAGGTGAAAAATTTATATTCTTCGAGATGATTAGGTTAATATTTTTTATAGCCTTATCTTCTTAGGCTCTAGACAGACGGACTGCATTTCAACTGCAATCCAACTGCAAATTTGCAGTTCGGATGCAGTTTGAATGCAGTTGACACGACTGCAATAGAACTGCAAACCACAATATAAAGATAACCAGTAGTTGCACTCGGCCGTAACCTTGAATTAAGTACCTACGATTTCGTGCTACGTACTCACGCGTTAGGGCTGCCCGCATATAGGTAGTATTTTAATTTCATCAACCTATTGAGTTTCTTTCTAGTTATGTGAATAAAAATATATTTTCTTTAGTTTAAAAAAATAATTCGTTGTGATTGAAATGGTGTTCAATAAAAATACATGTTGCGTTGTACTTATAATTCAAAGATTTAATAAAAAAAAATCGCCGAAGGAAACCAAACTCCAATCCTTACAAACTTCAACGGGTAAGGTTTGCGGTTACGCCTCCTTGATAGGGGGTGTGGGGGGTGGGGGGGGAACGGGGGGGAGTAATTGAGTAGCCCCCACCATTTTTGCCCGCCGGAGATACTCGCCGGAGCCTTACTAGGGATTTCTACCGAGTCACCTTAATAGGGTCGTAAGGGGGTCAGGGAAGGCGTGAAGAGGGGTAGAGTCACCCTCCAGCCTTTCCCCCCGCCAGAGGGTCTCGACGGAGCCCCGCTGCGCGGGGCTCCTACTTCTGGGTGGTTTAAAAAGAAATAACCACGAAGGGGATGCCATCCCCTTCTAACCTAACCTGTCCGAGTCGGGGTGCCCACAAGTCCTGAGCTCGCTTCGCTCGCTCTTGTCCACAATAAAAAAGAGAAGAAATCCAATCGGTGTCCAAAGGGGTAGCGGAGTTGTCAAGAAATAGCAAGCAGTCGGTGTCCAGAGGGATAGCGAGGTCGTCAGAAAGCAGGAGGCAGATATTATCGAAACGGAGCACATTCACGAAAACTCGAAAGCAACGGAATGGCGCGCAAAATCGTGTTTACCTGTCACTGTCAGTGACAAAAAATGGCGACTTAGCGTTTCGTTTTACGCATTCTAACAGACGCAACTCAAAAAACGTAAGAATTTAGTGAAATTTACGTTCCGTTTCAAGTAATAGTCCCCTTGACCCCCCCACAGTGTCAGAATCCTCAAATTCAGGAGGCGTAACCTCAAACCCAACCCGGTATCATTACCAGGTAATAGGTTACCATTAAGGTATTACTCTCATAATCATTTCATAATGATATTTCGTCTATGGTAAATACCTAATTATTTAAGTAACTAAGTACAGATAGCCGAAACTAGGAAACTACTTAGGTACCAGTTCTACGGGAACGGCGTATGTAGGTCATTCGGATCACTTTTTACACCCTATCCACAATTTATTTATGTATTTTATTAAATTATTAATAAATTATTAATTATTTTACTCGGTGGAAAAAGCGAAATGTGTAGGTATATAAGTATTAAAAAAATAAACAAATTACGTAATAGTAGGTAGGTAAGTGTTTAATTGTTTTTAAAGTCTTACCTTCATATTTTAAAAAATGTTATCTCTGGGTGCGTTATCGAAGAATTCAAGCAACCAAACACTGCACAATATAGTTTATAATTTCTCCTTGCCATGTTGAGAAATCGCACGCTCACTGCTTACAAAAATATTACACCATCCATTCCTATATAAAAATGTACTCTGTGATCCATTCGTCACTACGGCGCGGCGCGGCGGCGGCGCAGTCAAGACTGTTTGTGTACCGAGAGTATACCGAACTCGACGCGCGTAGGTATGACTCGCGTTGCGACCGTTTCTATGAAGATCACCTACTGTAGTATTTTTATACTGTGTGCAAACCAACCGTGCGGTCCAATTGCAGTCGGCGTGCAGTCGTGTGAACTGCATTCAAACTGCATCCGAACTGCAAATTTGCAGTTGGATTGCAGTTGAAATGCAGTCCGTCTGTCTAGAGCCTAAGCACCTATCTGCTTGACTACGCGTATACCTTGATAAATCAGAGTAGGTATGTCACAAAACTTTATAATTAATGTAAAATAATAAACATTAGAGAATTTCGTAAAAGGGCCGAAGCTATTGGCAACCTCGTGATCTTACTGTCCTCTGTCCTACATATTGCTGTGAGCCTGGTAGCTATTTTAAAGAGACCTCTGGTTTTATAGGGTTTCTGCTAACGGTGCATACAATAGGGAGTTATGAGAGACCCACTTAAAATGGAATCTATGTATGACGAAACTAGCCAAGCGCCTTGCAATAGACACCTTCCGGTGTAAGTAAGATGGCAATATAAACAATAACACTGTCCTTTTCTAGTTGTATTAGGTTTGTTCTACAGTGGTTACAATTTTCAAAGGCACGTTATAAAACGTTTGGTACTTTTTAAAATTGACTAAAATAACGTTATTACTAAGTTCTATCAATTTTTTTATAACAATCATCTAAATATGTATCTAGATGTCATGCAATGTGCATAATGTATCCAAAATTTCAGCTCAATCGAACACCGGGAAGTGGGTCTTGTAAGATTCGATTAGCCACAGACACCGGGGCAGGTGCAAGTAGGATAAAACCTAATAAAATAAACTAAGTTACTATTTATCTATTTCAATCAGTTTTTTTATTAGAAAAGGAAAGCTAAAAGGTTTAAATCGACAAGGAATAGAATAGCTTCATCCACCCACAATAAAGGAAAATTACAAAGTTTCAGCTCAAAATTATATTAATTTTAAGTTTTAATTATTGATATCATGGAAAATCCTATAGAATTGTAATAATCTGATGAAATAAACTATTGATTTACACGAGGTGTGTCGAAATGTTTATAAATGCATAAAGTGAAGGCATTCATGTTGCACGATGTCGTAGAAATTTGTTGATTAGAAGCAAACAACGGTGACTGATGCAACATGGTAACCACTTGCATTAGGAAGAGAGAGAAATAGGCTTTTACAAACACTTATTTAATAGGTAGGAGAAAAGATTCTACTGAATTCAGTTTAGCAGGTAAGTATTTTATACCTATGTACCTACCAAGAATCTGGATAAAAGTTATCAGTATGCTAGCGATTACATCTGCGTGAATTTAGAAAAAAAATGCCGGCCAATTTCTTGGCTTTTCTAAGTGTCCTATTTTGTGACACAGCTTATAAGTTATAATTAATAGGGTAAAGTGATAGCTATAATTACACCATGATGGGGAAGACGTGAAGTGTAAATTAACCTTTTTACAAGCTTTTATTTAACTTGCACTGTTCGTAGGTATGTAAGTATGTATGTAAGTAAGTTGTCCTTTCAAAATTTACAAACCATTTTTCGGCCATTTGTTGGTATCCGATTAAATTGAAATTTTGCATACACCTATTAGTATTGACTTCCTATTAGTATTCTTTATTTTATCAAGGATTCAGTAAGTACCCCCAGCGATAAAATTTTTCACCGGCGAATTAACTGTTCCATATATCCATACAAAAGTGCAAAAACCTACACATTAAAAATGTATGGAATGTAATATTACAATACACGATCAGTAACAGGACCACATAGACAAAAGGAAGTGCAATATAATTATGCAGTATTTGTAGTAACTCGGTAACGGGTCTGATGTAACACGCGGAACCTTTGCACCAGGCGCGCAGTGAACAGTGGAGATGTTTTGTTTATGTTGATGTTTATGACGCGATCACTCCATGTTCTAAATAAAATAGTTGGGTACACTTGACGCACTTGGTCAGTGTAAGTATGTATCTATAGGTATAAAGACTGTATGATTCTGTAAGTAGGTAGGTACCTACATACCTACATATTTATTTTGAGTAACACTCTACGTTTTGTTTAAAATCGTAAAAAATAAGGGTCTTGGGTTTCTTACGCAGATTTTTACGTTTAGGCAAATATGGGACTAGGAGTGAAGGACGTAGAAGAATTTTCCTATCCAAATAAGATCATGTAAGCAAAACAAAAACAAACATGTTAACAAACACCATTCTGCGATAAGGCTATTAAGCCATTTTTATTTAGATATTTATGAATGAAACTGTTTCATAAATCAACAATTTCACAACCAACCTTACCTACAAAAAAAAACCTTCAACTGTTCTAAACAAACAACTTTACGATCTTTACGTAACCTAAAGTATGTACAATCAGCAACAAATTACACTTTCAGATAAGTACATAGATCTACGTAGTACCTAATTCAACCTACCCTACCCCTAACTTTCTATCCTAACTTAATCTGTACTAATTATAATAAAGCTGAAGAGTAAGTATTTGGTTTGTTTTAAACCTTTTTTTAAACACGCTAATACTAAAATAATTTATTTTTTATATATATTTATTTTCACGCTAGGAAGACCTACACTGACCTTATTGGTGAGGTTCTTCAGAAAGGTCAGGTGCGGAGTACTCGTAACCGGCGTGCTTGTATGACGAGATGTATGAACGTAGATGAGGCGAAAGGAGTATGTAAGGATCGTAGCAGGTGGCGTTCTGTGGTTTCTGCTTACCCCCATGGGAAAAAGGCGTGAGTTTATGTATGTATGTATGTAAACACGCTAATCTCTGGAAGTACTTACCAGTCATTGGATATGATAGAACAGCTAACACTACGACTACGACCTACAGGGAGCAGAGTAGTAATCAAAGACGTAATATAAAACGGGCGAAAATAACAACGCGGACGAAGTCGTAAGCAGAAGTTAGTGTAGTTACAGCATGTAACAAAAACCCTGTCCGATCCGGGTATTATTCGGCATCGTACTGCGTACACATAATACCTACGTAACCATTTAATGGATTTGAGATTATTATTTTTCCCCAGTGAAAAAAAAAAAGAAGAAAGAAGAAGTAATTAAATTAAAATAAAACATAAAAACTGATCAACGGCAACACTGATCTGACAGGGTTTTTGTTACATAGTGTATATCTAAGTAGGATGTAGAATCTGTCTCGTACAATTATTAGTAGGTAGGTCTAGTACTTATCTATGTACAAAAAAAATTAAAGTAAAAACTTTGCTATCGGTGTCTCATCTATGCCATGGGGTTTATTTTATAGCTTCTGCTTATCTATGGCTTAAGGGATGCGCAGGCGCAGCGTATCTTTTTCCTTTAGACATCAGTCTCGACAGTTCTTACATCTACATAGAAGATATTATGCTGAACCTTCTACAATTTTTATTGAGTTAAAATTAACGTCTTCAAAATATTTAGTAGAGTAAATATATTATCAAGGAAGAGAAATGAGATAGAGAATTACACAGTTACGCAGATTGCGGTAATTAAAAGATAAGGCGCTTTTGATAAATAAGTATCTCCATTTTAGCCTTGGCCCATAGATAAAATGTATTGCCTTGGCCTCATCAATTTTATTTAGGGTAGGTATTTAAATAACAATGATAACACTAGAAGATTCTATAAATACGGTTTCAAGAGTTGCCCATACACGTCAATCATTTATGTAGTAATGATTATACCTTTAACCTTTTTTTATGGAGCTCGTGGTTAAGTAATAACAGCCGCACGGGTCGATCCGTCAGGTTAAGCTACGCTTGCCAGGGTTGGTCCGTGGATGTATGACCATCTTTACACACCGAGACTCCTCCGTGCCTCGGAAAACAGTTAAGCCTTTCGTCCCGGCTGACATATAGATCTTTGACAGTCGTTACGGGTCGTCAGAAGTCCGAAAGTTTGACAACCAGTCTTACCAAGGGGTATCGTATTACCCAGTTACTGGATTGTGGAGGTCAGATAGGCAGTCGCTCCATGTAAAATACTGGTATTCAGCTGAATCCGGTTAGACTGGAAGCCGACCCTAACTATGTAGTTGGGAAAAGGCTATGCAGATTGTTAAACCTTTTTATGAAAAAGAGGTGAACTTTGAATGTTTTTTCATGATGTGAATGTTGTTAGAGCAGTTATCAGAACAATTTGTTTGTCAATCTTAACCAGTTATAGTTAGTAGAATGTGACTTGAGTCTAGACAATAGGTTATCTATGAACAGAATCCAGGTCTCACGCGCGCAGTGCCACACAGTTGATCATTGCTCGCTAAATAGATGTTTTGATAGTTAATTATTATTTATATGGCAAATTACATCATTTCTGTACGATTATCGTTCACTGGGTTATCATTAATTTATGTTACGAAATTGCGAAAAGATCAGAGTTAAAAAGTTTTCATTATGATAAATGAGCACCAACCATCAGCTTAATTAAAAAAAAAAACGGGTTGCACTCCGGGAGTGCCGGCAGAAGTAAAAACTTGATTATTAACGTTGAGCATGTTTGATATTTTGGAATGGTTAGGGAATAATTTTGCACCAATTGCTTTATCAGTATAAAAGTACTATCATTTATGTGGTAGAATACAATATTCATTTATTGCGCTATCGTAAACAAACATGACAATTTATATTACATTAAAAATTTAACTTTAAAACTATTACAATTATCATTCGCGCAAGCGCCCTGCGCTGTCCTACGCTTTTTCGATCAGGTCACGTGTCCTGACGCGCACGTGTCCTGACGCGAGTTTAAGATTTTATACCCATTACAGAAAAAGTGCTCAACGCCGCTAAAGAAGTTTTCACTTCAAAAACGTTTAGTAGCTAAGTACAAAGATTTATCGAGACGATTAGCTAGATGACAATTGAAAACAAAGACATAACGAGATGATTTACTAGACTTGATGACAGTTATAATATTGATGGCAAAAATTGCATTAGGATAATTTTATTTTGCTAAGTATCGCATTCATTTAAATGACAATGTGTAAATTTAAAATGAAAAGTGTAATGTGTTTATTATTTTATTAATAGGATTATAAATAGTTATCTATCTTTAAAACACGTACCCTATAAAATGAAATTACTTTGTGTAGGGAACTCCGTAAACACTTTTATCTGTCTTGTTTCGGATACACGCACTTCATTAGTTCATAAAACGCGCACCTATTAGTTTTGTAAACACAGCTAAATTCTTACACTTCTTCACATATCTGCTCATGGAAAGCAATGGGTATAAAATAATAATACTAATATTTTGGAATGCCTTTCATCGCCAGCACTTTTCACTATTCGAATCAAAAGCTATATCCAAACGTAAACTCTTATCACTTGTCATTGACAGACACTTCACTGTCAGTGTGAAACGTCAATGTCAATCAAAGACATTGGGATGTCAAACAAAAGGCATTGTTAACATAGTAAACAATAACAAAGTAATATGTAATTCTATCACAAATGCTATCAATAATAGATAAGTTAATTCAAATGACATAAATGTGCGAGTATCACGTGTACGGAGATGCTATAGTGTACAGAAAATGGATGCTGACGACCCTCGGAGACCGTTGTTGGGTACGTAAAATATTTTATTCAAGTTTGAACGTAAAGTTATCATGATTTTGTTAAAATGAATGCCTTTATTCTTAGTTTTTTCTTAGAACAGTGTGTGTATACTTCTAACAAAGCTATCCTTTGTCTAACACGTTTAAGATATAAAAAAAAAAGAATTCAAATGATGGTTAAGTATAAACTTTTCTTTTTTTGAGGCTGCTTTATGTCTTGATGCCATGCATTTAACCTGGGCCTGTATTACGAAGATTTATAAAAGGTATATCTTAATATAGGCATTACGAAAACCAACCCATTTATTTAAATCTGACAGTTCTTCAGTGACTATGTTGTCTCTTTCTATTTTGTTCCATTTTATTTATCTAAAACTGTAACCATTTCGTGATTAAACTATAAAACTGGCCTTTAATTGTCCTACTTTAGGACAAAGGCCTATTCTCTCGAAGGGAAGATATGAGGAATTATTAACATGTTTAAAAAATATATTATTCTGAAATCGCCAATGCATTCTGTAAAACAATTCTTAATTTTCACACACTATGGTACAATTAGACATCTTTGTTGTTTCCATAACTTTTTTGACAGCATAAAAATATTCCTATAGAGAAGAATTCACATTTGTTTAGGAGAAAAGTTTATTAAGTAAGTGCACCTGTCCATAATAGTGACTTAATTTAAATCATTGGCTTGCCATACCGTACCTAGTATAGGCGCACTAAGGAAGAAATTCATGTACAAGATAAAACTATAGGTTTCTAAATTAAAAGGAAGGAGAAATAATTATCAAGAAAGTTGAAAATTTTATCCTAAAAAAATTAAAGTGTTTGAAGAAATGATTCTGAAGAAAGTGCAAACAAAACTTTGATTTTAAATTGGTGACTGTTTAATGTACTAATTTAAGTACTTACCTTTTTATAATTTTATGCAACCTGTCTTATCATAAAGCAGGCCTAATGTCATTAAGGCATACAGCAGATAGATTTTAATAAAATAAATATAAAGTACTCGATTCTGCTTGCCACAATACAACAGCTTCACAGGTCAAGTCATTTTCAAGATTTTGTGTTTACATAGTAACTGACCTTTAGCTTTTATTATATAAGATAAAAAATACTTTTATATGTGAAGCCTAAACCAAATAATAATATAACTAAAACTCTTAAGCGCTGGTATTAAAACCTTATCTATATACAAACTTAAGCATACTATAAAATGGTCTGTACAAACTTTGCAAGTGTGTAATCTTTTATTTGCTTAACTGTCTGGTCATAGAGATATATAAAAAAAAAACAATAAGCATGACTTTGTAGGAAAATAGTGACTAAGTAAAATTTTCTTATGAAAGCCAATTCAGTTATGGTAAATCTTTCTGTAAACATTTCTTACATTTATTGAAATCCTTGTTTTGACATAATTTCCACTTTATTCCGTCGCAAAGGTGGCACTGGACAAAAAACATGCACTTCGCAAGTGGTGCACTTCTCATAAAGGGCATTTCGCAAAATGTGCATGATATATTCAAAAATCCTTCGCTCTTTCATACGTTTTGTGCTTTTAATCAAACATAAGATAATATCAGGATTACCATACGCAAAAACAACAAAAATCAAGTCATTTCCTTTTTTTTATTTTTAATTATCATTTATGATTAATAATGTATTTTGTACATTATAGCTATTAGCATTATGTTATAATTTATTTATGCAGACATTGTTTTGGCAGAGCGAAGCTAACTTGTGCGTAACACAATTGGATTTCATAATTAACTACTAACAAATAAAAAATAACAATCGATAAAATATTCAATAGTCAGGCAAAACTAAACTGTATGTGTGGACATTAAAGTTATATTTCCTTTTTATTAGAAGTTAGAAAATAAATTGTTAGCACTGTAATAATTAATGCATGCATGCTTATTAAGTGGATTGTTCAACTAATTTTGATAATGGTAAGTCAATTTTTTTACCATTTAATATATTTATTTAAACAATATGCAACAAAAGGTACAAAGGCGCACTTAATGCCATACACACTTAATGCTCTACCAGATTGTGACAACATTATTTTTTATTTAAGGCTATGTTCAAATGAAAGATTAAATAAAGATTATTTAAATCTTAAAATGTTTATGTTGACTTAATTGTTCAAGGAGATAACCCTCACCGGTTTACTCAAATCTGTTTGAAGATTGTAAACTTGTACAAGGCTCATGGTCTATATTTTCACACAAATCATGGTCCTCCATTATTTACATTGTATAAAATATTGAAGTTTGACGATCATGTAACTTATATGGACAAAATTAATATTCTGCTTTGATTTTGATTGTGATAACTTTTAAGAAAGTTAATAATTTTGCCTTTCTTAAAAAAATTGCGGCTTATCCCTTCTCAGGAATTTTTAAAAGCTTTTATTTAGCTTGCACTGTTCGTATATATGTAAGTTGTCCTTTCAAAATTTGCAAACCATTTTTCAACCATTTGTTGGTATCCGATTGAGCTGAAATTTTGCATACTGGTCCAGTCCCGATGACAATGCATGTTTTTGATAAGCATGACATGATGCTGCTGCCAGGATTGGCTCCAGACGAGGGAACTCCTCAACGGTTAACAGTAGGGACATGAAATTTTACATACTGGTCCAGTCCCAATAACAATGCATATTTATAATAAGTATGACGTGATGCTGCTGCCAGGATTGGCTCCAGACGAGGGAACTCCTCAACGGTTAACAGTAGAGACATGAAATTTTACATACTGGTCCAGTCCCAATAACAATGCATGTTTATGATAGGCATGACGTGATGCTGCTGCCAGGATTGGCTCCAGACGAGGGAACTCCTCAACGGTTAACAGTAGGGACATGAAATTTTACATACTGGTCCAGTCCCAATAACAATGCATGTTTATGATAAGCATGACGTGATGCTGCTGCCAGGATTGGCTCCAGACGAGAGAACTCCTCAACGGTTAACAGTAGGGACATGAAATTTTGCACACCCATTGGGAAGACATTGGGTGATGTTAGTGGGTCCATCATGAAATTGCTACCACCTTCAGAATTGGCTCCAAACCAGAGAACTTCTCAACGGTCGGCAGTAGGGACTTGACATTTTGCATACCCGTTCGGATATGATAGACAGTTGGTGGGTTCACCATGAAATTGATGCCACATCCAGGGTTGGCTCCAAACCCAGGGACTCCTCAACGGTCAACAGTAGTAACAGGCATAAGAGGTATACCATGACTTGTGTAATTTGGTGAGATGGGCGTCAATAGCATTGGTTTGCAACCTGTCTAGGAGACGGAAAATGAGCCAAATATAATAAGTAAAGTGATGTAAATCTAAATCCAATATGGCGGACGTCACAAATGGATTTATAATTTCCGTAGTAACCCCTATGATATGGGTATCAAATGGAAGGGCTTGGTGAGCGAAGTACAATAAGTAAAGTCACGTCATTCTTAATTCAAAATGGCAGACGTCTTATATTGACAATGCAATATTGAATATATTATGATATGGAGCTGACCTGATAATGGACCTGGAATATAGCCTAGCTAAAAAAGAATTCCTCGTGGCTAAGTTAATCTTGACTAATGCTAAATCTAATATTCATTGTAAGATTTCAAAAGACTAAAAAGTAGAAAATAAAATAGAAATAAAAAAATATTTAAAAAAAAAGCTTTTATTAAAAATAAAATATTAAAATATACTAAAAAGAAAAAAATAAGATTTTGCTAAAATTGTAGGCTGAAAATAATACTTTTATGAAATAATTTTAATATTTTTTAAAAGTAATAGTAAATTTAAAATTATTAATAGTATTAGTAAGTAGTAGTAATTAGTATTTGTTAGTATTAGTAGTAGTAGTATTAATTAGTATTAGTATTAGTAATAGTAATTTATAATTTTAATATTTTTTAAAAGTAATAGTAGTAGTAGTTTAATAATAGTAGTAGTTTTAGTAGTAATTTTAATATTTTTTTGTTTATATTTTAATATTTTATTTTTAATAAAAGCTTTTTTTAAAAATATTTTTTTATTTCTATTTTTTCGAAATCAGAAGTTTTTAAGTTAAAATCGAACCGATCGTTAGTTGACTGCCTCGTTGGTCTAGTGGTCGCAAAGCGCGACTGCTGAGCATGAGGTCTTGGGTTCGATTCCCGGGTCGGGCAAAGTGTTATTGGGTTTTTCCATCAGGAATTTCTCAGTAGCAGCCTCGGAGTCTGGATTTGTGCCCGGTTGATGGCAATAGGCTCGCCCCCTATTACATGGGACTTAAACATAACTGGCGAAATGTGGGTGTACTAATGGGTACACCACTGCCTAACCCCTCGGGGATAACAGGCGTGATGTTATGTTAATCGAACTCAATCCTCCGCCACGTCAGCGTCATTACGATTTTCATCTGCAAATATTTATAAACTAGCTGTGCCTGCGACTTCGCTCACGTGGACGTAAGTGTAACGGAATTCAGTTTTTTTTTTTAAATTAAAACGTTGCCCCATCTATTCTGCTGTATCGTGGGTGTGTTCAAACATAAATTCACATACGGCACGGGGGTGTCACATCACATAGCTAAGTTTCAAACTCCTCGCAGTTACTAAGAAATTCCTAATGGAATAAGCCAATTATACTTTTTTCCCAACCGTACCGTTTTATCGTATTACCCAGTAACAGGATTGTGGAGGTCAGATAGGCAGTCGCTCCATGTAAAATACTGGTACTCAGCTGCATCCGGTTAGACTGGAAGCCGACCCCAACATAGTTGGGAAAAGGCTAGGGATGATGATGGTTTTCCCAACCGACATCGAACCTACTACTACCTACTACGAGCTCGGACATGCGACCACGAAACCAACGAGTTCTCGGCTATAATCAAAGTGTTAAGTAATTATTTCTGCGCTTTAATTGCTAATAACTCTTATTCCAATCATGTTTATAACACAAATATAATAAAACCTTTACGAACCAGAAGTAATTATTACGTCGCCGTGAAGAATGCTGTTTATTTATAACGGACCGATTAGTTACAACTTACAATTTGATTAAGTTCTATATAAAAAAATATCCTTGACAGCTAACCTAACTTCCCTTTTGGCCATTCCTACAAGCTCTTTATCTAAAAAGGCAAATCTCCCGGATTCCCGAAGCATTTTTGCGTAAATAGCAATGCATCTGTGAAACTTCTGATATTGAAGATGTTCATAGCCTTACACTGATTATAAGTTTGGAGCCGTGCTTGGAGGCCATAATTTTTAAGGCACCATAGCAGACTATGGTGCAGGCTATGGTGGTGGTGGACTATGGTGGTCTATGGTGGTGTAGATCAAGCTAGGAGATTTTCGATACTTAACTCTGGTTAAGTATCGAAAATTTCCTAGCTTGATCTAAGAGATGCCATCCCGAATAAAAAAGTCCCTTTGCGGGAATGAGATGGATACACGACGAAGAGCTCAGTATATTGGAATATCTGGTTTCCCAACTCGATCTAAAGTTCCTAAGCATAGATTCTGTAGACCACGTTAGTTGGATGGCAATATGCACCTTTTCTACCAAAAAGGTCAAGATAATGGTTTGGTGTTTTCTGGCAATATAAAGGAATACAAGTTCCATCAAGTGACCCAGCCCGTCCATTATGTAAAACTCTCCCTCTGTGAATTTAGATGAAATGAGTTTGAGGTGAGCTATAGGGGATTTCAGCTCACCTCATTGCTACGGATTGATAACGAAGGATTTTTTACGTAATATTATCTCTTGCTTCAGTTGATTTGTAGCTGTTCGCTTCAACTATCTCATTCTGGCACATCACTTGGCGTATTTGTCCAAATATTTAACTTGAGACATATAAAACATACCCTATGAAAATTATAATTAAGTAAGTTAATTTTACAAAACGAAAATAATTCAATTAATATTTGCACAAATATGCGAAGTGAAGTGTCAGCATCACAGTTGGCATTAGCGCTCAATGGTGAGCGCTATCCAACGCTCCATTCGTACTAAGTGTTTGATCAATCTTGTAAGCAATAGGACGATGGTGGTAGAATGATGTTGGCTGGCCAACATTTGAATTCAACAAATGTTGGACCGCCAAGACGCGATGCTTCTTATATTATGCTCACCGTCTTAGTATGTTTTGAACCTCCGAAGTTGACAGTTGTACGTCCGACGCGAAAGATCGTACAATTTATCGTAATTTCTTTACGGCTGGTTGGAAATGTTTTTCGAAATGTAACGCGTGGAAATTGTCGCAGTTTCGTTTGTGTTCACTTTTTATGCGAAAATGATTGAAGTTATAGGTAATGTGGCAATTGTTTCATAAATTATTGTTGTATGTTTTATAATATGCGAAACCCTTTTTTTTTTGTTAGTTTAACTTTTTGCTAAGACGTGGGTAGCTTACAATACAATAATTTTGGGAATTTTGTACATAGTTAGTTACATTCTGTTCAGTTTTTTGTCGATTGTTATGATGTGATTCTCATGGCTTAATGGATCGGTGGTCTTGGTTTTTTCCTTAGCTTCTGTTCTATGATCTTCTTCTGTTGTACAATTACCATTGTTATTCTGTAAAAATTTAAGTAACGTAAGCTGTCCGGGATGACAGCTTATTTCAAGGTCACTGTATCTGAATTAACCAAAGAATTTTTTTTCAAAATAGACCGGCTGTTTATTAATATTCTCACGTTATTTTTTAAGTACCACTAAGTTTATAATACACGAGAATCGTACATTTTAAAAAGCCTATGCGTTATAATCTATCTCTGTGCCAAATTTTATCTAGATCCGTTCAGCCCTTCTGGCATGAATAACAAACAACCATTCATCCAAACATCCGCATTTATATAACGTACAATAGGATTAAATATTCTAACAATATCTACAAGCTATTAAACAATGACGAAGGAAGCTGATTCGCCTCATTAAACAGTTGGCTAATGGTCCCTATCAGTTCTGTATTTTCATTACCATCATTAAATCGTTTGAAAGTGCCTTTTAATGGTCTAATTGAAATAAATGATTTAACTTTGACTTTGAAATATCTGCGTCTCTAATGCTGGTGCAATTTAATGTTCTTTACGTACTTAAATTCAATTCAAATTATTTATTTCAGATAAGTTACAAATTATATACATAACCCATATTTGTGTTAGGTAATCAATCAATTAACAAATAACATTTACGATACATTAAACTTAAATTACCATAATCATTTTATCAAAGCATCCATGTCTGTCTGCCGGTCTGTTACCTGAAAACGACTGAACCACTTAACTGATCGTAAAAAAATTAAACAAAGGGTCTCTGGGATCCTGAGAAGGACAGAGGCTTCTCTTTAATCTTTTTAATATGTACAGTCGCGGACAGTCGCGGTCATAAGTGCAGTAGCATGCTAAAGTTTAAATTGCTGTGAACACGGGGTACAGGCCATACCTACATCTGTGTGTATAAGTGATGTATTCAAAGTTAGTCAAAGTCAAATCATTTATTTAATTAGGCCATTATATATGGCAATTTTGAACGTAATAACACAGTACCTACGTACACCTCAAAATTGGCACACGACGTTGAAAGGTCGTAAGTTTAACCAAAGTGTCAATCGATTTGCTTTGTAAATTGCTACTCCACTTATGACCGCTACTGTACATAAAAGCGAAAGGTCACTTACTCACCACGAAATATCGAAAACCGCTTGACATATAAAGATGAAGGCAGGGAGGTAGTTTATAGTTAGTAGACGTCCGCTAAGAAAGGATTTTCCAATACACCACCTAAGGCGACGAAACGGGGGTCCAAAGTTTGTATGCAGAAATCAACTTTGACGCGGACGAAGTCGAGGGCTAGTTCACTAGTTCATTACAGGCGTTCATGGATATCTTATTGAATGTAATTAAAGTATTATCGTTCTGTAGAAAACACACTTGTAGGTAACCACTCGACGTATTCTAATTGTTCTATTATGTATCTATTCTCCAAGGACTTGATAGGCTCCGCGTCAGTTTTCCTAAATGTTTGTCATGTAAATAATAATAATAATATCTTGGGACAACTCACACACGGCCATCTGATCCCAAGCTAAGCAGAGCTTGTGTTATGGTAACCAGACAACTGATATACATACTTATATAATTTATAAATACATACCTACATATTTTATAGATAAAATTACACCCAGACACAGAACCAACAATTATGCTCATCACACAAAGTTTGTCCTGGGTGGGAATTGAACCCACTACCTCCGTCACTAACCACTAGACCAACGAGGCAGTCAAAAATTCACATTTGGCTAAATGAACTTGGAAACATGTGCTTTGTGACAAAAAATTCTTTAGTTCAAACTATTTGTCGGCAGTATAGTAGTAATTTGGACCTACTTAGGCAAAACGAAATCAACCCACACAATGAAAGTTTTAAAACAAAACTCTCTAGACAAAAATGTAGGTGTGTACATTTGTAGTAAACGATCATTGTTGTTAAACAGTAAAGTTTAAACAGTAGTAGCATAGTGTATTTACATAGAAGCAGTAAACAAGGAAGCGGCCCATCTGATAGTAACTGGCTTTCGCCATTTTCCATATCTATAATACGAGAGGTATCACAAATGCCTTTTTTGTTCTATAGTTTAAATGTCTCATGTTCCCGTGTACACTAGCACATTTAAAACCAAGCCAAGTGCGGGTGGGGCTCTTATACGAAGGGATCCATACCATCCTAGAAGATATAATACTATTGCCATTATATGTAAAATCGAACCAAAAAACGCAAAAAAACACGGGTCACTTGTATGGGCAACCCCTTTAATTTTTAACTTTTATTTATTTTTATTTGTTGGTATAGCGGCAATAGAAATACTTACACTATTTATTTAAGGAAAAAAAAAACAAACAGTAGCACAATAAGAGAAAGGTAGTCATAATATATCTTAATAAAAAGTACAATATTAAACAATTATGCTACCCACTACGTTCTCCACAGATTACAATTAAAATTAATAAAAATAGCTAGTAACACAGATAGAATATAATAATAACACAGTATAACACAGTGCATAAGCAATAGTCACTGTCCCACAGAACCAATATTGGATTTTAAACTTTTAAAAGAAAGAGAAAAAAAATAAAAAAACAAAAAGATAAATAATGAGAAAAATTAGTGTTTCACATTATGTTAAAATGTCAACTTTCTAGCTATTACGTTTCATGAGATACAGACTGCTGACAGACGGACAGATGGACAGTGGAGGCTTAGAAATAGGTGAGCATCGTTCGGGTACGCAACCCTAAAAACTGCGAATGGGCGCGATTCACAGTATTAGAATTCGCAATACAGAGAGCTGCGACCTGAATTTCTAGCAGATTTCTGCTATGCGACGCCGCATTGCAGTTATATGTTTCAGCCCTAATAGACTGAGATCCCATAGTCCTGCGCCATTTTAGCATGGCTCAAATGTTGCGGTATGGCGACTTTTATTTTTAACCGACTTAAAAAAAAGGAGGAGGTTCTCAATTCGGCCGGTATTTTTATTTTTATTTTTTATGTATGTACACCGATTACTCCGAGGTTTCTAGTCCGATTAGTGTGATTCTTTTTTTGTTCGATGCAGTATACTTGCCATTTGGTCCCATAAAAATTTCATCCAATTTAGTTTAGTGCTTTTTATTTAGTGAGCATTTTTCTAAATTAAATATATCGTGTGAGGTATTGTTTGAAAGGGCTTTTATTAAAGATTTCAAACATTAACACACAAGCACAAAAAAGTGAAAAATAAAAAACTTTTTTACAAAAAAAACAACCGTTTTTGAAGACGGTTGTTTTTTTTTGTAAAAAAGCTTTTTATTTATAATATATGTAAATTCACTAATGCGCAATGTTATGCACTCAAAACATTGGGTGCATCCAATAGTTCAGAGGTCATGGGAGTATTTCAAGTTTAGTTGTCGTTGGACTGCTGAGCATGAGGTCTTGGGTTCGATTCGAAAGTGTTATTGGGTATTTCTATCAGGAATTTTCTCAGTAGCAGCCTAGGAGTCTGGATTTGTGCCCGGTTGATTTCAATAGGCTTGCCCCTTATTACATGGGACTTAAACAAAACTAGCGAAATGTTGGTGTTCTAATCGGTACAGCTCTGCCTAACCCTACGGGGAGTACAGGCGTGATGTTATGTTGCAAAATTTCAAACTTTTTTCGTAAATTTTTTTTTTGGAATTTTGACCTTCAATATCTTTGATTCCCAGGTATGCCATGTATCTTTGCTATGTTATGTGTCTATACCATTTCCCTGTATTATACATAGTATATAAGTAGATGAGTTAGTAGGTAATCTGCTGCATAATCGCACTGGGTTTTAAAACAATCATAGTTAATTGCCACAATCCTCTTAAACAGTTACAGTTAAAACTTGTTAAACAACGTATAAGTACTATCAATGTTTACTTCATCACAATAGTTGGCTGTCAGACAGAAATCTTTCAGTGTGTGCTTTACTTTGATTTTCATAGCGATTATAAAATAAAGAAAATAAAACTGATTGTTGATTCTTTGATCTTTTAATTTTTTCTGTTTGTTTTGACATAAGCGTTAGTGATAAAAGGTTATTAGCCTTTTTGCGTTACGAAATGGGAATTGATGTTGGTACTTATTTATGTAGGTATGCATCGTAGGTACGTACTACCTACTTCAGCATAAATTCATACAAATATTTGAAATGTGAAAGTAACATTTTACTACTAAACTACTGGATCGATTTTGATGAAATTTAGTACAGAGTAAGGTTGTACCCTAGGGAAGGACATAGGCTACTTTTTAATTCGTGATTTCGGCTGCGTCCGCATTGACTGACATTCTTGTGGACGAAGTTGCAGGAAAAAGCTTGTTTGTTAATAAGTCATGAATCTACAAGATATTGTTTATCAGTGCGTCTTATGTAAGAAGGTATAGTTAAGAATTGCACTATCATTGGCTTTGCAAGAAACTATTATAATAATGATTACGCTGATTAAAAAAACCTTACGTAGGTAATTGCGATTTCCATACCCATACAATGACATGTTTTATTGTTATGATTGTATTTACGTTTTACTTCTATTTTATTTATATGTATATTATTATAAAAAAAACACCTGGTCAATATTAATAAATAGTTGTATTTCTAGTTCTTTCTGTTTAACAGTATTTCAGAATACACCTCTTGCAAAAAACAGAATCGCCCTGTTGCTTATGCTTTAAGTAGTGTCGGGTGTCTACATTACCGTGTGCGTGCGGGTTCATCGCCTGCCTGAGTCCAGCGGAAAGATGGCTAGTTCGAATTCGAAAATCATCTACAATAAAAACCTATTTATATTATTGAGTCGTGTTGAGAAGCACTAGCATAGTCTTTGAATTTGACGAGGATGTAAATCTGCATCATGGTATATTGAAGATTCACTTTCTTACTTTCTGCCTTTCTTTCTCTTTATCCAGGAAATGTCCACCAGACGAACAGCAGACTACAGCGGATGTCCTCCAAGCTCTGTAGCATAGAGTCTTGGAAGAGAAGGCTGCCGATCACAATATGGCTGCCGAAATACAGCTTGGAGTTTCTACTGCGAGACGCCATTGCGGGTGAGATACTTACACTTTCTCATTTGTTATGTCATCCTGGTACAAGTTTACCTTTAAAGACTCATTTTTCCTTAACAAGAGTGTCATTGAATCTGTTTTGTTGTGTCGTGTATGTGTAGTGTTGTCTGTGATCCTGGTAAAGTTATGCCTCGAATAGTACTATTGTGCGGTGACGTAGTGATCAGTTCATAAGCTTCTATTTTTTCCGAATATTTTGTAATGGAACTGTTTCGGCAAGATGCAATAGCGATTAATTAACCTTTAGAGATCGATTACTCCTTTTTCCACCCATGTATTTTAAAATTGCATCAGATACCTATGATATATCCATTATTGATCACGTCTCTGTAACTATTGTGTTTTAAAAGCTTCTACTCTTAATGGTTATAACAGGAACTTGGTCATAAAGTCAAAAACAACAACTGGCTGTTTATGACTTTACGGTTGTACAACTGGTTATTTTAATCTTCAACACTCTAAGGTGACAGGTGAAAATGTATGGTTACCATACAGCACATCATAAACAAAGTGTACTTTAATATAACAATATATTACCATATCTATACTTTCGAATGTGGACCGCCTGACCGACTAATGAACCTGTTAAGAAACAATCAACACATTACCTCGCTAACTGCCAACTAATAACCGTAATATCCTGTGCGTTCAGAATTTTAATTGTCTGTATAAGTTACCTTAACTTCGTAAACATACCGCGGTTATAAACTGTGCACGTCGGGGATTTATAGATAATCTTTGAATGAATATAATGTTATCTCTTATCTTTCCACGGAATTATGGAAACAGGCTGTACCCAGTACTGATTTCATTCGCCATATCAATCTGGTGTGAAGCGGATCTGAAGATGTAGGACTAATGTTTTGATTTAGAAATCACTTAATTTTGACACTCTCACGGCAAAATTCTCAAACGTAACTCAATTTTAAGTGGCCTTTAAGTCTTATGCTATCTCTGTCACTTTAATGTGTATTGTAGCGACAGAGATACATTTAAGAACGTCTTAAAGTTAAGAATCGTTTGAGTATTCGGACGTCAGTCTTGTTGTGTCATGTCTTGCATTCTTACGTCTATCACCTGTGAGTTATGATTTTGGAGATGGGCTGGGCTGGGACATCAACGTAACGTTTCTAATAAAAAAAATTGAATTCGTTAGGTAACTTCTGTTAACCTGATGAAGTCTCTTGCAGACTTGTATTCGCCGTCAAATATCGTTTTAATTACAGTAGTTTAGTTAGTTGTCCAAAATTAAAACAAATTGACCGCGTAAATCCTGATATGCTTCCCTAGTATCTGAGAATCTCATTATCAGATACCAGGCACAAAAGGGAAGTGGCTTACACTCGGCATAGATTCCGATGATGATGATGAAAGAGATACCAAGATTTTAAAATACAATGGAGATATAGAATAGAAGATGACTATAATTATGTTTTAAATACTCGTGGACTCAATTGTAATTCGATTAATCATGTTTAGGAACCGTAACTGAGTGCCTGGTGTATCTACCGTGTTTTTCATGGTGTTGATGACTAATTCTTTAATTCAAGGCCAGAAACAAATACAAGTATCACTATGAGCTTTTAATAGTCTGATAACTTTTATCCAAAGCATAAATATGACAGTTTGACATATTTTCTATACAAAACCTGTCAAATCGCCATATTTTTCACTCCTTCAAGAGTTATGTGATGATTGAAAAATTAGCCCTAAGTCTATTAATGCTTAGAATTTATCTCTAATTTTTGTTTTACGAAGATACATTAAGAAAATAGGTCAGGCAAGGCTGTTTTTCTACATCCGCATATTCGTAACATTTGAGAAATATCTCGAAGTTGAAATATTGGTACCAAGGGCAAAAAGCCAAAGGTATGACATCAAAATGTAAAGCCTTATCTGATTTACCTATAATCACTGAGGAAAAGAAATTCGCACTTCACTTGACCTTGTATTGTATACAGTACTTGTTCATAGGGGAAAACCAATCCTTAAATCATTGCCAAATTATGTAGTTAATAAGAAACTTGTAAAAAATTATGTATTTTTTTATCGCTGTTAAGATTTATCTTTATTTTTGCAGGTATAACAGTGGGTTTAACCTCAATACCCCAGGGCATCGCGTATGCTATGGTGGCTGGGTTACCTCCACAGGTAATTATTTCTATATCTCTTTGAAGTCTTCATCTTTAATCTGCCTATTTTATGATTTGATTAATAGACCTAATCTGCTCCTTAGGTTGTTTTATAACAGCTTCACACATCCGGTTGACAATAAACGACAATATACTTAAGTAAACAAAAAAAAAAGCAATAAATCTTTAATAAAAAAACAAGTACCTACCTAGTATGATCTAACACGCAATATTATTTTTAACATGACTTCATGGAAATTTATAAACAATGGTCGGTATTGGACCTGAACTAAAACATCTGGGCAAATAATAAAAGAATAACCAGTAACCATTCATGGGACGAACGGGAAGGATTCCTTCAAAACTGGAGGGATGAAGCACGGCATCGCAAAAGATGAAAGGAGTGAAGAAAGGTCTTTGCCCAGGAGTGGGACAGAATAGACTACCAAAAAGAAAAACCATTCATGTTCCTAAACCGTGCCATATTCCTTCCAGGTCGGCCTGTACTCCAGCATATTCCCAGGCCTCATGTACATGCTGTTTGGCAGCTGTAAGGACGTCACCGTAGGCCCCACCGCCATCTTGGCTGCCTTACTGGCCAAGTATGTTGCCAAGTCCGCTGACTTCGCATACTTGGCTGCTTTTCTATCAGGATGTGTTATATTACTGCTTGGGATACTACAATTAGGTAAGTGCAATGACGGTTTATTTTAGGGTAAACCAGCTGAAGCTTAATGTGATGGTATGTGGTTGTTTAGTGGTTGTTATCTGCAATACCAGAAGCGTTGCAGATGCATTGGCATCCCAGAGACGAGGCAAGCATAGAAGGATTTTGTAAGAACCTAATTGAAAGTGTCCGTGGATTTCCTAGCTTGTTTTTTTCTACAGCGCAACCTACGTTTTAAAACGAGTAACTGGCTTCAACTTTATAACTAACTGATCGACTCCTTGACAAATTATAAGTGCCTGTCAAACCATGTCAGAGGCCCTTGAGGCGGTTTAGAAACTCTGTCACTAATGTGTGTGGGGTTGTAAGACCTTACTGCCCACACGATAAAGAAGAAAGAAAGAAGAAGAAGTGCCTGTAAATGGTTTAATTGAAATTAATGCTTGACTTTGGAAAGCTGAAATATCTCTTGAACTTATCATTACACCAGCCGGTATCCCGTACCCGTAGTGGCATAAACGCATTTGATGCCTGATGAATTTGGGTAGCCATTTTGTTACGAACTCCTCAAATGTGGGCCATTCGGTCGTTAGCCCGCATTCGAGTATCAGTAGAATGACTCTGTGACAGTGTGTTTTAAGACTGGCAATGATACATAAAATTATAATTTAAATAAAGGTTCATTGCGCAGTGATGTCATCTGCCAAATGCTATAATATTTTTTTTAAGGTAAACGCCTTTATTTACGCTTGAGACATGTCATGTTACATGTCCTACATAATATATCGCAATTTCGCAACCTCAAGTTTTTAGCAAATATTTATAAAAAGTGCAGTTTCGCATCCTTGTAAAATTCAAGAAGGTAAATAGACTCGTGATTCTCAACACAATCACTACATATTATAAAATAAAGTCGCTTTCCCTGTCTGTCTGTCTGTCTGTCCCTATATATGCTTAGATCTTTAAAACTACGCAACGGATTTTGATGCGGTTTTTTTTTAATAGATAGAGTGATTCAAGAGAAAGGTTTATATATGTATAATACATGCACCCGTGCGCAGCCGGGGCGGGTCGCTAGTCAATAATAAAATTGTTTTAATTTTTTAGGTGATTTTCGAATTTGAACTAACCATCTTTCTGCTAGGTTTAGACGTGCGGGGTGATGAAGCTCCACGCACTCAGTGATATAGTCGCTCGACACTGACTACCGCATACCATTCTCAAATACTGTTGAATAATAAAAAAAATAATTAAGTAGTAATTCATTAATTGACTAGGCATCGTCATTTTATCTGATTTTATGTATTTTATGACAGACACTTGAAATTTGACGAGGATGCTAAATTGCAGCTTGTATGAATAAAATAATATCTACCGAACTATTATTGTCTGTCATACTGGACAAAGGCCACACATTGATCACCACGCTTGCTCAAGACGGATTGGCGATTTCAGACTTATAATCAGTATAAATCCAGGTTTCCTAACATGTTTTTTATTTTCTGAGATCTAAGATAAACTAAGAAAGTACAAATGAATAGAAAGTCAAATTTGTACATTCCCGATATCGAACAATCTCATGCCATGCGAGGCTACATAATAAATAAATAACATTTCAACATTTCAGCTACCTGAATGATAACTGGAATTTCAGCATACTGTACTGAATTTCCACCGTTATCAGCTCGTTATCACACACAAAGCTATTGAAGTCAAGTATATTCATATAGGTACTGTTGCAATAAGTATTGGCTTTATTGTACTACATACTACATCTATATTATCTATACTAATATTATAAAGCTGCAGAGTTTGTTTGTTTGTTTGTTTGTTTGTTTGAACGCGCTAATCTCTGGAACTACTGGTCCGATTTGAATGATTCTTTCAGTGTTGGGTAGTCCATTTATCGAGGAAGACTATAGGCTATACCATCACGCTACAACCTACGGGAGCGGAGCAGTAACCAAAGACGCGGGTGTAACCGCGGCGGACAGCTAGTAATATTATAAAGCTGCAGTGTTTGTTTGTTTGTTTGAACGCGCTAATCTCTGGAACTACTGGTCCGATTTGAAAAATTATTTCAGTGTTAGATAGATTAGTTATCGAGGAAGGCTATAGGCTATATACCATCACGCTACGACCTACGGGAGCGGAGCAGTAACCAAAGACACGGGTGTAACCGCGGCGGACAGCTAGTTACCTAATAATATTCTCCAGACCGATTATGGTCACGGCGGCTAATCTCAATGGAGAATAGCCAAGTGCGCAGGAGATTATAGTACACAAATGCGTAAACACTCTTCCCTCACTCTCATTTAATGTAGTCTGATGGGACTGCAATTTGACGTCGTGTCGGGGAGAGATCAGGCGCAGGACCAACGGTTTTACTTGCTTTCCGAGACAAGGAGGTGTTACACGCACACCACCGCCTGCCTGCCTGCCTGCCTGCCTTTTGACTGCCTCGTTGGTCTAGTGGTTAGTGACCCTGACTGCAAAGCCGGAGGTAGTGGGTTCGATTCCCACCCAGGACAAACTTTGTGTGATGAGCATAATTGTTTGTTCTGTGTCTGGGTGTAATTTATCTAAAATATGTATGTATTTATAAATTATACAAAGTTGATACGACAGATGGGCTTTCCTTTAAACTGCCTATACTGGGTACCATTTTCAAGCTCTGTACCAAAAAATCAATTAAATAGGAGCAGTAGTTTAGTCGCAAATGATTTTTTAAGTTTTTGGCCGACCGCGTTGATACGAGAGAATACACGCGCGCCGCGCGCGTGCGACGTTGCCGCTTTAATACCTAGGTATCTAAGGTCAGTTAAATTTATTTACAAAGGGTTTTTGCGTTTTACTCTGATTTATAAGCTATTTAGTTTGTTTGTAAAATAAAAATAAATAAAAAATATATATTTATATTTTATTTTAAACCGTGTCAAATTAATACTAAACACGTATAGTATACCTAGTTTAATTTAATGCCCCTCTGTAATATCAACTCTGTATAAGTATGTATATTAGTTGTCTGGTTACCATAACACAAGCTCTGCTTAGCTTGGGATCAGATGGCCGTGTGTGAGTTGTCCCAAGATATTAAAAAAATACTTTTTTTTTTTTTAAATACCACCGATTACTGAACTCCGGACTGTCACTGAGAAATTCGTAATGGAAAATCCAATAACACTTTTTCGACTACGAGATCAACGGAACGGTCCTACTACAAAAATACTCGTATCAATACTTATTGCTTCGTCCGGCATCAAAATGAATGAAACTAATTTTAGAAGCAATTTTTTGCTTCTATAATTACGAGTATCATCGATTTTTAAATTAACGTTAAAAAATATGATCGATTATCCAAAAATACCCGTATAATGCTTGAAACAAGTTTTTGATTTCCTTAACAAAAAATATATTCGATTAGAGTTTGCGGTGAGCAATAATTTGATTTAGGCAGCTTTTAGTCTTTTAGCTAAAATGCCAAAGCGTGACATAATTAAAGGTCTTTGAACGGTATTATGTTGACTGCATAAAGCGCAGGCCACACCGCCAGCTAGCGGGCGGGCGGGCTAAGCGGGCGGGCGAAGCGAACGAAGGAAACTATACAAACTACGCGAAATATTGGCGAGCTAAACTATGGGGTTCACACCGAAAACTACGGACAGACGAGCGACGGATATTTCGTTAGCTTAGCTCGTTGAATAGTCGGTAGCTCGCGGTGTGAACCGAAGTATGTAAAGAGGTGAAACGATGTTCGCCCGCCTAGCCCGCCCGCCCGCTAGCTAGGAATCGTCGGATATTTCGTTAGCTTAGCTCGTCAGGTTAGTCGGTAGCTCGCGGTGTGAACCGAAGTATGTAAAGAGGTGAAACGATGTTCGCCCGCTTAGCCCGCCCGCCCGCTAGCTGGCGGTGTGGCCTGCGCTTAACAATATAAAGTGTCATTCCGGAGAACACTAGACGTCATAGAAATCGAATCTTTTGTTGCAAGAATACATTCTAACATCTTTTATTTATGTTTAAACCATTATTTTGGGAATAGCTATTGACAATCATTTTTCTTATTTTATTTAGGTACCTGTAAAAAAAAAACATGATTGGAAAATAAAAGTCTTATGTAAAAGATGATTTTACTAATGTTTAATGCCTCAAAATCTATATTTATCAATTTATACCACAATTTGCCAGCGAAAAAATTGGGCCTCAGGACAATTTCTTTTCAATCGCACTTTTATGAAAGAAGATTATTGTTCCTAAAACACCATTTTTGGGAGGTCTGATTTTAATGACGTTGAGTATATTCCGAATCTATCTTATAACTGTCTAACAAGTTGCTGCAAAAAACCTATACCCAATTAGTAGTCAATCATTTGGTTCTTCATATCAAAAAGAAACGACCATATTCAAATTTCTTCATTTGCATAACATCTATCGCGTGTTAACAACTCCTTCGGCATCTGTCGCCCTGTTACGTAAAGAGAAAGTGGTGTTATGCTAATGTATGCAAGACACTGAACTTCTGGCGTTCATTGTTTTTACCTAAACAGTTTCTCATAGCAATTGCAGCATAGTAATAGGGGATAATACACTAATATTTATATTGAAAGTCAGAAAATAGAAATACGAACGTCACACAAGTTCTGTCAGCCTGGTACTTTCGCCTAAGGCGGCGGGTTCTTGATATCGCTTAAATTGGGTTACGCCATCTCTCGGGACAGCGGTTAAAGCAAAGCAGCAGAAAAATGGTGGTTCAAAAAGTTACCCCAGACGAGGCCATTTAATGTTAGACTCGCATAATATTCTCCCACAAAGTCGGAAACAGACCTTTGAAAAATAGTCCTTCGTAAAAAAAAGTTGGCCCCACTTCGTCTATAAACACTCCTTTACTTGTACAAGTGTCTTTATACAGAATAGTTAATATTGCTAATGCCTAGGTTTTAGTAGTTCAAGGTTAAGAGCTGATAATAATAATTATGACAAAGAAACTAATAAATTTTCTAGTTCACTGTTTTTACACGACTGCCCCAAAAAAATGATGAAATTGATGTGAGTTTCTTTATTCCACCATAACTTTTAAACGCCTGAACCGATTTAGATGTATGGGGTATCGTTACAATCCTTGCATCGTTCCGAGTAACATAACATAGGCTAGTAAAAAATAAAAAGAAACCGGTGTGGTCATTTTAAAACGTAAATTAATACCAGCCTCAATTTATTTCTTTAATGAATCTGGTGTGTCTATGTTTATCGTCTAGAATTTGACAAGTAGATTAAAAAAATATATAACACTGTAAATAAATAACGTCGTAAAAAAACTGACGAGTAAACAAAGTACAAATATGTGCAATTTTTTTGCAGTCGTGTTTTTTAATTTTTTAATTATAGTAGCTTGTTTTAATGCTATGTTTTGTTGTATTCTACTATTCTACTGTAAACTAGGTATCGTCAACTTAGCCTTGAATTCAATATAATTAACAACAAACCATTGCAAGGCCACGCATTCATCCGTGATGTTACAATGTTTTTCATGTTGCATATAAAACAAAATGATATTTTAATTATCTTGTTTTGTATTAGTTAATGTTCGGTGTTATGTTTATTACCTTCAAAGCGAGATAACTACGTTGAGATAACTATGTTGCGCAACGTTGTTACAGCAACATACCTATATGTTTATGTGTTGCTGTCAACATGGAATGTTGCAGTGCAGAACACTCCTTGTTTCGTATAAAAGATAAACAAAACGAGCACGACATTGTTGCTAGAACATGAACGTTACGGGCAACAATGTTGCACAACTGTTTCTCAACATTGTTTTTCAAGACGCAACATACAAGAACGATAATAAAGGCTGTTATTGTTAAAACTAGTAATTTAAATGTTATTATGCATAAATAATGATTGTTTCCAGGCTTTCTTTTGGACTTTATATCGAAGCCGGTTATCAGTGGGTTCACGACGGCGGCCGCGCTTCAGATCAGCGCTTCACAACTCAAGTCTCTTTTTAGGATAGCAGGTAATCAAATCAAATCAAATTAACACAAATCGCATCTTTGCCCATGTTTATCGAGGCATCAGTATACCTAATTGTAGGCTAGCTTTTATTAGGACCAAATACACACATCAAAAGTTTCTAGGGATCAATATATTATTATTACCAATACATCTTTGATCCCTAGACACTTTTGATGTGTATACTTAGTTAATATTTTTTGTTTCCAGGCTCCTCGGGAAACACATTCTTCGACGCTATAATTAACTTTTTCAAAAACTTGAAGACAGTACAGCTATGGGATTCGGTTTTAGGCATCAGCACCATTGTAGCTTTATTATTACTTAAAGTGAGTATTAACATTATTTTGCCATCGATTATGTCTTAGTCATAATAGTTAGTTAGAAGTTCTTTTTAATATTTTATTCTTTGTTGTTTACAGCGAGCTACAATAGCCGTGTCGAGCAACACAACTCCGTGCCGCGCACGGCTTGCAGGCTGTTGGTTGAACGTCGTGCGCGCACGAAATGCGCTTGTTGTGTTCGCAGCCGCCATCTTAGCTTACGTACTCAATTTTAAAGGAATCACTCCATTCGCTCTCACTGGTGAGTTAAACACTACCTGTATTTGCTGCGCTCCTGGTAACATGGTTTGGGCACGCAACGTGCACGCACGTACTAGCGTATCATGGCGTGCGATGTTAAGGCTTTTAGGAGTCTCATCACCAAAACTGGCATAAAGCAATCCATTCCTAGACATATTGTACGCCAAAGATTTTTTACATATCTACAGGTACAATCCAGGGCGGTCTGCCCAGGTTCGGTCCGCCGCCATTCCGCACGGAGGTGAACAATCAGACGCTGTACTTCGACGACATGCTGGCGGTGTTCGGTGGGGAGGGGGTGGTGATGCCTCTCGTCGCTATACTAGAGAGCATCGCCATCGCGAAAGCATTTGGTAAGGATTTTTACGTTAAAAATTATACCAGCCATTGTCCCACTGCCTCTCATGCAAAGAAGGCAGGTATGAGCCATGAGAATCAAGGCGGGTTGGCGATTTCAGACTTGTTTTTATTTTTAGTCCAGGTTTCCTTACGATGTTTTCCTTTACCGATGGCCAGGATAAACTTAGAAGTCACATTGGCACTTGCCCGTGCCTGGTGAACTTTGAGGGTTCGCAACTGCGTATCTCCTCTTACATGCTCTCCTAGTGCTTGAGAGGTACGTGCTTTAACTACTAGGATAACATCAAATGGATTTATATGTTTTTTTTTGTATTCATATAGCCGGCAGCACTACAGTAGATGCAACACAAGAGATGCTTGCCATCGGCATGTGTAACTTAGTGTCGTCGTTCGCACAGAGCATGCCGTCTACTGGCTCGTTCACTCGCACGGCGCTCAACCACGCCAGCGGAGTGGTCACACCGGCGGGCTGCTTCTTTAAAGGTAATTCATTGTTATTGCTTCAAATCTGGTATAAGGGAACAACACTAAACTTTGACAACGATGCCTATTTTCTTGTTTGTAAACGAAACTAAGATTAAAGAATTGGGTAGAAGATAGTGCCAATCAATTGACTTGCTTTTTATAAGCTGTCAAACGCGATTTCCCCAATAGAATTTGTACAGAAATTGTATTTGTATTGTGACGTCACTTATTTGCCAATTCAATTGAATAATTTATAGCTTGGGACATGTCCTAACTTTATTTTCCGTATCTTAGCGCTAAGCAACTGCTTACCAAGTTTTTTAAACAGCAAAACGTCACGTCAAATATGCAATGATGTGTTCATATTGTTATTGCAATGTGGCCTTAGGTTGCCAGCTATGTTTATGTTGATTCTTGTACGCATGTGTCTCCCAGCAATGCTGGTTCTGCTCTCCGTAACCCTGCTGGCGGACGCATTCTACTTCATCCCGCGCGCGACCCTGGCGGGCATCATCATCGTCGCCATGTTCTCGCTCATGGAGCTTGCGATCATCACCAGGCTGTGGAGGAATAGTAGTAAGTACGATACGTTTTTTTCTCACGTTAAAGAAGAGAATGCTATGTTTGTATTATTCTGGTATTCGGTAGAAATTCACTTTTGAAAGTCATGCAGTGATTGCTATATTGTTTCATTAAAGACTAGGTTCTGACAGCGATTTCGTCTGCATATCAGAAGTAAGAAAAATATCAGAATTAAGCCAGTTCTATATTATTCCACGGGAGCACAATAGTTGCTCTTTAAGTTATACAACGTGTAACGTTAAATGCGCAAAACCTCAGACACCCCAACTGATTTTTAAATAAATTGACCTATTTCAGAGAAAAAAAAAAATCATTAAAACAAATGTAAAGGTTTTATGTGCTGATTTAGTTTTACTGGCAATTCTGATCGTTTCTTGCGTCTGCGACGACGCTCTATCGAGGGAGAAGTCGTCACCGGGCCGCTGCGCGCCGGTTGGCTTGACTTACTAATAAATAGACACGGCAACGTTTTTAATGAAGATTTTTTGAAAAATGTGACCTATATTAAAAAGTGGTTCAATTGATTCTGCTCGTTATTCTGATCAAACTATTTTCAGGTTTTGCGCATTTAACGTTACACGTTGTATAAATAAATTAAATAATTTTATAGATATAGGTAAATCTCGCTAGATGCGCATGAGTTCCCTATATCTGTGGTCCCCCCGGCAGAGGTGGAGCTGCTGGTGTACGTGGTGACGGTGGTGACGGGCGCGTGCGCGGGGCTGGAGTACGGCATCGTGTGCGGCGCCGCTGCGGACGTGGCGCGTGCGCTGGCGCAGGCGGCGCGCGTGCCGGTGCATGCTACTGCCTTCAAGGTAACTAGCTCTTATCTATACTGAAATAATAACTTTTTTTGCAAACCTCTGTTCTGTGACTAACTATTATGGCGAGTATTTTGGTTTAAACACTTTTAACTAAAGTTATACCTATTAAAAGTATGAATTTGTATGCAAGCCTCCAACGTTTAACCGTTGTTTAAAAATAATTTGAAATGCCCAGCATTGGAATAGTATTAAATCAGTTTTATTATATTATATTTTAACGCTTAATTAATGAAATCTAGCAATAAGATACCTTTACCTAAGCGGAATACAAGCCTAATATCATGCTATATCTACCCCACAGGTGGGCAACCAAGACTGCGTGTCCATCACGTTGTCCGGCGCGCTGTCGTACTCGAGCTCGCAACACGTACAGAAAAAGATACGTCAGCACGTACCCACGTACGTCGCCGTGGTGATTGTGGACGCACGCCAACTGTATTCCATGGACCTGGGGGTCGCTGAGGTAAGATGGACCTGAGGACACCTAAAAATTAAAAAATTTAAAAACCCCTGACAGCGGCCATCTTGGATCGATTTTCATCAAACATAGTTAAGAACACTGTTGTGAACACAGTTTATCTCAGACATTACTGACATCGTTCCGTGCCTCGGAAAGCTCGTTAAGCTGTTGGTCCCGGCTGTAATACGTGGATCTTTGACAGTCGTTACGAGTCGTCAAAAGCTTGAAAGTCTGACAACCAGTCTTACCTAGGGATATCGTATTACCCAGTTACTGGGTTATGGAGGTCAGATAGGCAGTCGCTCCATGTAAAATACTGGTACTCAGCTGCACCGGTTAGATTGGAAGCCGACCCCTACCCCACATAGTTGGGAAAAGGCTAGGCAGGTGATGATAGTTAAGAACACTCCCGACTAATTCACTTTTCAAACATAAAAAAAAATCAGTTACACACATACAGACACGTCAACCTTATAACACCCCGTCGTTTTTGCGTCGGGGGTTAAAATCAACCCAATCACTCACAATCAATTCAGTTGAGCTTAGTTCTATAATGTCAAACCCATTATAGAAAACTGTATCTAAATCGGTCAATTGTCAATGGAGATATATGGGAATATTCGTTTGCACAATAAAAATCTTATCAGCGTTAAATATTCAAAATTATTATACACGGTTACTTTTAGGTCGTTCTGGAACCGAAAGCCATAAACTCGATCATCAAACTTGAAACGAATGGGACCATTTTTTTTCAAAAATAACAATAAAAAAAATCAGCTGTTCAGTACATTTATGTTCGTCTAACTCGTCAAAGTGTACTGAACAGCTGTTTTTTTTTAATTGTTACTTTTTGAAAAGACCTAAAAGTAACCGTGTATATCTCGAAAATTTCATGGTAAAAGTTGAATAACGTTGTTTCAGCAACATGTTTTTATGTTGCGAGAAACGTGTTGCTCGCAACATCGTATACGGTTTGTGCGAAAACTTGATTCGAATACCCTCTTTCTCTACCTAATCTCACTTCATTATTTTATTTGTTTCCAGAACTTAATATCTGTGATAGTAGATCTAGAGAAGGGAGGCCACAAGTTCCTCTGTTGGAACTTCAAGGAGAACCATAAGAGGTTGATGGAGGATATCCACCGAGGGTTCGAGAGCCGTTTCGTGGACGGACCCAGTATCGATCAGCATATTTTAGGTAAATATTATGATTTTTCCTGTAAATCCTGCTTTCTTATAAAATGTACTAGGAACACATAATAGCGCAAGCGGTGTTACAAACCTGCGTCGCGAAAGTTCGTTCCACCAAGGTACTAAATGCTTTTTTGTTACAACTTATACTGGCTTATTGTTTTTGAACATTCAATTTTATAAGATACTACAATGGAGCAAAATCTTTGATTACAGCCTAGTTATTTTACACCTTATCTCTTATTACCACCTTACTCATAAGTATGGAGTTTCTTGCTCATTCTTCTCCATACGAAACTACCTTTGAAGGGATAATTAAATTAATTTTTTTTCTTCTTGTTAAGACGTTCAAAAGTGCTTTGACTTTGTTTTAGACTATATTTATTTATAATATTTTTTCCAGTTGCGCCACGTAACGGTCACACCGATATCCCGCCAACCATTTCGAGGCTGTGATACTAGACTATACTAAGTACCTTTGGGTGCTCACCCAGTGATTCCAGATACAGCTGACCAAGGCGCAGTAAGTTACTGACTACCTAAAGGATGGATCCTAACTACAAAACAAATCTGCCGCCTCAAGACACAAAATGGCGAACATTCCACGTTGATGTTTTGTTTCAGATATGAAGATTCTTCAATATCAATCCGGATACTGACGGTCATAGGACGTTCGGTCTTCAACACGACAGAACTACAAAAAACAGCTCATACTGCTACGTAGTAAAGGCGCTGTCAAAGTCAAAAATACCATAAACGTGCGTTTAGCTGATTTATTAGTTATATCGCTCCGAAAAGTCGGTTAACTCAAGTGTAGAATGTTGTTCCAAGTTGCAATATTACAGCTCGATAAATTATTACTTCATTGTTTGATTTTTTATCGATGTGTCAGTGTGAATGATCTGAGGGCCTAGCACAAGCGCGCGGAGTAACCGTTACAAAAACTCGATCGATTTTTAAATTGGATATACCCGTCATACTTATTTAATTTGAGTCGAATTTCGACTGGAATCGAATACTTTTAAGTTACCGCGCTCGTGCTAGGCCTTATTGTAAATGTTGTTCTCGCCAGTGATATTTCGTTTCAAATAAAAACAAAAAATCTTTTTCGTACCACTTGCTCAAAAAAGTGACATTC
Source organism: Hoplodrina blanda (assembly GCA_949316365.1). Taxonomy (NCBI): domain Eukaryota; kingdom Metazoa; phylum Arthropoda; class Insecta; order Lepidoptera; family Noctuidae; genus Hoplodrina; species Hoplodrina blanda. The sequence continues at coordinate 15,587,213 of OX438587.1, read as the reverse complement.
TATGCCACAAAAAGCGAACATAACAATAGTCATTATTAATCTGTCAAAAACAGGGAAAGAATATTGTACTGAATTTCATTTATCCTCTAGGGAGAGAATGTGATTTAAATTTGGAATACTTATGTACCGATATTAATACTGCACTACATCTGTGTTTACACCATTGAGTTCGTATATAAAGCATTATACATCTTTTTGAAAAAGGAATACGCATTTATTATGCAGTTATGATTATTAAATAAAATTACGAAAACCGACGAGGCCGTATGAGCTTGATGCGTTTGCTTTTCCGACAAAAAATATTAGTCATGGAATTTGCCGCGTTTTTGTTTTCTTCAAATACATTAACGTTAAGTTTATTTTAATTTATTTTTATAAATAACTTAATGTTCTAAAATGCATATCTCATATTATTATTGTGTTAATTTTTTCGCAAATGGTACGAAAAGTAGAGTATTTTCCTCGGTGATAAAGCTGTCTTAGTCTTGGGTGAACTTAAATCCCTCGCTACACTCAGGACTCGCCTTAAATCCCTCGCTTCGCTCGTGATTTAAGTTTTTAACACCCTCGCTACGCTCGGGAGTAAACCTCGAGTCCTTCGTTACGCTCGCGATTTAAATCGTCACCCGCGACAGAAGACACTGCTTTATCCCCTTGGTTAATAATCTACTATTTCTTAGCTGTTATATTTTAATTTCTTATGTTCGGTATTATAATTTATAAGTCGTGCTCAATAGTTCATTCCATTAAAGCCTCGTCCCCACTAGGAACATTTGTCGAGCGACATGTGTCCCCGAGACATCGGGCGATGTCGGGTGACGTCGGACGACATCGCCGCGACATTGTTGAAACTGTTCCTTGTCGCACAGTCGATGAAGAGTAGTGATAGAAGCCTCGTCCCCACTAGGAACATTTGTCGAGCGACATGTGTCCCCGGTGACATCGGGCGATGTCGGGCGACGTCGGACGACATCGCCCGATGTCTCCGGGGACACAAATGTCGCTCGACAAATGTTCCTAGTGGGGACGAGGCTTTAAAGGACATACAAGGTCAAATTTAATGTTACCGAATCTTCATAAAGATGAACGAAAACTCTACCCGATTATTTGTTATAGCATTTAACGAATGGCGACCAAATAACGAAAAATATTATGTTATTTTAAAATTGTTGAAATAACTGCATTTTAGTAATATTTTTTAATGTTAAATCAAATAGTTTACATACCTACTGTACATTGCTTTGTATTTATCGTGAAATAACGAAGCTTACATGCCAACATTAAATAACGATATGTGTTGACGTTTGTATAAACATAAATTTGACCTTGTGTTTTAGACTCGTAACAAATTACGATTTAATTTTGTAAATAATTTAAATGTAAGTGATATTAAATGTGATAAAAGTAACCGTTATTATGAATTTGATAGCTATCCAATAATAGGATGTCCCATCGAGATGTAAACTCGACTCATGATTCTAGACCTAGGATAGAAATTGTCACTTAATAAATAAAAAACAGCTCTTTCATACAGAAGTGCAAGGTCAAGGTCAAAATGTATGGAAGAGTTTTTTTTAAACGTATAATTTAAACTATGAATAGTGCTAGTTAAATTCGATAGACGCAAACTTTAGAAAAAATATTTGTACATCGTATTCTGGTTTTGATTATTATAATTTAGTACAATTGTTGATATTTGTAAATAAGGAATTTTATTACGAAGTTTTAATTAAAAAGGTATTTAATTGATTGTTTGTTTTTTTTACCTACACATTATGTTTAGATATTTTCGAAAAGTCTCCATCACTTTTTGTCGAAAGAATTCTCATAAAATGTGATCCTTTTGATCTATTCATATGAAAGACCGCTTGATGCTCTCGACACGGCTAAAGACAGGGATCACGGGGGCATTCTAATAACTTTTAGGAACGTTTGCATTCTAATCTATCTTAAACTGTCAAAAATAACTAATTTGCCTAATTCTTGAAATGATTCTGACATTTTTTGTCGCTGAGATAAGATTGCGACTAGGTTTTTAACGTTTTTACACGACTGCCCCAAAAAAAGGAGTGTTATGTGTTCAGGGTTAATGTATGTATGTATGTATGTATGTATGTATGTATGTGAGTTTCTTTATTCCACCATAACTTTGAAACGCCTGAACCGATTTAGATGTAAGGGGTATCGTTACAATCCTTGCATCGTTCCGAGTAACATAGGCTAGTTAAAAATAAAAAAAAACCGGTGTGGTCACTTTAAAACGTAAATTAATACCAGCCTCAATTTTTTTTTTTAATGAATCTGGTCGTTTCTATGTTTATCGTCTAGAATTTGACAAGTAGATTTAAAAAATATATAAAAATGTAAATAAAAAACGTCGTAAAAAAAACTGACGAGTAAACAAAGTATAAATATGTGCAATTTTCGCAGTCGTGTTTTTTAATTTTTTAATTATAGTAGCTTGTTAGTTAAAGAGATTCCTCTTAACACTGAGAGTAGATTGCGACTTGAATTTTATCCTCAATTTGTTAGTAGAATTGGCATTCAGCTGTTAATCTTATCCCTATCAATGACAGTTCATTTTGACCTCAGTTCACCTAAACTCACCGAGGTAGGTTTTTGCAGACCGGCTGATCTTTTCAGGCTCTCCAACGACCTATAAATTGACTATTAGTTTTTGCTCGCACTAAAAAAAAAAATGGAGTAGGTACCTACCTAATAGTGACAAACAAAAATTTTATCACTAGGATATATAAGTTAACATTTCAAACCTGCTGTTCTCAAATAATATCATTCTATCTAGACTCACAAACCCAAATTGTGGCGTACTAATCTCTGTCTATACCTTCCAGAAATAAAGGCGTGATTTCATCTAGGTAAGAAAGCAAAGGTCTTTAATTCAAGAAGGGAACAGTCTGTCGGTATCGTTTTATCCCTTAGGTTGGAATAAGCCGTCGTTGTCGCACAGGGCCTTAGCCGCCAATCCCAACCATTTATTTTAAATCTTAAATACCGAAACAAGGCCTTTGTCTTGGTGCCTCGTTCACACTGATCGTCGAGATTGAGAAAGTTCTGCGAAATTAAACCAACCACCAATTAAATATGTCAGTGAATAAATTAATTATGTCAATATGATTCAATATGCCACACTCTAGCTTTCAGGAGTTGTAGTGATTGGGAATTTTATTGTGTGGCTCGAAATCTGAGTCAGAAATTACAGTTTAATGTATCCAAAACGCATGCATAGAACAGGTCAGATTTATAATTAATCAATGTTATATTTATATCTAAATACTGAATAAATCGAAATTTAAATAGAGTTGGTAAATTTTGACGAATTTGATTTAACTTTGCCACATAAATTACTAGCACTATCTTTTAACGTCTTTTTAAATAAATTATTTAGTTAAGTTAGTTTACTATACAAAATCACAGTTAGGTATCATCAATGTAATGAAATCGCCTATAATCCGCAACTTTTAGTTACTTGCTCAAGTAACTGGCATACACTCAACATGAATGTGAACGAGCGTTTAAACTAAATCCCAGTTAAAATTCAGCGAGTTAAGCCCATCTGAGTAATGGCCAACGATTTCGATGTCACATAGCTTTAAGTAAATAAATAGACAAATGTACATAAATTACGCATTACTAATTAGTCGGTAGGTACCTAATCCTTGTTGACTTGAGCCTCATCATATTACCAAAGTTTATTTGAGGTATAATAACGACGGTAGCTATTGAGTTTTTCCAATCGGAATTTCTCAATAGCAGCTTGTACTTTGGAACTACCTACCCGGTTAAAGGCATATATAGGCTTCTACATAGTTACTTTAACTGGCGTATACAAACTACCTTTGAAGAAAGCAGGCATATTATATCTTATACAAAGGCTGTCCCATAGAAGTAGGTACCTATTTTATTTCGATACCAAGACTGTCTTCTGACGACTAATATTCTGTTGTTGTTGTTTTATTGTGTATTGTGTGTCATTTAGATTTTTTTAATAATGGAGTTAATTTCGCTATTGTGTGAGTAAAGCAATAATTTATCTATTATTATTCATTCCTGACATCTGTAGGTTTTCGTAAAAAGCATTAAGCTAATAATAATGCTTACTTATTTGTTCCGCGTACCAGGATAGCATATAATATATTCAAGGAGCATTGTGTTCAAGCCGTATGCAAACGTACTTTGCTGCATAGCTCGCTATTTGCTGGTTTGCGCTTACCTAAGCTTTATTGATTAACGTGGTGCTATGTTACCCTAGTATTTAAATGATGTGCCTTTTAAAATCACCGCAAATTAACGATGTTTCTTCATTTAGGGCTAATTTTTCAATCGTCAGATAACTCTTAATGGAGGGATAAATATGGCGGTTTGACAGCTTTTGTATAGAAAATATGTCAAACTGTCATATTTATTCTTCAGATAAAAGTTATCTGACTATTGAAAAATCAGCCCTTAAATAAATAACTCTTTTATTTACTTTATGTATTTATTACCCATTTTCCTCCTTCTTTTTCAAAAAGATTTAACCATTTTTTGGCAACAAGATCATCTGTATAGCGTAATTAACGATGCTTCCATCCATCAATCAGGTTCAGCTCGATTTCCCAACTTAATCAGATGACATGGCGTAAATATGGCACTATGGCGTGCTCCGACATAACGACGGTTATCCGGTTGCTGTGAATTCGTGAAATATGATGCGCAATAAAAGAGATACAGGGCTTTTTGTGTTACATAGGTACAGTTGACAGGAGAGATAGCAGGTATAATATGAAAATATATGTGGAATCTCGTAGAATGTTTAATATTGAGTTTTAGGAGGAACTTTGTAAGAATCGTTGTTATATTGAAGAACGAAATTCATATTCTTTAGATTTAAAGGTACTTTTAAATGGGGGCAATTCAAGGAGTCTGATTTTGAAATTGAACGAGCTTTAAAATAAACATCACTTTTTTGTGATCATTAAATAAGGTTATCGATAAAAACTATTGAATCTAACGTGTGAACTAATTTGATCTGCATACCAGAATAGCATAATATTCAAGGAGAATTTATTACCGTTATTTTCATTTGTAAGTATCTAATAAGTACCTTTAAGTTAGCCTTAGGTACCTGTCAGCTTTCAAATTGATATAGTAGCAATACCTAAATATTATATTTAAAACTATCTACTTATCTGTATATTGATGATATACTGATTCCAAATTCATAGTGTAGTCCAACCGGTATACTTGTTACATAGTCCGCCGGCGCCGTACTATTTCACCGTATACTCAAAAAACACGATAGCCAATTAAAAGGGGTAGATATGGTAGGGGAAGCAATGTAAACCAATTAGCAACGTTAAAATATTCACGGCACAAGTGCCTGTGAAAGGTTCTTTTGAACCACTAGCGAAGCTGTTTGTATTAGTATGCCGAGACACGACAGGGTAGCACGCGGTAAGTGGCAAATATCGATTCATGGCTGTCGTAATTGAATTTTTTTTGTGCTTGTAATAGCTACATGCACGGTACAAACCTTGTTTCTAAAATGCTGGCTAGAAACTATAAAAAAATAAGTCGATGACAATTTGTGTTCTGTTTACAAAAATATTCTAATTTTTTTTTATCAGGCTGTTTAGTAACCGCGGCGGCCAATCGCCAGGGTTCAAAGTTTGAATTAATCTGCGCGTCATTTTTCTCAAATCTTTGTCTAAAATACTGAAGTTTATAAAATGGTAATGAATTCAACACAAGTGTGTTGAAAAAAGTCTTACGAAACGCGTGATCATTTTATCATAATTATGCTCTTGGTTTCGGCTCGGGCCGCAATAAAGCCTCGGTCAAAACCTCACTAGTATCGTAATGTTTTGTTAACTTCCTATTATGGCATTTTTGAACGTAAAAATTTACAAGAACCAGGAATTTAATCTAGTTGCCCTTTTCAAAAGATAGTTTTATCATTACTTGAGAACCGTTCGACCAATTTGGCCGATTTTCGGGGAAAATCTACTTGAAAGTTGAAAATTTGAATGGTATTTTCGTGAAAACCCCAATATAAAAAAGTGACAATCAGTTTGACAGTTTTGCATCCGTGCGAAGCCGGGGCGAGTCGCTAGTATAAAATAATAATTGAATTATTCCAACAGTCGTATAGTATATAGGTATAAGCAGTAGCAACAAGAACACTGCAGTCTGTAGGAACCAGTGTTGCAGTTCATAAAACCACATTATTATTGAGTCCTCCAATGCCTAGTGATGCGTGAAATTTCCAATACTCTGTGAATGAGAGGTAATGAGCTCCTTGCATTCAGTTACCGTTTGATACAGATGTTGGTTGCATCTGAATTAAGTATTCTACGACAGCTATTGTGGGGCGAGACTAGGGTTGCCAACCCTACTATACATATAATATAGTATCCTACTATATTAGAGCCCCCGCATACTATATTTAAAAAAAAAATATATAGTAGGCGAAACTACTATATTTTAAAGGCATCAAACTCTTAAGCAATAATTAATATTCGTTTCAAAATGTCTAAGCGTATAACGAAACGTCAATATTTATTTCTTAACGATTCTGGAATGTCAAGTTGACAGTTACGTGCAATAGATAGTTTGACAGATTGGCAATTTCGATTTACGCGCTCTCGACTTCGAGTTTTTGTAACTACCTACATATGTAGTTATTTAATATTATTAGTCAAGGCTAAAAGTAGCAAAAAAATATTTTTTTCGTACCACTTGCTCAAAAAAGTGACATTCTATGCCACAAAAAGCGAACATAACAATAGTCATTATTAATCTGTCAAAAACAGGGAAAGAAAATTGTACTGAATTTCATTTATCCTCTAGGGAGAGAATGTGATTTAAATTTGGAATACTTAAGTACCGAATTTAATACTGCACTACATCTGTGTTTACACCATTGAGTTCGTATATAAAGCATTAGACATCTTTTTGAAAAAGGAATACGCATTTATTATGCAGTTATGATTATTAAAATAAAATTACGAAAACCGACGAGGCCGTATGAGCTTGATGCGTTTGCTTTTCCGACAAAAAAATATTAGTCTAGGAATTTGCCGCGTTTTTGTTTTCTTCAAATACATAAACGTTAAGTTTTTTTTTTTTTTTTTTATAAATAACTTAATGTTCTAAAATGCATATCTCATATTATTATTGTGTTAATTTTTTCGCAAATGGTACGAAAAGTAGAGTATTTTCCTCGGTGATAAAGCTGTCTTAGTCTTGGGTGAACTTAAATCCCTCGCTACACTCAGGACTGGCCTCGCTTCGCTCGTGATTTAAGTTTTTAACACCCTCGCTACGCTCGGGAGTAAACCTCGAGTCCTTCGTTACGCTCGCGATTTAAATCGTCACCCGCGACAGAAGACACTGCTTTATCCCCTTGGTTAATAATCTACTATTTACTTAAGAAATAAAGTATGTATTTTGGAACCTACTATATTTTTTAAAATATTTTCCTTACCTACTATATTTTTATGGGTAATAATTTTAGAACTACTATATTTGACCGACAAAGAGTTGGCAACCCTAGGCGAGACGGTTCACGGGAATTCAATTATCGCGCATGACAACTGGACTCTGATTCAACTAATGTATGGTTCAGTGGTCTGATGATTGTGTGTTTCTTACATATTTTTAAAAAGACACGATTGCTTTTTCAAAAACACGTTTGTCAATTAGTGGAACCAGAGTGTGGAACCTGTCGGTCTATTCTAAAAAACAAAATACCAGACTGCTTAAAAACTGAACTTGACAAAAAAAAAACGAAAAAGAAAAAAAAAACAGTAAATAACTATCTAGACTTTCACAATCGGTACCCATTATTGGAAAGCTGATATATCTTTTTTATTGAATTTTATGTACTCTGCGATACTTCATTAAGACAAGTTTAATGACGTATAATTTGTCAAATTCGGTTGAGACGTTTAATAGTTACGAGCAGACATAGAAACGGACACACATACAGGTCGAACACTTAACTCTCCTTTTGGGCTTAGTCGGGTAAAAATATCTCTCGATGAATTCAGGCAAAGTAAGCATGAGGTGAGCTTCACCATAATTTACCAAGGGAGATTTCTACAGAATAACTCTGCTTTTATATGATGTTGGAAGAAATAACAGGTTTTTGTACCAATCAATCACGTAGTTACTAACTTATGTAAGTAGGTAATACTTATGAGTAAATGATAACATATTATCACGCCTATTTTCCTCGAGGCTTTAGGCACAGCTGTATTAAGTGCAGCCATTTTACATACTTACTTTTCAGAAAGTCAAAGTCAAAATCCTAACTAATATTATAAATGCGAAAGTAACTCTGTCTGTCTGTCTGTCTTTCTGTCTGTCTGTCTGTCTTTTCTTCACGCCTAAACTACTGAACCGATTTGTGTGAAATTTGGTACAGGGTAAGTGTGAACCCCAACAAAGGACATAGGCTACTTTTTATTCGACTTCGACTTCGTCTGCGTCCGCGATAACCGACATATACGCGGACGAAGTCGCGGGCAAAAGCTAGTTATTCATACAAGAAAAAATAATTGAATCTAGTTGCTCCTTTCAAAAGGTAATTTCGTCATCAATGTTTAAATCTTAAAACCCCATTATGTAAGTAATTTTAATAAAACGTCTGTAACTGGTACTTCCCAAAGAAAATGGAAATAAATGGTTAGCGAACGTCAAACTTATTTCTTCACTTACCTGTCTACATATCCAGAAAGCATTAAAACTATAGTTTGGAACTATGTCGTGGAGTAATGTTAGTTGTGAAGGTAAGTCAGAAGCTTTTAAGGCACTCTGAAGGGGAAAGTAGTTCCAAGTTCCCTGTTGTGTCGAACTTTCTGGAACGATGTCACGCGGAAACCTGTGTCGTCTGTTTGAGTTAAATAGTTTAGTTGAAAATTGAACGTGTTCTCTGAAATTTTAGGTCTTCATTAATTTCTTGATAAGTTTTTAAGAAATGTGTAGTTTGGGAGTTGGGTAGTGGACACCTCCGATCAATTAACATACTCTTTATAAGCTGTCAAAACACGGTTTCCCCATAGATTTTATATGGCAATAGCAAACTGTGACGTCACTTACTTGCCAACTTTATCAAAGGAAAACAAACGAATTTTAATCGTACTTAGATTTTCAGGGCTAGAATAAAGTGCTTTTTAAGAGCAATTATGTCTTGGAATTATTGGTTAAGTAAGGGTGTCCTATTCAATTGTCAAAATTGTTATTGTTGCTGTGCGCGAGGTAGTGAGCTATACAGGATATAACACCATCCCTTATCAGTGTACATGACGCTAGTTTTACGAAGCTAGGATAGTATTCTAACTAGCTTGCTTTTCTTTTAGTTTGGCTTTACTTTCTTGACTTACTCGCTCTTTAAACACCAGAACACTAACTTAGCTCAATAACTTCGTAAGAAGTAGTCTCATGTATACCGGGCATTATTCTTTAGCACTTTCCTACTATTAGACCTACCTCAGTTCTCAGGGTAAGCCCGAAGGAGACACGTTCAACAAACTTGGTACCAGGATAACAGCAAACCTAAGTAGTTCACAAATGCATAAACAAATCAAATTGAAGTCATGTTATAGAACTTATAGAACTTACACTAGAAGTAAGCGAGTACTATCGTAAACAAAAAGCCCGAGGCGAAGTGGCTGTTTAAGTGCTGGTTAACTTTCTCGTTAGTTGGTTAGTTAGTAGATAATTGCGCACGTTCTGAACTGGGTTCGAGTTCAACTTGTGATTGAGTGTAGCTCGCGAGTGCGGGCTAGCCGCGGCGAAAGAGTTGGAGAGAAGCGAATTTGATGAGGGAAATTAAAAAAGTTAAAATTGAAAACATCTAATTTTAGCCAGCTAGTTTCCTCTTCGGACTTCTTATAGTCCTAGTACTACTAGTACGTGCTCCCCTATTGCGCAACTATAAATAACACAACAATGCTTAGGTCTGACAGTTTATTATTAGGTTGTCAACCAAAGGAAATAAATTACAGTGATTTCGCATAGGCGGAATAGGCGGATTGGGCATGATTGTGATGAGGTGGCATAAAATAAAATCCGAAGTTTTGTCTTCTACTGAATCCCTAATTTTTTTAAGATTTAAAATATTAGTCACTTTCGTTGCTGATTGTACCAACATATCAGATTTTTATGCATACTTCAGTATGTGATAATACCTTTTTTTTTGTAGGGTAAATACGCCATACGTCGGCCCCCCCCCAAACTTCGGCCGTCTGCACATTTTCAGCTTGCATTCATTTAAAACGTAATGAAGTGACAAATTTGCCACTCGAATTACAACCTTAGTTCATACTCTATATGTAAAAACCGTTACTTTCCGATTACGTCACTCACTCTTCGCACACTGAGCGTCATTAGCGATTGCGCCGTCGAAGCGTCAATTTCATATTGAAAGTACCTTACTTGCTGTGAATACCCAAATTTCGGGGATTGATATTAGAACGGTAAGACATTCCTTTTTTCTTGTTTTAAGCTTTATTATCAGTAATTAGTGATTTTTACTATATTTTGAGATAGTTTTTTCAATGTTTTATGTATTGTTTTAAAGGAAAAATAGGAGGCCGCCAATAGAATACCAATTTTGAGTTAAAACCGGATTCTCGGCCGTGGCCGACTTAAAGTAAATGCAGTCTGTTTTATAAATTCCAATTGTACTAATTCCATTGGCTTAATAGGAGAATTTGCAACGCATATAGGCAAATAAATCTATTTTGAGTTTAATCGCCAAATACCGGCCGGGGTGATATTAGTTGAATCTCGAGAAATAATGTACACAAAATAGGGGCCGGCTTTAGAAACATTAAAGATCGTAATGTCGACCAGCCTTGAATTCGAGCCCAACTATACAGGATGATTACTTTTTCTTATTTTCTCAAAATTAAATATTTATCATACATTTAATTTATTTATATAATATAAAGAGTTAAGTTTAAATGTAGGAGTTGATAATATTGAAAAAGCTTATAAAAGCTAAAGCTATCATAAAGCTTATTACGGTTTGGGAATATAAGATATAAATTGCTCTTTGGAACTTGCTACCTCATAAACCCATATTAATTAGCTTAAAAAATACAAATGTTGGTCGTGAATCTTTCATTCATTATTTAACCTGCATGTCACAAAAAGCTGCCTTTAGAATTAATGCTTTTAATTTAATTAAGGTACTACAATGACAAAAAACTAAGAAAAATTATGCAGTTACGATCGCACAAAAATAAAGGAAGCGCTTGAGGCAATAAATTAATAATGTATACTTAATTACTTAGTGAGACTCCTGCCAAAATAAATCATATTCATAATATTTGTCTTTCTTAATTTAAAACACCCTATACCCGGCCGACATTTGGGAAAAACGCGACCGACCATGGGCCTTGAATGGCCGACTTTAGGGTTTTTTCGTTTTCGATGCATCTGAACTTCATAACTTTTTCCTAGTAGTAGAAATGTCAACCTTAAGCCCATAAACATGAAATAGATTTATCAAACTATCCAAAACCGCATCGGAAGCTATCCTTCGTTGGAAATTGATGGTGCCAGACCGATCCCAAAACAGAAAAACCGTAAGGGGGCCGACATTTAGCGTATTTACCCTATACCTAATTACGAAGTAAAATTTAGTGACAGTATGGCTAGTATAGTTACTGAATAGTGAACAATATTTATGCCAAATAATTCGTTGTAGGTACCTAGAGTATAGGTTGCTTTTCAACGGAAATATAGGTAATAGGTAGGTACCTCCCACTCTTCCATTTATTGAGTCACATTATTAGATTTGATTTTTAATATACTACCAAACTATAACATCGACATCGCGAGCTACATGTAGGTAATATACAATTCTTTCATATGAAAACTTGTATTTTCCTCTTCAACGGTTTGAGGGGCACAGTCATTTCATGAAAGAAATATTGTATTTTTTTTCTCTCTGCCCGCGCTCTGTCATAAAAGGGATAAAGATAGCGCGCGTAGCAGGTTTTATTTTCTTTGAGAATTTCATATGATACGTTTTATGGAGGGCAACGTTTCGCTCTGTTGAAAAAATGTCTTCACTGTTTGTGATGCGGTGTCTCAGATTGTGTAGCTCAATGTGTGCTTTCGAATATTATTCTTTGTCTCTTTATTTTTTGACATTGAGGTGATGGGAAAGAAAGAATATGTCAAAGGTAAAGGTCGAACCTGATCTTCGAGTACCAGGGTGTAATGAATGACAAGAAGTGGATTTATACCTAAGCCAATTTTAAAATTGTACGGTCGGGGTCATAAGTGCAGTAGCATGCTAAGGTTTGAATTGCTGTGAACACGCGGTACAGGCCGTACCTACATCTGTGTGTATAAGTGATGTATTCAAAGGTAAAGTCAAAGTCAAATCATATATTTAATTAGGCCATTATAAGGCACTTTGGAACGTAATAACACACTACCTACGTACACCTCAAAATTCGCACACGACGTCGAAAGGTCGTAAGTTTAACCAAAGCGTCAATCGATTTGATTTGTAGATTGTTACTCCACTTATGACCCCGTCCGTACAGTACCAAAACAAAACAAACTGTTTAAAAAAGGAACAAAATTCAATGCGGTAAAAAAAATCGGATACCTTAATCAAAATATTGCACAAAATAATAAGTAGGTATAGTATGTATTTAAAATATATGCTTTATCAAAAAGAAGCATATAATTATATAATATTACATTTTATTCAGCAGAAAGTAATGAACTGTACTGTTCCTTTGAAGTATTTTGCCAATGTTGCTTCCATTATAACTGTTGGCATTTTCCTCGCAAATCTAGGCAAGTACTTGTAAATTGTGATACCATCCGGAAAATTAGGTTTATGATATTGAATTGTGGGACTCGGAATGAGAATAAATGTTGCGCCTAAGGGCTCACGGAGCAATCTGATCGATCGGTTACTTCTGTGAAAACCACTTGGGTAGGTGGGTAGGTACTCCAATAAATGAGTTCATGTACAGCCAAACATAGTTCTGAGTGATTTTGTTATTGAAATTCCTTACATTGTTCTAATGGAATTTCGATTGCTGTGCGTTTTAATTATTATAGAAGTATTTTATGAAAATGGAATACCACTGATTTAAATAATCTACGAAATCAAACCTAAATCGAATCGTTTATTTCAATTTGATTATGAGGCAATTTTGCAATGTCAAAATCCTCCACAAATATCCACGGTTTTATCTGGCTAGCTATCCAGCAAGCATAGTACTTAATGATCGTTACTTCACCATAATAACCCTGTGACGTCATGACCGCACATCAGCAAGAGCTCAGGGTCCTAAACCCTCGTCCTTCAACAGCCTCCCCTCTCACTTACAATGACAATTGTGAAGGGCCCGAAGTGAATCTCGACAACTCGCATCTCAACAACTCTGAATGGCACTTCCCTAAATATATATATTATGTACTTGTATAAATCTGTGTAATGGCTGAAACGTATACGACCTTACTTATGTACTTTAGGTAGTAAGAAGAAGATTGATTCATTGGCATAAATAACACGGTGTAACGTACATGGGACAATGGGACATTATTGGCGTAATGTGGTAGATACTTTACACCTCTGTTCATCCGTTTGGGAAATACAGGCGTTGTGTTATATTGTTTTTGTAAAAAAAAACCCATGACACTTAAAAACCCCTTTTTAGGTGAAAACTGAAATTGCGAAAAAATATATATCTGTTAATTCATATTTTTCGAGGTTTGTTAACATAGTACCTATAGATCAGTAGATTTTTTTCCTCCGCCTTTTCAGAGTTGGTAGTAGTACCTAGTTGTTTATAATACTACGGATACACCATACATCGTATACATCATTAACCAATATTTCCAGGACACAAATTCACTAAAAACAATTTATTTTAGCCCGAAAACCCGATTAATTTTCAATGAACTGTAAAATTAGATTTTTATTTGCTTTGTAACCAATAAATAGTCTGTTGAATTGTCAAATAGGTGACGTCACAGCATCCGATCCCACGAGGGTAACGCAGCGTTCGCAACAATATTGAAGGTCAAAATTCTAACTTTTTCTAAAGATTTTTAACCGACTTCAAAAAAAGGAGGAGGTTATCAATTCGTCTGTATTTTTTTTTTTATGTTTGTTAGCTCCTTACTTGCGACTGGGTGAACCGATTTTCATGATTCTTTTTTTATTTGAAAGCTGGTGCTTCTCGTGTGGTCCCATTGTCACCATTTCAATATCTGATGATGAACTTCGGAGATATGGAATGGAACTCCTCATAGAATCACAGCAGCAATATCGTAACAAGTGAAATTGCTTTGTTTATACGTGTAGTCGATGACTGACTGAAGGAAAAGTGGGGGGTGGGGTACGTCAACCCCCCTCTTACCAGTTTCCAAAATTAAATATATCGTGTGAGGTATTGTTTGAAAGGGCTTTTTGTAAGGATTTCAAACATTAATACACAAGCACTAAAAAGTGAAAAATAAAAAGCTATTTTACAAAAAAAGATAACCGCCTTCAAAAACTACAAAATAAAAATAACTTTAGTTTTGGAAGTCGGTGGCAATACTTATGCCTACTTAACAAAAAACAAAACCAAAGCCGCCGACTTCCAAAACTAAAGTTATTTTTATTTTGTAGTTTTTGAAGGCGGTTATCTTTTTTTGTAAAATAGCTTTTTTTTACGATAACAAGTTTTAAAAGATGTAACTAACATTTTTGCGTGCGTAGCAATACGCACTACCTTAAAACCATCAAATCCAGTGATTTTTTCACACCAAAAATAAAAGTCGTTTCCCAACAATAATTTGGGCTCAAACTTACTTAGCTTGTTGGGCAGTATGCGTTGTTAACGGGGTATGTGATGTGTCTTTTTACAGCCTGTATATATGGTATGCTTCGTGATGCCCTACAGAAGCGTCACGTAGTGGGTCATAATTGTGTCGAGTGTTGGTACGTGTCACTGGTGAATCCGTGACCGAATTATGAACCGGCGGAAGGCCTATGGGCATGGCTCGCTCCCAGCTTATACCTAATATATATTACAAGGATTTACAGACATGACATTCAGGACACTACATTTTTTCTGTTTGAATAGAGATTTGAGTGTTATTTTTGGAAAAATTAAGTCTCGTCTGTTGGAATCCCAACACTAAATTACTATCGACTAATAGTTGATTGAGGACGTTCACAGCACTAGCGCGTCACTAAGCGCATTGTCGCGTTTTTATTACAAGTAGTAGCAATCTAGCCACCGTGCGGGTCACCACGAATTGAAGCTCTGTAATATGTTTTCATTTAACGTTGTGTGACTTAACTACCGCATTAAAGTGTACTTAACTTCAAAGGTGCATTAATTTATTACAAGGCTCCTACTCCCCAACATGGTCCTTCGAGTCATTGCGTGGGCCTAGTCATCCAGTCGGCGTTGCAGACTTACAAAGGAAGACTCGGCCGGCCAGCGCCTACAGACAGTTATTGCAAGCATTCCCGTTGGTGCGGCTGTGCAGCGCCATTAAAGGAAGATTCAATAGATAAAATACCTACAGCGGATTGGTTGCGTCGGCATTGCAGACGTACATACCTACCTATTGCACCACTGCAACATCTATAACCAGTCATCCCAAGACATCAAGATCGGCCAGCCAGCATATCCAGATATCTCCAATCGGTGCGGCTGTGCAGCGACAACATAATATTGTTTTTCATTTGCAATTGCGTCAAGTTACGGCATTGCAAAAAGCAAAGCGCGGGAAGTCTCTCAAGTCAAGAACGAAGTTCGTGGAACCGAACCGGCACACGGTGCGGACAAGGATTGTACACGACGAAGTGGGCGGGGCGAGCAACGTCATCGAGCGATTGATCACAGAGTACATTATACTATACCGATTGATCGAGCGGCCGCCATCTTGCAGAGCGCAAGCGTCACCCGTCTCACGAGTCGCCTGAGTCGCGTCTTCTAGTTCTAGTTCTCTTCTCGGTCATTGTGTTTATTGAAAAATAGTATTGTTTGACTACCTATAAGTTATATCTTAATTCTACAAATAAGTACCCATAAGTGGTGTCATAAGTTACGACTATGGAGTTGAAGGATTTAGTCGCCGCACGTGGATACTTGAAAGGTACCTTAACCAGGTTACAATCCTGGTCCACTTGCTCGCAATCCCTTAGTAGTGCTTCTAAAGAAACCCTATTAGCTAAAAGACAAAAACTAATTGACACGTTTACTCAATATGAATCTCACAACATAAAAATTTTATTACTCCATTCAGAGGACAAAGAAGACATCGGGCAAGTAGAAAACAGTTATTATTTCATCATCACTGCTATTGATGCGGAACTTAATCGCCGTAACAGTGATAGTGCGAGCGAAACTCATTCAACTCCAAAGTCAGTGCCCAAATTAAATTTACCCGATCGACATACAAGTATTTAGTGGTAAGTTTACAGAATTTGTTCCGTTTATTAACCTTTTCAAATCTCTAATTGACAACAATAAGTGCCTTGACGATGTTCAAAAACTGTATTATTTACGCTCATATTTGAAAAACGAGCCTTACGATTTAATAAAAAATTTACCCTTAACTGGTGAAAGTTATAAAGAGGCATTACAATTAATTAATAACAGGTATAATAATAAGCATAGATTAATAAATGAGCACATCAATCTGTTATTAGATATTAAGCCACTATCAAAGTCTACGGCAAGTAACATAAGAGAATTTGTGTCAAATGTCAAACAAATGCTTGCCGCTCTCAGTAACTTGGAGCCTAACGTACGGTTTTGGGATGCTGTAATTTTATGTATTTTGTATCGTAAATTAGATGCGTACACCTCCCGTGCATTTCAACTCGAGAGGAACGCCGATGAAGAGCCTACTATAGAAGCCTTCTTAAAATATATGGACAAGCGTGCACTGGCGCTTGAGAATGCTGATCCGGGGTACTCTCACGGGCAGCAACGCCAGTCACCGAAGGAGCAAGCTACTGGTAGACTAGTGGCCAACACAGCTACTCAGGAACCTTCATGTCTATACTGTAAGTTGAAACACAAGCTTCACACTTGTAACAAATTTAAATTATTAAATGTAGACCAGCGAGTTAATTTTGTCAATGAAAAAGGTCTATGTAAACTGTGCTTATGTGCACACACTAAAAAGTGCAGGTATCACTTCAGGTGTGCGACGTGCAAGGAAGCGCACAATACCCTGCTGCTATCAGCGTCAACTGCATCATTAGCTGCAAGTAATAAATATACTAATGATGTCCTTTTACCCACAGCTAAGGTGAAACTTGTTGCTAGGGATGGTGCTGAAATCATCCTCAAAGCCCTACTTGACAGTGGGTCTCAGCTGACCTTTATTACAAAAAGGGCATTACAGCTGCTTAACTTGGAACCCGCTCACAGTAATGTCAATGTAGTTGGTATAACAAATACAAAAACGAAGTTGAAACATTGCTTACCTCTGGAAATTCATTCCTTAACTAACCCATTTAAAGTCTCTGCCACATGTCATGTTGTTGAGCAAATAACATGCAACTTACCTCAACATAAATTCCAGACCTCGGACATTTTGATACCTAAAGGAATTAAACTGGCAGATGATCAATTTAATGTACCAGCTGAGATAGATTTATTAATGGGAGCGGACATATTTTTCCAGGTGCTGTTGCCTTCAGAGCTGTCGGTGCTGTGTGAGCGCCAGCAGTCTGCAGCAGAGACCAGTAGTCCGCAACCACATCTTGTCAACACTCAGTTTGGATATATTGTTGGAGGTACCCTACCACACACTAATGTATCAAAGGTCTGCAATAAGGTAAGCTTAAAATGCAATACATGTGAGTCAGATATTAATGAAACTCTAACTCAGTTCTGGAAAACAGAGGATGTTCCAAAAATTTATGATGAAAGGTCATCCGAGCAAGAGCTCTGTGAATATATTTTTAATACCACTGTTCAGTTGAAAGAAAATTGTTTTGAAGTAGCTTTACCACTAAAGTTACCTCTTAGTGAAGTCAATGACTCTTTAGGTGATTCCTTTAATCTTGCATTAAAAAGATTTTTAAACTTAGAGAAGAAATTACATAAAAATCCACAACTTTTCTCCGAGTACCAAAGGTTCATTCATGAATATTTAAGTAAACTTCACGGTCATTATGTAGACATTATGCAATATGAATTAAACAAAAATGCTATATATTTTTTGCCACATCATGCAGTCCTGAAGCCTGATAGTAAAACTACTAAGTTACGTACTGTATTTGATGGTTCTATGAAAACTAACAAAAAGGTGTCACTTAATGACTTGCTTTTAAATGGACCCACTGTGCAAAGAGACTTGTTTGAGATTTTGTTATTGTTTCGTTGTGGTGATTTTACATTTACCTCTGATATAAAACAAATGTTTAGAAATATACGTGTAAAGTCAGAGTATACTTCTCTACAAAACATACTGTGGAGAGATAGCCCCGATAAGCCAATCCAATGCATAAGGCTAGACACGGTCACATATGGGTTGAAAAGTTCAAACTATCTAGCTACTCGTTGCCTTAAAGAACTAGCAGCAAAAAATAAAGACACTTTCCCACTAGCTTCATTTATTATAGAGAATTGTACATATGTAGATGACATTCTTTATGCAGATAATAATTTGAACACTATCCTAGAGGCTAAGTCCCAGATACGCCAGTTATTGATGTTAGGTAGCTTTCATACTCACAAGTGGTCATCCAATGATAATAGAATATTGTCTGACATTCCTTCAGCTGAACAGCATTTTGATGATTTAGAGTTACAAGGCAATGATTATAGTTTAAAGGCCTTGGGCTTACAATTGATAGTTAAGGATGATAAATTTAAAATGTCTTGTCCAGAGGTATTCAATAATAATAGATTTACAAAGAGAGATATCCTCTCTTATATTGGGAAAATGTTTGATCCCATGGGATTTGTTAGTCCTATTATTGTGCAAGCTAAAGCTGTAATGCAAAGGCTATGGTCTTCTAAGACTGAATGGGATTCTACGCCTGATGATGATATTAAAAGGGCGTGGCATGAGTTCTCGTACAGCTTAGCTAAAATGAAGCCAATTTTTATTAATAGAAATCTAAATGTGACTGAGTTAAGTAAACTTGAATTAATAGGATTCTCAGATGCGTCCAGTACTACAGCGTATGGATGCTGCGTGTACCTGCGAGTTACGAATCACGATGGTAAAGTTAAGATGTGTTTGTTGTGTTCAAAATCACGCATAAATCCGCTTCACAATAAGAACAAAACTGTACCGCGCTTAGAACTTAACGCAGCACTGCTTCTCTCAATTGTTATGGCAAAGGTTTATTGCACGCTAAAATTAAAATATAATATCAATAATGTCTATCTATTTACTGATTCACAAATTGTTCTCGCATGGTTACACACAGAACCCATGAAACTTAATGCTTATGTTGCAAACAGGGTAAAGGCAATCGCTAAAAATACAGCTGGCTGTCAGTGGCTATATATTAACACTGAAAATAACCCTGCAGACTATATCAGTAGGGGTGTTACGCCAAGTGAGCTTCATGCATGCAGCCTGTGGTGGAATGGCCCTGAAATTTTACATGACAGTGAATATCAATTTAATTTAAAAATAGAGTTACCTGCCAACTTACCTGAAGAAAAAACCGGGTCAGCGTTCTCCTCGAGCCAAGTGTCTTCAGTCACTGGCAATATTTTCGGTCAAATGCATAAATATTCTAGCATCCACAAGATGGTACGTACATTGGCTTATGTAATGCGGTTTATTAACAATATAAAGGGTGGCAAAATAGCTCATAAATATCTATTAAGCTCCGAATTGAATAATGCTTTAATGTTGCTTATTAAGAATGAACAAGAAATATATTATAAAGACGAAATTTTATGTTTAAAAAATAATAAAGGTGTAAAGGGTTCTTTACAAAGCCTATGTCCCTTTATAGATAATGATGGCGTCCTGCGTGTGGGTGGCAGGCTACATCATTCTAATATTCCATATGCTCATAAACATCAGGTTATATTACCCAAAAAATCACATGTAACTGATTGTATAATAAGGTCTGAACATGAAAAACTTTTACATGCAGGTCCAAAATTATTACTGTGTAATTTAAATCAAAAATATTGGATAACTAATGGATTAATGTACGTCAAAAAGTTAATTCATAAATGTGTTATATGTTTCAGACAGAAGGCAACAGCCTCTAAACAGCTGATGGGTTCCTTGCCAGCAGATAGAGTGACTGCTATGAGTCGCCCTTTTGAAAAGGTAGGAGTGGATTTCGCTGGGCCCATTGACATTAAACTCTCGCGCGTGAGACGATCCTTGGTAGGAAAAGGCTACATTTGTGTTTTCGTGTGTTTCGCAACAAAGGCAATTCACCTTGAAATCACATCAGATCTTACTACAGATGCCTACCTCGCTTGCCTTAAGAGATTTATCTCAAGAAGAGGATTGCCCAGAGAAATCTACTCTGATAATGCTTCTACCTTTAAGGGAGCAAGGAACCACTTAGCTGAGTTATATAAACTACACTCTTCACAGAATCACCAAAGGCATGTTTCTGAATTTGCAGCCCAGAGAGGCATTAATTTTCATTTCATACCAGCATATTCTCCAACCTTTGGTGGACTGTGGGAGTCTGCGGTGAAAATGACCAAATACTTTCTAAAAAGAGTACTACAAAAACAATTGTTAACCTATGAACAAATAAACACTGTATTAGTAGAAATAGAATGCATATTGAACTCTAGACCTCTGATTCCTATGTCAGCTGATGTAAATGATTTTAATTACTTGACACCAGGTCATTTTTTAATAGGAAATTCACTAACAATGTACCCTGAAAGTGATGTAACTACTGTTCCTCAAAATAGGCTCAAGTTTTGGCAATTATGTAGTCAAATTAAACAAAACTTCTGGAAGATGTGGTATAAACAGTATCTTAATACATTACAGAATAGACCTAAGTGGTTAGATGTCTTGCCTAGCATAAAGATAGGCACAATTGTCATTTTAAAAGAAGATAATGTACCCATAATGTCATGGCCCATGGCCAGAGTTACCAAAATATTTCCTGGACATGATGGTCATGTAAGAGCAGTAGAAGTCATAAACTCAAAGGGAAATACCCATGTGAGATCTGTCACAAAAATTTGTATCTTGCCTATAGATGATAATGCTAATTGATATTTAATTTCCTAGCGTAAGGTAATTACCTAAAACTTGTTACCTAAAACCCTAAAACACTATTATATAACAGTAAAACTAATTTAATTTAATGGCCTAAGGTAGTCATAACATTTTGTTCTATAATGTTAATTAAAACTAATTTAATTTAATGGCCTAAGGTAGCCATAACATTTTGTTCTATAATGTTAATTAAAACTAATTTAATTTAATGGCCTAAGGTAGCCATAACATTTTGTTCTACAATGTTAATTAAAACTGATTTAATTTAATGGCCTAAGGTAGCCATAACATTTTTTTTTTCTATAATGTTAATTAAAATTAACTTCTTAGCTTAAGGTAGCTAGAATATTTATTTATATTCATCCTCTTGTTTCCTTTCGTGGGGCCGGAGCATGTTGGAATCCCAACACTAAATTACTATCGACTAATAGTTGATTGAGGACGTTCACAGCACTAGCGCGTCACTAAGCGCATTGTCGCGTTTTTATTACAAGTAGTAGCAATCTAGCCACCGTGCGGGTCACCACGAATTGAAGCTCTGTAATATGTTTTCATTTAACGTTGTGTGACTTAACTACCGCATTAAAGTGTACTTAACTTCAAAGGTGCATTAATTTATTACAAGGCTCCTACTCCCCAACATCGTCATAGATTTTCGTAGAAAGACTTTTTAGGAATAAGTATTTTGATTACTTATACTTCTTGTAGCGCCTTCCCAGTTCGTTATTTTGATTATTAAGCTAGTAGCTAGCTAAAAGAGCATCGCGAGCGTGAGGCTTCTCTTTTAAAACAATTATTTTATCATGATGCGCGATAGCTTGGCGCCCATTTGTCATGCATGAGACTGTGAGTTCAATACCGGCAAGTACAAGTGCATCCTTCTATTTTTATCTTAGACATTACTGACATCGGTAAAGGTAAACATCGTGAGAAAACCTGGACTTGTAATAAATGTTATCGTCAATCCGCCCTAAGCTATCGTGGTGATCAATGCCTTCTCTGTAATGAAAAGAAGCCTTTGCTCTGCAGTGGAACAATTTTATTAAGCTGGTATTTTATAGTATTACACCGACCACTAAGCAGATAAAATGTTAAATACAAGAATAGGCACCCTCGGTACAAACGAAGTAAAAAGAACAACAATTGTATGTAACAACGATAATTTTTAGTACAAACTTTAGTTTCGCAACAGCGCCCCTAACATTTACAACTAGTTTAAACTGGCTTGGACCGGTGTGCGCTGCAACTTTAAGCGGGAACGCTATTTACACATTTTGTCGGCAGCTAGCGGGGTGGGGATAGTTGTAATCATGTTTCTTGTTTCACTATCCAGCTGGTCTATTCTGTTAAAGTCAAAGACCTTTTTAGGTGAAGTGAGTTTGAGCTGCTGTCATTCCACCTCCTAGGGTATGGCAAATCACGTAAAGGTCACAAGCAGTGGCGTAGCTTACTCTAGATGGACCCTGTATAGATATAAACCCATAAATACTAGGAGACCATGATAAAGAGGTAACCACAATAAAAACTCAAATAATCAGGAGTATAAAACGTGACACGTAGCAAAATGAAAATAAAATACTCAGTTAAAACTTTAAAACAATTAGAAACAAGATCACCAGTTTCCAATTTTATTAAACAAGCTTTAATTGTGCTAACTTTCAAATCCGGACACAAATAAATTACATTTGATTTTTTTTTGTATTTTTATTTGTCAAGTTTATGATGTGGTATGATGATCGATGGCGTTTGCAAAAAGCCATTTAGGTACACCATGTATACGAGGAAATGTGAATACATCAGTCACTCGAAGTATGCGGCATAACTATCGTACTTAATGTGTATTCATTTTTTATCTGTCACTAGCGACCCGCCCTGGCAAAACTGCAACCAGTCTTATCGTGGTATAGGTATCGTGGTATAGGTATCGTGGTACCAAGTTACTGGGTTGTGGAGGTCAGATAAGCAGTAATTCCATGTTGAACACTGGTATCTATCAGCTGAATCCGGTTAGACTGGAAGACTCATTTGACTTTCTGCGAACTACGAGTATCTTGGGGTCGCCAACATAGTTTAGAGTTTTCCTAAGAAAGCGGAGCGTCTGCTGCCGTCACGTTTTTTTATGACATGCCGTCATATTGCCTTCGAAAATATTTGCTTTTGTGTTACATAATTACATTGTCATGCAATGTGCATATTATTTTGTAATAAAAATTTCAGCTCAATCGAAGACCAGGAAGTGGGTCAAACTTAACTTGTAAAATTAGATTCAGTTCCTATGCCCACTTTCCGGCTCTATCATTAGATCAGCTCTGTGGCATCATGCAAATTGCACATTTATGCAAAACTTCAGTTTAATTGAAAATTGGGAAGTGGCACCAATTTAACTTGTAAGATAAATGATGAGCCGGATAGGTGAAAGTAAATAAAGGCTTGTAATAATAGAAGGTAGGTTAGGTTTTCACAAAGCTAGGGCTGCAGGCAGAACCTTATTGCGGTTACCAAGGTGACATAAACAGACGGAGATGATAATGGAGTACATTGCGTGGAACTGACGTCAGTGCACCCAACAGGTGTATCGGGGCGCTTGACGTAGCGTTAATCCGTTCAGTGACGTGACCGACTTGCAAGACGCTAGCACGTAACGTACGTACAGTCATTAGATTTGTCTGTCTATTGTGCCTTTCTAGTGAAGAATTACGTAACTACGTAATAGAATCTACGCAATACTCAATTCTTTATTCTTCGACTTACATTTCGCTAGTTGATTTTACGAGGGGCAAGCAATAAAACCGCTTCAAATCCAGATTAACTAGTACTACTGAGAAATTCCAGCATCCCAGCAATTGCGCTAGTGCCTACTAAGACGACGAGGCAGCCATGCAAAGAACTGAAATTTTATCAAATAAAATTATAGGTACTTATACAAAAATAATTAAAAATACCCGGCACGTAACGTTACGTTCTCAACCAGTAGGTTGGGACGCCCCTCGGATGTCGACGACAGGCTACAGACAGGCGCAGGCTATCTAAAATACTCCAATGTTCACAATACAGCTTACATTTGATTTACCTTTAACAAAATATAGCGTACAATGTAGTCCAGAGTTCAAATTCCACTCACTAGAGGGAAAATGTTCATTGCAAAATTATTTATTTAGTTCAAAGTTCAAGCAATATTGCCCTTATTGCTTGAACTAAATAAATAATTTTAGATAGAAAAAAATATACATAAATATAATTATACAATACTTGTTTATAGGTAAACTAATCTTACTAAGTAGGTACTATATTATAAATGCGAAAGTTTGGATGGATGGATGTTTGCTACTCAATCACGCCAGAACGGCTGAATGAATCTGCATGAAATTTGTTACAGAGTTAGATGGTTACTTTCAACCCGGAAAAGTCTACGCTTCCTGCGGGCTAATACTATAGGTATCAATTATTGTGACGCAAACGAAGTCGCGGTCAGAAATAAGTATAAAATAAAAAAAAGCTTTGAATAAACTTAATCAACTTAATAAGTAAGTATTCTTGATAAATTAATTTTACAAGAAGTCTATATATAATTTCCGACCGTGAAAAAGTCAATCTTCAATGAAAACTAATGAAATATCAGTCAGCAGCTACCAGGTCGTCATAACTAACAGTCGTTAATTTAAAGTAGGGCTTACATCCGCGGTATAAAATTACACCCATTTATATCCATGGCCGTGTGAAATTGGATTGCTTTACTTAAATTGAAATCTCTTTGTTAGGGCCCCGCGAACGTGGACAAATAGTTTGTGGTTTTATTATGTGTTTTATTTGTATCCTTCAATGAAAGGGTTTTGTGGAAAGTTTGAACCCTTTTTACTTATTTAGTTTTGAGTGTAGTTGGAAGCCTGTTTGTAACGAAATAATTTCACAAGATGGTTTTCTTGTTCGGATAATGCCGTCTTATTGCCACTGAGTTTAGTCGAAAATATTCCTTGCAATTATGGTGACCCGCGTTATTATAGGTATACTTGCACAAGTCAGCGTGACACTAATCTTGTGCAAGTAATACTTAATCTAAGACTTAATCTTGTGCAAGTTCAAATTTGCTCAAGTGCAAATACTCCGTTACGTGTGTTTATCTTGCATTACAGTCATTATACAACCTGGTCTACTAAACACTAATGCCATACAATTACGTTTACGATTTCAATAAACCACTAAACCAATTATGACGAAATTTGGCACTGAAGGTCAACATAAGCCCCAAGAAAGGACAATGCTACTTTTTAAACGCGACTTTACTTTTTTCACTTTTTTATTCACGTGAACGAAATCGTGAATACCTCTTTTATAATGCGAAGTGTCGGAATGGGCAATCAGGCTCATTTTATAACGGTTACAATTACGCATTTGCCGCTTTTTCAATGAATTTTTACACAATTTCCACACTTTCCCCTAAGTAAGAATCACACGAATGTTTATGCCTTTCATTCTCATTAAAGTTAAAGAAGGAAATCGTAGCCTTAATTACAAAACTTTGGACCTTTGACATTTGTTACTCGGGTATTAATATTCACAAATCAAAGTGGGTCGAGTTCGCGAAGAACGCGATAACTTTAGACAGATTTAATTGACTTCAGCGAAACTCTTACAATCTTCTCTCTCTCTTTTTTGTAACGCTAACATACTTTGGAATACGTAAAATTGATTGCTAGGAAGTAGAACTGGATCTTTGTGAATTTCTTCGCGTGTACCAGTTGCAGAGTTATCTCTTTACTCCTAGTAAGTTTAATACGGACTCATGGGATACAATGGTAATGTAAGCACGTGTTGGCAACTAAATTAACTAAGTTAAGATTTTTGTGCAAATGGGAGGGGGGGGGGGGAGATCTTAGCGATGTTTCTGCCTAGTACTTGCTCCATATTTTGTTCTTTATTTATTAGCTACTTTTTGCCCGCGATTTCGTTTGCGTAGATTTAATAATTAAGCCAAATGTGTGTAGCCAATAATTATTCCATGGTAACCGTACTGTTTTCCGGGATAAAAAG
Source organism: Hoplodrina blanda (assembly GCA_949316365.1). Classification (NCBI taxonomy): domain Eukaryota; kingdom Metazoa; phylum Arthropoda; class Insecta; order Lepidoptera; family Noctuidae; genus Hoplodrina; species Hoplodrina blanda. The sequence goes on along the minus strand of OX438587.1, from coordinate 15,560,954 downwards.
TGTGACTGCCATATTCCATCCAGATCTGTTTAGCCGTTCTGGGGCGTGTGTGTGAGTAACAAACATTCGTCCATAAAACTATCGCATTTAGTAGTCACTAGGGTACTATAAAAGAATAGAGGGTAATCCGATCCTATTTACAATTCAGAACCTATTCAGAATTGCGTTTACAAACACAATCAACGCGGCAGTGTCAATATGAACAGATGAGTTGAATTTACACAGTTCATTCCCAATGTTTTAATACCCAAACGATTACCAACCTAATCTAAAATTGTTATCACTTGATCTGAAATGAAACGTTCAACACAAAACGAATGTATTATTTTTATTGACGCCATTGGATTGATTGAAATTTAAACTGACACTCTTTTATATTCATGTGGTCTTGGTTATCATGAGAAGTTTTAATTAAATTAGAATAATTAATTTCATTGACGTGAGGCAGAATTTAAAATCCTTTTAGGATTATAACACAGTAAAATAAAGCTACTTAGCGTCAAACTAAAAGTTAATAAATAAAAATTGCGTTTAAAAACCAACTCGACGAATTACTTGCCTAGAAATTCCCCAATGCTCGCTACCACTGAAACTTTTTATTTATTCATATTCTACATTATTATAAAGTAGAAACTTGGTGAAAATGTTAACCCTCTTCTGTGTAAAGGACTGTTTGCCTCGTACGTAATTAAGTCACTTAATTAAAAACTGAATATTATTTTCTTGTAAGTTTCTGTTTATTTCGTGTTATTACGAACCTTATGGTGAATGAGAAATAATAATATTTTTTACAGATATTTATTTAATATTTTGTAGTACCAGAAAATAGCATCATACATTAATTATCTGGTGTAGAGGTAAAAAAATTAAATTAAAATTATTTAATGACTCGTAAATCTGAAGATATTTCGTCAGTTTTTGACTCACTCTCCAATATGAATGACGACAATGACGAAACAAGTTGAAATAAAAAAAAAATGGCACGATAATTAAAAAAAAACACATAAAAGCTTAAATTAATTATTCTCTCTTCTGGAATTTAACCCAAGTCCCATCCACAGCCTTGATGTTAAAGTTATGAGGCTTCAACTTAATTGGATCCATAGTCTTCTCAGTCTTCACGATGGTGAAGTTGACCATGATATGGAATATAAGGGTTTTGAGTTCCATGATTGCGAACCTCATTCCTGTGAAATGAACCGCCTGGTAAGTTATACATGCCTAGTACAATCAGATTTTAGAACACATTTATGTACTTGATGACTTACCGATGCATATTCTCGGGCCACCTCCGAAGGGTGAGAAGGTGCATGGTTTGATATTATGCTTGTTCTCATCAGAAAACCTCTCAGGATCGAACTTGTGTGGGTCGGGGAAGTAATGCGGATCTATGTGGAGGCAGTTCACCATGTTGTAGACAATATCTCCGGGTTTCAACTACCAACAGATGTTAACAATTTATTTAAAGTTACTAACTAGGAAGGCATCACTCATGATATCTGGTTTATCTTACAGTGTAAGGCTTTCCTCCCTCACGCGGTGGCGGCAACTCATACGTCTTCACACAGGACCTGTCCATGAATATAGCTGGACTCCATTTCCTCAGGGTTTCTAAAAGTAAGAAAATACTTTTAATCAGATGTCATTTTAGACCTTAGATTATAGAGAGTATTTTTAATTGGCAACGGAAAGTCCCTTACTTTTTTTTTTAAACTAAACTGTGTTCATAAACTATGATAATTGGAAACTACTAAGTTTCTTATAAAATATTATTTAGCTTTTTGTATTGGTCTCTACTTCGTATAAAAATGAGAAAGAAAAAACAGACTATGGTTTTAGAATAATTCTAGTGAAAACTTAATACCGTTATTTTCGGTGGCAAAGAAGAGTGCATTTTTGCAGATATTGGAACTGACCAGAGTACACCACTATATTAATTTAAGCCTTAAATTAAACCTTATAAATGGTAATTTCCGATCTATAGTAGGTACTTATGTAAAGTGACCTACCATTTATAACACAGTCTAAATATTTAAGTTCGCTCAGACTATCGAACGAGAATTCCTTGTTCTCTTTCGATTGCCTGCACTCCTGGTACAATTTCTCTTGGATTTCGGGGTTTATAGCAAGCTCGTGGATGATCATCACTAGAACAGATGCTGAAGTGTCGAAGCCAGCAGCGAAGAATATAAACACTTGCCCAGTCAACTCGTCTGGAGACCATTCTGCAAAGGGTAACAGGGATTAATGTTATGACTCACTGCCATTACCGGTGATTAGCTCTAAAGACTTGTAATTTTTTTTGTGTCTTTGAAATTAATAAATAGTTAATCAATTGAGTTGGCAAATAAGTGACGTCACAGTTCGATATTGTTATACGAAATCTATGGAAGAATCGCGTTTTGACAGGTCATAAAAAGTACGTCAATTGATTGTGGTATCAACTACACAATTGTTTTATAGTTGTATGTTTTTATCTGTCTTACTGTGTATTGATCTGTCTGTGCTAATGGATCACGTTACTTGTAATAAACTGACCTCCCTTAGCCTCCATGAGCAGTTGAATCATATCAGGTCGCTCCACGTGCTCCTTCTTCCTATACTCTATGGTAGATGCCACAAGATTCCTGAAGAAATTGTACGTCGTCTCGGGGAATAAACGTAAACGTAATTTCTATGAGAAAAAAAAAACTAAATTAGTAATGAGTAAGGATCGAGTCTGAAACGATTTACCAACAGTCGATTGGTCCATGAACTATTGGCCAACAGAATCTTTAAACCATGAACTTTTCATCCAAATAACTTTTCACCCACGAACGTTTCGCCAACATGATTTTTCGTCAGTGAATGTTTAGCCAACAGAATGTTTTGACCATTAACTTTTCATCCAAATCACATTTGGCCCATGCACTGTTCCCCAACAGAACGGTACGTCAGTGATTGTTTAACCAACAGCATCTCTTTTTTTCCCCATGAACTTGTTGGAAAAGTTATATTTCAACCATTCCATTACTTCCCGAATACAATATCCACTAATTTGTTTAATAATGCTGCTTAGTTTATATTTCGTTATATTATTAGGTTAGGGTAGGGTACGGTAGGGTAGGGGTTGTGGTAGGGTTTAGGGTAGGGTAGGGGTGGGGTAGGGGTAGCGTAGGGGTAGGGGTACGGTAGGGTAGGGGTAGGTATTGGTAGGGTAGTGTAGGGTTTGGGTAGGGTAGGGATAGGGGTAGAATACTACGCGAACGAAGTCGCGGCGGGTCAACTAGTATAATATAATAATAATATCAAGGTAAATAAACTAAGGTGTATCTAATCCTGGTGTAGCTATATATAGCTTCCATTGGATTTTTTTAAGAGATTCCGGAGTCCAATCATGAAAGCCATTATACCCAATTTATTAAGCCCACACTGGCCCACTGTTGGAAAAACTTAACAAGCACTTACCTTAGTTAATTCTGGTAATATAGTAACCAAAATTAATAACATTCTTTGTTTAAGGTTGAAATCGAAAATGTGGTTGCCAATTTTATAGAACTCGTTGTCTCGGTCCTCTAAGGAGTTGATCTTGAGTCCGAACCCTGCTGATGCGATGACGTCATTGGTGTACCGACGCATCAGGTCGTCTACTTCAATGTTTTCAGATTGATGATCTGGAAACGTAGACCATTTGCTATACAAATAGGGTGAAAAATGTATGTGGTTTAGAATCTCTCTCCATTTACAATGTCGGGTCGGAATTAAATTTGAAAAATGATTATGTACCTATCAATACAAAGGTCAAATTCTATACTGACACTTTCATAGGTTAAAGGTTCTAATATCCATCTCTCCCGGAGGTCTGTGCGCTTAGTACCTACAATTCTATTAGAAGTTTTTTTTGGAAATTTTTCCTTCACCAATGTCAATGCATGATGTCCGAGATAAACTTAGAAAGTACATATCAATATTGAAATGTCACTTTGGTACTTTACCGGTATCGAACCTATTACCTATACCTATACCTTCGTAAAATCACTAACTTTTATACTCCAGATATTATTTTTTCTACCTTGTACCTAACTAGCTACTATAGGTAGATAGGGGAGCGTGGGGCTAGTTGTAGCAGGGGTAAGTAGTAACAGCTTAATTACTCAGCAGGTTTCGAATATTTTGTTTTAAATTGACACTTAATCTACTCCTTATGACGAGGCCTACGACATAAGCACAGCCAGGGTGGCTCAGACGAGCGCAGAGAGTAGTTATGAGCAGACCCATGATTTTTGCTAAGTAACGTAAAAAAATTAAATTCCTAAAGTTTGATTCTAAATAACTGCAATGTCTTAATAAAATCTGCATCGTTTGATTTGTATAGTCAATATATTAGGGTATCTTATATAATTACTTTTATTTGACAATAATATAAACTTTTTTTTTAATAATTAAAAATGTTCAATAATTTGGCATGGGGCTTGTTGTAACGAAATTTCGGGGCACGTTGTAACTAGTTACAACTTGCCCCTTCGTGTTTTTATATGAGCATTTTGTCGTTATATACACAATCGATTGAATAGAAAATGAACCAAAAAAGAAAACATTGATAAAGTGCACAAAAAGGTTTTCAACGACGGATCAGAGTGAGTGGTTTTGTTTAATTAGTGGAAAAGAAAACAGCAGATGACGGAGAAGCCTGGGGTCACCAGTTAAATGTGTTAAAGATGCTCCTGTATCTGCTGTGTATGCTCGTTTGTGAGAACTGTGATTCTGATGAAGACTGAATTTGCATTTAATATCAAGCTAGACTAGTTTGTCACGTTGATTGTGATAATTAAGTTTCAAAACTGATTAAGGATGATTTTTAACTAGTAAAAGTTTAGGGTTAATGATGATTTAGGTAAAATAAAAAAAAAGCAAGATTAATGACCAAAAATTAATATAATAAGCTTCAGAAATGATTTTGACTGTTGATAGAAATGTTATAACTTTGTTTATAAGACTAAATCGATACTGTACGACTAGAAAGATCTCTAAATGTTAATAAAGAAACAATGTTAACCTTATTAGTTTGTAATAAATACGTTATAAGTAATATTTCTCATATTCATTCACAAAAAAGCCTGAAAACCATATAAATATGTTGTTTTATTATTTTGTTACTACTTGCTCCACGCCTGTTACAACTAGCCCCAACTACGGGGTAAGTTGTAACATGCTACTTCTTTCAAAAAAAGTCATTTTATACAGATTTCTTATTTTAATGTAAGCCCAGTTATCATTCTAATCGATACCTGAATAGATGCCCTTTCATTTAAAACTGCTTTATCATGAAAACACTCAATTTTTTGAGATCCCCATCGAAAAAACTAAAAATTGTTACAACAAGCCCCCCGCTCCCCTATAATACATTCATACATACCATGAAGGTACTCAATAATGTTGTTAGAATTCTCCAAAATTAACGGCAGCATCATTTTCATCTTGGAGCCAGTGAATGCGGGACTTAAATTGGCCCTCATCTCTCGCCATCTGTCACCTGAAATAACACACATTTTTGTCTGTAATAGAAAAAAAAATACTACACATACCTATACTTTAATTATGGTCCAATTGTGATTTAAATGATGACTACATTTTTGTTCCGCGACTAGAATGGAAATGTCGATTCTTGTATTAAAAAATTAGCCTGTCCTTTCTTGAGATTCAAGCGTAGTCTGTGCCAAATTTCATCAAAATCCGTTCAATAGTTTAACCGTGAAAGAGTAATAAACAAGGTCATTTTCGCATTTATCATCTTAGTATGAAAATGGTCCAAGATCTCGGAGTCAACAGACCTACGGCATTTCAGCATGGCTAATTTTGAGGATAGATAGAGAAATTACATTGTACTACAAGTACGCATAACGATGTAATTTCTCTATCTATCTTCAACTTTTTTTGCTTCTTAGCTGTTCTTTAGCTTGAATGCTGGGCCTATTTTCCAGTTTTCAGGTTTTAAAAGTCCTAGGTAAGGGTCTAAGTAAGATTCAAGTGACGGCTGGTATAAATTCATATTTCTGTATATATTTTAAACTTTACAAAAAAAAAAACCAATTTAACTTAAACTCTGTAATTATTTTCCAAGGTTTACAGAATCAGAATACGATATTATTTCGGCATAATATTATAATTCGACGTTCAACAGAATATAATTTCGGTTACGAAAATTACTTAATAATTTTATTCACAAAGTAAAGCCTTTAAATATCTAATTCGTCGAAATGAGAAACGTGATACAACGTGTTTTAAAAATGCCTTAGAACTTAGGTTTTGATGTACCTAAATGTAAGGACTATTAAAAAAAAATGTTGTTAACGGATTTATTTATTTATTATTTATTTAAACTTTATGCAACTAAAAGGTACAAAGGTGGACTTAAGGTAGGGACAAACTGAGCCCACGTATGCAACGTATGCGACGCATTATGACATCTAAACTTTTAAAATTGTATGAAAACAGTATGAAAACAGATGACTTAGAAACACACTTGTCATACGCAACGCTGTGACACGTGTCCCACGCAACGTAAGATCTGACGATCCAGATCGGCGTGGGCAGGTGGAGGGGATAATCATACGCTATGCCACGCGTAAGACCAGTGTGTTTCTAGAGCTTACGGTCGCAGCGCGTCAGACACGAATTGGACGTAGCGGCAAGCGGGTTGTACCTACGCTTAAAATGGGAGACGAACAACTTATTGATTTGGTTAGGCGATATGAAGCCATTTATAATATTAAATCTACAGAATATCGCGATTCTACATTACGCAATGCAGCATGGGAAGAGATAGCAATATCATGAACCCAATATCTTCTCTTCTTAACTTTTTTTGTTTTTCTGGCGCGGAAATATACATTTAAAAATAACAAACGTCCTCAAATTCACTCTCAGAATCAGAAAACATTGTACACCTGAAGAAATTACAACAGCGTCTGATTTCAATATGCGTTGCATACGCGGGACAAGTGTGCACACTAACTCTCCGACGTTGCGTCGCATACGTTGCGTGTGTAGACTCAGTTTGTCCTTACCTTTAATGCCTTAAATTGCCTTAATGATTAGAGTTATAACAATGTATTACTTTACTCAACCTCCCCCCCCTTCCAAAACTGTTTAAAACAGATTACGGGACAATTTTTTCGCCCTCTATTCAAAATGATACCGGACACAATCAACTCATACGGCCGCAATTTATGACACACTTGACATTGACGCAGCTTGTGACATAATGAACAAATTGGAGGGGAGCTACAGTAACGCGATCATACAGACAGTGCATGCGCACCTATATGGGTCAAAGTTAGGTGTGAAAATGTGTAGTTATATATTATAATTTATGCATTTGCTTCTTCTTTTTTTTAGTCGATGGTTTTAGAGAATACTTATTTTCTTTCTTTCTTAGAGTTCTTTGGGGCCCAGTAAGGTGGCCACGTTTATCGCGACATCAGTGGTGTTTTTAATATCCCTTAAAGTGCAGGTATAGCGACACTTTGGGCACTGTACTAAGTGGGCTGGAACAGGGCTCAAGCTTAATTTATTTTATGGTTTTGCGTAACCCGCCTTTGTCTGCGTATATAGACTTTAGAATGGAGCCAAAATTATAAATTATCTATGAATCATAATGTATAGAAGTAGGCTTGATGTGTAGGTATTATTTCAATACATCATTTGTTATGAAATCAGAATTATTGTAGTTTATTTGTGTGATTGTGAGGAAAATGAATTTGAAATAAACTAATTAGTATTGTTGTTTCTAGTAAAGAAAAGTAATATTGCTAGTTGTGGTAATTCCGTGTAAACTTTGGGGTAAAACAAAAAAATTAAGATTATGTTGCATTAAAGGCATGCCGTATTATTTGCTTTTGTTGTAGTTAGGGCACGTTCAAAATATACACATCAAAAGTGTCTAGGGATCAACATCCCTAACATTGATTAGGGATGTTGATCCCTAGACACTTTTGATGTGTGTAGTTTAAAAACAAGTTACCCTTCATCAGCAGCAGACTGCCAGCAAACAGAGGATCCAACTCTTCGCTGAAGAACTCCCGGTGATCAGTGAAGTGGTCGAAGTCCTTCACGGTGATGGTCTTGATCAGGTCAGGATCCCGGATCAGGAGTACGGGCATCGTGAACTCCAAAAAACCAACGTATCTGGAAATTGTATAATTAATTTAATTAAAAAAAAAGGCGCAGTGACCGACAGCCTAGAGTAGGGGTTCCTAACTTATTCATGACGCGCCCCTGTAACACCTAGAAAAAAATATATTTAAAAACAAGGTTTTATTACTAAGCTTATATGTATAAAAGCGTGTTACACCTTTATTGCTCCTGATGTCCTAATGTACCACGTTTTTTTTTAACTTTTTAGTATTCATGATGTAGGATTTACTAAGGCTTAATTAAGACAAATCAAACGATCCCAAACTCGATGGGGTTGTGTCGTTTTATTAGAGAGTTCCTATGGCCAAATTCAAGGTCCATCATCAGATTAGCTCTATGTCATAATAATATTGAATTGTCCTCCGATTTACACATGCATGCAAAATTTCAGCTCAATTGGAAACCAGGAAGTGAATGAAATTTAACTTGCAAGATTTGATGACAAACACACAAAAAGCGGGACAGTGCCAATAAATGTATTTTCTCTTTTTCTTTATGATTACCTAATGTTTAAAAATGTGTTCATTTGTAATCTGAGTGTATTGTTAGAAAAATTTTTAGGGATATAATTTCGTTACACTAACAATTTATGTACGTTCTTTTGTATACCGTATGTGAAACAAATAAATGTTTAAAAAAAAGAAAAAGAAAGAAAGAAATAAATGTTTTGACTTTTGACTTTGATTTTAAGAATCACTTGTTTCAATATTGGATAATTGATGGTCATCATAGTGTATAAAATCCCTTAAGCAAATTAAATGTTGTTCAATTTTTTTTTATATTTAAATTGTTTTATATGGAAAGCAATGCTGACGTCAAAAGTGAAATAACAAGCTTTAGAAAAATTTAATTATTATTAGAGATAAAAATATCCAGCTTCCGTATTTTTATGTCCACCAAACTTGGAAAGTAAGTATTCGATGACTTGGAGTTTTACACAACATTGCATTTGAACAGAAGAGTCCTTTAATACTTTTTTTATCAAACTGAGCCACGAAGCGTGGTCGGATTTAGCTACTAGCTAAATCCTGTAATAAAAAGTTTCAATAAAAAAAAAAATCTTTCGCCATTGATCTAAAATAAGTTACTCACTTTTCATCCGGGAACGCATCATGTACAGCTTGCATTTCATCCAGAAAATGTTTTTTCTGGAACGTTGTGTTATACATATTGCCAAAAAACGGCACGCCCGGAATATATTTCAAGCCTCGATCCTTGAAAAAGTTGTTTACTCGTTTAAAAGTATAGATGTAGTACCCTACCAGGACAGTTACTAAAAATATCAATATTTCGAGTATCATGTTGACATGTGCCGCGCGCCGGGAGCAGACTGAGATTGTAACGGCTGTGACTGCGCAGGGGCATACAGAAAGGAAATAGAGGCATTATATCGTGACATAGACCGTTAGTTAATGTATTATTTATATAAATATGAAAAATCTGAAGAGAGTTTTAGTTTGTTTAAACGTGCTAATATCTGGAACTGCTAGTCGGATTCAAGAAAATCATTTTGTATATGATAGCCAGATTCATGACCACGAACCAAGGGAGTGAAGCAGTAACCACAAACGTAACTAAACGCAGTTGAAACCGCGGGGTATTAGCTAGATATCAAATCTGCCTTGTTGGTGTAGTGGTCGCAAGGCGCGACTGCTGAGCATGAGGTCTTGGGTTCGATTCCCAGGTCGGGCAACGTGTTATTGGGTTTTACCATCAGGAATTTCTCAGTAGCAGCCTCGGTGTGTGGATTTGGGCCCAGTTGATGGCAACAGGCTCGCCCCCTATTACATGGGACTTAAACATAACTGGCGAAATGTGGGTGTACTGGGTATACGTCTGCCTAACCCTTCGGGAATTTCAGGCGTGATGTTATGTATCAAATCTAAAACTAAAAATAGGTCTATCACCCCATAAGTACTATTTCATCAATTGGGCCAATGGCAATAATATCTTCAATTGATAAAGTAGCTACAATTTCAAGGGGCAACTCGTCGAAGTAATAGAAGTTGCGACCGTATTCATTAAACATAGGTTACATTTTTGATTGGCAGTCATAATGAAGATAAAAGTACTGTTTATACCTATAGTGATAATAAGGGCAATGCTCGTGATATAATAATAATAATAGAATGTTGTAAACAAGTTTTGTGATAACAACAGGCTAGTACGAGTGTTCGATTCGAGTCGATTTTAGAATTGGAAATAGCTATGACTATAGTCAAAGATCCCAGAGTCGCTAGACTTACGTAAATTTGATATGGCTGAAATTTGAGAATATGAAGAGGACTTGCTGGGTTCAATGCTGGGCCCTTTTTCAGGTATAACGTAAAAAAACCACACCATCACACCTGAAAGCATCAGTTGTGATGGTGTTAAAAAGATAAGAGATAATGTAATCATTATTGACAAAAATTGTACAGTAGCGGTCATAAGTGGAGTAGCAATATACAAAGCAATTCGAGCGACACTTTGGTTAAACTTACGACCTTTCGACGTCGTGTGCGAATTTTGAGGTGTACGTAGGTACTGTGTTATTGTTCAAAAGTGCCTTATGATGGCCTAATTAAATAAATGATTTGACTTTGACTTTAACTTTGAATACATCACTTATACACACAGATGTAGGTATGGCCTGTACCCCGTGTTTACAGCAATTCAAACCTTAGCGTGCTACTGCACTGATGACCGCTACTGTACATTCATTTTTATGAATTCCCTATTTCCTGCGCTTATGCTTATGCGATTTTATGGCCCACAGAATGTGGCAATGATGAATAATAGTTTTTGATAATATTTTGTAGAACAAAATATATACAACCATCGAAACATGAGCTATTAAGCTACCTTACAGAATAAAGTTAGAACGTAAACTTTCAACATCTATCCATTCGCATGCAAAATGACGTAGGTCTGGTGACTTTAAGATCTTGGACCACATTTGTATTACTAGTCTTAAACAAAATAAAAGTTATGTGCGAAACGGGAAGGCATTTCCAATTTGGAAATCTATCGAATTTCCGTTATCCGTACGTTTGTGCTAGGCTCTTTGATATCTCCATGGATATTGCATTGTCATTGTTCATGTATGTAACATGTAGGTACTGTCTGACTGTCTGTTGTAAACAGGTTTTGTGATAACACATATTTACGCCACACTTAAGACGATCTAAATTGCATTGTCATTGTTGTTTTTTGTTATGTTTGGACTTCATCGTGCGTCTAGTGTTGATAAGCGCGACAACTGAACACGAGATCCTCCGGGGTTGCGGGACGTCCGGGGTTGCGGGACGTCTTAACAGGATACCGTGGCCCCGGAACGTTAAGGGCAACAGAAGGAACAGGGTGGTTTTTTAGTCAGTAAAAGTCTGACAGTCCCTTCCGCCCCACCCATGCAGGGCGGAAGGAAAAATTTGATGATTTTTACCACCTAAAAAAAAAAACAGGAGGTCCTGGACTCGATCTCTAGATCGGACTAAGTTTGATTTTTTTCTTAAAATAATCATTAAATATTATTATTATCATTAATTCATTTAATTCAGATAAAATAATCCATACATACAACAATACACAACATTAAAATAAAAAATCAAAATTACAATTACAATACAATATGGTAGCGAATGGGAAGATGACAGCATTTACCAATAATTCCAAGACATAACTTCTCTAAAGAAACACTTTATTTTAGCCCTGGAATCTTGATTAATTTTCAATTAACCGTAAAATTTGATTTTGAATTGCTTTCAAATTAATAAATAGTTAGTCAATTGAGTCTACTCAAAAGTGACGTCACAGTTATTTTTTGCCGTACAATATCTATGGGACAATCGCGTTTTGACAGGTCATAAAAAGTACGTCAATTGACTGTGGTGTCATCTACCCTATTGTTGGTGATCTATTCTATCTCACATCTCTCGATTTAACATGAATGATGTATGATGAATGTAACTTTAGTAATATTTTGTTTTATTTCGTTTATAAAGTGTCATGTTCGTTTTTCTCTATAGAAACCTATTGTTTAGACGAGCAGTATGCCTTGGCTTTTAGACTGATCGACTTCATGATAATTCTAAAATGCCTGTCAATGTCAAGTAAACGATTTGAGTTTGAATTTTGACTAATTCGAGAACTTCTGACTTAGTTCTGACTTTTTATTGTTTACTTTCTGTTCATTTCTTTATTTAATGTAAGAATTATAGTTTTGTATCGTAGATGCGTGAAATTAACATTCTAGTACAATTTTATACGTATTTTTTTTTTTTTTTTTTTTTTTTTTCTCCCTTAAGTCTAAACGGAAATGTCGTGCGGTGTCCCACAGGGATCGGTCTTGGGGCCGCTTCTGTGGGACATCGGATACGACTGGGTGCTGCGCGCCGACCTCCCTGACGGCGTCAGCGTGGTCTGCTACGCTGACGACACGCTTGTCCTGGCACAGGGAGAGTCGCACCAGGCGGCGGCCGACTTGGCGACGCGAGGGGTTGCGACAGTCGTCGAGAGGATCCGGCAATTGGGACTCGAGGTGGCATTGCACAAGTCCGAGGCCATGTGCTTTCATGGCCTTCGGAACGCGCCACCGTCGGGTTCCCAAATAACGGTGGGAGGGGTCCACATCGGCGTCGAGACGACGATGAAGTATTTGGGTCTCGTCCTCGACAGCCGGTGGGGCTTCCAGGAGCATTTCAGACGTCTGGCTCCGCGTTTGGAAAGGGCTGGGGCTGCTTTTTGGCGGCTCCTGCCCAACCTCAGAGGACCAGGCGCCTCCTGCCGGAGGTTGTACGCCGGGGTCGTGCGGTCCATGGCCCTCTACGGGGCCCCTGTGTGGGCCCCCATCATCAGGCGGCGGCCACCAGCCAAGTTGGTCGCCTGCCAGAGGGTCATGGCCATCAGGATGATCCGGGGATACCGCACGGTCTCCGGCGAAGCGGCAAACCTCCTTGCCGGATTACCGCCGTGGGATCTGGAGGCTACAGTCCTCCAGCGCGTCTACGAGTGGCGCGTGGACGTGCAGCGCCGGGGCGAAACCCCGCTGCCGCGGCAAATCGCGGCACTGCGGATCGAGCTCCGGTGCGATCTCATGGCGGAATGGAAGATGCGACTGTCGCAACCTAAGTTCGGGCACGCTGCAATCGCGGCGGTAAGACCCCTCTTTGAGGAGTGGCTGGAGAGGCGCCACGGCGTCCTCACCTTCCGGCTGACGCAGGTCCTCACCGGACACGGTTGTTTCGGGAGGTTCCAGTGTCGGATTGCACGGGAGGAAACGCCTGGGTGTCACCACTGTGTGGACCGCCCGGAGGACACGGTGGAGCATACGGTGCAGGTCTGCCCCGCTTGGGCAGAGCACCGCCGTGTCCTCACGGAGGCGATAGGCGGCGGCGACCTCTCGCGCCCGGGCCTGGTTCAGGCCATGCTCCGGGGCGAGAGGGAATGGGATGCAGTCACCTCCTTCTGCGAAGCAGTAATGCTAGCGAAGGAGGAGGCGGGCCGCGTGAGGGAGAGAACATCCTCCACCTCACGCCCCAGCCGCCGCGGGAGACGCCCAGGGCGTCGGACGTCGAGAGACGACATCCGGCCACCGTAGGCGCGGGCTTGCGGACGGCGAGTAATGGGTAGCTCGCAGTCCGATCAAGGACCATGCCCGGGTCGACGGCGCGTTCTGTTCGCGCGCGCCTCAAAGAGCTGTCAGCACAGGGACGGGGCCCCAATAGGGGCCAAACGCCTGCCGGGGTTGCGGGACGTCTTAACGGGATACCGTGGCCCCGGAATGTAAAGGGCAACAGAAGGAACAGGGTGGTTTTTTAGTCAGTAAAAGTCTGACAGTCCCTTCCGCCCCACCCAGGGCGGAAGGAGTCATTTGATGATTTAAAGTCTAAACGGAATTAGCTGAAATTTGGTACACATATTGAAACAGATTTGTTTTCCATTATGTAATTTGCTTAAAGCCTATTGTAACATCTTGAACACATATGGAATGCAAATAAAAACTTGTAACTTGAAACTAGATATGTTTTAGCTATATCCAAGATTATTTGATTCCCATTTTATGTTCCCGTTAGAAACTTTAAGACTTTAGCCTAATTCTGAAGTTTTTGCGGTCGCAGTCACGGCCAGAAACTAGTCAATAAAAATATCATCAAATTAGATATAATATCATCAGGTTCATAAGTCAATGAGTTCGATTGACCTTCCAATTACGAGGTCACACTACTATAGGTATACCTACCACACGTTCCTACCTAAATACACGCTTTGATCTCCAATGAGTAGGTACAGATACAATTAGTTAATTAGTGTTGTACTAATTGTAGCCACGACAGACATAATAATTATATGGTTGTGATTGAATCTGATTTCGTGTTATTTGGAGTTGTTTAAAATCTATGTAAATTATTTTATTAGTTTATGCCGCTGGTAGATAAAAGTTTGAATACAAAATAATGCTGTTTTCATATTTCGATCCAATAGAAATGGTGCCTATTCAACCGACTTCAAAAAGGAGGAGGTTCTCCATTCGGTGGTATGTTTTTTTTTTCAATCCTCGGTATAAGAAGTCTCGCTTGATGAAGGCCAATTAATTTTAAGTCCGGGTTTCCTCACGATGTTTTCCTTTACCGATGTCAGTAATGTCCAAGATAAACTTAGAAAGTATTTTACTTTTATTTTATTTTATTATTTATTTTACTTTTCCCCATCCTAGGAATTTCTCCTGCATCGTGGGAAAACTTACAAACATTTCACATTTTCCATATGATAGATGGATAGATAAAACATTTATTCGGTGCACACAAAAGACACATCACAACACTAAAGTACAATCAATCAGCTATGGACTAGGACAAAGTAAGGTGTGTGTCTCAAGTTGCACCAAATGGGAGTCTAGCTCAGCACGTGCCAGGCAAATATACCTGACGCTGATATTCTGCTGAAACCCTGCAGTGGCCTCATCGAATTCGACTATGGTACCTATTATTCTGAAGGGATACGCAGACGAAGCCACGGGCAGACGAAGTCACGTCATCATACTATATAACAGGGATTTCCTTCTACTATTTACGTAAAATATTTGTTAGTTTAACTAACCGGAGCGGAGTTTACCCAGCTTCATTATACTCCACTGAACGGTTGTTTATACGGAGTTAGCAAGTTAAACCATGAAAGAGTAAGGCGGGGGCCCTTTGCGCAAGTTTCACCACAATGTATGTTGGGCCAACACTTGGTGGCATTATAATTCGACAATCATACACGCTGCGTGGTTGAAATTAGATTATATTATATTTTGTGTTGCTGCGGCTCAATAATAACCTACAACATAAAAGTTGAAAAAAAATCCTTTTAAAAAATGTCGACAATCATCGACAATTTTGACTATGGGACAATATACTAATATTATAAAGTTTGACAATTTGTTTGACCTCGCTAATCTCCGGATCTACTGGTCCAATTCTGAAAATTCTTTTGCTAGTAAGTAGGTATCAACATTACCAAAAATAATATTTAGATCTGCAAGGAAATTCACACAGACGAAGCGGCAGGAAAAACCTAGTTATACTATAAGATATGGTCACGGCCGGCACGGTGGTCGCCGTGTTGTGTACAGCAGTAATGTATGAACTGCAATGAGAGTTTTCACAAGGCACGGCGACCGTATGTGAAAAGGGTCTGATACTTTGAGAGTGTGTGTACATCGTCCTTTTCATAGAGCAATAGTACATAGTACTGTCTCCGTCTGCTAACAGTTTTAGGTACACTGATCTCCAAGAGACGTGTAATTTATGTTAGACAAAGTTTTCTAACAACGTAATCATTAAACTTCTACTAATTTATTCTTGGAACGGCAAGTGGCAGCTACGAAATAACTTTTGTGACAATTTACTTATAATTTCGGACGTCTAGCTCTTGTCATATATCTGAGATAGTTGGGCCCGCTTGCGCCAATCAGGGTTATCATACTAACCTCGAATTAGTTGCTAGCACCGGCTCATGTGTATGACATTTTGGTTTGTAAGTCGTTTGTGTAGATTTCAGAATTAATTATTTATTTTATTTATTTATTTAAGCAAAGTCTTAAATATTATCACGGCAACATCAGATCGGGATAAAAATGATCCTATGTGTAAACCGAGATCAATATTAATACCCATATAAGCCAAGCTAATTTCGTTCAGCCGTTAAAGCGTGAAAGACTAACAAATGTTTACCCATCCATCCATCTATACATTCATTCTCACAAATGTTCGCGTATAAAATAGTCATAGGAGTAAGATAGTAGAATAGGAAGTAGGATTTAACCTCGTGTTGGTTACTAAGTGTGAGTTAAGTTTCTGGTGCAAGTGGGCTGTAGACTGTCAAGTATTAATTAAAGATCTTGATTTGCTGAAATTGCTTTAATACAGATTACTCATATTTTTATTTTGTTTCATGACGTTCTCTATTAAATGTAACATTTTTTATACCTCTTGTTTTCTGAAAATCTTAAATTTTGATTCTAAACATTTATGTACTAAGTACCTACTTTTATCTAGGTATTCTGTAAATCGTAGTAATATTCTGACAACAATAAATAGTGGTTTACTTATAGGTACATCGAGAGTATACCTTCAATATTCCATTCATAATTTCTATAATGTCAAAATAGACATATGAGTTGAAGTTACGTCAGAACATTAAAAAGTGTGTAGCTCGCTAAGAAGTACATCAAAGTACTTACAATGTTTGTTTATTCTTTTATATCTTTCCTATACAATCATAAATATCACATGCATAATATCTAAGTCAAATAAAACGCGAAACAAACTTAGTTTTGTAGATTTAGTGACATTAAAACAATGCATGAACAACAGTCATAAATACGACATTAAAAGTTTAGCCAACTTTGTCGACACACAGACTCGTAGTGCCCAACAAAATATTTTGACAAGACTTCAAAAGTCGCTGACTTTGGAAGTCGAAGTCTTAAGTCTGGCCCATGGAGTGTTAAGAGTTTCTTGTTCTGTATTTAATTTGAAAGAATACCTAATGTTTCCGTTTGAGCAATATTGCTGAGAAATTATAATGTAAAATGGGGGAATTTAACCTCGGCATTATTTATGATTTTGGAAGATGGAACTTGAGCATTTGAGTTATTTATTTATCAAAGTTTTATTATAAGTAAAATTTATTTATTGTATAACTCACTAGCGATTCGCTTCGACTTCACACGGGTGCAATCGTCGATAAAAGCTTCCGGTGGCTTGACTTTTTCCGATACTTTCAACAATTTTTGTTATATTTGAACTAATTTACACAAAACTATGATGAATGATATACCTAAGCCATCTTCATGAATCATTCTATCTATTGGTGAAAACCGCAGTAGAATAGTGAAAGTAAGGAACTTAACAACGGTGACCTAACAGTAAAATATATGGCTAATTATAAGTTTTTCTGTTTAACCAGGTTATGTATAAAATATGCTAACAGACTTTTTACAAATATTCAAATTGAAATGATCAAGTTTTAAATCATCAAGAGTAAATTTCAAAAATATAGTAAAAAAAAGTTTATAATTATATTTTTTAATTGTAATTTAACCCTTTCTTTTCACTTCATTAATCATTTTACGTTATTGTTTTTTTCGCTTATTAAATGGAATTAAATATTTTAAATAAGATACCGCTATTAGGCTTAGTTTATTGAATGCATATTTCTGCAAAAGATCCGATGCAAAAAAAAACAACTTTACGGTTTTTTTAGATAATATCGCTTTTGAGAGGTTCCGCTTTGAACTTTGCACTGCAGTATAGCCAACAACTGTCACAGTTTTCAATCCCGCGTCCATGTCAAGGCAGCTTCATTCATTTTGTAAATCACAACTGAGCCATTTTATACGAGTTTACGACGCTTTGGAAGCCGGCTCAGTGCTGCTAATAAAATCGATGGGATGACGTTGTAACTCTTATAGAGAAGAAAAAGTAGGGCGGGAGATAGGAGGAAAGATTTGTAATAGCGTAACAATGTAAGGTTGCTTCAAAGACTCTTTTGTATGACGTGAAAGACGGGTTACATTGCAATAAATTAGTTTCTCCTGTATTTTTGAAATTTACCCGTAAGTTTACGTAAGGTTTAAGGGTTTACATACATACACTCACGCCTTTTTCCCATGGGGGTAGGCAGAAACCACAGAACGCCACCTGCTACGATCCTTACATACTCCTTTCGCCTCATCTACGTTCATACATCTCGTCATACAAGCACGCCGGTTACGAGTACTCCGCATCTGACCTTTCTGAAGAACCTCACCAATAAGGTCAGTGTAGGTCTTCCTAGGGCGACCCCTCCCTGCGTTACCACTCACCTCTGCCATATCCATACCTTTCTGTTAATCGTCTTTCACTCATAAGGTTAAAGGGTTTATCATATACACATCAAAAGTGTCTAGGGATCAACATCCCTAACATTGATTAGGGATGTTGATCCCTAGACACTTTTGATGTGTGTAGTTTTACACATATTATTGCACTAAGATCACCGCCTTTCAAATGGCTCAGTTACGACCTAAAGGCCTATGTAAGTTAACTCATTAAATAAGTGAAAAAAAAATTACGTAAAATTAAGAAAACTATATTTACCAAACTTTCTCGGAAGTAGATTTTTGTTTTCCTCTTCTGCGTTTAGCACGTAGTTTATTGTAACTAATTTTAACTAGGATTAGGTTGGAATTTGGATAACTATTTGTTTAATAGCTTCTGCCCGCGACTTCGCGCCAAAGTTAATATTATTATCAAACGAGAATCGTACATTTTTCGGGATTGAAAAGTAGCCTATGTGCTATTCCAGATAATAATATATCTCTGTGACAAATTGCATCTACATCCGTTCAGCCATTTTGGTGTGAATTAGTAACAAATATATTTCCGAACTGTCTACCGAACTTTCACGGGTTTTTTTTTATTTCCGAGGAACCATAATACTTTTCCTAAAATATAAGTAGCCTTAGTGCAAATCCCGTCAAAATGCCTCCAGCCGTTTCGGAGAGTAGCCGGAATAAATAAACAAAAATAAAAAAAATTGTGCAAACTCTTTGTATCTTTATATTAATTTGTAAAAAGCTGTTTACAAATAGACATTTTAATTTTATTTATTTGTAAACATTTTAAGAAAATTAGCGTTTATTTACATTGAAACACAAAATACTCTAACAACAGATAAAAGCCTCCACACAGCCTGAAAGGTTATTATTGCCCAACCGTTAAGCACCGCGTTTTATCGAAAAGTCAAGTTGAAAAAAATATTTTTAATGAAAAGTAAAACAAAAACGGATAATTCAGGCAGAGAGGCGTGCAAACGACAAAACATTCGCTCATCATAATAGAGTAATGGAAGGGTAACGTGGGGAAAAGTGGGACACAACCGCATTGCTGTTTATGATCATGCATTAGAGCTGAATTACGCTAGATTCATTTTTGTTTCAATTATTTTAGGGGGCAATTCTACTAACTTTTAAGAAATATTTTGTAGGAATTGTCTTTAGATATTAATTGCAGATATAAAAAAGCATTTTGAATTATTATTATTTTAGGCAGCTTCAATTAGCAGCTCCCGTTATAATCTTTAGATAAAATAAAAAAAAAACCGGAGTTAAAACGCTTTTTACAAAGAATACTTAGAAATCGCATTACATTACCCACAAACTCTTTTAAGAAATTGTTTTCAACTCATACTTTAGTTAAATTACTTAGAGTACTTTAGTCTAATTATAATCATTTCATTAATAAAAAAAAAATGGACTTTGTATGAGATATCCTACCGCACAAACGCTCGTATATACAATATTTTTATTCAACTTCAATCTGAATTCGTAATTAACCAAAACAGTCAACTTATAAATAATAATAAAATAAAAGGGTAGGTTTACCTACATTTTATAAAAAAAGGAAAGGGTAAAACTCATAGGACAACAAAAAAACTCGACCACATCGCTATCAATGGGGCAAGTGCCCAAAAAGCTGGCAGCATTGCCACGTTGTATAGAAATGCTGTTTTTTTTGCAATGTATTTTTATAAATTGAATGAATTTTAAGGGAAAGCTCAAACTTGATTTCAAATTAAACAAAGACGAAGGCCCTTAATCTAAGTACACACATAACTAAAGACAGTCACTAAATGAACGGAAAATAAATTACAAAGCAGAGACAGCCGGAAAAATCCATTATTTTACACTTATCTTGATAACATGGCATTAAATCTGTTCGATTGAGATCTTTTCAAGACATAATTTTCTCTTTGGAAATTGGTAGATAGCAGAGACAAGCTTTTGTGTAGTTAAGATATATTTTAGAGCTGGCAATAAATTTTATTGTGACTTTTAGAGGACCGGGAGGGGGTTAATTGCCATGATATTAAGAATTTATCGGTTAATTCTTTTTTTTGTAATATAGTTTTTAATCCCCAAAGCAAAAACGACGGGGTGTTATAAGTTTGACGCATCTGTGTGTCTGTCTGTGGTATCGTACCTCTTGAACGGATGAAACGATTTTTGTTTTTTTTTTGTTTGGAAGGTTCTTTGCTATGTTTGATGAAAATCGGTCCAAGATGGCCATCGTCGGGGGTTTTTTAAATTTTTAAATTTATTGTTTTACTCAAGAGCTCTTTTAACGTGGACGTCTTTTTTTATATTTTATAACTCTTGTATAACTTTTTGTTACTTTTTTTTACACGGTAGTAAAACAATCTGGTAGCCATTTACTTAAGTACTTATGCGTTTCAATTACAAAGATAATGAGTTTATAATAAAGCATAAATTACACTAAAACCGTAATATCCCACTTGTTAAATTTGACCTTTCAAGTAACAAACATTTAAAATTCTACAAAAATGATTACGTACAAAAATATACCTATATAAAAATCTCGTGTCAAGATGTTTGATTTGAGATGTTTAAAAATCGACATTTAAAGTCTATTTATCCCTATCTGTAACAAAATTAATTATTTTAATTGCAACAATATTCACATTCGTATACCAAAAATTCAAAACTAAATGAATAGATTTCTTGGTTGGTAGGTTTCAGAGTAGATCGTAAAATAAATCCATTTGATGATTTTTACCACCAAAAAAAAAACCAAAAAAAAATACCGCTAGGTTCGCTAGGCAAAATAATCACGCGGACGAAGCAACGGGCAGAAGCTAGTAAAATATTTAATATTAAAACAGTATCTAACGTTTTTGCATTAATCAGAACACCGCATAACCGACACACTAGCATAAAAAAACCCTGTAGGTGGGAAAAATGCAGGAAAAACTGTAAGTGGGGGACGCAGATGCGAGCCGACAATGTTTCGCCTGTCTCCCTCACACATAAGCAGTTTTGCATTGACTGAATGAGAAGGCAATCAACTTTTTGTATTAAAAAGTGGTTGTTAATTGCAGTTGCTTAGGTATTCTTTTTTGTACACTGTCTGGAACGTTCCGAGTGTGTGCTTAAAGAATATTGTGTTACTAGATTTTTGTTGTTTTATTTTTGTGTTTGTTCTATGGGAATAACGATTACTTTGGCTTTATTGTATGATACAATAACTGGCCATTTCTTCGTACTTCATACAAGGTACAATATTGTATTCTTGTCAAATTTCGTTTACATAAGATAAGCGCAGGCGCACAAAATGCCGACAGTGTACTAACGGGCCTGTGTGGGCCCGGGCCATAGATATTAAAGCGAGTTTTTTTTTTAGCCGGTTCAATTCCCGGTTTAGGCAAGCTTATCGAGAAACGAGCGAATGCAGTTTTGTTTCTTTTCAAAAATAAAATTTAAAAATAAAGGAATGCATGTTTCTTTTAAGTAAAATAATCTTACTTCAGGATTAAAAGTGATTTTCCTTCAGGCCCCATTGATTTTTTCCAGCCTGTATAATTGCAAAATTCGATTATTGTAATGACCATTAATGCAATGGCAGACGTGTACGGCATAATATAGCGTGTTATCTACATACTATATGCCATTCAATTACCGCCATTATGGCACTAATGACTTGTGCCAGCTATTGGAATACCGTAAAATATTATTACATCACCATCTAAATGTTAATGTTGCCATAATAATTTATGTATCTGGATTTTGCATTACATATGCATTAGGTAATTATTGATATTGAGTAGGTATTATAGAACAAATCTATACTAATATTAGCCCGGACACGCGTTGCTGTGTACAATAAAAAATATTGAGGTCAATAATTGATAAATTATACATAGTAATTCAAATTTCATTAAAAATGGTTAAGTAGTTTCGAAATTTACGGGATTTTTATATATATAAAGAAGATTTTATAGCTGAAAGGTTTGACTGTTTATTTTGTTTGAATGTTCTAATTTCTAGAATTACTCGTCTGCTACAGGCTATATATTTTTTCTTTAAATTAAGTCACCAATTCACGCGGTCGAATTCGCGGGAAAAAGAAAGCACAATATGTGGCCCCTCATTCCTTAAACCATAGCGTAGTTTCTTAAAAAGAAATTATGTAAACGATATAGGTACTAATATAAATCAAAATGCAGTCAACGCGTGCTGGCAGACTACACTGCTGTGGTGCGCGTATTGTCAAATTACTGCAAAAATAATGTACTGTTTTATACCACGTTATTTGGCGAGCGCTGAGCCCAGCTAGACTTTATTTTAATATATGAGCTCTCGCAGAAGTATAACATACGTCAGCTTAAGATGTAAGTACTGGAGCTTTACATTTTTATTTTGTACGAGTTATGTGGAAGGATGAGTCTTTTATTAATGAACAGGAAGCTTACAATTATTTTTTGTACGCCGTAGCTTCAAAAGACCTAGTTCACGTTAAAGTTTTGAAGATCTTTTTGTGAAACATAAAAATCTAATCTTCGAAAATGAAAATAAACCAAGCAATTTAGCATAATGTATTGACAAACAATGTAACAAATGACTCCTTTTTATTTCCACTCCAAAATTGTATTTTACAATTCCAAGAAAATGCCTACAGCGCAAACTTACCTACGCGTTTTGCTATAGTCTACAAAATCCCCATAGATCGCTTCAATAATGGCTAATGGATTGCTGCGATGGTCTTAAGGGGCTTTTACGCAGGTACTACATTCGCAATAAATATTCAACTTAGGCACCTCCATAAAAAATGATGAAGTTGGCATTCGTTTTTACGTTATCCACGAGAAGTATACTTTGTTTCGGAGCCAACAACACACGGCATTTATGCCACAAGCCAAATGTATCATTGTATGTGTTAAAATACGGTACAACTAATGGATGCAAGCTTTTGTAATATTTAGTGCGCTGACTCCAATTAGGCTTTATTATAAAATATGCGTTGGCATGTTGTGAGCACACATACTGCATAGTGCATGTCAGCTGTATTTGACAGATGGTTGAAAATATATAAATTAATTTTAACTACGTCTGGTGGGATCTGGTACACTTGCGCGAAAGACATTTCCGCGCAAGACACTTGCGCGAGTCCCTTTGCGCGCCAAGACACTTGCGCGAATGGACATTTGCGCGCCTAGACCTTTCCGCGAACAGACACTTGCGCGAATGGACATTTCCGCGCCAAGACACTTGCGCGACTCCCTTTGCGCGATAGGACACTTGCGCGACTGACAGTTCCGCGATAGACATTTGCGCGCCAACACTTGCGCGATAGATACTTCCGCGAATCCACTAGCGCGATAGCTGATATGCGCGAACTATATTTTTATTAAGCTTTAAATTTGACCCAGTTCCCAGTGTCCAATTGAGCTGAAATTTTACATACTGGTCCAGTCCTCATGACAATGCATGTTTATGATAAGCATGACGTGATGCTGCTGCCAGGATTGGCTCCAGACGAGGGAACTCCTCAACAGGTAAGAGTAGGGACATGAAATTTTACATACTGGTCCAGTCTCCATGACAATGCATGTTTATGATAAGCATGACGTGATGCTGCTGCCAGGATTGGCTCCAGACGAGGGAACTCCTCAACGGTTAACAGTAGGGACATGAAATTTTACATACTGGTCCAGTCTCCATGACAATGCATGTTTATGATAAGCATGACATGATGCTGCTGCCAGGATTGGCTCCAGACGAGGGAACTCCTCAACGGTTAACAGTAGGGACATGAAATTTTACATACTGGTCCAGTCTCCATGACAATGCATGTTTATGATAAGCATGACGTGATGCTGCTGCCAGGATTGTCTCCAGACGAGGGAACTCCTCAACGGTTAACAGTAGGGACATGAAATTATACATACTAGTCCAGTTCCAATGACAATGCATGTTTATGATAAGCATGACGTGATGCTTCTGCCAGGATTGGCTCCAGACGAGGGAACTCCTCAACGGTTAACAGTAGGGACATGAAATTTTACATACTGGTCCAGTCCCTATGACAATGCATGTTTATGATAAGCATGACGTGATGCTTCTGCCATGTAAAATCTAAAATTCCATGTCCCTACTGTTAACCGTTGAGGAGTTCCCTCGTCTGGAGCCAATCCTGGCAGCAGTATCACGTCATGCTTATCATAAACATGCATTGTCATGAGGACTGGACCAGTATGTAAAATTTCAGCTCAATCGGACACCGGGAACTGGGTCAAATTTAAAGCTTTTAATAATAAAAATATAGTTCGCGCATATCAGCATTCGCGCTAGTGGATTCGCGGAAGTATCTATCGCGCAAGTGTTGGCGCGCAAATGTCTATCGCGGAACTGTCAGTCGCGCAAGTGTCCAATCGCGCAAAGGTAGTCGCGCAAGTGTCTTGGCGCGGAAATGTCCATTCGCGCAAGTGTCTGTTCGCGGAAAGGTCTAGGCGCGCAAACGTCCATTCGCGCAAGTGTCCTGGCGCGCAAAGGGACTCGCGCAAGTGTCTTGCGCGCAAATGTCTTTCGCGCATGTGTCCTGATACCCGTCTGGTGTAGTGAATGAAATTTATTTTAACAAATTAGTTTTTCTTTTTATTTAGTTTATTTTACGTGGTTGAGATTATATAAACATACTTTACAAAGTTAAATCATTCGTTTATATCAGACCATGAAAAGGCACTTTTGAACGTACAAGAAAAAAAACTGAATCTAGTTGTCCTTTCCAAGAGGTAGTTTCGTATCGAAAAGAAACTCCATCTTCATTTTGTTGGCTATAATCTTCAGGGCTGGTATAGTACTGAAGAAATTATCGTACTAAATATGTACTGTTGACAACAGTAACTTTAGACTTCTAAAACATAATACAATCTTCCACGCGCAATATCATGCATCGAGTTTTATCAAACAAACAATTGAACCTAACAAAACGAACAATTTAAAAATCACCATATGTCACGAACAAATCACGAAACTGTACAATGTTATAGTTTACATGCACATTTGTAAAAAAGTTTACCAACGATTTTTCAACTTTTTTACCAATGCGATTCGTTGGTAATATGTCAAATATCGTGACAAATCGTTGTACAGGGACGATTTCAGATTTACGAGAACAGTTGGACGTGTAAATTATGTATGTTTATGTTTACAGTACATACAGGGTTTTTTTACAGTAACAATTTGCTTTGGCATTTCGTTATTTACATATGTAGCGTTTGTGAAATAAATTTTGGAATCAATAAAACATGGATTTGAGCTAGGAATGTTTGTTTTTATTTTCGTTAGTTTATTTACATTTGTTTATGTTACTTTTACGTAAAACGCCATCATCCAATTACCTACATTAGGTAAAGATAAAGTAAAAGTCAAAGCATTAATTTAAATTTGACTATAATAGGCGTTTTTGAATCGTCATGGTGTCGGTTACTTAGTCAGAATGATGAAGCTAGTTGATCGTTCCAAAACGGAGGTAGGTCTCTATGGAGAAGAACGAGCAAGAGACTCCGCAGACACTCTTTTCATTA
The DNA here is from genome assembly GCA_949316365.1 of Hoplodrina blanda. Taxonomy (NCBI): domain Eukaryota; kingdom Metazoa; phylum Arthropoda; class Insecta; order Lepidoptera; family Noctuidae; genus Hoplodrina; species Hoplodrina blanda. The sequence continues at coordinate 15,534,890 of OX438587.1, read as the reverse complement.
GAGTTTGATAGCTGATTATGACTTACACCTAAAGAAATCGCTTAGCAGCAGTGTCCTGTCCAGATGCAGAAGGCAGTCGCCTTGAACGGTTAGAATTTTCCTCGTACTGGATCCATAGCCATTGTCAGATTGGGTAAATACTACCTCGCTGCGGGCGAAGCACTATTTTTATTTTAAGTTGATTTCAGAAACTTCTCAGTACAGCCTCCGTGTCTGTATTGGTGCACGGTTGATGGCAATAGGCTGCCCCTATTACATGGGACTTAAACATTCCTGGCGAAATCTGGGTGTACTAATGTGTACACCTCTGCCTAACCCTTCAGGGATTACAGGCGTGATGTTATGCACTCTTATAACACAATGGATGGAATACGATCATGTCAGTACGACAAGATCGTATTCAATCCGTCAAAGGCATAGATAACCGACTAAGGATTACAGACCGAGAGAGCGTTCAGTGCGGAAAGGGTGCAAGGGGTGGCGGTGAGGTATTATGTTGCTTGTAGTTTGAACAAATCCAAACACATGCAATGCCTCCTACCTTTCTCCTTTACACAGCTGTTGATTCTCACCTTATAAAAGGGTCATACTCAGAAAAAGTGTACATTTTAAATTTGTAACTAAACTGATAGGTAACGATACTGAGAATCTCCGTCACGAAACTGATGTCATAAGGTATAGTACACATGGATTGGGCGAATAAAACACGTGATTATATTTGGCTAATCAGTCATATAAGTTTGTTTGTTTGTTACCTTTTCACGCCTAAACTACTGAACCGGTCATCCTAAAATTTCGCATATACTTTGTCAGGTGTACAAAAACAGACATAGGGTACTTTTACTGAGGAAAACAACAATAACGTTCTTATCAGAATAGGTGGCGCCACATGTCTTTCGAATCTTGATTTACTTATATTATTATAAAAGCTTGAGGAGTTATGAGATAACAAACACAAAAAAAAACTTCTTTTTTTTAAGTAGGTTACAAGTGTATGAATTTGTATGTGCGCGAACTACCCTCACTTCAAAATCTTTATCCAAATTACGTGACGGTAATAATAATTACAATTTAAGTACTTTTCGTCTTTGTGAACTAAGCTTAACAATTTCTCAGTTTCGTAACGTAACGCAAAATAACGAAAATGAGAATAAAATCTGAGAAACTTTAACCTCTACAAATATTTTAAAGTAAACCACGTGTATACTATGTCATCACTGAGCGTATTCGTTAAGATAATACATAAAAATAGAAAATAACATAGTAAGTAAACAAAAAATATAATAAACTTAGCACAATAATAGTCGTTTATCACCCTGAGGATTTTTTTGTAAATACCTATTCACTTGATAGATCTCGACTTCACGAGTACCGAGAAAACGTAAAGGCTGCCGCGACAGTGACTTTCACGTAAGTTATAGTGTCGCCAGAATAGGAAAAAGAGTATTTATTAAAATAAAGTATTTTTTCCAATATTTCATTGCGTGTACTAACCCTGAGTAACGAAACTTCATAATTTTGGGACAAAGTTATTTAAATAAAAATAAATTCTTCTCTAGATGATTGATGAATATACTTGGTCCTATTTAGTTACTTGATTCATCAAGAATAATATAGCCACAGTTTATGTAAAGTAAAGCTATGAATATTCGTAACAATTCATATCTGAAAATGTGTAATCGTCATTGGGACACGAAAAAAATGTATGGAGAAATTTTTAACAATGTTTTGACATTCAAAAAAAATACTCTTTTAATGAAAATTAAAGTTAAAATAGCATATAAATCTATTCTTTATTACACTAACATAAAAATTTGAGGGTAAAAAAGGAAACATTGTCATAATTTGGATATTTACTTTAATATGAAGTAGTGGGACAAGAAAAGATACCAAATGTACACTTTTTCTGAGTATGACCCAAAAACCGATAGAAAATCTCGTGTTTGGTACTTAAATGACGTGCATTGATCGTAGAGGAGAGAGAACAAATATAATGTGTTGTCAGTGAAGGATGTAAAGTAAATTGATATGAAATATGAAAATTTCTCAAAATGAAAAAGGCTCGTTAATATCTATACTTTCATACTTAAAATTATAAATGCGAAAGTAACTCTGTCTGTCTGTCTGACGCTTTCACGACTGTTTAGTCGTGTAAGATTGGCGGTCTCGGGTCAGCTTGGTTGGCGATGTTCGCCCGTCAATTTGATATTACGTAATACTGTATAATTTTCTTATACCCTCTTTGTGTTGTGTTATGTTCTTAGTTAACGTTGCGTGTTTTACGTTTAGTTGATCTAAACCATGTAGTCGATGATTATGATGGACGGTAAAACTCTAATGAGTTTATGTTTGCGTCATCTTAAATATGTAAGACTATTGTGTTTCTAACAAACAAATAAATAAATAAAAAAATAAAAAAGAAGCGTCAGACGTTACCTAGATCCGAACCAATTTTGATGGAAGAGGTAATGCGCCTACCACACGTGCATGCTTGACCGCAGTTTTACTTGCGCATGCCAGCTTGTACACTGAACACTGTGCGTGTAGTTGGCAAAACGGTAGCATGCGCAAACCCCAATGCCCAAAGCTTGGCTTGATGGTTTTTAAACTTGCTTGAAAGTCTGGCATGCGCAAGCTATACTTGTACAAACTTGTCTGCGCGTGTGGTTGGTAGTTCAGTGTTCAAGCCGCTCTCAGTTAGTCGAGTGGAGTAAGAGCCTGCGCGCACTAGCGATTAAAGTTGGCCGATAGTTTAGTCGCTATCGTAAGACGATACGTGAGACGTATGATTTTTAATCGTCAAATGCGCGCACTGTGGTATAACTTCATACTGAATTCCAGAACGATCAAACTATCGCCCGATTAAAAATCGCTAGTGCGCGCAGGCTCTTAATCTTCAAGTGCGCACACTGCCATATAACTCTATACTGATCCTCTGACCGATCAAACTATCGGCCAACTTAAATCGCTAGTGCGTCGTAAAAATGGCGGATTTGCGTATCTTAGAATTTTCCTTTCGCAAGTATCAAAACATCTCACATGTTCTAAATCAAAGGTGGCGCTAACCGCGTGTGTCTTGTCGCATAACAATAACAAAATATCCATTAGCATTAGTGGTTTCTGTTCAGTGCAGCCGACATAACACAAAGTCATTTACGTATTTTATTTTGTTTAATCTTCAGGCTATTTGTCAACAAAAAAACGTACAGACTTACGTTTTTCTCTATAGGTAGACAGGGTCGCCGAGTTTTTAAAATTCCCGTGGGTGCTCCAGCTTTTTTATGACATACCTAGCTACTTATAGGTATATATTTTTGTTATTTAATAGACACAAGAAAATACAAGATATTTAGAAAAGATAATTTATTGTATTACACAGCAGTTTGACATGCATGTGCACCTGTTAATAAATATCTTATTATTTATATGAGAAAGAGAATTATTTTAGATATATAATATCAATATCATAATCGTGGGTGCTCGGCACCCACTAATTTACCTCTCGTGGGTGCCGGAGCACCCGAGCACCCACGGAGGTAGAACAAAATATACCTACGGTTGATAAATTGAACCCTTTAGTAGCTTTAAATACAGGTATCATAATGAAAGCTCTTTGGTAACAACATAACACATCGGCTTCAAAGAAAAATAGTACTTAATTGTAGTCGTAAGACTACAATTATGTTATTATTAATTATTACTACTATTTTTCTTTGAAGCCGATGGTATATGATAGTAAATAAAACTGATGACAGTAAATAGCTGTCGTAGAACGAAATGCTCTTTTAGAATATTTAAGTGATATCACTACATAGTATAAAACAAAGTCGCTTTTTCTGTCTGTCTGTCCCTATATATGCTTAGATCTTTAAAACTACGCAACGGATTTTGATGCGGTTTTTTTTAATAGATAGAGTGATTCAAGAGGAAGGTTTTATGTTAAATACATGCACCCGTGCGAAGCCGGGGCGGGTCGCTAGTCAAATAAAAACAGTTTTGAAGGATTTATTTAATCATTGCGACTTTTATTTAATGTACCTAAGTATGGGTTCTGAAAAAACTTCATCACCTAATGATTTAATAAAGCTGTAAAATATTACTGAGGGTACTGTTACATACTATAGGTGTGTAACGAAGGATTCTTTTTGAAAATATAATTTTTAAATACCTCTTCAATGATAAACCCTTTATTTTGATACCCCAATCAACAGATAAAGACAAAAAATAATTAGAACATAATATGGCGCCAAAAAACGGCCATTTTATTTTTCTTTATGTTGATAAATATACCCAGTAACACTTTCATAATTATGACGAATCTAACGACACCTCTCAAGCTAATAATATCTATCAGAGCGTGCCAAACAAATATAAATACACTCCAAAAAAAACCCTCCTTCTGGCGCAGTCGGGTAATTAAAAACAAATAATTATAAATAAACAAGTGACAACTATTCGTTCATTACCTACACTTAATTAATATTTTAATTTTCTATCCCACACTATAGCGAAATCTATAATTACACAGAAACGATTTTGTGTTTCGGTCTATTATTCATGGAATCCTAAAATATTTAAGTGAGCTAGAATTGTACAGTACCTATCTACTTAATAGGCCGAGCCCGATTAACAATATCTACTTACTTACATATATACTTACATACTTTAGAGTCATTCCTAGCTTGGCCTATGTTAAACAAAGATGTTGTTCCCAACATCGACTTTAATGCCTTTAGAACTACTCCTAAATACAATAATCAAACGATACTTAGCGTCAGCATACTGTGTAACGATTATTTCGGAAACACCATTGACATTTTCCCTGCCAACAAGTTTTATTTTTATCATCCCGAATGAAGAGAATCTGGTGCAGCAGATATTTAATGTATCTGAAATGGGGTGTTCCGATTACATAGTTCGTATGCAAGAACCGCAAAATTTTATGACAGCTTATGAAACAGTTGTTCATAAAGCAAACGTAAGAAGAAGTGATAGGAAGATTATATTCTTGCCATACGACGAGGAATACAACGAAGATAAAGAAGACCTACCCGCATTGGTTCTTTCGATGAAAGGAAGCGCTTTTGTTCCAAATATATTGATGATTGAAAACTATGCAAGCAATAACTCAGACTGCAAAATATTCGATATGTTAACTCATCAATTTGTTGGTCCGGATGATGAAACCCATTTGCCTAAATACTTGGATCGCTGGGATTCTTGTTCACAAGAGTTTGAAAATCATGCAAATCTATTTCCCCATGATATGACTAATCTTTATGGGAAAACATTAAAAGTAGCTTGCTTTACTTACAAACCTTATGTGTTGTTAGATATTGACACTGCTATTGAACCTCTTGGCAGAGATGGTATAGAGATTAGGATAGTTGACGAATTTTGTAGGTAAGATATTAAGCCAGTGCTAGCGGAATCAGTCCTTACATTTAAATGAAGAAGGTAATTCTATTTTAATTATAGATGGATAAACTGCACAGTTGAAATCGTAAGAGAAGATGTTGATCAGTGGGGAGAAATATTTAAAAACGAATCTGGTGGCATTGGAGTTCTAGGAAGTGTCTTGGAAGATAAGGCAGACGTAGGAATATGTAAGTAACTTTATATTTTTTGAGGACATATCATGAATCTCATAACTATCAAATTGATTTTCAGCTGCCGTCTTCTCTTGGTATGAAGAATATCGTGTGATGGACTTTTCGGTAGCTGTTGTAAGGACTGCCATTACTTGCATAGCTCCTGCACCTAGGTGATATGGATATTTAACGTTTATTTACATCACTTCAGCAAAACTATTTGTGACCTGATTCTGATTGATTCGCAGATTATTGTCAAGTTTGCAGATGCCTTTGATGCCGTTCACTTGGTATATGTGGCTTGCTGTAGCCTTCACTTATTTCTATGCTGCAACTGGAATTTTAACGGCACAGGGATGTACCACTACCTCGTACCCATTTCTAAACGCCTTTGGAATGATGATTGGACAAGTATGTTACATTGTCCACCTGCTTGTGAGATACGAATCGCAGCGGCCATGATATTATTTCAATTTGTGTTGAAAATAACAAAATGTTAAGTATTTTTCGTTAGTGCCGTTAGTGCCAGGTACTGGTATTTCAATAGTCAATTTCTTTTATACACGATTGACAACAACTGCAAGTTGATGACCAGTATTTGAAAGCAGTGCAAATGTTAGCATAGCGATCGGCTATCTATCTACGTCTAAACAAACATTAATTTTAATCTTAAGTAGACATTTGTATTGCCTTACAAATATCTACATTCAGAACGAAATCGATTTTGAATTACTTAACTTATTATAATAACGTAAACGACATTGTTTTGGAGACGATAAATATATATAATGTTATATCTTTCAGTCCCAATACGTAAGTGCTTTAAGTAGATCATGGAAAATAAGAAGTGTTACTGGATGGTTGCTGATAGCCGGGTTGATTCTGAGCTGTGCATACGGGGCTGGCCTTGCTTCCACGTTCACTGTACCCAAATACGAGTCATCTATTGACACAGTAAATGATATAGTGGATAGAAAAATAGAATGGGGTGCTACTCATGATGCTTGGATATTTTCCCTCACTCTTTCAACCGAAGTAAGGATTATATTGACTTACTAGCTGTCCGCCGCGGTTACACCCGCGTCTTTGGTTACTGCTCCGCTCCCGTAGGTCGTAGCGTGATGGTATATAGCCTATAGCCTTCCTCGATAACTAATCTATCTAACACTGAAAGAATTTTTCAAATCGGACCAGTAGTTCCAGAGATTAGCACGTTCAAACAAACAAACAAACACTGCAGCTTTATAATATTAAGTACTAGCTGTCCGCCGCGGTTACACCCGCGTCTTTGGTTACTGCTCCGCTCCCGTAGGTCGTAGCGTGATGGTATATAGCCTATAGCCTTCCTCGATAACTAATCTATCTAACACTGAAAGAATTTTTCAAATCGGACCAGTAGTTCCAGAGATTAGCGCGTTCAAACAAACAAACAAACAAACAAACAAACAAACAAACAAACAAACAAACTCTGCAGCTTTATAATATTATATTAAGTATAGATTACTTTATTATTTTATCCGCACAATTCTATGTCTTCTTCTTTGCGTGTGTCGATTTCAAAAATATATTTGTTTTAAATAATCCAAATAAATACTTATTCGGTTCCAGCCTTTGGTAAAACAGCTAGTGGATCAATTTCGCATTTATTCATTTGATGTATTGAAAGAAAAAAGTTTTACACGAAGTATGGCATACAGTATTGAGAAGTTACCTGCAGGTAAATATTATATTCAAGTTCTATAATTCAAATTGTGAAAAAAATTGGTACTTAATTATCATGAATAACAAGATACCTCAACAGCTTTAGGCCATCATGCAAAGAGGGTAAAAATAATAATCCCTTTTCGATGCAAAACCGTATTTTTTCCTCCGTTGATGTAATTTTATTATTTTACCTCTTTAAAAAAAGAAAAGAAATAAAAAAAAAACCTAAAAAAAAGTAAAAAGTAAGTGTAAAAGTTCCTAATATATTATATAAATAGATGTGTATATATATATAGCAATATTATTAGTCTTAAGTAATCTTGCTGCGCCCTAACAGGGTAATGTACTCACTAGTTTTAAGCCTAGCGTGTAAACTATGTTGTGTACATTGTGCATTAAAATAAATAAATAAATAAATAGTATTTCAAAATGTAGTGGACATATTGTAATTATTTTATTGATATTTCAATCAAATCAGTAGCTTACGTGGGGATGTTGTAAATATCTAATAGGTATTGATGATTGCATGTGAGAAAAGTAGTTAATTAATTATTTAATGTCTATGACCTACCTAATACAAATAAAATAAATTAACAACTATATACTTATCTAGGTAACTTCGCTATAGGCGAGTACGTAACGGAAGAAGCCGTCCTAGACATGATGCTGATGTTAGAAGACTTTTACTACGAGCAGTGTGTGGTAATGATGAGGAAGAGTTCGCCGTATACCGAGAAAGTTAGCCAACTGTTGGGACGTCTCCACCAGTCCGGACTATTGTTAGCTTGGGAAACTCAGGTTCAGAAAATCAGCAGAATTACCTAATTAATATTCTTTTTTAGACCAATAATATTTACCTACCGAGTAATTTTTGTTGTCAACAAGGTACCTACCTACTAAATGTAATTTTTGATAACGTAACTTCTTTTTTCTTTACTTTTAGTAGGTAAGTGAAATGTTAAACAAATCCGCTATCTAAGTAATATTAATGCAATACATAATATCACATCTGTAATCCCCTTAATCCCTGTACATCTACATTTCGCCAGTTGTGTTAAAGTCCCATGTAGTAGGGGGCGAGCATATTGTCAATTGCCACAAATCCGAGGTTGCTATTGAGAAATTCCTGATGGAAAAACCCAATAACACTTTGCCCGACCTGGGAATCGAAACCAAGACCTCATGCTCAGCAGTCGCGCTTTGTGACCACTAGACCAACGAGGCAATCAATACCTACGTCATTTACATCATCGATCGATAGTAGGTACTGTGACACCCAGACGTGGGTTGTCACTGGTACCGGGATATAATTCAATCTACTCGATTGAAACTCGTATTTAATATTATATACTTCGTATATTATTCACTTTAAATCATATTAATATTATATCTTTATTCTAGTTCTTGTTATAGCTAAGGCTTGACAGCCGTTGACACACGGTCTGTCTTCTATTCTAATTATTTAAAAGTAATATTTATCTCATAATACCAAATAGGTTGTATATGGCTCAATCAGCCAGGGTCTCTGCAGTACCTACTGGATTGCGCACTCGTAGGTAGGTACTATTATCTATTATTATATAGTTACATAATGTAACATTTAATTACAGGTAGCACTAAAGCACTTAAATTACAAGGTACAAGTAGAAGTGAGACTATCGAGGAGCAAAAATGATGTTGGTACAACGGGGCCTTTGAATCTTGGCCATGTTGTGGTACGTAACATCTAGTTTTGCCTGCGTGCGTTAAAATTCCCTATTTAGCGGATGTAAACGTCGAAAGTAACATGTTCATTAAAAAAAAAGGGTTCCCATCGACCCAAAAACGCAAAAAACCGGTCTCTTGGATGGGGACCCCCCTTTCATTTTTAACTTTTATTTGTTGGTATGGCGGCAATATAAATACACATTCTGTGAAAATTACAACTCTCTAGCTATTATGGTTCATGAGATAGGTACAGCCAGCTGACGGACGGACGACGGAGGCTATTTATGGTAAACGGCAGACATCTTGGCAATGTGGCAGGTAGTCCTAGGTGAGGCTCACATCATTGGATCATCACATCATATGCCCACTATGTCCAGCCGTGGACTACTACTAGTGTAACGTTTTCATTGTGTTGCAGGGTATTTTCATGGTGTACGCAATTGGGTTAGTGGTCTCCACCGCGACTTTTTTGGGAGAACTGTATGTTCATCACCGTAGAATGAAGAACGAATTTGTACATTTTGAATAATTATTCTCAATTACCTAGCAGTTTAAGATTTTGTCTTTTATTTTTGTTAGTAGATTAGACTGGTTATTGTAATGTTTTAACTAAAAACAAAAACGTTATTTTACACAATTTTATTGTCCTAGTACCCTAACCTAACCGACCTACTGCAGGCTCCTGAATATTTTCATCGCTTCTTACCCTCTACCTATTAGTAAATTCCCTAACAAGTTATTGACTAAAGTTAATGTAAAGGCAGACATGTCAAAAATGTAATTCGATCAACACTTCAGTAAGTTTGAACCCAAAGAAAAGGCTACTTATATTCCGCGACTTTTCTTTACTTTTCTTCGCGAAATTTACGCGAACAAGAGCTAACTAGTCTTCTAACTACTAACTTATGTACGTGTTCCTGAAATAGGGCCATTATGTGATCAATCATTTTTGATTTTAGGTACTCTGTCAATTAGTCAGTCTGTATAATGAGATAGTAGTTGTAATTATTAATCTCTCTCTCGCTCTTGCTATTTATCTGATAAACGGACTTTTTTTTATTGACAGTCACCATTATCATACGGCAGCTCTGTCACAATATATAGGTATGCATCACAGTTCACACTGCAGATTCCTTTGCCCAAAAAGAATAAACCAGACCTCTGACCACGTAAAGAGACGACCACCCATTTGGCTTACTTAACTAATTTACTTACAAAAAAGCAACCTTCCACTCCTCCATGAGGACTATAGCTCTCTCAGCTGAGTTCAGCTCGTAAAGATCTGTTGAAATGACGCGTGCTACAAAAATTATGTGCTCTCGCAGTTGACAGCACGGCACACGGTACATTTCACGCGAGTACTAATGGAGACATACATCTTTGGCGGTTTCCCGTAGGGCTGCCTCTGTCTCTGTGCTCAAAGTGTAATTAGATAGCTGTGAATTGCTGATATTATTATCATCTATACTTAATATTATAAAGCTGCAGTGTTTGTTTGTTTGTTTGTTTGAACGCGCTAATCTCTGGAACTACTGGTCCGATTTGAAAAATTCTTTCAGTTTTAGATAGATTAGTTATCGAGGAAGGCTATAGGCTATATACCATCACGCTACGACCTACGAGAGCGGAGCAGTAACCAAAGACGCGGTTGTAACCGCGGCGGACAGCTAGTTTTACATATAAGGGAACAGGGTGGATAGCTTCTCATCTTCCACTGAACAATGTGGATTCTCCGAGCAGACGGGTGTTGTGTTTGGTGGTTGTGTTGGTTCTTGTCGGGATTTCGTAAATAATATGCTAACGTCAGAAGAAAGACGAAGAACTTTGATATCGCGATCTAGGTTTAGGATCTAGGATCGCTTGTTCTTTTCCATAGATACCTATACGTTTTGGAACGAGCAACTGGCTTTAATTTTCTGACTATTGACCGACTTGTTGACAATTACAGAGATGATATGATTAGCGCAATGGCGGAGGGATGGGCTTCAGAGCTGTGTGTCACGGGTTTAATTCTCGAACAGGTACAAATATTTGTTTGGCCTAGAGATAGTTGTTCTGGGTCTGCCTGTTTGTTTATGTGAGTTTATATGTTTGTAAACGTAACCACGATACAGGAGAAATTTCTAGTGCTTGTGTAATTCCTAGTTCCTGTAAATGGTTTTATTAAAATAAATGCTTTGGCTTTGACAAGCAGACCTTAAAGTGTAGCAGCCCTATGAACACAAATAAGGTAACACACGGCAGGTAAATCCGCGCCAGTGACTCGGCTACACACGTGTTGCGCTGAACGATTTCATTCAAGTTGCGAACTTCCCTTTTTTATTATGAAGTAATAATTTTGTTAAATAAGTCATTTATTCATTACAGTAGTATATCGTGTTACCTGCCTTTACGTCTGCCTTACCCTTTGGGGATTACAGGCGTGAGGTGGCTACATGTTTTGCCTTCTATAGCGTAAAAATTTAGTTGCACTAGACAAAAAATAAGGAAAAAAATACAATGTCAAAATTTAAATATTTGCTAATAGGTGTCAGAAACTCAAATCCATCAGGTAGGCAGTGTTCTCCAGTTTAATATAACATAGGCATTATTTTTAACAAATAGTTTCGCTAACTATAACTTTACCTTATAAAAAATCTCATATCACGTTACCGTAACATAGTTTCTGGTTGTGCAATATAAATAATATAACGCATTACCGGAGAGGTAATCAAAACAGATGACGCGCGTATGGCGGATAACGCCGAGGTTTACCGCAGGGAAACAATGGCGGACAAAGTGCGGTATACAGCCGCTATATTAGATTACTTTTCACCGGAGTTTTCTTCTTGTAAAGGCCAGGGGATATTGGGGTAACATAACGGTTTATGATGACTACATCATTAGGATGTAAGGGTCTTTTATGGGCTGTGAAGATGAGGTTTAACTATAGTATCGTGTAGTTTCTAGGAATTTTATTTAAAGATCGATTACTTATACATATCGGGGGTAATAAGACGCTCATCGGAACCGTTTATGTTTCATGTTGCGATCATTATTTTTGTTGTGGGCCTGGAAATCGTCTGGTTAGGTTACGACAATGAAAACCAATTAGTAAAATGTTTTAACTAAACTTTAAATACTTACCCCTCGACTGCGCAACTAGCAAAATAAATAATATAAAACTAATGCGTCGAATTGAACACTACTATAAAACTTTTGAACGTCTACAAAACTATTAAAAAAACCTTTACATGTCTGTCAGTGGTATAATGCAAATACTATACAACTTTTTCGCTAGTTGGATGTTGTATGTATCCATGAGCACAATAATTTGCGTGTGTTTCATTGCATGGCATCATAAAACGACTTTCTCTTTACAACAAAAAAAGGAAGTCGTTTCCCAGCAATAATGTTTGCACAATGTTCGAAACCTGGACTTAAAATTAAGTTAAGTCTGAAATCTCCAATCCGCCTTGGGCAAGCGTGGTGATCAATACTCGTGCCTTTACTATGAGGCTTTTGCCCTGTTGCTAGGTACAAATAGTCTGGTATTATTATTGTAAACTCTTTATAAAATATGGTAGGCTGGTACACGTTGTATAATGTAAAGCAAATTGTCAAATGTTTTCCAACTTGAAATTATTGAATGAATTATTAATAAACTTTTGAAACAAACTTAGTAGTCTAATACAGTAGTCTTATAGTCTACTCGTTAAGATCAAGAAAGACTAACTTCAAATATTAGGTGCTACTAGAGCTAATGAATTTTGTTTGATGTCATGTTTCATAGAAAATTAAAATTAATCCCTTTTGCTCCTACTTTCCTAGTAACTCATAGTTAGTTATCTACAAGGGGGTTATCTATAGGTTGTCAACTTGTCAGTTACAGCAACAAAAAGTCCAGAATACTCAAATGTGAATTAATCCTAACTAATATTATAAATGCGAAAGTAACTCTGTCTGTCTGTCTGTCTTTCTGTCTGTCTGTCTGTCTTTTCTTCACGCCTAAACTACTGAACCGATTTGTGTGAAATTTGGTACAGGGTAAGTGTGAACCCCAACAAAGGACACAGGCTACTTTTTATTCGACTTCGACTTTGACTTCGTCTGCGTCCGCGATAACCGACATATACGCGGACGAAGTCGCGGGCAAAAGCTAGTATGGAATAATTGTGCTTCCCTTAGTTATTAGACGGCGCTATTCCAGTATCAGTATTAAAACCAAACTATACAAAAAGGGCTACTATAAAATTTCGGATTATTTAGATGATAAAAAAGCTTGGGATTGAACTGCTCGCTCTGCTAAGCCTTGTGATTATGCCCTTTGCAAATTACATTTTTCCTTTTGACACATCTTACGTAAACATGACATTTAGAGACTATTGTATTTTTTCTTTTTTTTTCTTCTCATCCGGATATACTTTGGAAAGTATATTTTTTTTAATATATTATATTGTAAATATGTGGACTATGTGGGTTGTTGCATTTTTTCTGGGGTTAGATTTCATGGTTGTCTGACAGTTTGAGTATTCGATGCGGCCTACCCAAATGTCCTTTCTGTGGTATTGTTCGTCGTGTCGTTGAGCTCCTTAAGTTCTGAGTCGAGCTTGACGATTTCTGACAAATGCGTGCACTGACTGGACATGCCGACTCAAATTCGTGTGCCTCTCTCCTCAAGAGACCACTTCGGACATTAACCTACTTGGTTCGCATATGATTTGACCATTACAAGTAATTGTATGGACTTTAAAAGAGACTTTGACCTCTGAGTTTGTTTCGGTGTTTCTTCTCAGAGCAGTCGGCTAGGAAACACTGGACTCATCTAGTTAAAAAAAAAAACAAATGTGACGTGTAAAAGTGTTATTTATAACCAATTTACTGAATAAATCATCATTTCATTTCATTTCATTTCATCAGTACAAATTGAAGTTTACTTTGACACGGTCAAGTAAACTCGCACTAAGTAGTCACTCCTGCTAAATATCAAAATATTTTGTAGAAGTAAAAATTAAATATGTTACCAAACAGACGAATACATAAAATACATAGATTGACATTTGCCTTTATTAAACTCAGAATATTTTATCAACTGTTATTCGTTTTTTACAAAATTTAACATTTCAAAAGGACAATAAAATGCATTCGCATCCTCGTCGGGTATTATTTAATCTTCGTGGTAGTCGTGCGCTGTGCAAGTCGACAGACGGATGGCAGTGCAACGTTTTACATACTAAGTACTTACTCATAACTCAACATTTTTGTATGATTGTGATGCAGATAAAAGCGTTTTGCAATTTTTATATTGTTGGTTTTAATGGTATGCGTTTGCAAAATTACCTTATTTGAAATGAAAAGCATACTTTAGTATTCAGTTTTGTCCAGAGGCATATTATTATGCAGTATGTTTTTGTACAGTCATGTTCGTGAACGACCGCTGTCAGTTGGGATTGGTCATCTCTTAACTGCCATGACTTGGGTACATCTTTACTCTTATTATATATTTTTTTGTTATAGTATTCATCTTCATTGTCTTCACATGTAGAAGCAACAAGAATATTATAACCAGGATTTTGTATAACCTATATAATTGAAAAGAGTGCCGTGGTGTTTAGAGGCCCACTTACGTTTTGGAACGAGCAACTAACTTTAACTTCCTGACTAACTGACCGGCTCCTTGACAATTCAAAAGTGCCTGTAATTGGTCTAATTGAAATAAATGTTTTGACTTTGACCTTAACCATCCATTACAAACTCACGATAATTCTCAATGTTGGCGTACTCTTTTTCTTGCATCACACTGTTCTTCAGTTATAATCTTTCTCGTTGTCTTCGCTTTGTTCTTCGCACAACGTTGATTATGAGCGATGGTACGTTACTATTTTATCTCCTCGCGTGTTCTCGTCACCTGGTAGTTTCTCGCCGCAGGCAGGCCCTTTATGGGATTTCCCTGTCCACCCGTATTGTTGTTTACCGTCTATTTTTATGCGAAGGTCTTTTTAAAAGCCCATTGTTCTGATTTTAATTATGTTTGTCTTTGTACAATGGTTTGTTTGTATTTTTGTGTTTTCTTTGAAGGTTGAACATGGAATTAATAAGTAGGTACAGTACAAGGTTCAACAAGACGTAGGTTAGCATTCATTATTATTTTGAAATGGTTATTTATGAAAGAATACTTACCCGAATAATCTTACTACTATTTTGTATGCGAAAGTTTGAATTAATGGATGTTTGTTACTCAATCACGCCAGAATGGCTGAACGGATCTGGATGTTTGGCACCAAAATGGATTATAGTCTGAAATAGAACACAGGCTACATTTTATTTCGGAAAAATGTACGGTTCCCGTGAATAATAATATCAACTTTGACGCGAACGAAGTCGCCGGATAGAAGCTAGTAAAATTATATGTTTACAAATTTTTTACAATTTTCTTCGTATTGTAAAGAAACGAAGTGCAACGATAACCTCGAGTAAACACAAAAGTATTCCCAAGCACACAGACCACAGTTACAAGATGAGCCTTAGCTCACGTCAGCTTATCAGGGTTTAGCTCGCTGCCATTTATTATTTCTACCAAGACTGTGATCCTTGCTAGTTTAGTGGTTCTACATCTGTGTATGTCTGTACAGGAGGCAATGACCTCAAGCAATTAAAAACGTATGAGAGAAAATACGAATATGGAATTGAAATATAGATAGAAGTTTATAAATACTGGACGCATTATTCTTGAAGAAGCATAATAAAATCCCTAAAAAATACAAAAAATCAATACAAAAAATTCAAATTTCATTCATCACAGACTAAGCAAATTAAAATTCAGAGGCGTCACTCTGGTAACAGCTAAGCGACTGTGAAGACGATATTTTCCGCGGAGAAAAAACGTGCCCGGATAAGTCAGCCGGGTATAAGCCACGGGCCGATGACGTCACGGGATTCGACGTAATCCCGGGAAAATCCCCCGCCACGGACGGAGCCAGTGTTGAATTTGAACGAGCCTCCACCCCAGTCGATGAATAAGCGGTAAGTCAACTGAAATAAATTCGTTAGTGCGTGAATTTTTTAAGCTGTTGAATTTGAATTTGAATTTAGTGAAATTTACGTTTCGTTAAAAAACTGTTTTATAATTTAACGTCGCTCCGGCAGCTAAAATTGCTTGGGGGTGCTTAAGATAACTCCGCTTGACCCCCCTACAGTGTCAGAATCCTCAAATTCAGGCGACGTAATTGTAAACCCAACCCAAATTTTACTAGACATCGACTTCAAAATCACATAAAGAAAGACTTAATACGAATTGATAAACTCCACCTCTTTAATAATGAATAAAGTAGACCAACTAAATAATATAAACGTAACCATAAACTAACTAATATACCCACAAAAAAATGACGTTAAGTTGGGAGAATGAAAAAAAGAAACTGGCAACACTGATAAAATATGGCGTAATTTTATGTTTATAAAAATAAAAACATAAAATAAATATAACATAGTTTTTTGGTTACTTACCGATGATAGGTGATGTGCTTGGTATTTTTTAGCCTTCCTTTATAATTCCGGCACACTGATATAGCACATGACGCCATTTTATACCTGTTTTTTTTATTTCATAAACGCGCGTAATTCTTAGTGACGCCAAAGCGGCACGATCGACACTAATCGGCGGGAAAGTACTATTAAGTGAACAGTTCACTAACTTTTTTTGACAGTTTGCGAGCATTTGACACTCCATCTAGACAATATATAATCTAAGTTTATTTTATTGTCTATCAAAAAAAATGTATTATTTCTAGCTAATCAACTTTGACATTCCTAATATTGATCGCACGTAAACTTTACCTACCGTACCCTTCACTATGGCGCAAATCCTGCTAGATGTTTAATTTATTTCAGTGCGTGGTAGGTAACGAGCGGTAATCGATGTCTCCGGCTTGTCCTTAAGAAGAAGAAGTCTTTAGAAGTCTCTTGTCTTATTTTTATTAACATAAAAGTATCCACAAGCACACAGACCATAGAACTTACAAGATGAGTCAACTCACGCCAATTGATCCATCAATCAAATCAATGTAATCAATGTCTCCTGTCTATCCTATACTCCTGGTAGCTGAGAAGTCTCTCGTCTTGTTTTTTTAACACAAAACTATCCACGAGCACACAGACAATAGTCACAAGATGAGCCGGTCACGACAGCATTTAATCGATTATTATCAATCTAATCGATGTCTCCTACCTGTCCTGTACTCCTGGTAACTGAGAAGTCTCTTGTCTTGTTTGTATCTCAATGCGCCATATTTTTTTAACCCCCAAGGAAAACAGAGGGGTCTTAAGTTATTTTCGTCCGAGCATTGATCACCAATCTTTGTGTGAGAAGAGGCTTTTGCTCTACAGTGGGACAATATTCTAATAGGCTGGTTATTATTATTATTTAGCAACTTGCACTGTACCATAGATAACACACGGATATGTTATGCATGTTGTAAAGTTGTAGATAACAGCTTGCAACTGCGTGCGGCGTCATTGGTACCGGTTAATTGGTAAAACTTTTAATTGGCCGCCTGCCGCTCCCTGCCGTTTAGAGGTTCTCGCCCGAGGCTAAAAAACTAGCGTTGTGGTTTAATTTGTGCTGCTTATCCCGTCACGGTGAAATTTTAAAAGTGTTTGAGAATTTTAGGAAATATTTAAAGTTAGCTGAAAGTTGTTTGGGGTACAGTTTGAATTTAATGATCCCACAGATTTGTAGATTCATAAACAATTTTTCCCCGTCACATGAAATTCATTCTTTATTTTCAATTTTTTATACAATGTAAACCCTACTAATGAAGTCAATCTTATTTTACTGAAGAATATTGTTCCGGTTTTTAATGTGTTCAATAAAAAAACATTCAGTTCTCAACTAATGCTGATTTTAGCATACAATAGTAAATCATAGTCAAATGTATGAGGGGACTGTACTTGTTATAAGTAATAACATATAAAACACCACGCTTGTAATGCCTGAAGGGTTAGGTAGAGGTGTAGGTATCCATTAGTAGGTACACCCATATTTTGTCAGTTATTATGTTTAAGTCCCATGTAATAGGGGGCCAGCCTTTTGCCATCAACCGAGCACACATTCAGACTTCGAGGCTGTTACTGAGAAATTCCTTATGGGAGAACCCAATAACACTTTGCCCGGCCTGGGAATGGAACCCAAGACCTCATGCTCCGCAGTCGCGCCTCCAGACCAACAGGGCAGTCGAATAAGTAATATAACTAGATGAAATTTTGTAGACAAGATATTTACACTAATAACTAGGTTGAATAACTTAATAACTTAACTAAACTGGATAACTAAATTTCAAAAGGATATGTACTTAAATATTCAGTTAGTGCCATTATCCTGTCTACATTTCTTCAAGTTTAAAATAACTTATTGGCTTTAGACCACTTTTGTATGGACCTCACTCCCCTTAAAATCCTCCTTAGATTCAAAAAAACCTACATTTACAAAGAAAGACACATTTATCTACCGCATACTTTATGGCCTGTACTATTCAATTATGGAAACGCAAAATCAATCACTACAATACCTACCTTATCGTTATAGAGATAAAGTTTTGTATTGTTTAGCTGGTCATGTTATAAATTAAGTGATTTTCACTGGGGTTTGCTAGTCAAAGGTAACTTTGCTATGCTTCATCATGTTTAATTTTAAATTGAAACCGGAATGCATGTATGAAATGTGTATGTGTTTGACGTTGCACGGCAATATTGGAGCTTTGGGCTACGGAAGCAATATTCTCGTTACCAAACATCATTTGCTGTATTTGTGAAAGGATAACAAGGCTTTTGAAGCCTATCGCTGGTTCCCGTCTTGCTTTTACGTGAAACATTTTATTTGATCAGACTATTTTTGACAAGCTTTGGTGGTGTATACACGGTGAAAGGGCTGAAATGTTTACCATTGATTCAGTACATGGTTCCGCCGAAAAAAAAAGGCGGTTTCATACATTTTGACCGTGTGGTGTTGCAGCTTTGTAGGGCGCAGCTGTTTTAACGCCTGGGGGTAATGATTTTACGGTATGAATTACAATATTACTTTCATCCTGTATAACTGTTTTGTTAAGATATATAACTGTAAATGTAACTGTTGGTGTTTTAGATTTAAAATGTATATGTTACCGGCAATCTGTATAATCCGATATTCTATACTTACAATACTTAGGCAGGTATAGAATAACTGCAACTAAACCGTTTATACTTTGCCTAGGTATTCTATACAATACCGAATGCGCTACCGGTGGAACAATAATAAGCTGGTGTTACTAACTCGAATAACTCGGGACCTTAGGCTCCCTGATCTTCGAAAGGCGAACGAGGAGTCGAAGCCAACTCACAGAGGGCTAAAGGGAGGTAGCTTTAAGATGAAATGAAATTGCAATCGCAAATTATTCCTGTATGAAATATGCAAGTGCATGTAAGGTTATCCTCATCAGGGACGGGGCCCCCAACGGGGCCAAACGCCTGCCGGGGTACCGGGACGTCTTAACAGGATACCGTGGCCCCGGAACGTAAAGGGCACAGAAGGAACAGGGTGGTTTTTTAGTCAGTAAAAGTCTGACAGTCCCTTCCGCCCACCCAGGGCGGAAGGACTCATTTGATGATTTTTACCACCTCAAAAAAAAAAAAAGGTTATCCTCATCCTACGGTATCTAGTTAGGCGCAGGACTATCGCATCATATTGAAACAAGGAATTAAGTTATGAGTTTAGTACTGTAGAAGGACTATGGCCCTTGCTTGATCAATGTTTGTATGACACAGGTAAAATTACTGGAGGTTACTCACATAGACAGATATAAATATTACTTGAAACGTTACTTAAATGAAAATTTTTCCACAAAAACTTCCAATTCATGAACTCATAAAAAGTCCTTACAAATAGTCCACACACAAGGCATTGCTGTCATTATGCTTCTTTCTCCGGCGATATTTCCGCGGCGTATTTTGCACACGTAAGTAAAGGCACAACTCATTCATAACAAACTTTGTATTCATTTCGTCTGATACGACAGCTCTGTGGGAGGTGTCGGGCGCGTCATAAATTCAGATTAAGCGAGAGTAGACTGATGTTCTTGGTGATGTTGCTGGTTTTGATGCTTCTTGTAATGTTTTACTTACAAGATTTGATTTTTAATGAGCTCAGAATGTTAGATTGACTTCTTTTGTCAAAATTGTCGCTCGGTGAAGTTTGCTCAAGCGTGTGAAGTCATCTCAAGCTTTCATTTCATAGCACATTACATCTAAACTAAAATTATAAAGAGGTAAAGTTTGTGAGGTTGTAGGGGGTAATCTCTGGATCTACTGAACCGATTTTGAAAATTCCTTTTCAAAATGGAAGCTACCGTAAAACGGGGTGAATAGAAAGGCAGGGGTGAATCGAGACGGAACTTTAAAAGGGATTTTAACGTTAATATAATATAGTTTGTTGGCAAAAAAGACTCTACTGTTTTCTCTGACTTATCATTTACAAATTGGTCTTCTTGTTGGCGACAAACTTTATTTGTTTAACGTTTAAATCTCTTTTAAAGTTCCGTCTCGATTCACCCCTGCCTTTATATTCACCCCGTTTTACCCGGTACGTTATCACTGATTGCTATAGGCTATAATATATTATAAAAATTTGGGAATTGGGATCCCTAAGAAAAAACCGGCCAAGTGCGAGTCAGACTCGCGCACCGAGGGTTCCGTACACAAACTCCTCCGAAATGGCTGAACCAATTTGCATGAAATTTTGTGTGCATATCGGGTAGGTCTGAGAATCGGCCAAAATCTATTTTTTTTTTTTTTTGTTAATCGCATAACAACGTTTGCTGGGTCAGCAAGTCTAATATATAAAATTCTCGTGTTGCGGTGTTTGTTTCCAAACTCCTCCGAAACGGCTGAACCGATTTGCATGAAATTTTGTGTGCATATCGGGTAGGTCTGAGAATCGGCCAACATCTGTTTTTTTTTTTAATCGCTGAACAACGTTTGCTGGGTCAGCTAGTAAGTTTATGATTATTAAAAAAAATATACTATGTGATGTAACTAAAAATTTAAGATTTTCGGAATTTTTCCTATATGTGTACTTTATAACGTTGCTTCATGCCAAATTTCAAGATTCCAGGTCGTCTGGAAGTATCCTTTAGGTTTTGATTCCCTTGCGAGTAGTTGCGAGTTTCAAAATATGCGGCTTTAATTGCTGTATCTTTTGATTGCGTTGACGTAGAAGTTTGATTTTGTTACAGCTTAAAGATATTATAGACTTGAGTATTTGTTAAGAATTTCAATATAATACCACTACGCGTTCATGAGTAAAGGGGTAATAAGTTTAAAATTATTAAAAATATTTTTATTATATGATGTAACTAAAAATTTATGCTTTTCGCAATTTTTCCTTTATCTGTGTTATAAGACGTTGCTTCGTACCAAATTTCAAGATTCTGAGTTCACGGGAAGTACCCTGTAGGTTTTGATTCCCTTGCGAGTAGTGGCGAGTTTCAAAATATGCGGTTTTAATTCCTGTTTCTTTTGATTGCGTTGACATAGAAGTTTGATTTTGTTACAGCTTAAAGGTATTATAGATTTGAGTATTTGATATGAATTTCAATATAATACCACTACGCGTTCATGAGGAAAGGGGTAGTAAGTTTAAAATTATTAAAAATATTTTTATTATATGATGTAACTAAAAATTTATACTTTTCGCAATTTTTCCTATATCTCTGCTATAAGACGTTGCTTCATACCAAATTTCAAGATTCTGAGTTCACGGGAAGTACCCTGTAGGTTTTGATTCCCTTGCGAGTGTCGAAAATTTGCGGCATAAACGGGAGTATCTTTTGATCGCGTTGACTTAGAAGTTTGATTTTTTCACAGCTCTAAGAGACCATAGACTTGAGTATTTGATATGAATTTCAGCTTGATACCTCCACGCGTTCCTGAGAAAAAAGGTCTTGACAGACAGACAGACAGACAGACAGACAGACAGACGGACAACAAAGTGATCCTATAAGGGTTCCGTTTTTACCTTTTGAGGTACGGAACCCTAAAAATCACCAAACTAAGTCGCGGGGAGTAGTTAGTTTTTATGCAAAAGATAATCGTCATGGAATTTTATGCCATGTAGGTCCAACTGCATTGTGAATTTGACTTGTATTGCAATGATTGTGGTAGGGTTGATTAGACGACTGCTATTTTCATACAATTCATTCTGATATGAGATAAGAAGAAGCGGAATATTTGCAAGATATTGTCACATACACACATCAAAAGTGTCTAGGGATCAACATCCCTAACATTTGTTAGGGATGTTGATCCCTAGACACTTTTGATGTGTATATTATCTTTGTAAACACTAGTTTGCACTTAGATACTCCCACTTTTCTTAAGTAGGTGCTTATAGATTGCAGATATGCAGTATGCACTGTAGTAATGCACTATCGGACATGCATATGCAATTGTATGGAGCGTGTTATACATATACATTAAAATTTCTTGCACTTTTTTTTCCATACGAAACGAATTTTTGGAAGGGGCAGCTAGATTAAATTCTTTTTTCTTGTTTAAGACGTTTAAAAGTGGCTTTTAAAGGCCTTATTAAATAAACGATTTGGCTTCGACACAGAGAAGAAGTCGTACATCTATAGGAAAATACCTTTCTTACATCCCTTCATTTATGAGTATCGTACGCATCGTCCTTTCCGAAAGTACCCCAAGCAACTAGGAGCAGTTTATACAGTAACATGTTCCCACACGTCTCAGGAACTAACTTCCATCAACTGTGATTTAAGCGAATTTTGATTAAACGCTCTCATACACAGCGTGATTTATTCACCGCGCCGTGTCATTTCATCACCGCTACTCCTTTTATTTGGTCCTGGTATATGGAGAGAATGTTTGGTACCCTAGGAAAAGGTCGGTTTTAAACAAAGGTGGAAAAAACGGTTTGTAGGACTATTTCTGACTTTCTGACTTTTATTGGTTCTATTTTCTTGGCATCCATTTTGTTTATTTTTAATTTTCAGTATCCAATAAGAAACTTTTTTTAATCATAATCCTCACAGTTCAAAAACTTGGGTATCGAATCGGCCCACGTTTTTGCGTCGGGGGTTAAAAAGAGTTGTCAAAACATCGTCCTTTAAAAAACATTTGTCTTGTTTTTAAACGATACACATGTATGGACATTGTTTCAAACATGTTTTGTGCACTGTTTTGTTCCCATTTGTGATAAGTTTTCTACTGTGTATAACTTGTAATTACAGCTTGTTTTACATGGCAGTAAACTTTGACTTAGTTTTGGTAATTTTTTTGTAACTTTTATAGAGACAGAAAATAATAATGAATTATGTCAGGTTAGTCTATAAAGTCCAACTTGTCTCTTCACAGATCTGGTCGATCTAAAACGTACCAAGTAACCAAGACGTATTTCCTTAAGTAATCTTACTGGATAACTTTGTCAATAGCATTTGAGAATTGAATCGACTTGAGAGTTTGTGGCAACTGGACTGTTCATTCAGATGGACGTAATTTATTAATATTGAGTTCCTTGCTACTATGCGATCCTGGTACCTTTATCTATGTTTATTACAAAGTGAAAGAATAAAGTAGCCTAGTAACTCAATGTTAGTTTAATTGGACATTTCCTGTTTAAACTGAGCCATTTTGGTACCAATTCATCAATTTGAAGGTGACACCGCAGTCATTAGCCGAGGAGAATGGCGCAGTTATGCCTGGGGCTTGAAGCTAAATCGAGCCAAGTCAATTCGTTCTAAATCCGCTGGATTGAGATACCCTCTTCTTGGTCTATGACCCTGGTAGATTTAACAATATTATGAGCATGCTTCTTTAGTCGTATTTATTACCTTTGAATTCCGCCTCACTATTGCATAAAAAAAACCATTTTCAACTGTTTTATTTAAAAACGAGTCTTTTAAAAATAACTTTAGCAGAAATCCCATTTTATGGCGCATTACAAAAAAAAATCAAAGGAAGAATAATTTTCTAATGGCGCATTTTCTGACCCGCGTTATACCGGTAGTTTCTAACTAAGCCGATAGGTGGCGTTACCGGGTCTCAGCGACAAGGTAACTGTCGCGACATTTACATATTTACACCATCTTGGAGGAACTGGATACCTCGTTATAAAGTTCAGCTCATGATACTGTGTCGCTCGTAAAACTCACTTCATTACCTTCAGAGGTCGGCAGAGTTCCTGGTACCTTAATAGTACCTACCTACCTCTAACGTATTTCATTTATACATTACACTATTTTCAAGACAGGATGGTGGCCATTTGCAATTCACACAAATTGTTGCTCTAAATCTTAGTGTCCGTTGTTTTGTGTCCAACGAGCTGTCTTTACATGCAATAATCGCCTTTATGCAAACACAGATTCTAAAAAACACTATTTTGCCTTTTGACACCCTTGTCAATTTTAAAACTGAAAAATTAACGTTTCGTTTATTCTGCGCGCACGCGCTAGGCTTAGAAGTCTTCATAGTTTTATCATCATAGTTTTGCAATAATAATACCTACTAAATAAATTACAGAAAATAATGCTACTCACTTTTCTTTGGGGAACGCATCATGTATCTCTTGAAGTTCATCCAAAAAATGCTTTTTCCCAAACGTAGAATGGTACATATTGCCGAAAAACGGCACCCCAGGCAAGAATTTCACATCTCTTTTCTTTAAGGAGTCATGTATTTGTTTTTGCTTGTAAAAGTAGTACACTACTACGGTAGTTAACAAAATTATTAATATTTCAAATATCATGTTGATATGTGCCGCGCGCCGGGAGCACACTGTGGCTGCGTAGGAGCATGAAGATGTAGCGGGAGGAAATTGAGGGCTATATAGCTCATCGTGCATATGGACCATTAATTTTAGATAGATGCGGACTATGTCGTGTAAGTATTAGCCATTTTAAAAATTTATAGGTACAAGTATACCAGTTTTTGTATATGATAGCCAGATGCATGAGAAATATAATATTACGCTTCGACCTAGGGAGCGTAATATTATAAAGAGTCACCAAAGACGTGACAAAACGGGTAAAAAAACCATGAGTATAAAGTCGCTGGAAGCAGCTATAGTTTTGAATACATACGACGCAACAGATGACGGATACCGTCGAGGGTCTAGTCGACTACCAAGTCTTTTGAATAGTCTACAATCGCCTAAGGAAGAGAACTGGATACTTATGTAGTCATGTTTCCTTAGTACTTTGTCGCTCGTAAACTCCACTTGGGTCGACGAACTAGGCGTTTAGAGCAAGTTTAATTTATGACTATGTTGCATGATTCAAGTAATTTAATTGAGTTATACTCGAGTCGTTATAACTTCAGCCAAATATCGTTTTAAAGCTTTTATTAATTGTTATTTTAATTTTAGCATGTAATATAAGCTTTAATCTTACTAAGCTACGTAATTACAAATACGAATGTGTTTGAATGGATAGATGTTTGTTACTTAATAACGCTAGAACGGCGCAACAGAGCTGGATGAAATTTGGCACAGACATAGATTAGGCTACTCTTTTTCTCGGAAGAAAATACGGTACCCTTTGTATAATATACTCATATCAACTTTGACTCTAGTGTCACTTAACTATCGTTATTTGGCCGTTTTTTGTGTGAAATGGAGTAATTATGTTTCTTTCTTTTTACACGACTGCCCCAAAAAAGGAGTGTTATGTGTTTAGGGTTAATGTATGTATGTATGTATGTGAGTTTCTTTATTCCACCATAACTTTTAAACGCCTGAACCGATTTAGATGTATAGGGTATCGTTACAATCCTTGCATCGTTCCGAGTAACATAGGCTAGTAAAAAAAGAAACCGGTGTGGTCACTTTAAAACGTAAATTAATACCAGCCTCAATTTATTTTTTTAATGAATCTGGTCGTGTCTATGTTTTTCGTCTAGAATTTGACAAGTAGATTAAAAAAATATATAACACTGTAAATAAATAACGTCGTAAAAAAAACTGACGAGTAAACAAAGTACAAATATGTGCAATTTTTTTGCAGTCGTGTTTTTTAATTTTTTAATTATAGTAGCTTGTTCGTCAGTGACTTTCGGCTTGCTGATTAGCTTATACTTATTCTTAACACTGCGAGAGATGAGTTACCTGACATTAATTGAATAATAAGTAAAAAAAGAACATAGTAAAAGTTAACTCTAAAAAGAATTGCAATCCAAACACAAACACAAGATAGGGTGAAGTGTACAATTGCCATCTCAAGTCTAAATGGATAAGTAACTCGCAGAGTTGGAATTAGCGTTCGGCGATTGGTCGAAAGTTTTAATTAGTACAAGATCCAGTTGCAGCACAGTTTGGAGCTTTTGATGCTTTGCCGAGACCTCGAGAGGGGATTTTGTAAGTCCCTCCATATTGAGACCACTTTGGAAATGGGATTAGTTAATTATAATTACTATAATATAGCTGAATGGTCGCCGAATGGAATTGAAGAGAGAGAGTACTTTAGAGAATATTGAGGGTTTATTGAACTTTTGGATTTTGTAGTTCCAAAACTGTTTATGATAAAAATATCAGGCTATTATTGTCTCACTGCAGGGCGAAGGCCTCTTCTCATACAGAGAAGGCACGAGCATTATTCACCACGCTTGTTGAAAAAATCACTCACTTAAATCACTACATAGTATAAAACAAAGTCGCTTCTTCTGTCTGTCTGTCCCTATAATATATGCTTAGATCTTTAAAACTACGCAACGGATTTTGATGCGGTTTTTTTTAATAGATAGAGTGATTCAACAGGGAGGTTTATATGTATAATACATGCACCCGTGCGAAGCCGGGACGGGTCGCTAGTTAATTATAAGTCCAGATTTCCCAACGATGTTTTTCTTCACTATGTCAGTGATGTCCAAATAAACTTAAAAAGTCTATATGAGTTGAAAAAGTCACATTGGTAGATACTTAAGCGGTATTGAACCCGCAACCTCATGCACAAGAGGCGGGTGCCTAAACCACTGGGCCATCACGACTTCGATTTATGATAATTACGGTAAATTAAAAAATCAAATTCAATGTTTAAGTGATAGACTTTATGAAGTAACAAAATTAAATTCGTCTCAAATTATAAAACACTGAAAATTAAGTATTTATTCGCTTCAAAAAGCCTTAAAACTTACCACAATACCACTCCAGACGAAACAATAGAATTAAAAGGCCAAAGTGGCTCCAATTTAAAGCTAAAAGTCTTTAATAAAAATAAATCACGCTTAAGTGGAGCAAATTAGGAGCATTCACCCTTTTTATTGCTTACTATCGACATTGAGAGAAAAAAAAAAACCTATTTGTAAGGTCTGGCGAGATTGTAAAAAACCTGCTACCTAAGTTCGTGTCGAACATATTTACGCTTGGGGTTCTGTAGTCCTAATACTTATACTATTATAAATGTGAAAGTTAATAAGGATTAATGGATGGTGGATGGATGGATGTATGTTATTCTTTTACGGATAAACGGAATAAGATGAATTTTTGCACACATGTAGAGATATTGATCTTGCTTAATATATTAGATTTTTATCGTGCTTTTGTGTTCCCTTGGGACAATTTAGGACTTATCTCAAGAGCGTTTACGCCTTTCGGCATTTCATACAAACTTTCAAGTCCTTATTTTTCGAAATAAATGAACCGAATTTAATGAAACTTTCTATACATGTAAAGAAATAGGTTGTAACATTTCTTTAATTTGAATTTGGCCGCGACTCGCTCAGTCGGTAAAGCAGCGTGTTATTGAGGCTGAACGTTGCGTACGGTTGGTAAAGCAGTGCTGTCAAATTGAAAGACTTGCGAGGTTATAAAGATGTTTTATCGGTTAAGACTAAACCTTAATTAATTTGTTTAGATTATTATAAAAAGGAATTATTAAAGAAATTGACACTGTGAATAATAAACGTTAAATGTCGTTTCTTTGGTTACAGGTGAGTTTTACTTAAGATTAGAGTGTAATAGTGTTTAATTTTTTCATAGAATGTAACTCATGATATTAAAACTTTGGTTACAGAGCAACACATTGTTTTTATTCATTGTCAATCCAACATTATAAAACGACATTTTTGTTTATTGAAGTCAGTTGAAAATGGAGAAGTTACGTTTTGAATTTACGGTGCTGCCGGCAAGTGATGGGAAATCTAATATACTGGCCATAACCTCAATATCAACAAGCGATGAGAAGGTGTATGCTATACCAGAAACCTTACAATCAGTTGGTCATCACAGAGAGATATTAAAAACACCGGCCTACAGTAAAGTGAAAAACAGTTTATTAAAAAGATTTCAAACTCGAAGAGTCTGGATTACACTGACAGAAGAAATGAAAAAAAACTACATAGACGAAGATGGTAATGTGCAATTCGGGGATCAGTTTTTAGAGGAAATGAACCCACAACAACCCACTGCTGTGAGTGCAAAAGGAGTGGATTCAATGGAAAAGTTGTTTGAGAAATTATTGGAAAACACACAGGAACCGAAACAGCATAACCTAAAATATATTGCAGAAAAATTTGTAATAGAAAAGTTTACAAGTAAGAATCCAAACGCAAAACAATGGATTGATATTTTTGAAAAAGAGTGCGTCCGCTTTGATGTTACTACAGACGAAAAGAAGATTGAATTACTTCGACTGTTCATGGAAAAGAGTTGTATAGATTGGTACAGTTCCATGATCATTAAATTGACTATTAACGCGGAGTGGTCAACATGGAAGAACAAATTTTGTGAGTCATTTGCAAACAAAGGCTGGAGCCCGGTAACATATGCACTTTTATTTAAATATAAAGATGGCTCATTATTAGATTATGCCATACGAAAAGAAAAACTGTTGTTGGATATGAGGAGATCGATTGATACAGGTACTTTAGTAGATCTCATTGCGGCTGGTTTGCCCGAATTCATTCTGAATAAAATTGATCGAGAAACAATCAAAGATACTGTGGATTTGTTTAACGAGGTAAGCAAGTATGAACATATGGTAAATAAAAAAAATTTACTGCCAAAAAGAAAATTCGGAGATGGAAATTTAATAAGGACGAATGATAAAAATGAAGGAAAAAGTCCATGTAAAATTTGTGAGAAAATGAATAAAGCCGGTCGTTACCACCCGGAAGCTGCATGTTGGTTTAGACCAAAGGAAGGGGATAACACAAAGAAAAATTTCATTAAACATGTCAACAACTCTGTGATTGAAACGGAGTTAAATGATGCTGATCAAAAAAACGAGCAGTCACACCATTAATAAATGTCAAATTACTAGTAAATGATATTTTAGAAATAAAAGGAGTTTATGATTCAGGCTCCAATGTTTCCTTGATTAATTCAAGATTATTAAAAATAAAAGGAAAAGGAAAAAAAATGAATGAAGCAGATCTAGTAACAATTAATGGTGTGAAAAAGACAAGTGGTTTGACTAATTTGAAAATAAAAATCCTAGACTTGGAGAAAAATGTGGATGTGTATATCATTGAGGAAAAAAACTTCAAATATGATTTTTTAATAGGACTTGACTTAATACAAACTTTCAGGTTAACACAGAATGAAGACTTGAGAATAACCCAGAAACTAAACTTGAACAGTGAGAATACAAACAAACTAGAAAAAATTGATACCGAAGAAGAGATAGATTTTAAAAGCGAAATTATAAATGAGCATAATATTAAAACTCCAGAAGACTTTACAATTAATTTCAACGAACATGTAAAAGAAAACGACTTTGAAATGAAAATAAACCATTTAGATGAAAGACAAAGATCCGAAATAAATGATTTAGTAAACACATACAAATCAGTTTTTGCGAAAAACAAGTACGATGTAGGCACTGTCAACGGATATGAAGCAAGAATAGACCTGTTAATAGATAAATACTGCAGTAAGAGACCTTACAGATGTACTTTAGAGGACAAAAAAGAGATAGAAGAGCAAATTGCAAAATTGTTAGATAATAAGCTAATAGAAGAATCCTACAGTCCATTTGCTGCACCGGTGACTCTAGCATTCAAGAAAGAAGATAACAGGAAATCCAGGCTATGTATAGACTTCAGAGACTTAAATAAAATAATAATCCCTCAAGCTCAACCGTTTCCCTTAATTGAAGACTTAATAATGAAGACCAGAAATTGTAATTTTTATACAACATTAGACATCAACTCTGCATTTTGGTCTATACCTTTGCGAATTGAAGACAGAAAAAAAACAGGATTTGTAACACAGGAGGGACATTTCCAGTGGACTTGTCTACCATTTGGACTTAAGACTTCGCCTGCGATTTTCCAAAGGATTTTAAGTAACATACTTAGAAAATACAAGCTTACTGATTTCGCCGTCAATTACATAGATGACATTCTGGTATTTTCAAGAACTTTTGCTGAGCATATGAATCATCTGACGCAACTACTTGAAGCCATCAAAACAGAAGGTTTTAGGTTAAAATTTACGAAGTGTACATTTGCCTCAGACTCGGTAAAATATCTAGGTCATATTATACAGAACAACTCGGTTAAACCAGTGAAGGACAACTTGATATCAATAAAGAATTTCCCGGTTCCAAAAACGCAAAAGAACATAAGACAATTCTTAGGAAAAGTCAATTTTTACCACGAATATTTACCTAAGAGTGCAATAATATTAGATCCATTGCATAACTTACTGCGAAAAAATAAAAAATTTGTTTGGTCGGAAGAATGTCAGAAAGCATTCGACACCATAAAGAACTTACTATGTACTCAACCAGTACTGGAGATTTTTGACCAAGAATTACCTATAAATATTTATACTGATGCTTCATTAGAAGGTGTTGGAGCAATCTTAAAACAATTACAGCCTGATGGAAAGGAAAAACCAGTTGCATACTTTTCAAAAAAACTTAATGAAGCACAAAAAAGAAGAAAAGCAATTTATTTGGAATGCCTAGCTATTAAAGAAGCGGTCAAGTACTGGCAATACTGGTTAATAGGAAAACCATTCACGGTTTATTCGGATCATAAACCGCTAGAAAATATGAATTTGAAATCAAGAACGGATGAAGAACTAGGTGACTTGACCTATTATCTATCACAATATGAATTTAAAATAAAATATGCACCAGGAAAACAAAATTTAGAAGCAGACTGCCTTAGCAGGAATCCCGTATTAGAGTCAGATGAAAACGCAGATGAACAACTCAAAGTCGTGAACTTCATGACACTGGACGATATCCTAACAGATCAGTATAAAAATAAAGAAATACAAAATAATAAAAGCAAGTTAATTGTAAAAGACAAGATCTATTTCAAAATGGCAAAGAAAAAAGAAAAAATAGTAATATCGGAAGAACTTAGCATAAAACTTATAAAAATGATACATAAAGACTTAAGTCATATCGGAATTGGACAGATGCAGAAAACAATGAGCCCGTTATTTACAACCAAAAACTTGGCAAAAAACATAAGAACAGTTTGCAGGACCTGTGAAACATGCATTAAAAACAAATCAAGAGGACATGAAAAATTTGGCTTTATGTCACAACTAGGTCCGGCCAAGAGGCCATTTGAAATAATGTCTATAGACACAATTGGAGGCTTCGGTGGTTCAAGATCTACAAAGAAATATCTACATCTCATGGTAGATCATTTTACTCGGTATGCATTCATCTTAACATCGAAAACTCAGAGTGCCAATGATTTTGTAAAACTTGTCATGAGCATTGAAGACGTAGAGGATATTGGAATGATTTTAACCGACCAATATCCTGGAATAAATTCAAAAGAATTTAAGACATTTTTAAAGGACAAACAAATACCTATGATTTTTACAGCAGTGAATGCTCCTTTCTCCAATGGTCTGAATGAAAGGTTGAACCAAACATTAGTTAATAAAATGAGATGCAGAATAAATGAAGAGAAAAAAAAATCATGGACAACCATTGCTCATGAATGTGTTAAGAAATACAATGAAACCAGTCACTCAGTTACCGGTTTTTCACCCACCTATCTTTTACATGGTACAGATGTCACAATACTACCAACGGAATTAAGAAAAAAAAGGTCACACTATGATTGGATTAGAGACAGAGAAATTGCCCTTAAAAATACCATAAAATCGCATGATTACAACAAAACAATGTTTGATAAAAACCGAAAAAACTATGAATTTAAGGTAGGAGATATGGTATATGTGGAAAATGGCAATAAGCTAAATAGGAAGAAATTAGACGAATTAAGAATTGGACCTTACAAAATAGTTGAAAAAATTTCTAATTCTATATACAGAATAAATATAGGCCACAAAAAAATGGAGTCAAATCTTTTCCATATCACAAAATTGATACCAGTTTCTACAATTAGATGTCAAGAAGACGAAAAATAGAGTTGCAAATGATATTCTCGAAAATTTTTCTGAAAATTTTCTTCCTTTGCGGGGGAGATGTAAAGAAATAGGTTGTAACATTTCTTTAATTTGAATTTGGCCGCGACTCGCTCAGTCGGTAAAGCAGCGTGTTATTGAGGCTGAACGTTGCGTACGGTTGGTAAAGCAGTGCTGTCAAATTGAAAGACTTGCGAGGTTATAAAGATGTTTTATCGGTTAAGACTAAACCTTAATTAATTTGTTTAGATTATTATAAAAAGGAATTATTAAAGAAATTGACACTGTGAATAATAAACGTTAAATGTCGTTTCTTTGGTTACAGGTGAGTTTTACTTAAGATTAGAGTGTAATAGTGTTTAATTTTTTCATAGAATGTAACTCATGATATTAAAACTTTGGTTACAGAGCAACACATTGTTTTTATTCATTGTCAATCCAACATTATATACATAAGCAGGATAAAGGTCTAAAAAGTTATTTGCCTATACAACTTAAGGATAACGTAGCTTCTTATTAGTGAAATATTTTTCAGCATCAGGCCCGCAGTTCCGGAGATTAGCGCATATAAACAAAAAAACAAACAAATTCTTAATTTAAGCTGTAAAATATTTGTATAGATAAGGCTTGTTAATAGATTGATAGGACTAGGCGCGCAGTGCCTTTGATACAACACAAAAGGACAAACGACTATACCATTATTCTATTCAAGAGATTCATTTCCTAAGGAACTCTAAAATGAGGACTTTAAGAGCTATCATTTGAATCTCCAATATCTGGAGTCCGACTGTAAGACCATTGTTCTAGAATCTGGACTATAAAGTAGTAAGGTTATTAGTTAGCTCACTTACGGTCCAAGAGCCCAGCGTCGCCAGACATACGTCATT
This sequence comes from Hoplodrina blanda, assembly GCA_949316365.1. Lineage (NCBI taxonomy): Eukaryota > Metazoa > Arthropoda > Insecta > Lepidoptera > Noctuidae > Hoplodrina > Hoplodrina blanda. Next base: position 15,501,639 of record OX438587.1, on the reverse strand, counting down.
TAAGCATGGCTAAAGTCAAAGTCAAAGTCAAAGCATTTATTTGAATTAGACCATTTAAAACTATCAAGGAGTCGGTCAGTTAGAAAGTTGAAGGTAGTTGCTCGTGCCGAACGTAGGTATTGGCCTCTATGGAGAAGATCTAGCAAGAAACTTCACGTTCATTGTTTTCAATACAAATTCTGGTTCCAATATTCTTGTTGCTTATAAATGTCAAAACAATAAAGATGTAAGCCATGTAAAATTTTGAGAATATAAAATAGATAAGAGAAATAAGTAGTTAACAAGGTATGAGCACTCGCTAGCTTGTTGAAGATATGGCGCATGTAAAGTGCAATAATGTTTGTTGGTTTTTAACAATATCCTGTAAAACATTTATTAATTTCAGTTATTACAGTTGAACGTTAGTGATTAAAGTACCTACCTTTTGTACCAGATACCTGAAAAATGAACGACAATTAAAAGTAGCAAGTATGAATACTTTTTTAACTACAACTTCATGCGCCTATTCTAAAAATTATAGCCATGCTAAAATGGCGTAGGTCTAGCGCCGGTGGGTTCTCGGTCTACTAGGACTTATTTGGTAAAGACGATTGAAAATCAGTGGGAATGGATTGAGAGAAAGGATTCTTCTTTGATAACAGTTTATTGAATCACTATTTATTCAGGTCTGTGAAACTCATGAGCACAGTTCATAGTTATGTAGCCAGGGGGCTTAGACTAAGTAACAATTTCAAAACGATAACGAAGTTAGAAAAGACTAAAATGTATGGGATTGACATAAGCCGCGTTAAGTCACGTGGACATGAAGCAAGACATGACAAATTGACAAGCAAGTCAGACGATGACGAATTTAGATATCGTTTCGCTACAAAGCGATGTTACTTTGTCTAAGGACCCTGTATCATACATTATTTGAATTAGTCATTTTATACAATATTAATCAATTTATATAGATCTGTACCTAAAAAATAGTAAGTTTAAATAGTAAGTAATTGTAATTATATTAGTAGATTCAAACCCAACAATATTTTGCATACCGAAAGGTAAAATGTACCGAGACGATTTACAAACATTCCAACTTATATGTTTACCTACATTATAGCAAATAAAAGATTTCTTTCTTACATAAAAATAATTTTCCAATTCGACTGGTAGGTAGTTCCACATATTAACGTGTTTAAACATACAAACACACGTTTCAGTTTTATTATATTTGTATACTTAATCTAATAGTAAATACAGGCATTATTGTTTTCACTAATAGGTACAGAAGAGGGAAGGTCATCTGCTACAGTTATCTCCATAAAGAAGATCTTCACAATGTTTTTGTAAAACCTGTTTTTTTTTAAATAAACTTTATTTTTATTATCATATACCGTTAAAATTTGAATGGCCACGACACACGACACTTTGATTGTTCCTTGTTATTTTGAGACTTTTCTCGGCCACCATTTTGTATTACATAAAATTCTCGATAAGGTTCCTGCTGTCCTTGTTATGTGCGTTATTCCAAAAAAAAGGAAAATAAATTTTGCTTTAAAACACGTAATACGATCTAAAACCTTTACATTTTACTTAAAGGAAAGCAATTTTCCGTTATTTTTTCGCAAAAGTGACGCAAAGGCATTCAGAGGCGTTACTTCAAGAATCGCTTCCATAGTTTAAGTCCATGGGATTCAGCTAACGATTGGGGTTTAAGTGTTAAGCTTAAAGCGCGAATATATATTTTTTATATTTTATAGTTAAAAAAAATATTCAACTATACAACATTTCATTGTAATTTACTAATTTTTACTACAATTAACAATTGAATTGTATTTAATATTGTGGAGTTTATTATTATTTTCCATTATGTAAGGGAATGTAATAAAATTAAATATAATTATTATGACATGATAGTAATTAGTAATTACTTTCACAAAAATTCTACGGTGTTACACAATCGGAGACTGGTGCTATCTAAAATAGCAACCATAATATACTAATATAGCAAAACTAAAGAGTTTTTTTTGTTTATTATTTAAAAACGCTTATATCTGGATTTACCAGTCGTACTAAAAAAAATATTTTCACGCTTTCACTCACGGGATCGGAGCAGTAAGCAAAGATATATAGCTTAACGCGTATCGAACCGCGGGGTATACCTATAGTTAATAATATTATGTTATATTATTATTATACTTCATTCGTTTCCCGCTTCCGCTACCGCTTGCAGCGTACACCTCACACCGACCGTGCGCACTTTAATGGCGAGAGCTCCGGACGTCGATCGTTCGGTCTTTTTTACGATACGGACCCCCAACTGCCTTACTTCGCGTTATAGTGCCATCTCTCACTGCCTCTGCCGCCCTGGTACCTAACGTTTGATTTCTGTTCAGATCATTGGCCATGATGTCTTGATTTGATTGCCGATGCGCGCTTTGTTTTTTTCCTTAAACGACTTGGTAGATATAGGATGTTATTAGAATAGCAGTATTATTTAAACATAATTATATTATTTAAAATCGTTGTGTTCTTTTTACTACAAGTAAGGTGAACAAAACAAAAAAGAAGTCGTAAGTGTAAATTTTTATCTTACCTCTGGAAAACAAAAAGAAAATCCCATGAAAATCTGTTGAGGTATAAACTTTGTTCCAAACTTCTAGGTAAAAAGCTAATTGCACTCGGCTGTAAGTAGTTCTACTTATACAGTATGTTTGTATCTATACTTTCTATTATAATAAACCCTGAAAAAAGAAAGACTTTTTTTTTTGTTTATTAAACACGCTAATCTCTGAAACTACCAGTAATAGTCAAATTCTTAGGGTATCGTTCACCATCTTCAAGTAAAGTGTTGATTAGTTACTTCCCAATTAAAGTTAATTGGCAAGTAAAAGTTATGAGTGTCTTCTATCAATAGGGTCAGTTAATCTTATGATTAGTGCTACTCGGACATCGTGAAAGTCGCACGTGAAGTTACGGGGGACTTTAACTGACGATTAGTCTACTCGTCACTTTACTTGAGGGTGGTGAAAGAGGCCCTTAGGGAATAATAAAGGCTATATAACATTACGGTACAATCCACGGGGACGGAGCAGTAATCAAAAATGTAATTGAACGCGTGCAAAACCGCGGAGTATAACTAGTATGATGACATTTATGTTGTTACGCGAAGGTTAGTGAATAGTACACAGCCCACGTATAAAATGGCGTGATAGTACGATTCTGTAATGGAACCGTTATTTCGTGATTTAATTTCGTCGGGGATGTAACTCAGTGGTAGAGTGTCTGCTTCGCATGCTGAAAGTCCTGGGTTCAAATCCCAGCATCTCCAAAATTTTTATGACATTTTTTATTTTTATTGTTCTATAGTTTAGTAATGTACTGTTGAAAATAATAATAAATATTACTGTGACACCTAATTCTTGAGGTAATTTTTTTTTGTATCGAATTACCTACGTGCATTATTTTTTTTGGTCGGGTTTTAATAGATATCAGTAACTAAATGTAATACTTATACAATAAGTTTTAACAGGGGTATTAAACATTTTTTTTGGTAGTAAATATTATTGTCTTCGATCTTCAAGAACTGAACTGGCAGATTCTCTGGCTCTGCCTAACCCTACATGTCAAAGTCAAAATCAAACAATTGCGAGTTGGCTTCGCGCCCTCGTATGCCTTCCAAAGGCCCAGTACCCCAGTGTCCCGAAATATATTAAGTAAAGATTATACTTAACAAAATAATAATTGTATACATACATAATATCACGCCTGTAATCCCCGAAGGAATAGGCAGAGTACAACACCCACATTTTGCCAGTTATCTTTAAGTCCCATGTAATAAGGGGCGATCCTATTGCCATCAACCGGTCACAAATCCGAGGCTGTTACTGAGAAATTCATAACATAACAACATAACATCACGCCTGTAATTCCCGAAGGGTTAGGCAGAGGTGTACCCATTAGTACACCCACATTTCGCCAGTTATGTTTAAGTCCCATGTAATAGGGGGCGAGCCTATTGCCATCAACCGGGCACAAATCCAGACTCCGGGGCTGCTACTGAGAAATTCCTGATGGAAAAACCCAATAACTCTTTGCCCTACCTGGGAATCGAACCCAGACCTCATACTTACTAGTCGTGCTTTGCGTTTGCGACCAGTGAGCAACAAGGCAGTACAATTGTAATAATAGTTAATATTATGTTTATTGTATAATTAAATATTGTACCTAATTCATCGTCAGCTTAGCCTTTTCCCAACTATGTTGGGGTCGGCTTCCAGTCAGACTTTCAAGCTTCTGACGACTCGTAACGACTGTCAAAGATCCACGTATGACAGCCGGGACCAACAGTTTAACCTAATTACAAAGCACCTCCCTAATTATAAATTTAAAATTAAAATTATGTTCAAAGATGCATATAATACCAGCATAGGGGTTGTGTTCATGATGTGTTTCAGCGAATTGTAATCAGAGTCTAGACAGTTATATAGTCACAAGTCTATTAAGTACTAAGAGTTAGTAATTAAGTGACAGAACTAATTGGAATCTTAATTGACGTCTGCAAGCCGATGTCTGGATTATAACTAAATATACCGCTGAGCTGGTTAACAAGAAGCAGTTACTACTAAGTTGGTAATCTTATTCAATGTGGGTAGGTAGGTCGAGGATAAAAAATATTAAAATCTCATTCTTTTCGAATCGAGTTTTTTTAAGTTACCTAATCCCTTTTTCTTCTGTTTTTTTTTATACTCCTTAGCCTGAGTAGGTGGCCATGTTTTTAGGTCACTAGGTTCTGCCTAACTTTCCGTAAAGTAAGATGAACTATTATCCGAAGGGATCACATTATCATGATGAAAAGTATCATAGGTAAAAAAAAATATCCATAAAAAAATAAATATCCAGGAAATGGTCTATCTATATGGGTAACTATACACATCAAAAGTGTCTAGGGATCAACATCCCTAACAAATGTTAGGGATATTGATCCCTAGACACTTTTGATGTGTGTATATTCAATTCTATTTTTTTTCCTTGTGAATGACGTTCAAAAATGTCTTATATTGGTCTAATTGAAATAATGATTTGACTTTGACTTTTGGTTTTGACTTTGTGACAAGGAATAATTTTCTTTACTTAGATATAAAAATTAAGATTCACATTAACATTAAATATGGGTTCTGAAATAAATGAATTTTATTTATTTATAGCAACACACATCACACATTCGGTGTTGCCATATCGAACATTTGGAACAGGTGCAATGCCTGCTCTTCATTCAAGTCACGTCTCATGAACTGAGAGGCAGGTGTCCGAACGTGAATGTAAAAATGTCATCAATAAGCAAACTCTAGGTTTAAGGTCATCGCTTACTATAGCAGTATGGTTCTGACACAGCAAATTTGCCATTCAAGTTACGGCTTTAAATCGTGTGTTTTAAAGTATTTTTTTAAATGACAAGGTAAAAAAGGTGACGGCTTGCGGGCGGCGCTAGTTTTCAGTTAACGGTTGGATTTTTCGAGGGGATCGAAATTCGAGTTTTTGGGTTCGATTCCCAGGTCGAACAAAGTGTTATTTGGGGTTTTCCATCAGGAATTTCACAGTAGCAGCCTCGGTGTCTGGATTTGTGTCTGGTTGATGGCAATAGGGTCGCCCCCTATTACATGGGACTTAAACATAAAAGAGTACGTATGGAGTTTGTTGCCCATTCTTCTCCATACAAAACTACCTTTTGGAAGGGGCAACTAGATTCAATTCCTTTTTTCTTTACTACTGACATACCTAGTATAAAACAAAGTCGCTTTCCGCTGTCTGTCCCTATATATGCTTAGATCTTTAAAACTACGCAACGGATTTTGATGCGGTTTTTTTTAATAGATAGAGTGATTCAAGAGGAAGGTTTATATATAATCTACGTTGCACCCGTGCAAAGCCGGGACGGGTCGCTAGTTTCGTATATGACGTACAAAAGTGCCATAAAAATAATAATAATTAAATAATAATAATAATAATAATTGAAAATAATAAAAGATTTGACTTTTACTTGGAAAGCGTAACAGAAAGTCAGAGTTAAACAGGCAGAAGCTAGTCCCCAGATAAAGCTAAGCACCAAACGCAAAACTAATCCTTACTCCGATATAAATCCGCATCAATGCACAAAGTCGCGCAATATCCGATAAGATAAAACCCACCTATTCGTATATCCTGATACCCTAGTACTCTGCTTATAGCGTGCAGTTTGATCGCGGGTGTTAAATGAAATTGTTGAAACGCGACGACGGCTCGCACCTGCCCGCCCGGAAACCGATTAAAATGATAAAGCGATGCGCCCAGGATTTTGTGCACAGAACTAGGTGTGTGTACTGGATGGGACTAGGAGTGTAGAGGCTATTTTAGTCCGTTAAAATAAATGCATCATCATCTTATTGATTGTTATCGATGTCGGAACAAGTCCGAATATTCTGCGATATCTTGAGTATTCTGAAAATCTATTTTTAGATACTCTTCGAAACTTAAGATAAGAATAGCAAATAATTACTAAGGCTCTATAGAAATGTGTAATAATACCTAATGATGTGTTAATAAATAAGATCGATAGGGCAATTCTACTAACTTTTGGGAACGATCGTAATTTAATCCCATCTTTAAAAAATGTCACTAATTTACATGCATTTGTCGCTGAGATAAGATTGCGACTAGATTTTGAACGCCTTCAGAGTATGGGGCCTGACAAAAAATAAATATTCATCACACCATGACAACCCTTACGTATAATCAATAGATTTTTTCTTACATTAAAAACTAATATAATAAAACTGAAGAGCTTTCGTTTGTTTAAAAGCACTAATCTCTAAAACCACCACTTGAATTTCAAAAAATCTTTTTGTATATAATAGTCAGATTCTTGAGGAATAGCATAGGATTTATAACATCACGCTACAATACACAGGAGAGGAGCAGTAATCAAAGACGTAAACCAACACGACGCGTGCGACTCGTGCGAGGTCGTAGGAAGCAGCTGGTTAAAATAATACAAAACAAACATTGATTCACTGGAAAGATTCACTCATCTCGTGTCTAAAGAACCATTAAATATTCACATTTCTACATTTTTCGTGTCTCTCAAAAGGGTGAGTTATTTACGAAGTAAATAGAGGAAATGAAATTCCTTTTACTGTGTCCTTGAATAATTCTTTTGTTTTGTGAAACGTTATTTTTTCGGAAAGAGATTGCTAAGGTGTACAATATTCACTTCCTGTTTTTACATAGATCGATACAGGGAAATGATGTCGCCGTGTTTTATTCTAGCTGAGTCTTATTTTGAGTTCTTGGAAATAAAGAAAGAAGGAATAGCTAGAAGATTCTATATTTTGTATTATAGCTAATTGCATAAACTATGCTTCTTTGTAATTACTATAACGGCTTAAGCGTAGGACTTCGGATTGATCAAAACCCTTTTGAAGTTAATTGAAAATTTAAATTACTTATTGATTCAATAAAGTAGGCCAACAGTTTAGTTCAAAGTACCTACTTATAATAAGGTTTTATTTGTAATGTTTACGCCAATAGCATTGAAAAAAACATATAGAGGAGAAAACTGCTTATATAAACTAAACAAAGCAAACAACACTAACTAAGGTACACAATTATCCGGGGTTGCGGGACGTCTTAACAGGATACCGTGGCCCCGGAACGTAAAGGGCAACAGAAGGAACAGGGTGGTTTTTTAGTCAGTAAAAGTCTGACAGTCCCTTCCGCCCCACCCAGGGCGGAAGGAGTCATTTGATGATTTTTACCACCTAAAAAAAAAAAAGGCACAATTATAGCCCTCTAGACGTTGCTCTGTTTAAATGTAAATAATTATCAAGATAACGCATGATGTTGCCAGTTTGCCACTTCCACCACTCGTATATCCATGTCAGCTCCGATTTAATCTTTCATTCGTGCCGTATTGCCTCAGTTGAAATTTTTCAAGCGTCCCGTTCGCTTTGACAAATGTTTTGGGTACCAGGAAATACCATTCTGTCCCACAACGATTTAATTGGCGTGATGTGTGCCTTTAGAATCACAATCCAATGAGTTATTGTTGCCTTTTTTGTGCGTAGACAGATGATTTTTGAACTGATTTTCCTGTTTTTTTTTTTTACTGTGTTAGAAAATAGGCTGCTAGGACGTTGTTGTTCTTAGATTTTAAAACATCACGGCTGTAATTTCCGAAGGGTTAGGCAGAGGTATACCCATTAGTACACCCACATTTCGCCAGTTATACCTATATTTAAGTCCCATGTTAAATAGGGGGCGAGCCTTTTGCCCGGATGGTGGATTTGTGCCCGGTTGATGGCAATAGGCTCGCCCGCCTATTGCCATCAACCGGGCACAAATCCAGACTCCGAAGCTGCAACTGAGAATTTCTGATGGAAAAACCCAATAACACTTTGCCCGACCTGGGAACCGAACCCAAGACCTCATGCTCAGTATTTGCGCTTTGCGACCACTACACCAACGAGGCAGAAAATTGGATGCCTCTGTGTCTATGTATTTGGCAGTGATATAGCAGTACTAACCTTCGAAGCAATTTTACCTGGCAGCTAGCTGTAATGCCTTGTGACTTTGTGAGATTCCAAACTAAGAAATTTACACTTTAAGCTCGGATACTACAATTTAATCAATAACAGTCTGTAAGACAGGGCAGCAACCTTAGAAAAATATTCTTTGTCTAGAAGAAACTTATCAATAGCGTTATATTTTTTTATGTTTTTCCTGCGAGTTCCTCCGCGTGAATCTTATGAATTCCTAATTGTTTTGATAATAGATTAAACCATATCGTTCTCGAGATAACATATATTTTTTTAGTGAAAGAATTTTAAGAATCGGCCCAGAAGTTTTGGAGATTAGCCCGTTCGCACATAATAATATTAGTATCGATTTACTCATACACACACTTGCACCAAGTACTTAGAACATCACTGTATCCCTGTCAAATACTTTGAAGTTGACGGAGACAGAATTATGTTTTTAGTGCCAAAAATGTAATAATTGCAAATGGGCCTAAGAATATTAACTAACATTGGAAACCTAGAACTCTTTGAAGCATCTGAGCTCCTAGTACTTATAACCATTACGCTTATAAACCCCTTAAAAGAATATAATTATAAATTCAATCGTAACCTAAAAAAAAAATACAATTACGAAAACTTAATTACATCTCAATCATTAACAGCCCACAAATTATTTGCCATAATTATAATATCGTGAATAACAGCAATATTTCCGCAAGGCCGGCCGATTCGTTTGTGTATCATTAACAGAACAGAATATCACATTTTTTAATTGACAACTCTTGGGACTGCAAACAATCCTCGCTGGGTTCATTAGTAGGCCGTCTGTTGGTAATGTAGGGGAAACGAGTTGCTTTGTGTCTATTTAGCAAACAAGATGATGATTGTATGAATAAGTTGAAGTTTTGACAGGTTTTTTTGATATTGTAATACACTTTTTTTAGGAAGATTTTGGCGTTCGATGGTTTCACACATAATGTTAATTTACCTTAAAACCTTTAATCATATCAAAAGGTAATTTAATACTAATGGCGCATGTCCTTAAAAATATAAATCAAATTGCTTTAAGATTAGTCGTATTTCCAATTCGAAAATCAAAGCAAATACTTATACGTGTACTCTAGGCCCACTGGTAATTACACTGAATCGTGAGAAATTATCACAGTGCGAACAGCTGCGAGCGCCTGGCGAGAATTTGATGAAAAACTATCGGATTCTGAAGAGGCGAGCGAAACAATATTTTGTTTGATTTCGTATCCGACTCGCGACTGTATTGGGTGGTCTGGTCCAAGTTATTAAGATTTGGCGGAAAATCCCTATTGTTAATCAGTAATTAACAAAAGCACAATGGGCCCACGTGGTGGATCATGGCCGACTTCCAAAAGAAATAAATGCTTAAGACGTAAAAAAGCGACAGATATAAAAATAAACGATTAGAATCTTTAGTATCGAGTAATATCCATTTTCAAATATAATTAATCTCTGAAATAATCATTTAACAGAACACAAAGTTATAAACCTAAATGGCTTTTCAATCTCATCATAGGATGGGCTTACTTATTTATAACGTCATAATATTATTATGTATATTATGGCATAAATCGAAATCCATATTTTTTATTTAAAAGTTTAAAATGGAATAAAAATCTTATGCACAATTTTTGGGAGGAGGAGAGCTCATTAGGCCAATATCACAATATCAGCTTTTGACTTTTTTACGGACCTTGCATACCCGTAGCCCATAACATCATCAGCTACATTCTTGTGACTCGCACCTCGCACAGACCTAACTGAAGAGTCAGGTCACGCTCGCACCCTGTGGAGAGTTAACGTGCGTCGAACTCCCGGCCCAATACTGATTTCTGTTACCCTGGTTGTTGAATTATACAATTTATGGCCGGCCTGCAAGTTTGCCGAGCTACGGAGCCAACTCTTGATCGGTGCATTGTGTTTTGAGGAACTCTCTAGGTTTCTATTATCCTGGTAGGGTAACCTCCTCTCACAATGGTTAACAGAATAGTTGGTAATTGATGTTTGTGTTAGGGTTTTATCAAAACTTCGAGATATACTGACAGAGGTTTGCCCGCGTCTTTGACCACGTCTTACGGCCCCCACTTTTTTTGATAATAATCTATTCTATATGTACTAATATTAAAAAAAAGAGGGTAACATTTGTTTGTAAGTTTGTATGTAGGGGGTAATCTCCGGAAGTAATGAACCGATTTTGAAAATTGTTTCACAAATTGGAAGCTACGTTATCACTGAGTGCATTATTATATTTTATTATCAAAAAATTAGGGATCCGTAAGAAAAATCACGCGAACGAAGTCGCGGGGAGAGTGCTATATTATAATGTGAGAAATGTAGCTTCCTATAAACGAAATGATTTTCAGAATTTGAACAGTACGTGCACGCGGGTGTCACAACACCAGCTCTCAAACACTGGGCTGCTACTGAGAATTTTCTATAAGGAAAAACCAAATAATACTTTGTCCGAGATAGGAATCGAACCCAAGACCCACGCTCAGCCATCGTGCTTTGCGACCACGACACCAATGGAGCAGGTATAGCCTGTCCAGGTGAGATTTAAAAACAATCTTTTATTCAGAAAAAGCATGAAAATTATTTCCACTAGATCATTTATCGAGAAATAGCTTTCTTATTCATACGATCAAATACCTATTCAACGCGCATGTTACAAAATGGGCAGTCAATTGACGTGAAAAGCACATTACTTTATCTGTTGTCATTATAGACTGAGAGCCCATAGTTGCCAGACCTACGTCATTTAAACATAGCCTAAATTTTAAGATTAGACAGAGGAATCTGTATAAGAAGATGTTTATTTGCTACATTCAAAGCGGCAAATAACTTCTTATCAACTGTATGGCTGTTTGTACGTATTATAAGTTTGTATTGTATTGTATTGTATACACGGGCCGGTTTCCGCAACTCCACGTCTAAGCGCGTATTTTGCGTACGTATTATAAGTTTATACCTATGTTAGTAAACGCAATACACGATACTACAAACTTTGTCCTGACAATAAAGAACACAAAAAAAACTTATTCAATTTGATGCAGTCGTTACGAAGTTATGCGTACATACACTTCGGCGATTAATTTTTATTTATATAGATAAAAAAAGAAAAGAATATACCCATATTTCTCTATCAATTCTCAAAATTCAATAACGTAGGTTTATTATATTAGTAGGTTGTTTTATCATATTTTTTTATAATGTACATTTTAAATAACGTAGGTTCGACGACTCTGGTATGTGGAACCACTATGTTCTATACTAGATTGATTCTTTCCTTCTGATTGTCGGGGTTAAGGTTCCAAAAATATGAGATCACAAAAATATTTGCCCATCTGACCAAACTGTTTATTCAATATCTTACGTATCACGTATCTCCTAAATGTGATAGGGAGAGAAAATATATATTGGGAAAAATTATTTTGTGGAGCAGATAAATATGTCTCATCTCCCCCCCGGTTTGGTCGCGAACATCTATCAAAAATCTAACAGTCATTCCTGAAGGAAATCTGCACTGAAGCTATGAAGGGTGCGAGGTGGTATGTTTGTATTAAAAGCGTTGACACCGTATAGCATTTCATCAAACTTTCAAGTCCATATTTGTCTGAATGTCTGAAAAGACTTTAATGAAATTTTCTACGCATAAGCAGAATTACAAAGGTCTAAAAAGTCAGAGAACATTTTCGAAAAATAGTGTTACAGCTAAATTCAACCGATTTTAAGTTTTTCCATAGAAACAGATTTCTAATTATATATAATAGTTTTATTTCTATTTTTTTTAATGAGATGTTTCGAAAATGTCTGTACAGATTAATTTAAACAAAACAAAAACACATTAATCAGTAATCATACCTTAAAAAGAAAAAGGTGAATAACTGAATAAAAGACACATAAAAAACCAATTAATTGAATGACTAAAACAATCAATGTTACAAATCGATGGCAGCAAAGTAGAAACGGACATCTACATTTTTTCGAAAATGCTTTTTTTACAAAAATGAGCTTATATTAATCCTATCTACAAGTCTGTATTAATTTTTTTTCAAAATTCAATATAACAAAGAAAATTTGACACGTGAATGAAGACATCTACACTGGATTTTTAAAAAACATCGCAGTAGAAACGGACATGTGAATTTGTCCGCCTTTACTTCGGAGCTTTGACAGATGAATGGAAACGTCAACAAAGACATCAGTCAGTTGTCACATTCTAGCGCGTACCGGTATAAATGTAATAATAATGATAGTGTTAACAGTTCATTATTAGTGCTAGTAATGAAATCTTAGAGTGAGTAATAAAAATTATTTTGAGGTTACGGTTCGACGTAAACACGGACATCTGCCACTTGTTCGTTTATAAAGATGTTCTTTAAATATCCTTAAATGTATTACAGGAGATTATTATCTTACTTTATTAGATATTTTAAATGAAATGGGCACTTTTTTATTACAATGTAATAAAACTTTGACGTAGAAGAAGATATCTGCCTGATAAACGGTTATCAGGCAGATGTCTTCTTCTACGTCAAAGTTTTTTCAGAGTAAAAAAAGACATCTACATTATTTCAGTAAAACAACGATAAAGCGATAAAACCTATTACACAATTCATAAAGAAGGTTATTTTAAAGCGTTATAGAAAATTTCAGGTTAATCGGTCCATAACTCTCAAAATAACCACTCTTTTAAACTAAATCTGCTCTCCTGTAAAGTTGCGATTTTGTAGATGTCCGTTTCTACTTTGCTGCCATCGAAATTATATCGTAGCCGGCGACTATTCGGCAAAGCGCCGACTATCCGGCTTCTTACTTTGTATGTAGGTATTTCTCAATAAAAAGTATATGAGATTAGCGCGTTAAACAAACACACAAACAAAAATCTCTCCACTTTATTATATTAGTATAGACATTTCAGATACAATAAGTACAAAACAATATCATCGATTCAATGTTGTAACAGATCAAGTTTCCAATTTAATATTTCTTCAATAAAACATCTGTTTTTAAACTAGTATCTACTGATAAAAGTTCTTTTTTTCTGCTTATGAAAATATTGTATTTTGTGTTTTCAACTTATTTAAAAAACTTTTTTTTTACCTTAACGGTTAAAAAAAAAGTATTATAAATCCTATCTTTAAATGAAAAGGATTCACATTTTTATCATGAGATCTATATAGGACCGATCAAAAAAGAGGAGGTTCTCAATTCGTCGGAATCTTTTTTGTTTTTTCTGTTCGGGCACAGATATAATCTCTAGCCCCTGGCAACTGAAACACAGATGAGAATCAAGTGATAATTTCTAAAATATCACCATTTCTACGAAAACAGTCTGGACAGTATTCGTTTTGTACTTAAAAGATAAAAATATTTCGTTTATTTATTTTTAAAGCAACATTTGGGATTTCTATGTAATAAAAAGATTTACACTAATACTAGATAGTATTTGTTGATTTCGCCCGAAGTGTTCTTTTTTTAAAAACGTTGCGCCTCCCTTGGTTTTTATCTATTGTGTCGCCCGTTTAGATCTAACATTCACAAACAGCTAAACCCGGAACAATTATCTATTGGCCATACAAATATTTGTTCCGTGCGGGAATCGAACCTGCGACACGCAGTACAGCAGCCAATCGTTCAGCCACTGCGCCAATCGATTGCTTTGGTACCTTACTGTCAAGCGGGCTGACTTACCAGTAAGTCAGAACAATAGAAAATCAATTGTGTCTCATTACGTGGGACTTGAGTAATTAATAATAATAATAAACCTTTATTTCAGGCAACTAAGGCCCATAAAACACAAATACATAAATAAATAAGTACAATAACTATAAACTAATACATATTTTATATAATAAACACATAAAAATTACTTTGGACTAGTCCTTAGCTGATTGATTGTACTTTAGTGTTGTGATGTGTCTTTTGTGTGCACCGAATAGGTAAATGTTTTATCTATCTATCATTCTATCTATATGATTTATATTTTGCCGCATCCATCACATAAACCATTTATACTCTTTAACAAATAAACCGGCTGAACGGATTACCGCATCGATGCGCGCGCGTCATCGCGGCTAACGACTATATGTCGTCTAGCTATCTCCCGCCTCATACGATACCACTTTAACACTGTGGGTTCGGCAGATTAAACTCTCAATATTTTTTAGGGATGAACAAATATGGTTGCCGGTGAATTATTGAATATAGTGACCGGTCAAATCTCGTCTCTTTCACAATATTCATTGGTGTTTTTTCTACTATATTAGCTATCTCCTTAAACGGGGCTTCCTCTCTCCTATCCTTTTACTGTGCCCTACAGGGTCCATAATGATCTCAATTATATAAGTTACCACCTAAGCATATGGAATGGCAATAAAGATATTGACTTGTTTTTGGTGCAAATCCTCATGGACTACCTCCGTCGTGGGGATGACGAAGGGGCATGCCGGACTCTTACCGGCTAAAACTACTGCGGTGTTCCACCTCCGCCTGTGGCTGGGGGTGCGGGATTCGCATAAGCATTTACCGCTCCCCCCATAAGCCTCTTCCTCAGAGGGGCCCCAACTCCCCGTGCATCAAGTTACATAAAAAAGTATTATAGAACCATATACTACCTACAAAGGGCGCAAATATGACAACCTTCTCGAAAGCTATTATGTTTGAGTCGTTTGGGTAGAAGTTATTCTTACAATTAAAAGGAGGCTCCAAATTGTAACTAGCGTAAGTTTTTTAAGCCGCCAATAAACATTTTTGATTTTTTTTTTTTTTTGAATTGACAGAATTTCTGGAATCTGACTCTTTATTGCCGAGTGTCAGGTTATGTTTTATGGTATACTAGCTCTTCTCCGCGACTTTCTCCGTGTAAATGTCGGCTATCGCGGACGGAGATGAAATCGCGGAATAATACTTACCCCGACTAAATTTAATCAAAACGAGTTTGTCGTTTAGTCATGAATGCGTAACAGATAAATAGACAAGTTACTTTTGCATATAAAATATTAGTAAGTATGCATTTAACTTCCACTCGTACGTAGTTGTAGTTAACAAATTTGTCTAACACAATCTATACTTTTTACTGGTCCCTTTTTACCTAAAAATAGCTTCCAATACTAACAAAATGTCGTACTAATTATAGCCTACAAGGGTCATTATCGAAGTCACGTCCGAAGTGCAGAAGTGGAGATGAATATTTCCGCTCAAAGACTCCGTCCGCTTCATAGTGTCGCTTCAGCAGTTTCCGGTCGAACGGGCGCAGATCATTATGCTAATGAATTTAAACCTTCTTAAGTTGAAGACTAGTTGGTGCACACGGGTTTGTCTAATTGTTGTTTTTTTATTTTTTTCTGTAGTGAAAAATTAATTTTGGAACGAAGTTCCTTATTGCGCGTTGCGAAAGGGGGCTAGACGAAAAAAATTAAGACCAAAAGTTGTATCGACACTTTTTGCTATAGTTGCTGTCTCTCTCTTTCTCTCTCTCTCATATATTATTAACTTCGTTCCATCCGGGTGTCCCTTGACACCTCTCAAGTTTTTTTTTTCAAGACCAGATTCTTATGATTTTTGTGGGACAGAGTTTTTCGATTCTATAGAAGAATATGATGTATTTGAACCCGTCTTTCAACTTTGGCCTTTTTTACAATTTTTTTTGGATAATTTGGTCATTCTCCTTTGCTTATTGGTTGAATGGGTTTTTGAGCTATAAAATATTCATAGAATCATTTTATTGCACGCCCTTCATTTAGAATTTATGTTAGGAAGCTTATTTACAAATATTACTATTTAAATTAGGTTTATAAACAGAACTGAATTTAAATGTTAAATTGGTTGAAATCCTTCTATAATCGAAAATTCGTTTGAAATTAAGCTTGATAATATAATTTAAACAAGTCTGCCCAGTATAATATGACCGTGTTATGAACGTATCAGGCACGGAAAGAAACATGACATGGACTATCGCGCGGTAGTGGCGCATATTTCTTTTTTTTTGTATTTATTTGATTTTTATTTTTTTGATTTAATACTAAACTTGTTTCTACTTTGCTTTTATGTACAATTTTTATTTTCTCTTTTTATGTTATGTGCATAATTTTCGCGGGAATAAATAGTTTTTCTTTATTTCTTTCTATACCCACTACAACGTATATCGACAGCGTATCAACCAACATGTAGACGCTCCGTGCATGACACGCAACGGTGTTGATCATCGACGGAACGGTCTATTGGACATGGTCCAATTATCTTCTTCTATCTTTTTCTAACATATAATAAAAATAAATAGCGCAAAACTCGAGAACGGCTGGACTGATTTGGCTGTTTTGTTTTTTGCTGACTTCACCATCAGATTCAATAGCAAGTATTTATTATGTCTGTCGAGGTTTTGATTTGTACTCTGGCATTAATTAACAAGTAACTAACCTACCTATTATTTAGTACTCTTGGAGATCAAAGTATAAATATACATAATTAGTTATATCATCTCTAGTCAAAGTCAAAGACAGGCGCTTTTTAATTGAAAAGGAGTCGGTCGGTTTGTCGCTCACTCTAAAACGTAGAATAAGAAGAAGCAAGAAGCTCTGCAGAACGAGCAAGAAACTCTGCAGAACAAGCAAGAAACTCTGCAGAACAACAAGAAACTTTCCAGAACGGGCAAGAAACTCTGTTGCAAAAACAATGTAGGTGTAGATACTCTACGCCTACATTGTTTTCACATATACGACCGGGGGCTATACAGTCGGGTTTTCGCGTACCCGACCCGGCAGTGAGGGAAGAGTGTGCCTTTGTTTTTGCATACACTTGTTCTCTTGACTACCGTGGTCGAAATTCGTTCGAGAAAATATTAATGTAACTTTAGAGAATCAATAAGATACATAAAAAATTATGCTTAAATAAAACCTTCGCTATCCGTTTGTTGTTAGAAAATAAAATAAACATTAAAAGCTTTCTTGCTTAGGTACTCTCCAGTAAATATTTCGATAGGTACTTAAGTTTATTTAATTTGTAAAAAACACGCGTAAACATGGTTTCTTTAGTACTCCTTACAATTATGTAAGCCTGGTCCTAATTGGCGATTATTTAAACACAATTTAACATGTCTCTCGTTGTTTAAAAGGCCAAAGGTATAAAAAGTGAATATTTTTGTTTTTGTAAAAATGATAGTCGAAGTCGGTATAAAAAATATAATCTGCTGTTTTATACAAAAAGGCTTTTTTTATTTAGTACCTACATTGAATAAAAAGGCCGTGTGCTCATGGCCTTTTCAAGGAGTTGTCCAAACGGTTGGTTGACACTTCCCGTGACCCAAGGGCTGGCTATTACCTTGGCCAGAGGTTCAGCACTGCCATACAACGTGGCAATGCGGCCAGTTTTTTGGGCACATTTCCAGTTGACGGCAATGCGGATGAATTTTTTGATGCCATTTAGTTTTAGTTCCTTTTTTTATTCTGATTGTTTTTTTTTTGTAATTAAGTCTGTGAATATAGTACATAGATAAAGATAGGTAGTACATAGACTGATAATCATCTATGTACTGAATGAAAAAGTAAAAGTCTTCGTTATGATGTCCTTTTCACCAGTTATAATCCATCTAATGAAATCATTGTTTTTCCGCTTTATTTTCGTACTAGCCGATTTACCCAAACGCAAGCTTTCCCTAAAATATCAATTAATATTCATTAGTTGAAAGTTTTAAGACTAGAATATTTAACTAGCCTTCTCTTACCAACTAACTCTCGAAGCTACCATTGTAAGCCTAGTTTGAAAACTTACTAGCATTGATAATTTTGATGTCAGAGAATAATGGTTAAGCAAATACCTGTCATCAGCTGGTGTATGTACTAGTCTATTATTATCCCATTACGGAGCAAAGGGAAAATGCATACAGGGACAATAACACATCAAAATTATTCGTTATTTATTATTATTTAAAAAAAAGTCTTGATTCGTTACCAAATATACACATCAAAAGTGTCTAGGGATCAACATCCCTAACATTGATTAGGGATGTTGATCCCTAGACACTTTTGATGTGTGTATTTTGCCTTTGCAACATTAAAACTACTTGTGTAAATTCAAATTCAAGAAGTCCCAAGAAAATCCGTTCGCTGTAAACTTCATTCCAGGTCAATTGCATTCGGCCATTTTAGTTTTAACCATTTATTTTCTCATCAAGATTTAATACGAAATAACGGTTTAAATATACTTCGCATTTCTGGGGAGCTATGTCAACCCTTGTGAATCCACGATCTGGCTATCCGTCAGAACCTTGCAAAGAAATTGTACCAAGAGATCAGCACTAAACAGGAGATATCTCTGACTATTCTTTCTTTACATTATTAACAGACCCTATAACAAACAAATAATAATAAAAAATGAAACTAAAACAAAATGGCATAAAAAAAAATCTCTGTATCGTCCTCAACTGGAAACGTGCTCAAAAGACTAGCGGCATTGCCACGTTGGATGGCAATGCTTAGCCTCTAGTAAAGGGAAGAGCCAGCCGGTCATAGGAAATGTCAACAAACCGTTTACACAATTCCTTAAAAAGGCTATGGGGATAGCAACCCCACGACCCGAGGGTTTCCATCCCAAACGGCTCGAAAATATAGTTACTATTTATAAACACGGATGGGTTTTAGTTAGTAAGATCCTGCGACTCCCTTCCGCTCCGCCCAGAGCGGAAGAAGTACCAATAATGATTTCTGTACCTTATAAAAAAAGCCTACAGCTTAATACGGCTACAGTTTAATACGCCCTACATAGTTTCGCTTCCTTTGCATCTAGTTTTCCATGCTTACTTGTAACGTTTTCTTAGACACTTCGTCTTAAGTCAGAAAATGGCGAAACCGTAATTATTTTAGATGTTGTACCAAGATTTAATATATTAAACCTTGCTTCAACTCTCAGCGGTCGTGAAAACTGCACTAAATTCCGCTAGTTTCTGAGATTAGCTTAAACTCATTAGACCTTAAATTAGCCTGGGACTACCCGGTGCCGGCTTTGCTCTGTTGTTTAATTAAAAAAACTATAGCGATATCTTTTTTAAATTGTAAAATGGAGAATTCATTCAATGTTGCTTAGCTTCATGAATTAAAGAAATGGAACTGTTTGGTTTCAAAATATACGAGTACTTAAATTCTTTTTACAAATAGTTCTTAAATTGACGATTATTTTATATTTAAGTCGTTTCATGAATGTTTTCCGCATTTAGTGATTTCTTAAATACCGTAGATTTATTTACCGTGGCTTTATTCACCATTCTGCGTTTTGTGTATTATTTTTTATCTTGAACATGAACACAGATCCAGCTAGAAAATTGGTGGTGTTAAAAGGCACAACACATATTAGTTTACTGTCCATCAAACTAAATAACATTGTGTAATAACTATTACTGGCAAATGACTTCTTCAAAAAACACTATTCATTTTAGCGAGCAACATTTCAGGGGTTTAGTATTAAGATTAAATACAAAACTTGAAAAAGATCTTCGTAAAAAAAAAATTGAATTTTGACTTTCAATGTCTCCATAACCAAAATGTTCCCAGGTTGAAATAAAAATATCACAAGAACATGCAACTTTCGGCTTTGTCATGACTGTGTCTTATTTTATACCCGTTACACAACGTTGCCTGGACAGCCAGACTCATACACGACATCCCTCTTCAATACATCATTTATTATGATAATTTCATGCGGAATATGAACTGATGTTTTATCAAAGTGCACATTAAAACTTTTCAAAATACCATCATAAAATAAATATACGCCATATCAACATAGTGTGGAGAATATACGGGAGGGAATTTTGTTACAAATCGCTACAATTGGTTATTTTGATATACAGTCCTTTTCGTTTATCTTGCGGCCAGGAAGGTCTTACGACCCTACACACCCTAGTGTCAGAGTTTCTAAACCGCCTCAAGGGCCTTTGACATGGTTTGAGTGGGACAGTAGTAGGCTGGTATAAGTCCAGGTTTCCTCACGATGTTTTTCCTTCACCGATGTCAGTGATGTCCAAGATAAACTTTAGAAAGTACATATGAATTGAAAAAGTCGCATTGGTATGTATACAACAATGACATTTTTATGATAATAGATGGCGCCACGTAGATTTCGAAACATGATTGAATTTTAAATTTAAGTACATTTTGTGAGTCAAGAGTACAACCCGAGCCGGGGTTGCGGGACGTCTTAACAGGATACCGTAGCCCCGGAACGTAAAGGGCAACAGAAGGAACAGGGTGTTTTTTAGTCAGTAAAAGTCTGACAGTCCCTTCCACCCACCCAGGGCGGAAGGACTTATTTGATGATTTTTACCACCTTGAGTACAACCCGAATGCGAGCGAAGCCCGCAAAAGCTAGTTTTCTATAAAATATACCACAACACATATTTCTCAGCTTTTCAAAGTTAGTTAGCAACTTAAGCGGAGTCCAGACGTTTAATGTGTAAAAGTAATGTATCGTGTAAAGTTTGGATGGCACTGCTGCGAGCATAACATGTAATGCTCAAATCGGTGCTCGTGCTTATCCGGTGATGGCCGGTTGGTATTGAACACAAGGGAACTTGTGTCGTAGAGCTCAATTCGCGTTTTAAAGTCGTGTGCCGTTCACACTTTGCATAACCGATACATTACCTTACACTAGTCTGAACTCAAATTGTCTGTCAACTGTTTTTTTAAGGTCGCCATTTGGTGATACCTGTTGTAGACCTTTATTTTTAACCTCGGACACTAATAAGAGTGTCTTTGAACATGCTTGTTAATAAAATAGTTTCGAAGATAGCAATTAGTAAGTAGAGTATTAACGTTTCATACTGCAATACGTACCCGTATATCTAAAAAGCTAAATAAAGTACATTTGGAAGCCTTTCATCGTGTTTTTAGAACAAGCACATTTTAACTTGCCGCGCCGCTGCGGCTTAGCATAACCATACCTTGTGGCAGAGCCAGGATTTTCCTTTTATTAAATTAATAAGGTTGTATAACGGAAAAATAGACTAGCAGCGGCGTGGAACGTTTACCTACAATGTTTTATGTTTATTACAGTAAAAGTGTATTAACTGGTTTTTTTTTTATACTAGAGGTAAAAAATCTGACGTGTTATTATTTTTGTGTTGCATGTTGGAAAATATAAAAAAAATGTGTGAAATATCTTAATATTTGGTGTAAGGTTAGACAGAGGCTCCGTAAAAAAAATATGGGGTAGACTTCATGGAACAAATTATATATGACAAATAAAATGAATAAAGTTCTGTTTAAGACGGTTACTTATTGCGTCTAATACCCCTTGGGCTCCGGGGTTGCGGGACGTCTTAACAGGATACCGTGGCCCCGGAACGTAAAGGGCAACAGAAGGAACAGGGTGGTTTTTTAGTCAGTAAAAGTCTGACAGTCCCTTCCGCCCCACCCAGGGCGGAATGAGTCATATGATGATTTTTACCACCTAAAAAAAAAACCCCTTGGGCTTGCTTGGCTTGGCGCTAATTTAATGACTTTGACTTGCTAGCCTTTACACTGAGCTATACTATAAAAGTATAGTTTGAAAAAGAAAGAAGGATTTATCTTTCAAGAAATACGTAAGTAAGTAATAAAAAAAAATCTTGCTAAGTGCGAGTCGGACACACAAAGGGTTCCGTAACATCCTTGAATACACAATAATAAAAAAAACTCGCGTCTTGTGTGTAAATTAAAGTGGATACCTATATATTTTTTTCGTTCTTGTGACACTTGTTCTCTGTGAAAATTTTATCTTTTTAGTTTTTACCTATTACAGTTCATGAAATACAGCGTGCTGATAGACAGTTGAATGGACACCGGACACAGCGGAGCCCGTTGGCACTCTTCGGGTCCCGAACTATTAAAAACATCAAAAATCTCAAAACACTTATATTTTCCTAATGCATTAGCCACCATGGTCACTCTAAGTAGTTAGTGTACAATTTGCGAGTTATTTTAATGTTAATTCAGTGCCGGCAGAAGCCAGCTCCACCACAGACTATAAATTTCCCGTGTCTCCGTTTTGCTGGCAAATAAAACTGTTGCTATTATTGAACACCCTGTACTTTATAATTCTGTTGTTAGGGTCAGCACAGACCGAGCGGCAATTGCTCGAGCAAAATCCGCCGGCGGATGCTGCCCTATACTCATAGATAAGCGGGCGTAGGGTTACCACCTTTTTTGGAACAACAAACGCACATTTAATTTAAAGTATGGTATGTACTTAAATAAAACAAGTTTTATCTAATTCTTTTTTTTTAAATCAAGCTTGAATACTGCATTGTCATGCATTGTGCATTAATTTGTATTCAAAATTCTAATTTAACTTGTAATATTTGATTAAGTTCTTATGGCTACTTACCGGCTTCATCAACAGACCAGCTCTGTGACATAATAATATTGCATTGTC
Organism: Hoplodrina blanda; assembly: GCA_949316365.1. Classification (NCBI taxonomy): domain Eukaryota; kingdom Metazoa; phylum Arthropoda; class Insecta; order Lepidoptera; family Noctuidae; genus Hoplodrina; species Hoplodrina blanda. The sequence continues at coordinate 15,478,669 of OX438587.1, read as the reverse complement.
ATGCAAATTGTACATTTATGCAAAATTTCAGCTCAATCGAACATCGGGAAGTGGCTCAAATTTAACTTGTAACTCTTGGATTGTCTTTCTGCAATGAAATTTGTTGTGGCTGTTAGAGCTGCAGTATTCTTACAATTTGGCCTTTATGACATTGTCCTACAGAAAATTTCAGAAGCCTTCCTCCATGAGCTTCCTAGAACACCCCCATGTATGATTATTTATAGTTTAGGAGCTAAATGTCAGGTAAAAATTATACAAATCTTATAAGAAATGTTTACATGGTGTGTTTTGGTGTGTCTGTGGAGAATAGATTCCAAAATTTTCATTTGAGCATCCATTCATTTCACTTCCCTTTAAATTGCAATGAGCGCTGTGAGTACATATCTGCACTTTTCTGAAAACAATATTTTAATAAATACTTTGCATAAGCTATAATATTAATATAAGCTAATATAATTTATACTAGAGAATATAAAATACTCTATATTATATAGTGAAAATAAAATCGAGATTCATTGAATGTACTGCATTGATTGGCAAATAATGAGTCTATTTTTATACAGCTGTGTTTATTGGGATTATTTGGCTCACATTGTAGCGATAGTTTTTATGTATTTGTTTTATGTCATGTTATACATACATAGATAGGTATATTACAACATCATCATCATCACATTAGCATTTAAAAAAAAACTAGGATTGCACCTCTTTTCCTGCTAAGGTGGTTTCTAATTTTCATGTTTTAACTAGTGGTCTGGGTTAGCCTATGTTGTCTGTAGTTCAGACTGTGAAATAGTCATTGACCTGTCAAGCCCCGGCTGACTTACCGATAAGTCAGAAAAATAGAAAATCAATTGTCTCATTACATGGGACTTGAGTAATTAAACATTAAACAATTGTTTACATTCCAGACATTTGCTACAATGTCCCACTACAAATACCACATGCGTGTGCACCGCAACGAGCGCACGTACGCATGCGATGTGTGCGGCGAGGCATTCTTCCAGATGTCCAAGTTGCAGAGACATAAATTGAAGCATACTAGTGAGTATAATACTAAGATCCATACAATACACATATCACCTTTAAGTGAAACAGATCACTAAGCATAGAAGTGGGCCTAGAACTGAACATTGGGGAATCCAATTAGAAAAAATTTTTTTTACAAAAAAAAAAAACCGACTTCAAAAAAAAGCATTAAAAAGTTAAAAATAATACTATAACCTACCTATATTAATAAACCTAACCTAACCTACGATTTACCTATACTAAAATTTAACAAATTTTTGGAGTCGGTGCCAAGACCGAGGATATTATATCCAACCGTATGGCACCGACTCCAAAAAATTGTTAAATTTTAGTATAGGTAAATCGTTGGTTAGGTTAGGTTTATTAATATAGGTAGGTTATAGTATTATTTTTAACTTTTTAGTGCTTTTTTTTGAAGTCGGTTTTTTTTTTGCAAAAAAAATTTTTATTTGTTAATTTTTAGTGAGGGGACCATGGGGACCATTTGGGAAGTATAACCTTTCCAACAAAAAAAGAATTTTTGAAATCGGTTGGCAAGCGACGGAGCTAAGCGCGAACAAACTTAAAAAAAAAAAAAAATACAAACATCCGAATTGAGAACCTCCTCCTTTTTTAGAAGTCGGTTAAAAATAGGTCCTGATACAGTTACTATGTTAATAATAACTTTAAATACAGAATTAAATGTCTCTTAAACATATTTTGGACATAAAAGCTCAATAGACTGTCTATGTAATAAATTGTGGGTTAAAATGTGGGTGGATGTTGTGACATAATCGAAAGCTTGATTGCAAGAGAAACATACCAAATTGTAAAATTATTGTTACTTTAAGCATTTCGCTATATTCTCCAGTATGCATCAATATCCAAAATTTAGAAAAGCTTTATCTTATTTTACAGAGGAGAAGAAGTTTGCTTGCAGCGAATGTAACAAAGCATTTAATAACCTGGCGTCGTTACGTAAACATGGGCTCACGCACACTGACGAGCGCCCTTTCTCGTGTCCTACCTGCGGGAGCAGATTCAGAGACAGCTCCAACTTGAGGAAACATGTCCGCAAACATGGTGAGATAATTGAGTCTCTATTTATAAAAAAGTTTTGTCTGTTTGCTCTGGCTGTGAGATAAAACAAATTTATGAATAGGAATTAATATACCTACCATAAGGTATGCACATAAATAAATTTGATATGAATACCTACCTACTTTACTTAAATAAAAGTACGAAAAATGTGAATATGAATTAAAAATTTAAAACATTTATTTAAAATCCATGTATTCTGATTTTTAGCTTTGATCTTTTTTATGAATGCTAGTTTGTCGTAGAAAGGAAGTGCGCTTGCGGCGGGTGGGGCGGCTGCGCGCGAGGCGCCTGCGCAGGCCGCGCGCCAGGCGCCTGCGCAGGCCGCGCGCCCGTGCGGCGCCCGCACCAGTGCCCGCGCTGCCCGCAAGCCTTCCACTCCAACAAGGACATGCGCAGGCACGCCGCCGTCCATACCGGTACACATGCGTTTGATATTTCCGCCTACTTTTTACTACAGCTACACTGATATATTTGTCTTTGAGAAGTGATTCGAGCCCGGTCCTATACCGAGAACTAGTCACAATATTCACTGGTTTTCCTTGCAGATTCCAAACCCTTCCGCTGCAAAGTCTGCAGCCGTCGCTTCAGAAGAAAAGATAACCTCGAGCGACACATCCGTAACACACATCCAGACTACGTGCCTGCGACCGCGGTTGATTGCGACGAGGCCGTGCTCAAGCAGATCCAGGCCAACGGACATGCCACTAAACTTGTCGACTACCAAAAAGACGAGAAAAACAAGCTAGAGATACTCAACCCCCTTCCACCTTTACCTCAAGAAGTAATACAAAAACATATGCACGAACACGACAAGAAGAGAGATGACGCCGAGCCAGACAAAACTATTGACAAGTCTTACATTTTAGTTGCTAACAACGCGCGTCAAAGCGTCATCGTTGGTAATAAAACGGCTAACGTCGAAGCGAAAGCTATGAAAAGTCCTTCTCAGGAGTGTGAATATGTACATAAAATTAGAAAAGCTTCTATTATACCTTTGCCACCTATAGATTTGCGGAAAATGATCGAGTTAGAGGAACAAACTAATTTGAACAATTTGGATTTGGGTGCTCCACCGAAAGATAAGACTTTGTACGAGAAGATTCTGTACGGGGATAGAGACAGGGATAAGAGAGAAAATGAGGAGTCGAACGGAGAGTCGGGAGCGGGCATACACTGGAGGAGGAAGCTGAAGCAATCTGTTTCTATAGTTAAGTCTGTCAATTAAATGTCGCCGTCGTTGAACAAATGGAACGATAGGCGCGTTCCCTAAGGCCCCTAGCACACGGCGTATTTTAAACGCGCAGACGACTCGCGTTTCAGGAACGTGCGTTTTCGGCGCCGTAAATGCTGATTGTTGCGTTTGTTTTGATGATGGTTTGCGTTTGTATTGATGATGGCTGTAACTGCGCTCATACGCGCAGTATAGACGGATTTCCCGATCGCCCCGTGTGCTTAGGTTACAAGGTTGCGTTCAAATCTCGTTTGAAACGCGTATACGCGCGTCATCTGCGCGCATCTGCGCGTCGTCTGCGCGTTTAAAATACGCCGTGTGCTAGGGGCCTAATAAAAAGTGTTATTGGGGTTTTTCCATTACGAATTTGTCAGTAGCATCCTCGAGTTTGGAAGTTGTTGGTGTGTTATCCCCGTGCCTTTGAAAGCTGTTGGTCCTGCGCCTGATCTCTCACCGGTTGTGTGGAATTGCCGTCCCATCGAACTATGAGAGTGAGGGAAGATGCGAGTACACCTAGTGTTTGCGCACACACTTGTGCACTATAATATCATCTGCGCACTTGGCTTCGGTCAGAAGAATAATAGGCTAACTCAAGTACGTTTTTGTCTTACAGATATGAAATGACACGAAAGCTGGATCGAAGCAGGGTGGGCAGAAAAGGTAGCAGTTACTTTACGTTTATGTAGTATACAATCAATTTTATATGTATTTAATGCATATTACAATAAAATTAAGGTAATGAAATGATCTATGTATACAAAACGCGGCTGTACGTCGCGATCTATACTTTATTGAGTGTATTCTTCCAATACGTTTTAAGCATGTGGGTTTGCTGGTAGCTGGGAAAATTGAACCAGCAAGTTTGATAATACAGTTACTGTGTTTGCGCATCAATGAGTACCTCTACCATGAACATAATGGATAACTTTGATTACGCACGCAAGATATTCGTCAGCTCATTATTACGCAGTTGAACTTCTATATATATTTTTTTTACGTTACACTATAGCGGGGATATAACTATTGGGTAGTAGGCAACAAATAATAACTCTAAGATACAACTTCCCTAAATAAATACTTTATTTTAGCCTTGAAAACTCCATTAATCTTCAATTAAGTGTAAAATTAGATTTTGTTGCTTTAAAATCAATAAATAGTTAGTCAATTAAGTTGGCAAATAAGTGACGTTACAGTACCCTATTGCCATATAAAATTGTGAGGGAAATCGCGTTTTGACAACTTATAAAAAGTACGTCAATTGATCGGTGGTGACTACAACCCAATATTGCGTGTTGTTCAGGCTAGAGGTACTGCTAGAGGTGCTGCTGGGGCTGCTATGCAAAACTTAACCAGTCAATGTTACTAACAATAGGTCGTAGGTGCGTCCAAGACGCGATAGTGATAAGGTGTTAGTTATTATTCGCACACACAGTTATTACATTATCCATGTATTATAAATGTATCAGATTTTAACATGTTATACAAAAAGTTTAAATTCAAATTATTTAGATTGGATGTTTCTGGCAAAGGACCAAATGTTGTTTTTTTTTTATATTTTGATCTCGAAAATGGTTTTATAAACGAATTATGTTTTTAATCGAAATAGGGACTGACATGTCGGGGTAATAGACTGAATGTAATGTGGGTAGGTAACTACTAGGAGTATGTTTCGATTTTTTTATATAAAATGTCCTATTGCATAATTAAATAATACTTTTGTACGGTAACGTAAAGAAATGACTGCTGGAATGAAAACAGGCGACCGTTATTTAATATTATCACAATAAAATGCTCATATCGTTACAATGGTCTGCCAAAAGAATCTAAGTATGTGATAAAAACGGTTATATGAGTCTGGAATTTTGTGAAAAAATATATAAGTAAATAAAATATATAATATTAGTTTTTATAATGTCGACTGAAGATCATGATCTCTGATGCAAGTTGATCTCACGTATTTTAAGTTGATGTTAAACATTATTGCGCGGTACACTGTTGCATAAACTCGTTCACTTCGCCTTCATAATTTTGTTAAAGAAACAAATTAAATCAAATTACCAATTACAAAAATTGTCGTCGTCTTCGATGTAAACATATAGTGTAACTAAGGTTGTGATGTACCACTCATTTCTTTGCTAGCAATAATAATACAATATACCAAGTGCAGACTTCCAATAAATTCTAAACTAAATAATAGTGACAGTAGTGTAGTCTTAGCGTGTAGTCGGTTTTAGTTTTTCTTGTTTTGTTGTCAGAACCAGTGTGTTTGTGATGTTAAGAAGCAATAGGCTGTATGTACTATTGTACACCCAGTCCCATAGTACCCGATAACTAGAATCGTGCCGTAATATAGACAATAGTATGAAATAACCGATGTATTATAATAATAACCATTTACCTAATTAAGTGAGATAAAACACACTAACTAACCTTCGGTTTCACGAACTATAAAACAATGTGACACATTGTTAAGCGCGCGTAATATCCTGTGATTGGTTGTCAATGGCTAATTTATATAATTACTTTTCAAGTATACGTTTTATAACAATTGTCGGTTCAAGTTATGAAAGTTTTATAGTGTGGGCAGAGGCCCATGGTTGGGGCAGTAAACTAGATATTCTACCATAGAATATAGAAGTTTGCGGTACCGTTGAATAAACTATTAAAAGGAAGTTGGAAAAGTTGTTGTTGTCTTTAAGGGTAAAAATTCGGCCCCCAAATTTGCCGCCCTAGGCTCAAGTCTACTCAGCTTGTTGGTAAATCTACTAATTGTTGATAATTAAGTCGGCCTGTCGACCAATTCCAAAAATAATGTGTGCTTGACAATTTGTCACATTAACTTTTCGTTGAATTTCCGTTCGAGAACCCGGAGGTAAGATTGCCGTAAGTGAACGAGATAGTTTTACAAGTACTAAGAAATAAACGAAGTAATGCCTTTTAGTCATCCATAAATAATTTACTGATCATCATTGTAACTAATGAAATGCGTATTTTTTACTATTGGTATATGTATTTTGCTAATATTTTATATCTAAACATTTGTAACTATTGAACTTAGATACAAATAAATGAATTGAAACTATTACCGCTCATTTGTTTTTTTGTTATTAATGAGCAGTGAGTGTCCGATCACTACCTGTATCTATTGCCAATTGAAACAATACTGTCTTGGGTTGCAGCCAATTTTTTGGTGTAGCGCATTAGCGAAATGTACAGAGACGAACTAACTGTAAGTACAATGTGTACCTTCTAAAAATCTATATATATAGAAGCGAAAGGTCACTCATTCGTTGAATGAAATCTCAGGAACTGGTTGAGCTATATAATAATTTTTTGTCAGGTAGGTCATTTACAGTGTGAGCTATGAATAAAAAAAGAAGATTGCGACAGGGCCGAATTAAGGGGGGGTCTTTGACTTCCACACGAACGAAGTCACAGACAGAAACCAGTTTAATATTATTAACCGCATCGGGGTTTAGCACACAAGTTATAGCTAAGCTTTGATTACCTTTGTCATACAAGAAGCAGTAAGTGTAAGCATGATAAAAGAAAGCATACATACAAATTAAATAACACAAATTCATCAAAGCAAATAAATGTAAGACGTATATACTAAATCCATCTCTGTCAGCTAGTACGCAGATAAATCACATGAAGAGTATTATGTAAGCCCGGCCTACTGGCGAGCCGTCGAGTTCACAGTCAATGTTACTACGTACGTCCGCATTCTACCGGCCATGGACATCGTCGCGACTATAACAGATCTGTACAAAAACAGTAACTGGAAGGAGATAGTCCATCGGTATCATGATCATCCTGAGAGGAACAAGTTGCTGTGGGTGTACCCTAGTGAGGAGAACTTCAGTTTCGTTAAGAAGTGCCTGGTGGAACTGCAGTGTGATAGGATAGTGAGCATCGGCTGCGGAAGCGGCCTACTCGAGTGGATGATCACCGAAGCTACCGGTAAATTGAATTGTTTTTTGTCTGGATGTATACTCGCGCTTCAGGGAGCTACCCTACAAATTACTTTTAACGGTTTACGAAAGTGTCGGTTATCTTAGCGGTTAATTTCGTGAAATAATAAATACTATGAAACTACGACACGACTGCAGATAGGTATTTATTAAAATTTTGAACTGAAGTTGTTCATTGAAATAACGGATTTTTTCAACGTTTTCAGGTGTGCCGGTGTCAGGTATCGAGGTAGACGGCGCTTGGTGGCGCTGCAAGTACGCCCCGCCTACTTTTATACCCCTCCACTTCACTCCCGCGGAATTAGACAAAGACACAATCACTTTACTGCAAAGAAATAAAAATACCGCCTTACTATTCTGTTATTTTAACAATCGGCAGGCGTTTGATGACTATCTCAAGTATTATAACGGGAGCGTGTTAATCATTATCGGACCACATCAGAAAGGGGTCCACACTGACCCTCAGCCATTCAATGACGTCACAGACGACTGGGTCATCTACAAGTCTCAAGAAATTAGAAGCAGTGGAGATTTTATAGTGGTGTACACAAAAACAAATGTAGAAACACATTCCATTTAATCAATAAATAATAATAAATATTCACTTACAATGATTAACATTACATTTAGTATTATAACAGTCTTTTTATAAGATTTCGTCTCGACTATACAGGGTTACTTCGGAGACAGTGCGCAAATTTTAAGAACGGAAAGATTTTCAAAAATAAAAAAACACGTGTTTTTTTACCATGTTTCGAACAAAAATATAAAAAAAACGTCACACGAAAATATCACACCAAAACCAGTATCATGGTTACTCTACTCTTATCAGTAGGTAGATAATGACGAGGAGATACAGCTAAATGATTCCAATTATTCCTTCATACTTTTACGGGCTTAGGACCGTCAAAATAAAGAAGGGTGTACATTTATGAATTTTGCGGTATTAAAAAATAATAATTCGCAAAAAAATTACATATATTTTTTTTTTCGTGAAATGCGTTCTATTAATGATACTGATTGCATGGAAAAAATATGCGCACTGTCTCCGAAGTAACCCTGTATAGAGGTGCACGTCAAGATCTACTTTTTGTGACGAAGTGTGGCCGAGACTTCGACGCAGTTATACAAACAATGTTTTTGTTAAGCAACAATTACTTACAACACTTCTGTCTAGTGTTGCCTATCGATAGTCGACTATCGCTAAACTAATGGTTAAATGAATGTAGCTTTTATAACGTAAAAGAGTTCATGGACTGCAAATGCTGATCAAATATTTTATAAGTATTTTTTCTTGTATAAGTACCTAAATTTTTGCATGCTGCCACAATGTAGCTAAACATGCTTGTGCTATTTTAATGATATTTAACACCTTTGTATACCATGTTTTTATGCAAATAAACGATTTATTATTATTATTATTATTATTATTATCGATAGTCTATCGATAGTTGACGTCATATCAATAGTATCGATAGTCTATCGATAGTATCGATATTATCAATAGTGTCTCGATAGTATCGATATTATCGATAGTATCGATACTATCGATAGCACAAATTAACTAATACTATTGATTGGAGGCAATAGTATCGAAAGTATCGATAGTATTGCTCCTAAACATATGCTGGTCTTCGATAGTATCGATACTATCGATACTATTGCTTCCAATCAATAGTATTAGTTAATTTGTGCTATCGATAGTATCGATACTATCAGATACTATCACTATCGATATTGTTACTAGTTTTCGAGGTCACCTATCGATAGGGAAACTATCGATAGTTGGGCAACTCTGCTTCTGTCCCATATATTAAACTTATGTTCAATTTTACTCCACATAACTTTAAAATTATATCTAGCAAAGCAAACCGATGGTACATTTTATAAAAAGCATATTCTTCATGTCATGTTGGGTAAGCCGCCCGCCTCACACAATATGACCTTTATGACCAATATGACCTCACATACCAATGTGACCTTTTCAATTCATAATATGTACTTTCTAATTTTATCTTGGACATCACTGACATCGGTGAAGGAAAACATTGTGAGGAAATCTGGAGTTATCATATTACAATTTCAAATGCGAAATGATGGATGAAATAAATCATTAGCTACTTTTTATCCTGGAAGAATGTACGGTTCCCGTCGGATAATATACACATCAAAAAAGTCTAGGGATCAACATCCCTAACAAATGTTAGGGATGTTGATCCCTAGACTTTTTTGATGTGTGTATTTTAACTTTGAAGCGGACGAAGTAATGAATATAAGTTTGAAATCACCAATTAGTCTTGAGCAAGCGTGGTGATCAATGCTCGAGTCTTCTCTGTATGTAATAGGCTGGTATATTATACATGTCATGCATGTCTTTAACGAAAAAAAAACATACCTAATCAATAGGTAGAAAATATTGCTTAACAAATAAGTACAGGTGCTAACGACATCACAGAAGGAGTTTTAGCTACAAGACGAAGAAGAGATTCATAATCAGTTTTTCATAAGTTCAATGTTCTTGACATTTATTTTGTTAGTGGTCGGCCTCACGGCGGTGTTCATCATGGGATCCATTACACTTTGAGTGCAAACCGGCGAGTCGCCCCCGGCGCCTTCGCTGGCAGAGTCCAACAAGTCCCTCTGGTTGATGCTCGGCACTTCACTGACCATCCTGCTGATGTCATCCTGCTGGAAACCAGTGTCGCTGTCTAAGAAGTGGAAGTCGCTGTGCGGATATAACCCTTCCAGGTTGTAGTACATGTCTAACCGCGGCAGGAGCTTGTTGTCGTCCGAATTGTCGTCGATCTCTATGACGTCATTCTGTTCTCCCGATATCGGCTGAAGAGTGACTCCTGACAGGTCCATGAGACCTCCTGTATAATTATCCCCCACCAAGTTGTCTAGAAAAAACTTGTCCATTGTTATGGCAGATGGGTTTGCAGGTACGTTGTTAATTGGTAAGCTGTAAAAGGAGTCTGATTTAACTTCGTTTTTAATTTCGCTCATATTCTTATGTATTTCTTCGAGCGGCGGCGATGCTTTGTATTCGCGGCTGATAGCCGAGTTGTTGAGCAGGTTAGCATTACACATTCTTTCTAAGCTCGGAGACTGCGTGTTCTGTTTTATTGTACTCTCCAGTTTGATGTAGCTGGGGTCGGTACTTTGTATCTTCTGCGGCGGAGGGAGCATCGTCATGGCGTTGACGTTGATTTGCTGGTTGAATGAGAATATTTGGGGGTTGTTGTTCATTTCGTTGTCGACGGGCGTGGTCGCCGCGGCCGTCAACATGGGCTCTTGAGGATACGCCATTATATTGCTGGGAGACTCGCTCAGCGACGGCTCCGGCTGTAGCTGCATGAACTGCGTCGTGATCAGATTGTTGAAGGTCACTGGGCCGCCTAGTCCAAATCTCTCATTGTCCTCCAGTCTCCTGAACGCCATCTTCTGCTGAGAATGGAACATGTTCTCTTCATCGGGCCCCTTCAATATTAAATTGCTCTTCACTGATATTTTAGCTTTCTTCCTAGGAACTCCTTCGGGTTCCATCGATATGTTAACAGGAGAGTTACTAGAAGACGGTACGGGCAATATCTGCGTCGGTTTTATTATTGGTCCTGTCACTTTTGTGCTCGAAAGAGATATCTTGTCGGCAGGTGTCAACGTTATATTGTTGCGCAGGGATATTTGTGGTGCAGGAGGCAACCTGATCGGGAAGTTAGCCATGATGTTGTTAGTTATACTGTTCGGCATCGCGCAGTGATTGACAGTTAGGGGACTGACGTTATTATTTTGTAAGAGACTTTGTTCCATCGAGACGCTAGTGTTGAGGAATCCGTGAAGATTTGAGGGAGCGCCGTCGTAGGTGAGGAGTGGGTGCGGGGTCTGGTACTGATGCCTGTCCAACATGGTGTCGTTGGAGCTTTCGGAGATGAGGCAGTCCGAGTTGTTGTCCTCCTTGCTCAGGTCAGTGAGCAATATTTGAGGATTGTAGTCTGTCTGCGGAGCGTTGCTACTAGTGGTGGTGCAGTAACTCTTCACATAGTTCTGCGGCTTGTTCTCCGAATAGCTGTCGCAGTCGTACACCTCGATTGGTATTTCGTTGACAGTCTTTGGGCAAGCCTCTGTACTTGGCTCAGTACTCACGATAGTATTTTCATTGCTTGTCTTAGCTTCGCTGGGTATTGTCCACGCCGGCTTGTTAGCTTTGCCGTTGTTAATATTTATGAGTGATTGCAAAACCTTCCTGCTGTGTGTGAGTGCTGAGATGTTGGAAGTGTTTATCTTTATTGACACTTTTGAAGGGGCAGTACGGACATAGATGGATGTCGCTGGTGATGTTGGGATGTTTGGACACCATGTGGGAAGTGAACATTGTCGACTGGATCGCCGTGTATGGACAATGTTTACATTTGTACACATTGTCTTTTGAATGTGTTTTTTTATGTCTGCGCAGTGCATTGTGATCGCCCGTCCTGTATTCGCATTGATTACATCCAAAAGGTTTGTCTCCTGGAAAAAGAAAGATCTAATGTAGCTGAGTCCCATTTTTGCAGTGCAGCCAAAAGAGACATAATTGTAACAATAATAATTGGTTGTTTGACAAGATTGGTGTTAATTCAATGTTATCACATTTATCCAGCGCGTTTCAACGCCAGCACAACAGCCGAAAACAATCTGGTGCAATAGTCATTGATACTTTAAATATATTTTATCAGTTAAGTATTATAAAAAACATCAATAACATATGATCAACTGTAAGCGTCAGCTCACACCGAGACGCGACGCTGCGTGCACACTTTAAAAGAGCGACTCAAAATATAACTTTATTTTCTACACGAAAAGATACACATTTCATTGTGAGAATTTAGAATACGTTACATCACGCAGCACTACGTCGCGATGCGTCGCTCTACGCCGCGAGGCATCACGAGGCGTAGAGCGACGCAGCGGTGAATCGTGTACGAAAACGTGTAGCGGCGACGTTGCGATGCGTCTCGCGGCGGCGCGCGGCGCAGCGCGAAGTCACTGGCCTCTTCAAGTATCGTCACGTTGCGTCGCGTCGCGTCGCGTCTCGGTGTGAAAAGAAAAGAAAATTACTAACTCAATAATACATACCAGTATGCATTCTTAAATGCTGTTTAAGCTGTTCTTTCCGAGCCGAGGAGTAGTCGCAGTGGGAGCACTTGAATGGCTTGACCTTCTCGTGGACTTCAGATATGTGTGCCCGCAGCCTCCGTTCACTAATGAACTCTCGCTGGCAGATGGTACAGTGCGTGGCAGCCGCCTTGTGAATCATCTTGTGTTTGGACAGCTGGTTTGAGTTCTTGAAAGCCTTTGAGCATATTGAACCTGCACAGGGATCTATGTGAATATGGGGTAAAGCATCTGAGGGAGTATAATACTATCAAATGGAATTATATGTTAAACCCAAGTACGGATCCAGGGGTCATGGGGTTCATGACCCCCCCCTGGGCTATTTTCTTTTTATTAGAATTATTATTGTAATCGAAACGGAGCCTGTCCTGACAGTGACTAGACCTTATTATACAGGGTGACCCAGATAAGGACGTCCAAACAAAAATTTTGTACCCCTCTCTTCTTGGGCTATTCAAACCATCCCCATGTATGTTCTACGATTTTTTGCGGTTTAGGAGCTAAACGACATTTTAATATTTTTTTGGAAAATTCTTTTTTACATCAGATTTTGTAGATTTTTACTTTTTGTGTTGCATTTTTTGGAAATATTATAGATAATTAATCCTGGAAGTATGGTCTTCGATAGATGAAAATAACTGTCTGTCTTATTGTCACCTGAAATTACTTAAACTTAGTTCAAAGCCAAAAATGATGTTTTGCAAATTACTTACATTGCAGATTTTCGGCTCTTAAAGAAAATTCACAATAAGGGCCCAAATGACCTTAAAGTAATTTCAAAAGCTTCCACGGACCCTCAGCTTTTTATAACAGTACAAATAACTACTATTTTACAGGACATTATTCAGTGCAATTCAAGCTCGAACATGGTAAGGCGGAAAAAGCAATATTTTAGTACATAAGTGAACCCTAATGAAAATGAATTAGAATTAACTTTTATCAAGTTTTCAATGCAATATGAGCTCTTTGTCATGTTTATTTTTTGCACAATGGTGATTCGGAGTAGTTATTACAGTTAGGTTAGGTTTTAGGCAGAACAGCGCCGTGAACTCTCCGCAGTAGTCGGTGACCTCTCGCTCCCGAACATCGTTCTCTCGATGGTCGGGAGCGAGAGTGCGGGGAGGCTGTCGCCTCTTTTTGCGAGCACGTCCTGCGCGCAAAGGAGGCGGCAGAGAGGGAGAGGGAAGCAACTGCCTCGCTTCCCTCCAGGAGAAGACGCACCGGGCGCCGGAGGGCGCAAAATGACCTCCGGCCTCCATGAGTTGCCGGCCTGCGGGCGGTGGACCTAGGGGTAGTCCACCGCCCGATCAGATGCAGGCCCGTGTAGGAAGCGCACGTGTTCCGCGCGCGCCACACTAGAGGATTCGGCGGCGCTTAGACCGCCGACGTAGACGGGACCCGCCTACACAGGTGGCGGGTCAAAGCCTGGGAGGGCGCGAGCGAATCCCGACCGTGGTGGTTTTAGCCGGTAAGAGTCCGGCACACCGTCTTCTCCTAAACGGGGGATAGTCCATGAGGATTTCCCTACGATAAAAAAAGGGTTAGGTTAGGTTTGGTCTGGATAGGCAAAAAAATAGTTAGGTTATGTTAGGGCACGCCGCTATAGCGGCGGTAAGTCCCGTGTGTGGAGGAGGAGGAAGGAGTGGCTGGAGAGGTGTCATGTGCACCACATTTCGGATGACGCAGGTGCTTTCTGGACATGGATGCTTCAGGAAGTACCTGTGTCGCATAGGCCGGGAGACGGTGCCTAGGCATGAAGGTAAAGATAAAACTGGAGCCCAGACTTTGAATACCTACTTGAAGCTCAAAAAATGTATCGCTATCTCGCTCTCTGTGGTCTCACTCTCTCTTTCTAACTTAGGACAACCTCTATTCTCTCTCTCTCTCTCTCTAGACCACAGAGAGCGAGATGTTTTGTAGGTATTTGCCTCAAACTTTTGTTCGAAGTCTTGACTCCAGTTTTATCTATACCTTCATGTGCCTAGGTGCCATCATTGTCAGAGCTGCCCCGAGAACACGGCGCAGCATACACTGGAGGAGTGCAGCTTGGGCAGCGCAGCGTCGTGATCTCATTGCAGCGACAACTGCGGGTAGCCTCTCGTTCCTAGACGTAGTTCTGTCCATTGTCGGGAGCGGGAGTGCTTGGGACGCCGTCGCCTCCTTCTGCGAGGAGGTGATGACCGCTAAAGAGGCGGCGGAACAGGAGAGGGAGGCTTCCTCCTCCCATCCCACCCGCCGTAGACGCACCAGGCGCCGGAGGGCGCAAAACGATCTCCGGCCACCATGAGATTGGGCCTGCGGGCGGCGGACTTGGGGGCAGTCCGTGGCCCGAACAGAGACAGACCCGAGAGTAAGGCGCGCGTGGTATTCCCCGCGCGCCTTGTTAGAGTCAGTGCGGCCGGTGAGTGACGGCCGCACCAGGTGGACCCGCCTTGTGGCGGTGGCGGGGTGCGGAAGAATGCTCTGTGCGCCCCCGTGCCCCGGCAAAAGGTAATTGGAGGAACACCGTGGGGTTTTAGTCGGTAAGAGACCGACACACCCCTCCGCTTTCCCCGAGGTGGAGGCAGTCCATGAAGATTTCCCCACGAAAAAAGTTAGGTTAGGTTAGGTAAACCTAACCAAAGTTTCGTAATTTTTTTAAATTAGTATTATTTTAATTCATTATCATCGGCTTTCACTTGAAAACGAATTGCATTTTTACAAACATATTGCTTTTTTTTTTTCTTACCATGTTCGAGCTTTAATTGCACCGAATAATAGTAGTTATTTGTACTGTTTTATAGAGCTGAGGGTCCGTGGAAGTTTTTGAAATTACTTTAAGGTCATTTGGGCCCTTATTGTGATTTTTCTTTAAGAGCCGAAAATCTGCAACGTAATTTACAAAACATCATTTTTGGCTTTGAACTAAGTTTAAGTAATTTCAGGTGACAATAAGACACAGTTGTTTTTATCGATCAAAGACCATACTTCCAGGATTAATTATCTATAAAAATATTTCCAAAAAATGCGACACATAAAAAGAAAATCTACAAAATCTGATGTAAAGAAGAATTTTCTAAAAAATATTACAAAATGTCTAGCTCCTAAACTGTAAAAAATCGTAGAACATACATGGGGGTGGTTTGGATAGCCTAAGAAGAGAGGAGTCCAAAATTTTCGTTTGGACGTCCTTATCTGGGTCACCCTGTATGACCCCCCCCTGACTTGAAGGTTGGATCCGCCCTTGCTTGTAAGATTTGATTAGCCACAGACAACGGAACAGGTGAAAGTAAGTATAAACTTGAAAAAAGAGAGTGTTTTTATAATTGTGCTAAAAAAGTTCAAACTTTAAGGCGACGCAGAGTTATGACCTAATTTACTTAGGTAATAACTTTTTTTGACGACCCCAAAAACTTGAGGTCGATACTGGGTTGATTTTGAGTTATAGATTTATTTTTGTTTAACTTTTGATCATAAATAAACTCTATACTAAATGAATTGGTTTTTAAACTATATCTTTTATGAGCTATCAAATAAATTTAAGATAAATCAAACCAATTTAGTTTGACTCCAAAGTTTTTGGGGTCAAAAAGCTTTAGTTTATCTATTTTCAAAGATTACTAATAATCCTGTACTCGTATATACCTACTAGGTTTCATAATAATTATGCAAATACCAGGCAAGCATATACCTCAGAAGCCTTTCCAGGAACACAAAGCAATATGAACATTGAACAATCAAAGTATGAAAACTTACAACAATAAAGTTCTGCATCAAACGGAACCGAGCGTTGGCGAATAAACAATAAATTGGCCACTAGTCAAAAACTTAATAGCGAAACTGCGATTTAAACTTCCATCTGCAGGGATTATATCCAGGGTATTGGGTTTAAATCGAATTTAGATGCTTCTTAGACGCAGTTTCGAGGAAGATACGACTTAATAGCTATAACTTGGGTATTTTATTGGCGCTTACGTAAGACTAAGTTTTATTTATGATGTCCAGGTACATTGATCGCTGGAATTTTCTAATTCTTATCATCGGTAAAGGTAAAACCAATAATTATTGGGAAAGTCCCATTATGTTTATTTTGGCACCTCGATGTACTATTGTTTGTTGGAGAGAGAGACAGAGAGTCAAATGATACCTGTAAGTTGTCCTTGTCACTACACGTAAATAATAAAGGACCTATAGGTATCGGCACCAGTGGTGAGCACAAATGTCACCTGCGCAGTTGTTAATTTTTCGGTCTCTTTGGAGGAATGAAGAAGGCGGGGGGCGCCGATGCTGCAGTCCGCTGCACGCGATTGGTTCGTCAATCGATGCTCATCGTCTATTGGACTATCGCCTGTCATTCGGCTGCTGTACACTTTTGTGCAATGTTAGTGACTTACGTTTTGAATTTTTAAATAGTTTTTTTTTTGTTATTACGTATTAGTTGTTTTTTTTTTAATATAGTTTAATTTCGTTATTTCGTCATTGTTGTGTTTAATGTTTAATAAAGTTCATTTTTATTATTTATTTTTATAAAATTGATGTGTTATAAACTTTTTTAATTTTTAAATAGACATTGAAAATGAATATGTATTAGCCTTTATTTGGCCAAAAGTGTACATGCGCGAAGTTGTACTATCTGTGCTCAAGATACGTGCCGGCAATAATACCTAATTGTTTGCCGTCGACAACGCGCCTAAATAAAGCGTTAGTCACTAGCGTCACTAATAAATGGTTGTGTGTGCGCCCTAAAGTCTGTTAACACAGCGTTGACATCGCGTAAACGCAACGTGAAATGTGGTCTACGCTAATAAGCATAATGTTATAAAAGGGTGACTGACAGAGAGGGTGCAAAGAGTGTCGTCCACTATCCTGGTTCACGTTTGTGTACAGGTGACATAGCTAGGTTACCTGCTTGAGGTTATGTTATCCTGGTACCTCATTGTTTCGTAATGTGCAAAAATGACATACATGTAGGTGCCATTAAAGAAATGAATCTAAAGGGGCGGCGCTAATCATCCCCTCTCACGTACATAACGCTGTGCGAGTGAAAAAGCATGACAAAGTCCTTTGTTTGGCAGCCATTCACAATTCATTTCTCTAATGACGCGGGTTATACGTTCATAATTACATGATAGCAAAAGCATGTAAAAAAATCACACTATACTTAAAAGCAACATCAAGTTCATCACGGCACCATTTTTTCTAAATTAAATAAAACAAGCGACGGGTGACATTACAGTGTTTCCATACGCGTACTAATGCTCGGCCTGGCCTCGTCGGAGTCACAAATAATACGCTAATGTACGACTACGCCGCTCATTATGCCTAATAAACCCCATTTGCGATAAACATTGTAGGGTCAACAGACGGGCGACTAAAAGTTGGTAAATAAATAAACTTTAATTATTTTTAATAAATATTAAAGTAGTAGAAAATTGACATGGAGTAGTAGTGAACAGCGGGTTATCATTTTTCGAATGCCAAACATTTACCTTCAAATAAATGTACTTAAATGTTTGTTTCTTGTAACTTTTATGTCACTTCACAAAAGTGTGGCTTTCTGTCAGTGAATGTTTTTTTTTTAATTGTACTAGTACCAGTACCTACTTCCAGAGATTAGTCTAAGAGATTAGACACACAAAAAACAAAAATTAAGAGTAGATTATCATCTCTTTTTCTAGTTGACATTATAGAGTAGTAAATCAATAGGTAAGCATACAAAAACAAAGACACAAAATGTTGCCAACTTTATGTGTCCCTGTCTGCAAAGTTAACGAGAGTCAAGTTTCGAGTTTAAAACATTACACCCCCTCGCTACGGTCGGTTTAATGGAGCCAGGAGCCACCCTGAGCTAGATGACAATGTAAATAAACGTTAAAAGCCTCCTGTAATTTTTTTCTTTAAGTTTCACATTATTATGTAGACGAATATAAATTAGACTAATTAGGTGTAATTACGAGAAATTATTCGAAATAATGTTGGTTCTCTTTCAAGGTATATAAACTCAGTGATGTAGTTTTAGGTACTATTTATGCTAGGTAGGTATAGTTCCAGGGTTTCGGATTTTGTTAAGAATGAGTTACCCCGGTTCTGGAACACAAAGGGAATTGGAAGGATGGGTTTTAGTCAGTAGGTAAGTCATTTGATAATTTCCCATCCTAAAAGAAACAAGGTCGGTACGACTACCCCGGAAATCTATATTAAGGCAACGAGTACTTGAGGGGGACAATATCCGGGGTTGCGGGACGTCTTAACAGGATACCGTGGCCCCGGAACGTAAAGGGCAACAGAAGGAACAGGGTGGTTTTTTAGTCAGTAAAAGTCTGACTGTCCCTTCCGCCCCACCCAGGGCGGGAGACTCATTTGATGATTTTTATCACCTCAAAAAAAAAAGAAAAAAGGGGGACAATATTATTTATACAAAAAATAAAGACCTTAACTTTACTATACACACCATTCTTAAAGCTAGATTCCCAGCAATAGTTTTCGCCCACATTTATTTAGTTTCATGGTCAGTCAAGCCATATCACACGATGCCCCCTAATCTGCTCAGACAATTTGTCTTAAATATGCATGAGTATAAAAAGCTGTGTGTATTATGAATGAGGTACAGTCGCCATGTGAACTGACTGCTGAGATCGCGTGCAACGACCCGACGAGCTGCTTATTGTGGTTTATTTAAATGCCACACCCGTCAGGCCATCAAAATAGAGACTATTATCGCTTTTAGCTGCTTGCGTTAGGAGCTATATAAAATATGGCAGAAATCTGCACGTAAGGAAAAAGCGTTATTTCCACTCCGACGATCTTCCCTCTCTTCTCTCTGTCACTTTCTATTTATGTAGGTATGTGGATCAGGAACTTCGGTCTTGACGGGGGTCCCCTACTTTCATCCTTCACGTTTTCGTGCCTCCTCTTTCCAGTTTTGGAGGAAGCCATCCAGTTCGTCTTGCCATCTCCTTCGTGCCTTCAAGCTTACTTTCCTTAAATTTATCGAGGAAGACTTTTACAGAATAAACCGGCTTGTCTGAATTAACAGTACTTAGGTACGTGTCTCATTCCGCTGCCTTCGTTGCCACACACAGCATCTCTCCTCCACGATATCTCATTTTATTACGCTATTATTATCAAATTGCATTGCTTACAGTACCTCCGTCTCGACAAGACCCTAAAAATGGGTTTATATTGTCCTCAAATATATAGAAATACATAAAATTGAAGTGTTTGTTTGTAATTTCAAAATAACACGTTTTAGCTAAATGCAAATGAATGTTTACATGGTACTCATACTAAACAAATAATTTAAAAAAAATCTGTCTGTCGATCTGACTTTTGTTCTTCTAGCTGTCAGTCCGTCTGTCCGTTTGTTTTTGAAGCTAATCTCCAAAACGGCGGGACTGATTTTGACGAGCCTTTCACTAGATGATAGCTGATGTCATAAGGAGTAACTTGGCTACTTTTACTTTGGAAAAAAATTAGGGTTTCACGCAAAAAAAAAAAACGAAAATCTGACATACACTCGGACAAAACTGCGAGCATAAGCTATCTAAGATATCTTCAAATAAAAATAAAAACTTCAATGCAAGGGTTAAAGTGATGTTTCAAGAAAATTGCATCGCGTTTGAAATGTTGTTGTAGTGGAATGATTCAAAGGATGCTTCTTATATTGATTGCTTTCTAGATATTGTTGTTATTGTGTAACTAGCGTGTTCTTTGTTCATTGTTTTAGTTATAAATTGGTCTTTATTCTAGTGGATTTTAGATTATATTCTCAGTTCGTGTCAAAAGCAGATTTAAGACATAAGATTTTTTTTTTTTGTGAAAAATTATGTGTATTATGTGTGCCGCGTTGAGCGGTTTTTGCTAGGGGCAAAACTTATAGGGTCTCGTCACCAACATGCTCATGTGATATTAAATTTTAATTCTATCAGTAGTCCCCCATGACTGGCTATTTTTTATTTCGTTCAAGTTTAAACTCAGCTTTTTCTTCTCTCTTCTCGCATGACTCTAGTCTAAGTCAGAGGTGACAGAGAAAAAATCTACGATGGAGTGAGTTTGCCCAGAATGCGAATGCGAATACAGGCGCAGGCAGAGAGTTACACTCATCACAAACTCACACGGATCGTGAAAAACTACCAACACTTCAAAAAACATGATTAAGTGTTCCTACTAAGTAATGAATATTCTGCAGAACTACCATAATTTCAAATACTCTGGATGTGGTTAATAAGTACTTAAATAAAACTAAATTCAGGTAAAACTTATTTCATAAAATGTAGCCACCGTGAGTAGAGATACTTAAATAAATGTCTGGCCGGCGCTCCCTGGGTAGCGAGCCCGCCCTCCCCGCTGCCACCGGGCAGGTGATGTACCTACTGCACGATAATCTTATCACATCAGAAGCCATTCTTACTTGGACGAGAACAACATAATATGACGTACGTATTGATATTATTTAGGTAGGATTATAATGGAGATCTTGGAATATTACAGTACATAACTTAATTACGTTTTTAATTAGCAATAATACGCATGAGTAACAAACTAAATTGTTATTTTTATCACGCTATAAATAAAATACAAATTGCAGCATAATAGTGTTTTAAGAACGCAATAAAATATCATACATTCAAAATCCTTGCTGAAAAAAAGACAATGTGCAGAAAACAATTAAATTTTACATACATTATTTGCGTTATTGCAGTGTTCGTAATCATTTATACTATTTTATTCTCAATGGCGAAAACAAATGCAATCATATTTTGGGCGGAGCTTGATGAACGAATACGGTGTTACAGTGAAGAAGCAAATGATGCTTTGCAGTCTGTAGAAGACTTTCGTTTTTCATCAAAGTCTAAATCAATATTTTTCCTTATAACTTCTTGTCGAGCAGGGATAGACTCTCATCAGGCTTGTGCTGTTGAGTCTGCTGCTCTAGCGCATCCCGACTGGCAGGTTTACTTGCTGTTCATCGCGCCGCTCACTCAAGCTACGTTCGAGAGCAGCTGCCTCGTAAAGCTCCTCCAGTATTCTAACATGAACATTGCTAGAATACATGCACTCAGCTTCTCTAACCACACAAAAGTACACCAGATAATCAGCCGGAGACTGAAGAACAGGTGGAAGGCTGGCCAGTTCATTACAAGTATATTGAAGATGTTGATTCTGAACAAGTGGGGGGGAGTGATCATAGACCTAGACGTACTCGTGCTGAAACCATTTATCAATACATTACCGAGCAATTGGATTGCGAAAGAATATTCTGATGTTTTCTCTGGAGTTTTGAGGTTCTCCAAAGGCGGAGTTGGACACTATTTTACGGAGGAAGTACTTCAGTAAGCTTTTTCTTAAGTATACCCAGTATTTATTTAAATCCGTCGATGTGACTACTGGTCACCTTTGGCGCCTGCGTACCGGAAAACACAGCATGGGGATGATGAATCTCAAATTTTTCAAAACTTCGGACATATGGATATTGAGATTGATATTTTGAGAAACAGTTTTCATTATCATAAATCAAAATTAAATAGCAGAAATATAAATACTAGTCTTTACTGTTGGTTGGTTTGGTTGGTTGCTGTATGGGTACTTTTTGGTTACCTGAAATAAATACTTTTTATTTTATTTATTTATTACCCGACTACGGCAAAGCCAAAAGGAGGGTTATGATTTTGACCGGTATGTATGTTTGTATGTATGTATGTTTGTTTGTTCCCTCGTAACTTCTAAACTACTTATCATTACATGACAAATGAGGTGTCGTTAGAAGCGTCTCAGTTGTCCGCTGGTTATAGGGTAGGTGACGTGTCACCAAATCCAATATGGCGCCCTCCAGGGGACGTGAAGTCGTTATCGAAAAAAAAAATATTTTCGCATAGTATCGACATGGGTATCAAATTAAAGGGCTTGATGAGCACATTTGAAATATATATACATTATATAGCTTTTACTAGCTACTTTGCCTGTTTTTGACAGTGTCAACATGGATATCAAATGAAAAGGCTTAGAGTACATTTGAAATTTACTCGCTACTTTGCTTTTATTATTATATCAAATAATTAAATAGAGTTAATCCTTCAAATAATATAACCCCCAAAATAGTGTAAATAAAAAATAAGTTAAAAATAACTAAAACCCGACTACGACAAAGTCGCACACTGAAAAGTATAAAACAAGAACAATATTCATTTGACCGATATTTTCAAAATTTTTAAGTAATAGCCGTGGTCGTGTGCCACCTGCAGTTGTTTCACATAATCTTTATTGGCTAGGTGGCATACGACCACGGCTATTACTTAAAAATTTTGAAAATATCGGTCAAATGAATATTGTTCTTGTTTTATACTTTTCAGTGTGCGACTTTGTCGTAGTCGGGTTTTAGTTATTTTTAACTTATTTTTTTATTTATTTACGAAGTCAAGTATACTATTCAATAAATACTAAACTTGGAAATAGTGTACCTACTTTTCTATAAATGAATTTCTGTAATTGAATCAGTAGTTTTATATTATAGAGTTAGTATTAGTAGATATTAGTAGAGGAAAGGTTTTGTTTGTAAGAAATAATCCTCGAGATTATTTCTTACAAACAAAACCTTTCCTACAAACTATAGAGGCACGGAGCAATAAATAACTGATTACGTCACACATTTTAAATATAGAAAGAATACTAGGTAACTGAATAATTTAATAATGTTCCGTTGTTACAAGATTTCATTTTTGTTATTTATCAGGGAAATATCTTGGAAGTTTAATACTGGATACCCGTTATTTGATGGAGAATTGGCAATAGATCAAGCAATGGTGAAAAGATGTGGATCGGGCGTGTATAGCAGCAAAGAATGTGAAGGTACTCAATAGTTTCAGCTTTAAGGGGCTCCCTCACCGCGAGCATTCGCGTGTAATGTAACGTTACAGAGTCGAGCATTACATCAGTGAGGGAGGAGAACTGAGCATTACAGCGCGCACTTTGTAATGATACAAAACGACGTTACATCAGTGAAGGAGGAGAACCGAGCATTACAATGCGCACCTTGTAATGATACAATGTGTAATATTTTGATACAACTTGTAACATCAATGCGCTTTCCTAATTCAAATCTATACTAAATGTTACATTACACGCGAATGCTCGTCAGTCAGGGAGGTAGTATTGTAATGTAATGCTCAAAGTCGAATCTATAATGTTACATTACACACAAACGCTCGTCGGTCAGGGAGGTAGTATTGTAATGTAATGCTCAAAGTCGAATCTATAATGTTACATTACACGCGAATGCTCCCGGTGAGGGAGCACCTTTAGGAAAACACTCTGTGTGATCAATGATCTTAATTTAACGACTGATTGAGGAATCATTCACCGCCGCTGCACACATCACCATTCATCATCGGAACATCGACTGAGAGATAGAACTGGTGGTCGCAACTGCTGAACGCGGGGTCCTGGGTTCGATACCTAGGTCGGGCAAAAGCTTTTTCTATTATAAATATCTTAGTAGCAGCCCGAAGTTTGGAAATTGGTGGTTTAACAAGTACAATGACCCCTTTTCGGGTTTTTGATAAATTATCAATCAACCTGTATATAATATTCAACTTGTGATTTGAAAAGTTTAAACGACATTAAGTATGTTCCAAGCTTATAACAAGTTGCCAATGCATTCGAAAGTATACCTTAGTTTACATGGTGATATCGTACTAGCCCCAGGCTGTGCTGGACTCCTTCAATAAAGTCCCGTTTCCAACGGCCTATGATAAAATGAAGTGGATAGAAAGTAGGGAAGTCTGGTCTGCAGTGAGTGGGGAAATCTAAGTTAATAATATAGTAACTGATTGATCGACAAATTACTCTAAAGACTTCAGACACTGACACGCAATTACAGACCCTTTGTTTTATGTTCACCTAACGTTTCAAATCAGGATATTAACATATGTTTTTTCTTTAGCAAAAGAAACTTTTAATGTGTGTTTGTTTATTGCAACGTCTTTAGGTTTAAAAGAATTACCGATAAATGACTCAATAACTAAAGCGGTACCTATAGTACCCTTTTAGATTATGTTTATTATTAATATTTTTAGATAATTTTTATTATTTCTTATTTTAGCAAACTTTTCGACACAATGTAATTATTGTTATGAAATAAATGAGTTTGACTTTTGACTTTGACTTTGACTTTACATATTGAAAGTTTTCTGGAATTTGATGCATTTATAACGATAATTTTAAATTTCTTTTTTATTTTCTCAGGAATCTTTATCTTAGACCCTACTCTGTTTTACAAATACACCTCACAGAAAGGACCATTAGATCTAGAAGAATACACCTTTTATAAGAGGAAGCATACAAATCATCCAAGTTCAATATACGTAAGCATAGCAGAGAAGGTCTGTCCTAAGATCTATGAAAGGTTTGGTGACCAGTTTGGAATTGAGTGAGAAGTTCAACCGGCTGGATAAAGGCCTTTCCAGCTGAAATGCCAATAGACTTAACTCTCGGCTACTATTGTCCAGCTCCTACCAGCTACCCTGTGAAGATTATCACTCAACCCAGCCTGATTATACTCTACGTTAGCGGATTCTCGGTTTCCATTAAGGATAACCTAACCTAACCTAACCGTTGGTCTTTGGTAAACCATCATTGAAAAATAATATGCTTGAAACCTATTTTTAAATTCTTAAATTCTATATTTAAACAATATAATAATAAAAAAATTAAAGTATCCGTTTGTAATTTAAAATAAAAGCTTATTACAAAATGCATTTTTTAATGTGTTTGTCCCTATCTGTCTGTCTGTCTGTCCATGTGTTCTGGCTAATCTCCAAAACGTCTCAACCGATTTTGATGGACAGAGATAGCTTAGGCTAGTTTTATTTCAGAAAACACGTAGATGAATTTGCGGCCATAAGCTAGTAAGGTCAGTCATCCCTTCCCAACTCTCAAGGAAGCCATCGTCCATCTCCTTCTTATTCTTCCGCGTCCCTGTCTTGCTATTTCGGGGCATCAATCTTGTGATGTACGGGCCCATAGATCGTTCGATATACATCCAGTACCATTTGAGTATTCTAGGGTTAAAAATTTAAATTCGAAATTTACAACACAATCGAGGAAACCTAGTTAGTTTGACTTTTTATTTGCATTCATAAGCTAATATAGATCCGGCGTTTCTGCTGGAGATTCGCGAATAAGCAGTGTTTACTCCAATGAGTTATGGCGCCAAGCAAAAACTTTAAGTTAACAAGGAATTGTAGAATAGCATTATTATTTGCGAGTTTATGAGCTGTTAAATTTCAATAGATAAAGTGGTTAATTTATGTAAAAAATTGTGAACTTAAACCTAGAACATCATTACTTATGTAATTATCATCATCATCATAATTATCGGCCTATGGCCGTCCATTGCTGAACGTAGGCCTTATGTATAAGTTCTTAAGATTTAATTTAGCTCCTCGCCAGAACGCCCATGAGTTAACTTCATGCAAAAAGAGCCTTAAACTATTATAAATGCGAACGTTTGAAGGGATGTTTGTTACTAAATCTCGCCAGAACGGCTAAACGGATCTCGATGGAATTTGAAACAGAGATAGATTATACAGTAGGAAATTGACATGGTGTAGGATAAAATGTACTTTTAAGGCGGCAAATGGATATAGACGGAAATATGAACGGTTTCTGTGAGGTAATATGTCAACTTTGACGTAGCCGAAGACGCGGGTTGAAGCTAGTAATGAAATAAATTACGTCCCGTTCCAAATTGATGTTTAGACTTTAAAATTATTTAGCGTTAAAATCATTACAATGACTACGACAAAGGGAAAAAACTTTGACGTTCATTTTGATAGAACTAGCTCCAAATGTATTTGACAATGTAGTTTATATAATTCTCTACGTTTCTATTAACAAAAAAGATATTACCAACTACCAGGGTTTCATAAGACGCAGAAGTAACATTTTAAAATAACCACATAAAAGACGAACAAAGCCTTCCAATTATTTTGGATTCTATAAAATTCTACTGAAAACGTTTTCCCATTGAAAAACCTTTTCTGTATAATCCCATATTGTCTCTCCTGTCGTAAATAAGGCAATTAGGAAATGCATGAATAACTTCGCTGGGCCGGAAAGATGTAGATACGTTTTAATTCATCTGTGTAGAATCGCTCTGCTTAATATATTAAGCGTATTAAAAATAAGCCGTTGTATGCTACTTATAATCATTAAAATGTTTTAAAGTGTTTTGTTCAATATTATGTTTTGATATGAAACGGTAATTTAATTATTAATGTAAATGATGATTAAAGCATGTCAATTTAACTACTCTACATTGCCATATATGTAGGTACCATTTTTTTTTCAGCTCGATTTCGTGTAGTGACTCTTATTACATTGCTTCGTCGTGCTTTTTACGTTACATTACCGAACTAATGCATAAAATATTGGCATTTTTTACCGATTGGGATTGAAATTAGAATCATCATCGTCATATCAGCCTATGGCCGTCCACTGCTGTACCCACTGGCGGGCATAGCACCACCAGATGTTCGCCGCGAAATAGCCAACCGCATTGAGAGGGGGAAACAGGAACGAGACAGCCGCCACCCCTTGCATGGCCACCAACTAATACCTGCACGTCTGAAGAGTCGGAAAAGCTTCATGAGATGCCCGACCCCATCAGTGGACCGTGCGGCAGACGAGAGGTGTGCATTATGGAGGTACAAATACCCACCCCCCCCACACTTCATCACTCCGGAAGAACATCTTCCCCCCGGATGTGAACTGCAGTGGCCAATCTGGAAATCTCTTAACAGATTGCGGACCCAGGTTGGCCGCTGTAAAACTAATCTGGCAAAATGGGGCTTTCTTCACCCATCCCAAACGGAGTGCCAGTGTGGAGCACCATCACAGGACATGCGTCACCTCCTCAGTTGCCCGTCGTGCACTACCACCTGCACCATCCAAGACCTTAATGAGGCCAATGACAGAGCTGTACAGGTTGCTCAATATTGGTCGGATAAAATTTGAGTGAATCGACACGAGAAGAAGAAGATGGCCGACCACTGCTGAACGTAGGCCTCTCCCAAAGAATTAGAGTTATACATATAACATATTTCTTAATTTTAGCACTTACTAAACTCTGTGGCCTTGGAACACAGAGGGCATTCGGAGGAACACGGATGGGTTTTTGTCAGTAAGAGTCTGACACTCCCTTCCGCTCCGCACAGAGCCAGAGGATGATGGGGTGATATCCCATGCTTAAAAAAAAACCTATTGTAACAGGTACTTACTTATTATAGGTACATTTAAATAAGTACTTGTATAAAGTTAGTAGAGTTTCTCCTGCGTACGAAACTACCTTTTGGAAGAGGTAACTCGATTCATTTTTTTCTTTTTGTCTAATTGAAATAAAATGATTTGACTTTGATTTCGAATACGAAAGTTTCTATAAGTTACAAAAATTGCCCTCCTGATATATCTCTACCGTTCACTGCCTCCGGCTGTACACGTAGGTACATGTAGCATACATCTAATCTGAACTTACATTACATACCTCACTATCGCGATAATTAGCGCATTAACTCACTAACTAGCGCCAACGCTACAAGATAACCACCTCTTTTACATCTATTTCCATTTTATTCCCTGATATACACTCGTTATCTCTGTTTACTGGAAGCTCTTCGACTACGTAAGCCTCGTAAGGCTGCTTGTCCATTGAACCAAAGAGGAACGAAGCGGGGAAAACATAAAACAAAATAATTCCACTTAATTTCGTCTCCCCTCCACTCTGCTTCAGTGGACGTGGCTAAAGCGGAGCGGAAATGAAATTTCGTACAATACTTGCTTCTGCACCCGACTTCTTCCATGTGGAAAGGGTATCATAAAACATAGTTTGTGATACTCGGCAACAGTGTATAGCTTTTAGTTAAATATTTTTTTGATTTGACCAGTACTTCCAGAGATTACCTCCTACAAAAATGAAGTAATCTTTACCGCTTTATATGATCAGTCTTTTAATTTCTCAGATGACTTTTAATTCACTACGGATCATTTATGGTGTAAAAAAATCTGTTGTTTCCTAAAAAAATGTACCATAAGACGATCAAAGAGCGTGGAACAAACATCAGATTTTTTTTCAATTTTCCGATTTGATATCGTAATGAAAGTTCTTTAAATGTACGAGTGCTTTTACCTCAAAGACTAATAGTAATTAAAAGTCACGTTGTATGTTAGGAATGTATACAGTCATAACTGTGATCGTTCAGTTTCTCCGCTTTGAACGTCTTGTAATTTTTGCACCGAGCCTTCAAATAATTTATTATGTTTAGTTGTCTAAGTTCATAAGTGCCTTTTATTGGTTTAAAATGGAACTACGAACTTCATTTACAAGGAAAAAATTTGCTGAATATAGTTGCCCCTTCCAAAATCTAGCTTCGTATGGAGAAGAATGGGCAAGAAACTCAATATGTGAGTGGTTGACCAAAAAGGGACCACAAGGGAAAATAATTGATTTCGAGTAAATCGCGTTTGAAGTTTCGTGTAGAAACAAGTTTCGGCTCGGCCTCGGCTCACAAAAAAATCATAAAAATCACTACGGCACCTAAAAATATTCTGGTTAGACCAAAACAAAGCTAAAAGACCACAGATTAAAAAATTCAAAAAAAAAAAATTGCGGTTTCCAATCCCTCCAGGTCCCTTTTTGGTCAACCACTCAGATATATTTACTCTTTTTAACTAAATAATGTTTTACAATAAATTGTACAGGTACATAAATTGATTCATTACACGCAGACGCTTCGCACCGCAGACAGACACTACGCTACACTGCTCTTCTCAGTTTACGGCGCGTACCGCTCCAATGGGCAGGCGCCCTAGTACCATGCTCGCTTCCATTTTGTTGTGCTTCATTTTAATGTTTCGTCCCAAGACCACGCGGTTTATTGACAGTTAGCGATGCCAGAACAAGATTCTTCATTACGATTGTACACAAAAATGTAATATTGTTATAGGGATGATTTGATTGGACCGCTTTATGACTTTGGTCTTACAAGATTTGTTCTTTATTATGGTGTAAGGTTTTGAGGAATTGTGGATTAGAGAATTTTGTTTTATTTTTTTATCTTCTTTTGTTATATCTCTTGGTTTGTTGTGCTTGTCGTCTTAAAAAAACGTGACTGTGTCTTAATTATTTCGGATTAGAAATCAATATGTTTTTACATCATTGTGCAATGATATAATACAATTGTCTTCAACAACAAATACAATAACCAAAAACAATTGATCATCGAGCTTACATTTTAATTTTAAATCAAGGTTTCCTCAATACCTATGTTTTCCTTCATGTACGAGTATGTCAGTGATGTCCAAAATGTTTTGGCCCATGCCCGATTGCGAATCCACAACCTCGTGCAAGAGAAGTGAAGTGCCTTAATCACTGGGCCTACACAAAATTCATATTTCGATGGCAGCAAAGTAGAAACGGACATCTACAAAATCGCAACTTTACAGGAGAGCAGATTTAGTTTAAAAGAGTGGTTATTTTGAGAGTTATGGACCGATTAACCTGAAATTTTCTATAATGCTTTAAAATAACCTTCTTTATGAATTGTGTAATAGGTTTTATCGCTTTATCGTTGTTTTACTGAAATAATGTAGATGTCTTTTTTTACTCTGAAAAAACTTTGACGTAGAAGAAGACATCTGCCTGATAACCGTTTATCAGGCAGATGTCTTCTTCTACGTCAAAGTTTTATTACATTGTAATAAAAAAGTGCCCATTTCATTTAACATATCTAATAAAGTAAGATAATAATCTCCTGTAATACATTTAAGGATATTTAAAGAATATCTTTATAAACGAACAAGTGGCAGATGTCCGTGTTTACGTCGAACCGTAACCTCAAAATAATTTTTATTACTCACTCTAAGATTTCATTACTAGCACTAATAATGAACTGTAAACACTATCATTATTATTACATTTATACCGGTACGCGCTAGAATGTGACAACTGACTGATGTCTTTGTTGACGTTTCCATTCATCTGTCAAAGCTCCGAAGTAAAGGCGGACAAATTCACATGTCCGTTTCTACTGCGATGTTTTTTAAAAATCCAGTGTAGATGTCTTCATTTACGTGTCAAATTTTCTTTGTTAAGTATATTGAATATTGAAAAAATTTTAATACAGACTTGTAGATAGGATTAATATAAGCTCATTTTTGTAAAAAAAGCATTTTCGAAAAAATGTAGATGTCCGTTTCTACTTTGCTGCCATCGATTTTATCTGATGAGGTACTATAGGTACTTTTATGGTACAAACTTCCATATAGGTATAATAAGTACTTATTTATTATTTATTGACCATCTGTTGTAATTTGATGTGATTATAGGTACATGTCTTTTATGACAACCTCCTAAAAACTGCACCTTTTAGAAGCACTGTAACATTACTTTATTGTCAAGAATACCTTTTATTTAAGTTTCAATTTCATTTCAAAATATGTAACTGTAATTTCATAGTTTTACGTTGAGCACCTGTGACAGAGGACTGAGCAAGTTTTTAGTTAGCAAAATATTTTGTTTGTAACTAGCAAAGTTTGGTACGTCTCGGGAATTCAGTAGCTTCTACGTGAGGGACATATTAATGTTACAGTAATTAAATAATGATGAAAAAAGTTGTATAACTTTAATTATAATATTCAGCTGGGTTCATCACATCATGTTATATTTTGAAGAACATTTTATTTAATATGTAAGAACACATATATTTAAGTACATACAGTCTTCAATATATTAGTTTATTAAAAATTGTATTTACGTACATTTAATTTTTACAAATAAAATAAACGGATTATTTACTAGGAAAACAAAAGAACTTTAATATGTCAGATATAGTTGTTTTTTATGAAACTGACGGATGTTTACCAATAACAAACAATCTATTGAACATAATTTATTCATCAGTTCAATTATTCGATTCCATTGTTTTCTAAAGAAACTTCAAATACCTACCTATATCAGAATCTGACAACCCTGATTATTTACCTCTTTTGTAGAACGTTCATCGTATCTTCGGATGCAAAAATTGTTTCATTTGTAAACCATGCATGAAGGAGGGCAATTCTACTAACTTTTAGAACCAATCACAATCTAATTTCAGTCTCAATCTGTCAAATACTTTCACATAATGTCGCTGAGATAATTTAACGTCTAGATTTTGAACGTTTATAATTAATAGAATTGGCTTTCTAACCAGCTCACCAGGCAAAGCATCTCAGCTTACAAAGCAACAAATTATTTAGTTTTTCCATCGTTACCTTGTTTCTAAGAATTTTATTTTGACGAACGCAACACGCGACAAAGTACCAGGATGACATAAAAAGAGAAAGGTTTTCTATCGCCGGAAGGTACGATAGTTTTTGGAAAACGAGCTCCGTTCCCAGTTTATTAGAATTTTCTAATCTGTCCTACAGGCAGAGCGCTTTTTACATTCAGTATACATTTATACAACCTTTGTTATTGTTTCCCAGAAAACTAAATAAAGGGCCATGTATGTAAGTACATCATTATGAATAACTTTTACTTTGTACCCTATCACCCTAAAGACACTATTTTAAATAATATAACATGTATATAATAATACAACACACCTGTAATCCTCGAAGGGTGAGACAGAGGTGTACCCATTAGTACACCCTCATTTTACTAGTTTTGTTAAGGTCCCATGTAATAGAGGGCGAGCCTATTACCATCAACCGGGCACAAATCCAGACTCCAAGCTGCTACTGAGAAATCCCTGACGAAAAAACCCAATTACACTTTGCCCGACTTGGGAATGGAACCCAAAACAAACAAAAAAGAAGGTAAGATTTTTATTACTTTTAGACCAA
Organism: Hoplodrina blanda; assembly: GCA_949316365.1. NCBI lineage: Eukaryota > Metazoa > Arthropoda > Insecta > Lepidoptera > Noctuidae > Hoplodrina > Hoplodrina blanda. Next base: position 15,446,344 of record OX438587.1, on the reverse strand, counting down.
ATTATGCCTAGTACCATGACGTGCAGTCGATCCACCCCCCTTACATGTTAACTTTCTCAGAACCAGCCTAAATAAATTGATAGAACGTTAAACAAAAAGTTCTTTGGCAAACATCGCGTATTCATAAGCAGAAATGGAAATACCTATAAATAAGTAACATGTAATTTTAGATCTTGGAGCAGAATTACATAAGCACTGTAAATTGTGTACGATTATTTTGTTTTTGTAAGCTATGTAAGAATACTCTCTTGAATGTTCTGTTATTAAGTTATGTTTTTGTTTTGTTTAGTGAAGAATTTGTTTGTTTTGATTGTTAATTTCAGATAGGTACTACATTATATACAGGGTACAGTTTTTCATTCTTGTCAAATTCAAGGATTCTCTACACTTTATATAATATAACTAGCTGTCCGCCGCGGTTACACCCGCGTCTTTGGTTACTGCTCCGCTCCCGTAGGTCGTAGCGTGATGGTATATAGCCTATAACCTTCCTCGATAACTAATCTATCTAACACTGAAAGAATTTTTCAAATCGGACCAGTAGTTCCAGAGATTAGCGCGTTCAAACAAACAAACAAACACTGCAGCTTTATAATATTATAAGTATAGATAAATATTAGGTATTTAGGTGATCTTCGAATTTGTACTAGCCATCTTGCCGCTGGGTTGCGGCGCGGCGGCGGGACGATGAATTTGCACACAGTGATATAGTCGCGCGACACTGCCTATCTGCATCAGGGCAATTCTGCTCTTTGAAAGAAGTGTATTCTAAAATAAAATACCACCAAGAAAAAAATAATTTTATTTGATTTATTAAAATAATGACTAGGTGTCTTAGACTTATGACAACTACCTGTTTGAAGTGATTGAAAAACTGCACCTTGTACAGTATTTTTTTCGGTTAAGCTAATAGCAATAGTTTACTTTAAAACAGATAGACTTCAATATATAAATAAATAAAACGCACAGCAGCTTCGAGCAGCTTCGGAAGTGTTCGGCGCAGATCGGTATCCCTCGGGAACAATTTGAGCCACTAGCTTTTAAGTCTTGCACTACGTTTTGACTTCTACTTTAAGTGCCCGAAAGTGCAATCTGTGTGGTGCGCTCCTATTAGCACCAGTTACTTTGAAATGTAGGTCGAATTCACGTTATAGGAAGGAAATTCATGTGTAGAGAGAATCAGTTTAAAACATTGCTATTTTTTATGTTTGGAGTAATAATTATCTCTGCTACGTTATAATTTTATAAAGAGACTGATTTCTATAACTTTAAAAATAATCGTTGAATATACAGGGTAATTGAAAATTTACCCGAAACCTGAAAAGGGGTCATTGTACTCATCGTTTTGAACAACTTTCACTATTGGACCAACCCTGAAATCATGAAATAAAACAGCTGGGGTCCTACCATGGACTCTTATCGCGATCCAAAAACTGAATTGTTCTTTAAATACGTCAATATAACGCATCAATTTATGTCATTATATTGACGTATTTTCTCTTATCGCGATAAGAGTTCATGGTAGGGCTGCTGATCCATACATTACGATCTTATTATATAGCATTTTTGTAGGGAACAGGTGATTTTTTTTCATGATTTCAGGGTTGGTCCAATAGTGAAAGTTGTTCATAATGATGAGTACAATGACCCCTTTTCAGGTTTCGGGTAAATAGTCAATGACCCTGTATAAAAATCTCGTGTGACTGTGTGAGAATAGGTCGTAAAGTATATTTCATACCGTTAGGTGATAGGGATTAACTTTGACGCGGACGAAGTCACGGACAAAAGCTAGTAAACTTACAATTCTGAAATTAAAAGTCTAAAATCAAGGTCAAAAATTAAAATTCCACGAAACAATTCACTATTTCGAAATAAATTAGACTTTAACAAAGTTAAGTTTAAACGCCACTTAAATTAAATTTAAATCTGTAAGGACTTCAAACGGCAATTAAAGTTTGAAGATTAAACCTTAAGCTAAGTTGAGTATTTTACAATTTTCCATTTTAAAACGTCGGCACGCGTTCACAGTGGAATGCCATTAGACTAAAAATTCCAATGGTGTCGTTTCAACATGGCAAGTAAAGCAGAGGAGACACTGTTCACAAAGCTTTAAAATGCTGTTGAGCTGGACTGTGAACTTTTATGAGGTCCTAGTACCTTGTACCAGCTGTTCATTGTTCGATTCTGCTAATGAACTGTCATCTGCCTAGCCTCTTTTTCTACTATGTTTATACTTAGCCCTTGGTAGAACTGGACTGAGACCAACGGTTTTACGCGCGTTCCGAGGCACGGGAGTGGCACCACAAATTACCCGACTCCGAGCTGTTGCTAAAAAAATCCTAATGGAAAATACCTAACAAGATAGTGTGAAGTGTCGCTAATAGCAGAATATTAAAAACAATTTTTTTGTTAGTTACCTATTTGGTTTGTTTCGGCTAATCTTGGAAACGGCTGGACCGATTTTGAAGGGACGTTCACTGAAAGATAGCTGATGTTGTAAGGAGTTAATAAAACTTTACTTTTAATTTAGAAAAAGACTTAGGATTCTGCGTGCCAAAATTAAAAACCCCAAAGGAAACCGAAAACCGGGATGAAGTCGATAATTTTAAAATAACTATATTTTCGAGCATTTATAACTCAGTGAAAACGCAGCTTAAATATCCACTCAATTAATATTCTCCTCATTAAAACTCACTGGTTCAGGAATTCGAGTGACCTATGCATGACCTCTGAGACTTTATTGACGCGGGTAACATGCCTGGCATAGTAATTCATTCTCACGATTTTATTTTTAAAAAAGATGAAGTATAAACGCTTTTAGTTTTAAACACGTTCTTCAAGATCATTGTAGAGGTACCTAGATGTACAGAAAAATAAATGGTAGGTACGTACAAAGAATACCCGATTACCCGTTCTACCTGGGCCGTGCCGACTGAGAGTCTTTTGTTTTCATATTTACTAGCATTTAGTTAGTCGATTGTCTGACCAGAATAACAAGGAAATCATGACTTTTAGAAAGTGTCATTATCACGGGGACAGTCCAGTAAGTATGAGCATACTTCATCGTGATTTCATCTGGATGGAGCCATCCAGATGAAATCCAGTCATATTTTCGTTATTAAACTTGATAAAATATTGTAAATTTATAGGATAAGGGCACTAATATCCAGGCTATTGTTTAGTCAGTTATCTCGTATGACATTTTGAAATTAAGTTTTTTTGACGGCATATTGGTTGTCATACGTGCATCTTTGACAGTCGTTACGGGTCGTCAGAAGCTCAAAAGTCTATCAACCAGTCTTACCAAGGGGTATCGTATTACCCTGTTACTGGGTTGTGGAGGTCCGATAGGCAGCCGCTCCATGTAAAATACTGGTATTCAGGTGCATCCGGTTAGGATGGAAGCCGATCCCAACGCAGTTGCGAGAAGGCTAGGCAGATGATGATGTCTATAAAACATTTCAATCAAAATATGAATAGACTATTTTTTAAGTCCCCCTACCAACACATGTGTAGCAAGTAAGTATACAAAAACTACACAAGGCGTAGTATAGGCTACATCAGGCTGAAGGCTAGAACACAGAGCTAACAACGCATAGCTGACTAGATATTACGCAACCGTAGCTAAGGGATTTAAAAAAGCTAAAAGGCAACACAAGAAAATAAAAAGTCGTACCAAAGAGTCCAGTGCGGAACATTCCAGTAGTGATACAGTAGAATCGTGTACTTTTATGTGCGCACTTTAAACGTCGCTCGGGCACAATTAGAAAATGGCTTTTCTTACTCACTTTTTGTATCTGAAGACTCCTAATCGAATTATGTGAAGACTTCAAATTGGAGGTACCATGTTTTAAATCCCTCTAGTTTTATTATATTTTAGGGTAAGAGTCGATTTGATAAAGACCACAGGATCGCGCTGGATGCCGCTTCCAACCTGTCCTATTGGAAATCTATAGGGGTGGCCTATCATATGTTCAGCAGTGGACGTCCTACGCCTGATATGATGATGAAGGTAAGGCAAGGTTTATTTAATTATTTATGTACAATATTTACAGACTGCTCGTGACCCCAGGGCTGGCTTTTACCTTGGCCAAAAGCTAAGTGCCATCCGACGTGGCAATGCCGCCAGTCTTTTGGGAATATTCCCAATTGACAGCGATGCAGAGGATTTTTTTTATGCCACGTAGCTTTCGCTTCCTTTTTTATTATTATTGGTTTATAGGTTATCTTATTTATTAAGTCTGTTTTAAATTGGGTGAATATGTAATTTATTTTGCGGTTTTGTATAAATCATTGCGGTGGTTCACTAGCCCAATTGGGTACTATCTAGTCCCCCATTAGTGCCAGAGCTTAGATTATATAACTCATAAACCTATCATGTATGTCCCCAAACAATAATTTCAATCATATTAAATTAATTCAAGTTACAACTTCAAAACCAATTTATTTATTTTGTGAAGGGTTAAATTAATTAATTTATATCTAACAAGACAATTATAATTTACGTAATTAGAATTGGAAATATGTAAATCGGTTTTAGAATAAAGCTGGAATTTTAGCCTTTAATTATTTTAGTCTATACTTTACAAAGCCTCGGGACCCTGAGGTCCTGGCCTTTGTAAGGCGTACGAGGGGCCGAAGCCAACTCACAGAGGCCCCTTAGGTAGGCCTTGATGAAATGAGACACCAGCCGACGATTCTCCCTGTATGCACCCAAGGACTATCCACGGTTGGTGCAGGGCTATTACAGGTATGGAAACCGACTATGAGACTATGGATTTGAGTGCCTAAAGTGGTTAGTCCATACTATTTTTTGGTTAAATGACCTTAAAGTAGTTTTTAAATCTTCCCCGGGGCCTCAGCTTACCGAAACAGTACAAACAACCGGTATTTTATAGGCCGTTATTTTATTTGGTGCAATGGGAGCTCGATTATGGTAAGGCGAAAAAAGTAATACTTTAGTACAGAAGTGAAAGCTAATGAACATTCTAAATATACTAACTGCCTAGTAGACACTCTAGACACCTACCCTTCACATTCTGCATAATATAATCCGTACATGTGTGAAGGTTATCACGATTCGACGTGCCACAAGATAAAGGTTGCAGGCACCGGCTTGCTTCAAACGCGAGCTCAAAATACTACGTGACCTGCACGTGTAACGTTTTATGTGTGTCTCAATGACTTTATGTAGATGGACTTGTATTTTGTTTTACTTTTACGTAACATGGCGCTTAGGTTAGCCGAAAGTGTCGGTATAGGCCTTAATCTTTTGTGTTAAAAAATCAGCTTCCATATGTTTGTGTTTGCTTATCTAGAAAAGTAGTAGATGGATTGATTTGAAGTTTTTACACAACATTGCTCTATCATCAGGTCAACTTTTTCCCAATTATGTTAGAGTCGGGTTCCAGTCTAACTAAATGCAGCAATACCAGTATTTTATATAGAGCGACTGCCCATCTGACCTCCACAACCCAGTTAAACACGATACTTCATGAGACTGGTAGTAAGACTTTCGGACTACTGACCAACAAGCTTTTGTGCCAAGTTTTCGTTCCAAGGTCCGTACCTTGACACCCCCGTGGGTGTCACACTACCAACTTCCAAACTGCAGGCTTCTACTGTAAAAAATCTAAATATAAACCCGAATTACACTTCGCCCAACCTGTAAATCACACCTCATACTCAGCAGTCGCGCTTGCAACCAAGAGACTAACGGAGCAGTCATACCAAAAAGAGACCATCTTTACAATCCACCAGATAAAAACGTACCAAAACAGAATAAACGCAATATCTCCGACGCTTACCATAATCTTCAACAGTTCGGCAATACGTAGAGTCTGTGTGAAGATTTATACTGAGTCAATCTATTCCGGTCGCGTTCCACACCGCCACACATAAACATAACTGAAAAATAGAGGAAACGTACAGGACGTGCAGAGGCATGAGCTCCCAGACTACGCTATAGCTCGGTTTCACTTGATAAGGATGTATATGGGATGGAAAAAGACTCATCACTTAGGCGAATAACAAGCGGCACCGCGCACCGTCGCGGTTGGCGGCGAAGCAGATCTCATGTCGCATTGGCCTCTAAGAAATCCGTTGATGACACACGTACACCGCCCGCGCCCGCCCGACCGCGCGGTTGAGCGGTGCAGTGCCGTGTGTTAATTGCCTTACCCGTTTACTAAGTATACTGCCCATCAAACTAAGTTACATTGAGAGAAAATTATTGCTGGAAAAAAACTTGTTTTTGGTGAAAAACATCACCGACAATTATTTATTTATTTATACACATACGATTTATTTAAAATGATGATAATGGTAGTAGCAAAACATTGTACTTATGACATGCCATGGTACAAGGGTCGTGAAGTTATAAGATACCACATTTTAACTTGTTTTCGTAACATAAGTTGGAACTTTGAATATCTTAAAAACCAGAAGATTGCCAGGTATGGTCCAGACCAAAAAATTATCGCAATGATGAAAAAACTTTGGAAGGTATTTTTTTGGCTTCGTTGGATGTGTTGAATGTAAAATGTGACGAATTTTGACAGGACCAGAATTTATATTAAGTTACGTATAATTTTTGACGGAAATCTGACTAACCGCCAGCTTAAATATTAGTGCCCCTAGAATTGGGTATAAAAAATTTCATCTACCTTAGTTATCTACCCAAAATATGACTAAATAGAAAAAAAAATATTTTTGTATGAAGCGCGCTTTAAGTTTTCTTAAACGCTAGCACTACCAGCTGTATAGGTGTTACGTGTGAGTCCGGAACACTTCACAAGGCTATTGTTGCACCCGTTAGAATAAATATAGCTAAACGTATGGGCGAAATGTGAGGCTTGAGGTAAATGATGGTTGCATGAAAGTATCTTTAGTTTATGTGCGCCTAGTAGGTAGTTTAAAATAAAGATGTATCTCCTAGTAAGTTTTTAGATGACGAGACTCATTTAAATATAGAAGAAAGGGGTTTAGTAAAAGCTTAACCCAACAAAATAATGTTAGTAAGCTTTTAAGTAATTGTGTAAGACAACGCGTTTATGAATAACCCAGACAGTAATTTATTTTAAGAGGAAAATTATTTCTTCCACAATAGAATAATCAATTCATAAGATCTTGAAAGAGGATAATATGATAATTACAAACTAAGTTACCGCTATTAATTTTGTGTTGTTCCAGTAATTATGAAGTTTACTAGATAACTAATTTTAATCAATCAACAATTAAAATGGTTTGACTTAGTAACTTGATTGTTAAGTTAATTTCTTATAAGTATTTAATAACTCATAAAAAGACTGAATGATGTGAATTCATATTAGAAAATACCGAAAGGTCAATTCAATTAAAATGTAGTCACATCTCAATGTCAATAAAATTGGTAAATTAGATGCATTTTTGACAGATTAGATTGTACAATCGTTCCTAAACATTTCCTAGAATTTCGTCCCAGTTATGGTTAGCCTGCTGATGATTTACTTCTTTAGTTAATTAATTGAATATGGTAAGGGGAATAAAATTTTTGTTTTGTTTGTCATTTGAAACTATGAATAAATAGACAACCAAATCTGAAGTAAGTGGTGTTTAACTTTGTAGACAGTTTATGCCAAAAACTAAAACACAAACATGATCGATGAGTACCAGGATACCATAACATCCGTGCAGCTCCCCGAATAATTTGTTCATGATGACTTCGGTTAGTGTCGAACGCGACGACACCGCGCGACACGGTTTTATTTCCGGCTGTCGGTAACACGACGCGCTACTGAAATAATGCGCGTTCTGTAATGAGCTCTTGTACTATTCAAACATATAGCATGGAAATGGGGTGGGTTAAAACAAAGATTGACAGAATATACATTGATATTAAATTAGTGTGGCTTGTTAACTTTCTCCATACTTTCAGATTTTATAATCTCACAGACAGGATTAATTAAGTTAAATGTGAAAAAAATATAGAAAGTAGTAAAAAGTTTAAAGACCTATCATTCAATTACATATTAATCCCTCTTTAGTCAGTCTTTTACATCACCTACGTCACAGCCAAACTAGCTTACCACTGATATCTTAATAGTTCCTTCTGCTTCATAACACCCTGGTACATATAGTTTGATGTTCGTCGTAAACCTGGTGAAAACTTTTTTTATCTCTTCACTCGCACTTTTCTAAACATCAAGTTTTATGCGCAGTTTTGGGATGTGTTCACAGAAAACTAAGCGAATGTTAACTAGACGATAAAATAAGTTCACATAACGTTAATAAGAGTTTCTGACTTTAATGGACTTATTTTTGGGTAATTGCCGTGATAAGTACCTACCTATACTCCATTCATACTAACACTGATTGAGCAATCACGTCGCAAAAATTTTTTTTTTAAGTTACTGGTGACAAATAAAACAAAATTAAACCCGAATTTTAAATATGTTATCTAAATAACCATAATTTTTTATTTTGATATTTTTCTATTCTGACATATTAAAATACCTAATAGTTTTAGGTTTTATAGTTTACTGTTTTCCTAAGGTAAGGTAAGGTTCGCCATTTGGTGACCCCTGGACTATAGTCAGTAAAGTACGCTCAGAATTAGATGGTATTACGTCGGCTCAAAGTTATCAAGAATTCATTCACTCGCCCTTAAAATAACCGTGATGACCGCAAAGTTCCTTAATAAAAACAATGATAACGATCATTGACGAAAACCATCACCAGCTGTGCACGCGTCTTAAACTTTCCGATATACGAAATGGCACATAATGGGGGAAACGATATTGAATAATATATGATTAACGACAACTTTACACAGACCTCCCCTTCCCCTCTTCCCGATGGAGAGACGGGACGAAATTCAGCAGAGTATGAGAGCCCAGGAGCTCAAAGTAAACTGGTTTGAAAACGGTCGTTTTACGAGATACGGTTCAAGGCATTCGCGAAGGTAACTTTTCAAACTTAGCTTTTATTTGTTTTCATCGCATGTAGTAGTGTTTTTCTGTTGTAATCTGATAAAATAATGACGTAAAATGTTGTTGCTGTAGGAAAATAACAGGCCCGGTATTATTTTACCTTGATTTTAGAACGTCGATGTAATTACAGGCGTATGAGAGTTTTCTGTTATGTCTCTATGAGACACCCAACAGGAGTACCTTGCGACATTCTGGCTTTCTGGGTCTATGTAATGATGCTCATTTAACGTCAGTTAACATCACTGCTTTTGAAGGTTCTGTACCCAGGAGGTAGCAATGGGTCTCTGTTACTAAGCCTCCGCAATCCGTCTGTCTGTCTGTCTGTCAGCGGCCTGTATCTCATGAACCGAAATAAGACAGGACAGTGTTATTATTATGGCCGCTATAGCAACAAATAAAAACTCAATAAAGTAAAAAATTGAATGGCAATTTTACTGACTTGTCTGTTAGTTCTTACAAGTATTGTTACCTGTTTAATCAGCCTCGGATAAGCTTATCTGGACTGTTAAAATCGTGTTAATTTATAGGTATTTTAAAAATTATCTGGCATATACATACAGCAAAATAGGCCTCGACTCTTAATTTATCTTGGAAAATGGACAATCCCAGAAAAAATATATATTTTTATGACCGCCAAGATTTCTCAAATCAGTGCGGGAAATCGTAATATTTTCCTTATATCTCTTTACAGCAACATTGTGTAGATAGTAAAGTATAATAACGTGGTGGCTCTAAGTCGGCTTCATTTCCTGGTGGGCGGTGTCTTGATCTCCGGCCGCTGACACCGCACACACCCTGTATATATTGCGCTGATATACTCCTTTTGTAACCTTAACTAAATGCCTTTCATCTTATACGTATACAAGCAATAACCCGCGACATCTTTATTTTTTTAAAATAAAATATAGCCTATGTTACTCACTGATAATGTAGTTTTCCATAGGTGAAAGAATTTTTAAAATCGGTTAAGTAGTTTTTGAGTTTTTCCATTACAAACATCGTATCTTTATAAAATTTGTAAATTATATTTTGGTAAACTGACAGGCTACTGTTTAAACACGCTATTTTCTAAAACTACCAGTAGGATGCGAAACTTAATTCATGAGGAATAGTTTAGGCTATATACTTAACATCTCGCTACGACATACGGGAGCGAAGCGCGCCTCCTGCCGGAGGTTGTACGCGGGGGTCGTGCGGTCCATGGCCCTCTACGGGGCCCCTGTGTGGGCCCCCATCATCAGGCGGCGGCCACCAGCTAAGTTGGTCGCCTGCCAGAGGGTCATGGCCATCCGAATGATCCGGGGATACCGCACGGTCTCCGGCGAAGCGGCAAACCTCCTTGCCGGATTACCGCCGTGGGATCTGGAGGCTACAGTCCTCCAGCGCGTCTATGAGTGGCGCGTGGACGCGCAGCGCCGGGGCGAAAACCCGCTGCCGCAGCAAATCGCGGCACTGTGGCTCGAGCTCCGGGGCGATCTCATGGCGGAATGGGAGATGCGACTGTCGCAACCTAGGTTCGGGCACGCTGCAATCGCGGCGGTAAGACCCCTCTTTGAGGAGTGGCTAGAGAGGCGCCACGGCGTCCTCACCTTCCGGCTGACGCAGGTCCTCACCGGACACGGTTGTTTCGGGAGGTTCCTGTGTCGGATTGCACGGGAGGAAACGCCCGGGTGTCACCACTGTGTGGACCGCCCGGAGGACACGGTGGAGCATACGGTGCAGGTCTGCCCAGCTTGGGCAGAGCATCGCCGTGTCCTCACGGAGGCGATAGGCGGCGGCGACCTATCGCGCCCGGGCCTGGTTCAGGCCATGCTCCGGGGCGAGAGGGAATGGGATGCAGTCACCTCCTTCTGCGAAGCAGTAATGCTAGCGAAGGAGGAGGCGGGCCGCGTGAGGGAGAGAACAACACCCTCCACCTCACGCCCCAGCCGCCGCGGGAGACGCCCAGGGCGTCGGACGTCGCGAGGCGACATCCGGCCAAGGACCATGCCCGGGTCGACGGCGCGTTCTGTTCGCGCGCGCCTCAAAGAGCTGTCAGCACAGGGACGGGGCCCCCCAACGGGGCCAAACGCCTGCCGGGGTTGCGGGACGTCTTAACAGGATACCGTGGCCCCGGAACGTAAAGGGCAACAGAAGGAACAGGGTGGTTTTTTAGTCAGTAAAAGTCTGACAGTCCCTTCCGCCCCGCCCAGGACGGAAGGACTCATTTGATGATTTTTACCACCTCAAAAAAAAAAAAAAAAAAACGGGAGCGAAGCAGTAATCAAAGACGTGTAACTTAACATGACATGCCTAACATCACGTGCGTAATATTGTACTATTATACTTTTAATTTGCACCATTGACAACCCCCATTTCATGTCCAAAAATTCACTGTCCATTCCAAGGTTGCCTGGAAGAGGTCGCAGTAAGCGATAAGGCCGCCAATTGTATGTTTTGTAGTTGATAGTTTATTTTTAAGTCATATATAATCTCGTGTAAAATGAAGAATATCTATATAAATAATAAATAAATCACGCCTGTAATCCCCGAAGGGTTAGGCAGAGGTGAACCCATTAGTACACCCATATATCGCCAGTTATGTTTAAATCACATGTAATAGGAGGCGAGTCTATTGCCATCGACCCGGCATAAATCAAGACTCCGAGGCTGCTACTAAGAAGTTTCTAATGGAGAAAACTCAATAACACTTTGCCCGACCTGGGAATCGAACTCAAGACCATGCTCAGCAGTCGCTCTTTGCGAACAAAAGCGTACTACAGTGTTAACGAGTTTATGAATGACATGCAATCTAATAATAAGAGATGACATAATATGTACTGTAATTCTTTATTTATTGACGTCACTTATTTTAATTTAATTTTTGATAATTGTTTGACATACATAAATTCTTAATTGACATACATATTTAACATTTCCTGACATTTCTTATTATTTATGACGTAGTTTTGTTTTATTTAATTTATTAATGTCATTTGATAAATCAGTAGTGTCATAATTTGTAAATTTGCATGCCTTCAGGCGGATTATGGAGAGACTATATATTTATTGTATGTTACCTATATTACCCATTTTCGCAATAAATGAATTTGAATTTGAACACTAGACCAACGAGGCAGTAAACTGGTGTAACGTTACGAAGGTGAAAAAAGTAAGCGGTCGAAGTCGCGTGCAGAAGCCAGTTTATTCACGTTTCTCGATTCCATTAAACTATATGTATATGTTTACCTACATATGTAAATGAAACTCATAAACAATAATAATATTGTTTATAGGTTCCATTGTTTACCGACGCACAAATTGGTTCACGAAGGAAACTCCATAATTGATGAGAGTTGTATAATTAGTTGAAGGATTAAACAGACATTATTAATGAATCTAATGAACCCGACGAATTTTAAAGAGAAGAAAGTAATTTTGTTATCGCTTAATTTTTTAAATACACTTCGTAATTCAAATATTTTTTAGCTCTGTTTTATTCGAATCAAATCAACTAAATATTGACTCTTTCTCGTGACTAAAGGGCGGCCAGCCCTTTAGTCACGTCAGTCACATGTTGGGCCAAAGAATCAGAATTACCCCATACAACGAAGCAATGGGCCTCAGCATTTAGGGCACATATCCCGTTAACATTATCGACTTTTTTGATGCATATTAAGCTCCCTCTCTTCGCTTTTTTTATTGTACTTACGTAGAATTTCTTGTTTATTTAAAAAATCTCGCTCGATCTCGCTTCAAAATCTGCAGGGTCAACAAATAAAAAAAAAATCCGCTATTCCATACAACAGCTGATTATTTTTTAGGTAAGTAATTACTTGCGAAAAATGTTAACGCCAAGGTATCTCGAATCATGTACAAAAACCATAGTAAATGTTTACGTAACAATGTCGCTTTCATCCCATTTTTATAAATTCAAGCTGTATAATAAATAATTTACACTTTCAAACTAAAAATTCAAATAAAAAATCTAATCTAATGAAAAAGATGAATTAAATAAAATGATCCTGAAAAATGTTAGCTGCCTTCAAGTAATTGAATCAACACATACAAACAAGTCCCTAATACAAAGTCACGTTATTATTTCGTTCATGAGCATTTTAATTAACGGTTAGGACCTTACCTAATTAAGTTCTCGACACAATCGTTCGTAATTAGCTAATTAGTGTGATAAATATGTTTTCAGTATACATTTAATAAGCACCTATGTATATTAAAACTTTTTATTTGACACGAATTTTATTTTATTATGATTTTTATGGAGTTTTTTTCACACAGTACCATATTCGTACTATGGAAAATCGCAATCATGAGCTCACAAAAGATATCTAGATAGATAGACGAAATTTGGCACAGAGTTAGATTTGAGTCTAGATTAACTCATAGATTTATTCCCGTAAAATGTATGGTTCCCGTGTGATGATATTATCAACTTTGCCGCGGACAAAGACGCGGGCAGAAGTTAGTATTAAATAACAATACCGCGCTTGTTATTCTCACTCACTGCTGAGTAAAAGCCTCTTCGCATACTGAGTAGGCACGGGCATTGATCACCATGCTTTCTCAAGGCGGATTTTCGGAGTACATACATACATAAACTCACGCCTTTTTCCCATGGGGGTAGGCAGAAACTACAGAACGCCACCTGCTACGATCCTTACATACTCCTTTCGCTCTCATCGGAGTACATATATGAATTTATAAGTTCAGATTCCCTTACGATGTTATCCTTTACCGATCAATGATATCCAAGATTTTAGAAAGCACATACTTAAGTAATATGAATTGAAAAAGTCATATTGGTATCGAACCCGCAATCTCACTCATTATAAGCGGGCTGCCATTTGTACAGGGCCATTACAACAGCAATATTTCGTCATAATTTGATTGTACATAAAACAAAGACATTCACTAAGTAATATTCTATATTCTATAATGTTTAGATAATAGAAGAAATGTGACTCTTCACATGCTATAAAAAAAACCACTGCGTAGGTAATAAATTCTCTATGCACACCAAAATTTAAACAAACATCTATTCTCATAGTAATTACACCAAAACACATAAAACGAAAAGTGGTCGCCATTTAATTTTGCATCACAGCGCGAGCGTTTATGTGACGGGCACAAAGTGAAGTAAACCGCACTGACCGAAGTTAAACTTCGTTATGATATATTGTTCATATTGGTCACAATATTATTGCCGCCACAAGGTATTTGTGCAAACATTCGCTCCAATAGGTAGGTGCTCGTAATGAAACTGTGACGGGAAACATGTTTATTAGGAGGAAGATGGTCGGCCATTTTGAATCGAGATCTTTAGACGTGAATGATGTTAATGGAGTATTTATGTAACTATCGAACTATTACGTTTTGTAATAATATCTTACTGACGGAATTTTGGTCGCGGCAGTTAATCATAACGCAGACTAGCTAACTGCCAAGTGCACAAAATAATGTGTGCCTAAATACAGGTGCACTTCCTTTTTCATCACTCTCACGGCCGTGAGAAATCAGATATCTCGTTGAAATATCATAGATCTAGTGAGTTTGTGATCTCATCTAGTATTATGTTTGCTAAGGTGCATCGACACCAGTCGGGGGCCCGGATCATGCTTCAAGCGAATACCGGGCTGTCGACATAATTATGGTAAGAGTCCAACATAACCTTCCGTTCTCCTCAGACGGAGGGTATCCAAGAGGATTTCCATACGGAAAAATAAAGGTAAGTAAAGTAGTCATACAGAGAAGACACAAGCATTCATTACCTCGCTTATTCAAGGCAGATTAGATTTTTCAGACTTTAATATAGTCACATTGATACGTGCCTATGCCCGGATGCGTACCCATAGCCTCAGGCTTGAAAGCCAGGCGCCTTAAACACTGGATTATCTCGATCTCGCGACACCAGCAAAAGGTACATCAGCATTATTTAATTATCTTTATTTGTACCTTCTTCAAAGCTTTTCGAAGCACCTACAATGGAATAAAACGACATCTATTTTTTAGTATACAATAAATCAGTGAAATTAACAAGGGCTTGAAGGTCCCCGCGACATGTACAGATGGGGTGCCAGGCCTCCGACACAGCCTCGGTTATCAATCACCAAGCCGAATTACGGAGAGATGTAGTGCTCTATGAAATTGGACTGTACACTATCTTATTTTTGTGGTTTTGTATTCAATTAGATGTTATTGTGTTACTGTGCCGGTATAATCTATCTACGGGATTGAAATACTTTTTTCAACCGACTTAAAAAAGGAGGAGGTTCTCAATTCGGCGCGTATGTTTATTTTTGTATATATGTTCTGCGATTACTCCGCCAATTATGAATCGATTTGGATGATTCTTTTTTTGTTTGAAAGAGTATAGTTCCGAATAGATCCCATAGAAATATTGTCATGATCTGATGATGAACTTCGGAGATATGGAACGGAACTCCTTATAGGATCACAGCAGAACCGTCGTAACAAGAAAAATTGCTTTGTTTATACGTGTAGTCGATGACCGACTGAAGGAAGTGGGGGAGGGGGTACGTCAACCCCCCTCCTACCACTTTCCAAAATTAAATATACCGTGTGAGGTATTGTTTTTAAATATTATTTCGTATATTGAATGAACTGTATTATTATTAAAGGTTATCTGCCTCGTTGATCTAGTGGTCGCAAAGCGCGACTGCTGAGCATGAGATCCAGGGTTTATTTCCAGGTCGGGCAAAGTGTTATTGGGTTTTTCATCAGGAATTTCTCAGTAGCCTCTTAGTTTTAATGTGTACCCTGTTGATGGCAATAGGCTACCCCCTATAATTTATTTATTTATTTATTTATTCATTAGGGACAAAAAACAGTTACATGCAAGTTATACAATAAATCCTTATCTTAAGATTATAAACATGTAACCCACAACATTGTCCACATATTAATAAAAAATAATAATAAGAAGTAAAAGACAAAACGTATACAAAAACAACTATGTGTGTGCCTGTGTGGTCAAAACATAATTAAATTTAAATAGCTTCCTTTAACAATACTCCATTTTAGACAGTATATCTATAGCCCTTTTCTTAAAGAGTTGGCTTGAAAGTGTGAATATGTCCAATTCCATGAAATAATTGTTGTATGTCTCTACAAGGCGACGAAGGGGTGCACGTTTCCCGGCGTTGGTTTTGCACATATCTGTATGGAACAGTCGAGGCACACGCGCACCCCGTTGGATAACAGTTCTAGGCACTATGTAGCGTAGTTTATTCACTAAGTGAGGACAGTCAAAACTATTGTTACATAAGCCATGCAGTGTCATTACGCCCAGGAGAAATCGCCTGGACTTCAAACTCAGAATGCCGTAACGATCAAGTAACTGAACATAACCAACCTTCGAGTGACGGCATTTATAGTTCAAGGAACGCAGGAACTTTTTCTGTACCATTTCTATTTGAAAGCTGTATTTATCATAGAAAGGGTTCCAAATCTGGACAGCGTACTCCAATTGGGACCGTATCAATGTTTTATATAACAATAAGAACGTAGAGGGCCGCACAAAGTCACTCGATGATCTCATAACGAAACCGTACATCCGAAATGCTTTGTTTACTACATTATCGACGTGTGTGTCGAAGTGTAAACGTGAATCTAGTATGACACCCAAGTCACGAACTGATATTACATTATCTAACCGTGTGTTATTAATACAATAATTGAATGTAATTTTATTCCTATTTTTGGTGAATGAGATGGTATGACATTTCGGAAGACTTAAAAAAAGTTTGTTTTTTGCACAATATGCATGAAGCCTGTCGAGGTCGTCTTGTAGGAGTTTGCAATCTTGAATATTTTTACAGGTTCTATAGATTTTAATATCATCTGCGTACATTAAGAAGTTAGAGTTTAAAAAACAATTACTAATATCATTAATAAATATAACAAAAAGGAGAGGGCCCAAAATGGATCCCTGTGGGACACCAGACTTGACCACAACCGGGTCTGACTCGTAACCATTAATCACAACTTTTTGCGTCCGATTATGAATATATGAGACAAACCATCTAAGCAAATTACCACGTATCCCGTTATAAGCAATTTTTTCCAGAAGCAATACATGATCCACCTTATCAAAAGCCTTCTGAAAGTCGGTATACACAGCATCCACTTGCGTTCTATGGTCCATGTTTTCAAATAAATAGTTTGTAAATGCTAGTAAATTAGTCGTGGTCGAGCGTCGTTTGACAAAACCATGTTGTTCGGGTAAAATAAGCTGATGAATGTGGGGATATATGGCACCGTGTACAAGACTCTCAAAAACTTTAGACAATGTAGAAAGGATTGAGATGGGGCGGTAATTCTCGACATTGTTCTTGTCGCCAGACTTATAAACAGGAGTTATGAATGCACGCTTCCAAATTGCGGGGAAAAAGCCCTCATGCAAACATTTATTAAAAAGTATATGTAATGGGGCACACAAGCTTTCACAAGTCCTTATAAAGAAGCTGGGTGGTAAACCGTCAGGTCCCGCCCCCTTAGAGGAATCTAAAGACTTGAGTGCCGTGCGTACAACTTCTGTGGATAGATAGATGTCGGATATGCAAGGGGAATTATTTGAATAGTTATTAGATGGTTGCCACTTGATAGGATCCAAAGTAGAAGGTTCATAGACGGAAGAAAAGAAGGAAGAAAATAAATTACTAATGTCTATGGGATCATCTTTAGAAACATTACCGAGATTCATGATGGCCGGGTAATTAGCTTTTCCTTTTTTAGAAGAGACATAAGACCAGAAATGCTTTATATTCTTAGGAATGCTATCTTCAACCGATTTTATGTAATTCCTAAAGCATTGCAATGAGTCTCTGTGGAAAAGTTTACGATAGTTAGAGAATCTCAGATAGTCCGACTGATTGTTGTATAATGGGACTTAAACATAAGGCCCCTAGCACACGGCGTATTTTAAACGCGCAGACGATTCGCGTTTCAGGAACGTGCGGTTTCGGCGCCGTAAATGCTGATTGTTGCGTTTGTTTTGATGATGGTTTGCGTTTGTATTGATGATGGCTGTAACTGCGCTCATACGCGCAGTATAGACGGATTTCACGATCGCCCCGTGTGCTTAGGTTACAAGATTGCGTTCAAATTTCGTTTGAAGCACGTATACGCGCGTCATCTGCGCGTCGTCTGCTCGTTTAAAATACGCCGTGTGCTAGGGGCCTAACTGGCGAAATGTGGGTATACTAATGGGTGCACCTCTAGCTAACGCTTCGGGGATAACAGGCGTGATGTTATTTGTTATGTGATATACCTTAAAACTGCGGCAATAATGCGACATTAATTTTCAAAATCGTTACCAAGCAAACCATTTAACAATCTTCCCATTCCAATCCCAATCAATCAACACTGAAGCCAGAATTGACAACTAACAACAGTCATCAATGACTTGAACAAACATCTTTTGTTAGCTCACACAATATTGACGTTACGTCCAGCGAGTCGTACCCAACAATATGTACTTATGGTCTGAGATGCCAGTGTACTTAAATCTACGTTTTTGAGATTGCATAGACTCATAGAGGAATAATGCGTAGCTCGTGGCAAGTAATAACAGCTGCACGGGTCGCTCCATCAGTTTAAGCTATGCTTGCCGGGCTTGGTCCGGGGATGGGTGACCGTCTAAACACACCGAGACTCCTCTGTGCCTCGGAAAGCACGTTAAGCCGATGGTCTCGGCTGTCAACCTAGATCATTGACAGGCGTTACGTGTCGTCATTAGCCGGAAAAACCAATAGCCGCCGAATAGCCGAATGGCCGATAGTTTTAAAACTAGCAAGCACACTTACATTCTTAACTACACATTCCTCGATATATTTTCAAAGTTCTAGCCTTGCTAAAATGACGTAGGCGCCATGACTCCGGTATCTCAGTAAGTCGTGAAACGCACCGCATTGCTAAGACCGCTATAACAGGCGATTGGGTCGCCTTTATAGCCAACGGTTATTCTTAAAGGACCACGTTGTTTGAGAGGCTAGAATAATGTTAGGGCAACTTGATTGTCGGATCGAAAGACCAGAGGGTTAATGCTGAACAGAGATGTGTTTTTCGAAATATTCTTACACTATCTTTGATAACACTTCACTCGCGTTGGTCGTGGCATGATGTTATGTAGCCTATACTATTCCTCGGGAATCCAGCTGCTATCATATATAAATATAATAATATTTTAGCTACGGATGCTGGGCTAAAGGTGGTACCTACTCATTTCTCGCCATATTTCATCTAAAAATAAAAAATAACCACTAAGCTGTCCGTCTGTCACTCCATGTAAAATAATGGCTTCCAGCCGCATCCAGTTAGACTGGAAGCCGACACCAACGTAGTTGTGGAAAGGCTCCTAAAAAAAGAGCTTTGACTAGTTAATAAGATCTAACATTGGACCAAAATTCTTCAGATCTTGGATACTGGCGACATGTGGGTGGGTGTACTAATGGGTACACCTCTGCCTAACCTCTTTTGGATTGCAGGCGTGATGTTATGTGATACGAAACCTTGACCAAATGAACAATGTAAAATCGGAACTGTATTGAAAATGTGACTTTCAGGAACTGAGGTGACATCGTTACATACTTGTAACGATTGCACAAAAGCAATATTTGTTCAAATTCACGCCTCACATAACTCCGATACAAACAGATTCCAAATCCAATCTATAACCTATATTGTAGCGCTTCCGATTCCAAAAATATTGATCAAAAACGCAACCGCACCGGTGAACGAAAAAACAGAAAAATAAAACGTAATACCTGGCAACATTCAAACGAAGCAAGCTCTTAAAAAACAGGGCAGTGGAATCAGCTGTTCTGTTTCTGACAAGCCGGTAAATGGAAACTGCAGGTAACGCAATGGACGTAGACAGCACATGTCAAATGGACCTGATAGGGAAAGGATTGAGGTTTTGAAACTCGCTTGGTTAAGCGCACAGTCATGAGCGGAGCGAGCGTTGGATCGCTCGACCAACTTGTGTCATAGCTTTCAGTTAATTGATTTAGATTATTAAGTTAGCTATTAAGTGTAGCTTCTATTGGATAGTCAATTATAACAGATAACATTTATAATTGACTTGCTTTTGCCCGTGACTTCGTCCGCGAAAATATGTGTTATTAAAAAAGCGTTATTGTGTTTTTTCATTAGAAATTTCTCAGTGGCAGCCTTCGGAGTCTGAATTTGTGCCCGGTTGATAGCGATAAGAGGTTCGTCCTTTATTTCATGGGACTTTTTAACTGGCAAAATGTGGGTGTACTAATGGGTACATCTCTGCCTAACCTTTCGGGGATTACAGGGGTGATGTTATGTTATGTAAACCATCACTTTCTCTTACAAAACGTTTAATTACAAATCGTTAAAGTACCAGAATAGCAGATATAGATATTGGAAAGAGCTCAATATACCAGGATGTCAGTCGACTATGAGAGATGCCAAGGGGCATGTTGCATCGAAATACTAATGACAGCTGGAAATGGGCTCCTACTTTAACCGCTACATATCGGAATGACTGGAAATTATTGAGTCGTGTCGAACAATTGACGTTGTTTATTGTTTAAATGCTGTGTTTTAGGATGAAATGGGTGGAAAATCCCAATAATACTTTACCCGGTCTGCGAATCGAAGCCAAGACTTGCTGAACAGTCTAACGAGGCAGTGATGGCTTAAGTTATCAAAAAGGAATAAAAATACGGAAAGGCTGCTTGTACTGAAGTTGTTTAAGTTATTCAGATGTTTTAAGAAGTGCAGCAGCGTCTTTGAAGATGCCGTTTGGTGTTTCTGCACCCACGTTTTTTATAATAATATGACTGGCTCGCAAAGCGCGACTGTTGAGCATGAAGTCTTGGTTTCTAGGTAGGGCAAAGTGTTATTGGGTTTTTCCATCAGGAATTTCTCAGTAGCAGCCTCGGAGTCTGGATTTGTGGCCGGTTGATGGCGATAGGCTCGCCCCCTATTACATGGGACTTAAACATAACTGGTGAAATGTGGGTGTACTAATGGGAACACCTCTGCCAAACCCTTCGCGAATTATAGGCGTGATGTTATATATACCATTCAGGTCTAGCCTTACTCGTTCACGAATGACATGTCATCCATAAATCAAAATTAATACAACGCCAAAAGAGTTTTATTAATTTATTCAGTTTTAAAATTTTCTAGAAATAACTTTTCCTAGAAGTTCTGACGAAAATGTTGCTGGAATTAATAAATTAACGATCATTTACGTATTCAAATTAATTTGAGTGTACTAGTACTTCATTTCGATTAGTATTTCGAATGACTGAAGTATTTTTCGGAGAAATGTAATCAGGCTGGTTATGTTTATCAATATAATTGTTGGTTATAGTCCGGTCAAATTAGCTCATAAAATAGGGGTAAGCTTACAGTAATTCGCAATAAGCTAAAAATGTGTACGAATGTTGAAAAAAAAAATGAATATGTGAAAAATCGCTATCGATCCCACTTGTGCAATAAAAAAATATTCAAGGTCAAAGTTCGCAAATATGGGTTTTTTGCATTTTTCAGGCAAACGGTCAGTTTTATCATAAAATAGGCAAAAATTATAGGTCATGCAATTACTTATACCAATTGCATTTATACTTTTTTCTATAGAATAGCCATTTCTGAGATGTAGCTTTCAAAAAGTTGTATTCTCCTTGGGAGTGTTTACGCCGTACGGCATTACATACAAACTTTCAAGTCCAAAATTCTGGAAATGAATGAACCGATTTTAATAAAACTTACTACACAAGCAAGATAGGTACATAGGTCTAAAAAGTTAGTTGAGAATACTTTCAAAATGTCTTATTTAAAAGAAGATGCCCTGGAAATTTTTCTTTCTATCATTCTTTCTAGTTGTACCTATTATAAATGAGAAAGTTTAAGAGGATAGATGTTTGTTATTCTTTCACGCTTTAACAGCTGGTCGTATTTAGCTGTAATTTAACTTACAATTTGTGTTCCCATGGGATCATTGAGGACTTTCTCTTTGTCTGAAGTCTACGCAGATGGAGTCAGGCAGAAGCTAGTAGCCGATAATACCTAGATCAACCGTATCTGGCTACATAATCAGCTCATATTGTTCAGTTCCCAGCTTTGCTTACAGACTTAATTTCCGCCCGTCAGTCTGCGTTCCTCTATCCCTGAATACAATATGTTTACAAACGTTTTCTTTGTGATTTTAATACTGAGATATTATGTACTTGTCGACGTTTTCTGGATGTTTATTCCTAGAAAATCTAAGCTGTTTTACGTCAACAACTTACGTGTTGTATATGACTAAGGTTTATATGAATTCAGATGTTTATTACGATTAACAAAAGGTATTTATATGGCAGAGGTGAGTGGCAACGCAGGGTGGGGTCGCCCTAGGAAGACCTACAGTGACCTTATTGGTGAGGTTCTTCAGAAAGGTCAGGTGCGGAGTACTCGTAACCGGCGTGCTTGTATGACGAGATGTATGAACGTATATGAGGCGAAAAGAGTATGTAAGGATCGTAGCAGGTGGCGTTCTGTGGTTTCTGCCTACCCCCATGGAAAAAAGGCGTGAGTTTATGTATGTATGTATGTATGAGAAATTTATGTCTCTACTAGCTTTTGCCCGCGACTTCAAAGTCAAAGTAATTTATTTGTTGTTTGTTTTTATGTTCGTCTGCCTAAATATCGGTTGTCGCGAACGCAGATGAAGTTGCCGAATAAAAGTAGCCTATTTCCTTTGTTGTATCCGTCCAGTGGCTTAGCCGTGAAACACGGATCTCGCGACAAGCTTTTATATCATATTAATTGTGTAATGGCGTTAAAAGTTGAAATTAAAAGTTTAAAAGGAATAAAACATTTAACATCTTGCAGTTATTGCACTTATGTATAGAATGTTTTTATGTCTGTAGTAATGAATTAATTGTAAACATTTACGCATCAATGGCTACCACTATGTATTACCAACTTTGTTCGATAAATTGATTTATAAGATACACGCTATCCTTGGCTGACTATCAACTTGTTGGCAATTCCACCGTACACTCTTCGTATTTCCCCCCGAAATATTTTAGCGTGCCTATAATTTAATATCGCGAAGAAACATCTACTAACAAAACATTGCCTGTCCGTGTAAACATAAATCTACTTAACGGGTTTAAGTGGTATTTTATGGTAATACCATCTGCGACGGGGAAAATTTACCATTCATTGCGCCAAACAGTGATTTACATACGAACAGAAATAATAATTTATACTATTTTATGGCGTTTAATGGTGTTTTTTGTTAGGCGTTTTATGATATGATAATAGTTCAAAAACCTGATATCGTTGCAGATTGTACCAGGGTATCATAACTGAAAAGGCGATACAAACAATACTATCCAGCAATAGGGGTGCGTCGTATATCATATAATAACATTATATTAGTATAAATAATCTATCCAGTCCAGGTTTCCTCACGATGTTTTTCTTCTCACGTAAAATGATTATTATATTCTGGAAAATTTTGATCTAAGATTTAAAATACCCAAAACCGATCCCGCCAACGTAACGATTCCTTAAAAAATAATTGTCCCATTAAAAGTAAAGTACAAAAGTTAAGCAAGCTTGTAAGACAAGCCAACTGTGTAAGCATGCGCCCACGCTTGAACATCGCGGACAAAAAGTGCTTACACTCGCACCGTTAAATAAAAGGACGGTTTACATAATATTTGCGGCGTAAGTATTTACAGATTGTTACAATCCACATTTACGGAAGAACGGTTTTATTCAACATGTTCGTGGTTAATAAAAGATTGGTCGACCATTTTTGTTCGAAAATATGTTTTGGATTGAAATGTGTTTTGTATGGAGAAGATTGAGGATTTAAAACAATATTTTGATTCTTAGAGCTTGGAATAATCAAGAAGGCAATTTTCGTAATTTTTAAGAATTTTTGCATTATAATGTCAGTCTCATACTATGAACAGAATAACCAAGGTTTCCAGGTATGATCTAGAACAAAAAAGCGATTAAATAATGGGAAGATTATGTAACTTTCATGTCTTTTTTCACTCGTTATAATAATTGTACAAAACTTGAACAAATAACTCAACATTTTAAAAATTAAACACAATCCAATTCTCTTGTTTTATCCGGGAGAATATCCCAAACTTTCACGAAATGAGATTTTAAATCTGTCCTGACGAATAAATTCCGTGCAGTCCTTTTAAGTGCCATTGGACTTAAATCCGTCCCTTTGTTTGACAAAATGCCTGAGGGTCTGTCAGATTCCATGGAGCTGTCAGTAAGCTGTGACGTTTCCACTTTGTTTCTTGATCGTGGAGTATAAAACACCACCAATCAAAGTACTTTTTATGACTTGTCAAAATGCGATTCCCCATAGATTTTGTATGGCAAAATTACGCTTCAAGAGAAAAAGTCCGCTGACGGACAGATGAACGGACAGACAGACGAATGGACATCGGAGGCTCAGTAATAAGGTCCCTTTGGCAGCCTTCGGCTACAAAACCCTAGAAAGTAGTTTCAAAATACAGCATCATGTTCAACAACTCAATAAATCGTAGGACGAATGAAAAGATAATCACGCGCCATGTAACATGGTACAAACTTCCTACTCGTGGAGTCATTACCAGGAATTCTGTCCGATTGTCGGCCTATAGGGCAACTCCCTAACGGCGGCCGTACGTGATCCCGACTGAATATTCTTACATTCCACGCACTGTCCAGTACGTGACCATCCCTGTGGTGGAGAACATGGAATAGTAAAAAATGGAGTACTCAATGTCGTCTTCTCCTTGTCCCTTCTCAAATAATAAATAAATAAACAATCAACTTTATTCAAGACAAGGACTTATTGTGTTAGTATACTTAAGGCCTATGTTAGTTTATTTAATTCATTTTTTTTTAATTTACTTTCAAACCATGGATAATGGCTCTGCAGTGATTGATGCTTGCAATCGAGCCTGCTGGCGATCATTTTTGATAAAATAAACAATTGGGTTTAGTCCTACCAAATCAAATCAACACAATAATAATTTCGGATATTTGACGCTGACTGGTTTTAAATCTAATTTAAACATACATTTTGGATGCATGTACATTTAACTGTTATTGCTAAATAGTAATGTTACACATTAGGCATATTTCATTTGTTTGATATAAGTTGTTTTGAAATAATTATGCTCATTTAGTTAAATACAAGAATGATATAACTGTCATTTGAAAACGTCTAAAGTTTTGGACATGCCATTATGTACGTATAAGGTAGTAAATATGTATGGTGCCATTCACATTGGCACTCCATTTCTTATTGCTTCCTCATTGCTTCGAAAAACTTTCACAGGGTTCTAAAGAATAAAGTTTCTTTTTGATACGTGTTGAAATGCAAAATCTATCGCTGGAATATTTTTCGAGTGTCGTCACTGTCTACTGGCATTACTGCTAAAATGAACCTTTTTGCCGTGAGACACAGTACATTTTTCAACATTCCATTTTTGTTTTATTTTTGTGTTTCATATAGGCTGTTAATGTCAAATAATAAATATTACTCTTGTTTTCTTTTTCTTTCTTTTTTTCTATTTTTCTATCATATCCTAAGAACCTGCGCATTTCAGAGACAAGCCGTAATGGTTGTTTTAAACAACCAAGAAAAAATCTAGTATTTGTCTGGTTCAAAGTAAAGGTTGATTCATAATCAAAAATTCTTCTTATTTTATTTTCTTAGAACAAGGCCTCGAGTTTTAGTGTGTTCATGAAACTTTTTCGGGTCGTTTATTTAACACAGGTCAAAAGAATGATGCTGAAAGCTACAACTTTCTTGATTTATGTTGCTAAAAACTAAGATGAAAAATATTTTTTCTGTTATAACGTTACATATACCTATGGTTGACGGGTAAAGAATGCCTAAGGTAAGTCCGCCTTTGTACTATTTTGTTGCATACCTATAACAAATAAAAAAATATTTTGTTATCATATTTTTTTGAAAATAATAATAGCTTGTCTGTAAAACAGTAACACTGTTTTACAGAAAAGCTATTATTACTGTAAAACAGTGTTATTTAGGAAATACTCATCATCTGCCTAGACTTTTCCCAAATATGTTGGAGTCAGCTTCCAGTCTAACCAGATTCAGCTGAATACCAGTATAGGTATTATATGGAGCGACTGCCTATCTGACCTCCACAACCCAGTAACTGGGTAATACGATTCCCATTTGGTAACCAAAGATGTAATTTAACACGGGTGAAAAAAAAAAAACAACGCAGTTGTAGTCGAAAGCAAATAAAAGCTATACAGTTTCCTAATCAAATCACAATATTCCGTATCACAAAGGCGAAGCTGTTTTAATTCCTTATCAACATAAGAAAAACAAAGCTTAAAAGGAATCGTATAGCGTCATCGTGTTTATCTTGTTGTCGACTTGTGCCTACTTATGGAAATGGGTCAGGATAGGCGATAGGCCAGCAATTTGTCACTACTTATCCATTATCTCAATATTTTAAGCCTGTATTTTATTCCGGTTAAACTGTGGTTTTTGGTGATAGGAATAAAAGTACTTTTTTTGTAAGATTTAATGTTTCTCTAAGATTAATTTGATATTTAACATAACAAATGTATAAAGCTGTTTGTTTATTTACTAGCTTGTGCTCGGAATTTCGTCCGCGTGGTGTTTTTACCCATGTTAAGTTACGTCTTTGAAAGAAAGAAAGAGAAATGCGTTTATTGGCATTACATCAAAATTAATACTTTGTTTTTGCTCCCGTGAGTCGTAGCATGGTGTTATACACGGATACGGTATACGATATACGTATACGGGTTTTAGTCAGTAAGAGTTTGACACTTCCTTCCACTCCACCCAGAGCGGGGGAAGTCATTTGATGATTTGCCATCCTTAAACAAAAAGGGTGACTGCAGAGGGTGGGGTCCTGAAGAAAATCGCTATTGAAAATGTCATAATAGCTTGGATTTTGGAGTCCGGAGTTTGGATCGTGGTGTGTCGTCCTCGTGTCTCAGGAAGCAAGTGAAGTCGTATCTCTACCCGGTTGTGTCACATTACGGCATTCGCAAAAAGTCACTATGAGTTTCAGTTCCATAACAATTAAAATAAACATTCTAAATCTAGGATACTACAAAAGAAAGTAAGGGTTACTACGCAAAATAAATCAATAGGAACAGTAACAAAGCAACAACGATAATGTGAATACTCTTTTCAATTGCCAATGAAGAAAATGTTAAAGCTCCAATGTCGTATAGACATCAAACCAATAACAGCACTTCGCTACGAATTGAATCTTAGAGCGCATTATCCGTTCCATCATCAAATCAGATGAGTTCTTTAGATAGAATTTCAAAGACTTCGAAGTGCAGACCCACGCTATATCACTAGTGAGAGAAATGAATGCAATATTCTTCCTCAAGTCTTTTAGGTTCATTTTCATAAAACTCTTCATATAAAAGCACGGAGATCTGACTCTGACAAACGAGTCTTGGGTCTTACTTTATTGAGTGGAGCTAAACTTTAAATTCATTGAAAAATTGCGCTTGAGGTTTTAGTTCCGTTGTTCCCGTAACTGTTCTGCTTGTTTCTGCTTCCGATTTGCATTCCGCATTCGGAAGATGACCTAGATATGTGGTGTAAGAAGATATATCACATAGCTGACCATCGAACTATGTAACACAAACAAACACACGCTAAATAACAATGAGCGAAAATTATTAAGACCGTTTACGCCTTACGGCATTTTAATATATACTTTCAAGTCTTTTTTTTTTAACTGCCTACACATAGGTAAGCAGGAAGCTTACCTATGTGTAGAAAAAGTTAGTTTGTAGTTAAAAGTTAATAAACGCTCTTAAAGGTGCATAAAGCAGTAAAAGGGTCGTGGGGGTATCTAAAGTTTAATTAATACGTTAAAAACTGACAGAAAAAGTAACAAAAAGTTTTAGTTTTTTTAAACTTCCATAACCATAAGTTTCCCAGGTATGGTCAAGAAAAAATGTAACTTTCAGCTTTCTTAAGTGTCCTTTTATACCCTTTACACTATGTAGCGACGATATGTTTACATAAGGCCCAGTTTTGATAGCGACACAATGACCATTTGCCCGAAATTTTACAACTTAGGCGGTATGATAAGCACTAACTCTGTGACAGCACCTTAAACCTGAAGCAGTGTGGGAGATAGGCACTACAGTTTTATAACCTAGATATAAACCCACATCTAGTCTTGATCCCACATTACATTTATGGACCAGTTCATACAATACACGTGTCCATTATCTTTTTAACAACCGCTCTAGAACTTGTTACGCCATCAGAAACAAAACACAACTAAGATTGTTGCTCAAAAAATATGACGATAAAAAGAAATCTGAAGTAGGTGGAAACTGCGAGCAGCGAGACGGAAGCCTCATAAACTACTAGCAATACGGCCGAGACATATTTTCGCGCGGAATTGAAGTACACACACACAAGCAGCCGTACAAGACAAACAGCATTTACGTAAATGAGCGTCTCAAACGACGCGGAGTCTATTACATTGGCCGACAAAATTCGTTGGGGAAAGAGCAAAAAAACACAGACAAAAGCAATGACATTTATCTAATTACGGGATCGCGATAAGGGCGCGTGAGGGGGTGAGAAGGAGGAAATTTGAGGAGGGCAGGGGAGGTGCAGGACTGGATGCTGTGCCGCAGTCGGCTGAAGGCACCCGGGCCATCCGCACGTCTCGACGTCTCAGTTTTCGCAGTCGATCTCGCTTTGCGAAAAATATTTTCGTGGATATCGTGCGTGTTTTCTGAATCAGCTCATGGCTTCAAATGTGTTATTTGTAAATAAAAGTTAGGATAGTGATATAATGGAATAATGTTTGGTTAAAAATGTGAAATGTATAGTGAAGGAAAAAGTTTTTGCTGTGTTACGGATATTTAGTTTTTATTTTCAATATGCCAGTACTTCTAGTTTTTGGACTTTTTGTGGGTAAGTTTAGTAATTTTTAACACTTTTAGGCCCACTTGAACCGGAAACTTAACCCAGAGTTAGTTGCTAACACGGGGTTATGTTACAAAACATCATAAATAATGGGCCCGTACATGTTAGGAACTAACTCCAAGTTAAAAGATAACCCTGCCTGGCGCAAGCGGGCCTTAACAGGCTAAAACAAAAAAAAAAAGTGAGTTTTTTAATATGAGCAATTTCCACGCAATACTAGGCGCACATGAAACACAAGGAAGATAATCAGATGGGTATCACTTCTGCTATAGAATTATGGACGGAAGGGTTATCGTTAATAAGCGCAGATAGGCAAAGGGCGGTAACCCTGTGATAACACAGGCATTTTTTAAATCTTAAAGGCAAAAATTACTGCAGAATGACACGTATTGATATGATAATAAGATTTTAATTTGATTAATATAACTACCCAGATTTATTAAACAAATTCTATCGATTATAAACTTTATGGTCATATTTCTTATTCGCGACTTGAACATTCCAGTCATGCTGATTGAATGAATGAATGAATGAACGAACATGTAGGTGTTCAATTGTTAGTTGAGTGAGTGTGACGAATGGTGCTACAAACGAAAATAATCATCTGTAATGACTATGGAATTTTAAACTAGATATCCTGTTAGATTCTGATAGGATAATTGAGGTATTTTCCGAATTTAGGGTGTATTGTTAGAGATTTTAAGGTTCGTTTTCGATAAAATACTTTTTTTTTTTCGGAATATTTTAAGCGGTTCTTATGATTCAAGATCTCGTAGTCGACAGACCTACGTCATTTCAGCATGACTGAATATTTTGGGGTTAGATATTGGAATACCTACATTTATTAAGAAGGTTTGCGTAATGCTACATACTTATGTATGTTAAAGTGAGATTTTTATTTAAGTTTTACAGATTATTGTTAAAAATCTTTAGTAGATATTTCAAGACACTTTCCGTAGCTGCTTACTTCAGCGAGACACTTTTAAAGTCAGAATTTTTAAAAAAGTTTGTCTAAGGGTCTTTTTTTTTGTTAAAGTGGTAAAAATCATCAAATGAGTCCTTCTGCCCTGGGTGGGGCGGAAGGTACTGTCAGACTTTTACTGACTAAAAAACCACCCTGTTCCTTCTGTTGCCCTTTACTTTCCGGGGCCACCCACGGTATCCTGTTAAGACGTCTCGCAACCCCGGACGTCGCTCAACCTCGGGCGTCCTGAAGGTTATAAATATATTCTTGTATGTCGGACTTTAACACGTAAAACAATAATTGACAATCATTACTGATGTTCATTGCATTCCATGAAATATCAAAAGCATTCGGTTGAATACAAAGCAAGTTGATTTACAAGAATAATTTGAAACCTGCTTAACAAATTTTAGCGCATATAATTACAGATCATTAAAAACAGCATTCCATCGCAGACAACTTCAAACAGTTGACTGAGAAAGAATGATGTTTTAAGTTGGTTTAGCGCTAAACGTTACTCACTAATACATGGGGTACAGTCAGCAAAACAGATAGGTATGCAGGGTCGTCAGATATAGTTGAAGTTTTCTTAGAAACCGATGGATGTTTTCGAATGTAATTTAATTTAAAATGTAGATAATAAATAGTTCTTTATTTAAGTTAAGTTTCAGTCAAAGATCGGTTTCTTAGAAAACTTCAACTATATCTGACGACCGTGCATACCTCTGTTTTGCTGACTGTACGTATTAGTGAGTGTAGTGCAAATGAGCTTTTATCTTTTATTTTCATGAATGTGAAGCCTTGCCTCGTCGCACGTATCATTGAGGTTTCCAATAAAGTGCAACCTATACTTACAAAGAGCTAAAGTTTTCTTGCTATTTTTATTATCTTCTTGTTTGTAAGGAGGCTTCTTCTCACACAGAGAAGGAACGAGCATTGACCACCACGTTAGCTCAAAGCAGATTTCAAAATTATGATTAGTATGAGTCCGGGTTCCTACACCGATGTCATTGATGGCCCAAGATAAACTTAGAAAGTATATATTAGACAAAGTCACATTGGTATTTGCCCGTGCCCGGTTGCGAACCCACAACCTTGTGCATAAGAGGCGACACTTTAACCACTGGGCTATTACGACAGTAAAAGAAGTTATTCACTGTAAAAGGAATTCTGAAAGCATCGCTCCGATTGCTCGGGAAAACTAAAAAGAGTATTTTTTTCACTTCCCTCTTCCACTCCAGTACTTTAGCGGTGTCGAGTACGAACAGACTACTTCATCACCTCAAACGGGTGAGGGTTTTAATTAACGCAGTTGAATTTTATTCTTTAGGGATCCGTAACCGAATGTTAAAAGCTCTTCTCCTTTTCGATATTAAGTTATTCCTTTTTTTATTTTTTAGTATTTGGCTTCAGTACCTGGCCACGTTTTTCTCGGCATCAGTGGCGTTTTTAATATTCTCCAAAGTGCAAGTGTTGGTACCAACGAGAGCCTTTTACAAAGGCTCCACTGTCCGTTCGTTTGTATGTCAGCGAGCTGTATCTCATGAACTGTAATAGGTAGAGAGGTGAAATTTTCACAGAGTATGTATTTTTATTGCTGCTATAACAACAAAATAATAATAATATTTATTATTTTTTTTTACAGAAGGCTTACAGACTAACAAACCAAAGATATAAAAAGTGTGATATTAACAAATAGCTAATTACAAGCCTCCACACATAGAAAAAAAAACTAAATAAAATAAAGTTAAATATTCGAGGGGGACCTTATAAAAGAACGCGTTGTTTTGTGTGTGTTTAAACGTTGTACGGTTGTACGGACTCCTTCGTATGTAAGTCTGACTAACACTTGTCCGGTTTCTTATAGTCAGGTATTCACAACAGATTATGAAAAACGTCTTAGCGTTTTTCTTTTTTGCCCTATATTATAAACGTGAAAGTTTGTAAGGATGGATTGATGGATGGGTATGTTTATTACTCTTTCACACTTAATGGGCTGAAGTAATTAGATTAATTCCCACACATTGATCTACACACACACATAGACATTTTTATCCAGTTTTTATGTGACATGTGCGATAAGTTCTTCAGAAAGGTCAGGTGCGGAGTACTCGTAACCGGCGTGCTTGTATGACGAGATGTATGAACGTAGATGAGGCGAAAGGATTATAGGTATAAGGATCGTAGCAGGTGGCGTTCTGTGGTTTCTGCCACGAAAAAGCATCTGCCACGCCATGGGAAAAAGGCGTGAGTTTATGTATATATAGGATGTGCGATAATTTAGGACTTAGCTTAATTTTAGAGTAAACGCAGATAAAGAAGTAGCGGGCAGTAGTTCTACATAATTTTAATTAGTTTTAAGTGCCAGGGTTGGCAGTTTAGTTCTAACATTATTGCTAGTAAGGTTAATTAATGTAGCTCGTTAATTAACACTGACACTAATTAGATACGCATATCAATCCTTGCAATGATAATAATCAGAGATTGTTATCATTAATTTACTTAATTGAATAGAAACGTTACCAAATATAGCGTAATTGAACATAGAGAAGAATTAAATTCGATCGAGAAATGTCAAAATTATAAGTTTCATACACACACCTACATCATCATAATGGTATGGAACAGCAGATTTTTTTTTAAATAACCGACAATAAGAGACTTAGAAGCAACAAGAATATTGTATCCAGGATTTTGTAAAAACCTAATTGAAAAGAGTGCCGTGGAGTTTCTTGCTCGTTCTTCTCCATAGAGGCCTATCTCCGTTTTGGAACGAAAAAATCGTCTAAATGAAAAAAAAAAGTTGAATTTGACTTTGAACTGCATCTATCGTAAAAGTTTTGTCTCTTCCGCCCCGTAGAAAAAAAAAATGTAGCTCAAATTAAGAACCTCTGCCATTTTTAAAAGTCTATTAGAAATAGGTTTTATACATATCGGGTTCATGGTATAAAAAAGAGTACATCCATACGTACTCTCTATAAAGCCCATAGTTCCTTGCTCATTCTTCTCCATACAAAACTACTTTTTGGAAGGGACAACTAGATTCAATTCTTTTTTCTCTTGTAAATGACGTTCAAAAGAGCCTTTAATGGCCTAGTTAAAATAAATGATTAGACTTTGACTTTGAAATGAGAGAAAAACAAACTTCCATTTCCTGGAGTCAGTTCTTAAATACCTACTTTTATATCTCCAGGCCCACGTATGATATAAAGTTGTCAAATGGAACGTAAACTTTATCGTACGTTAACTTTTCCTTCAGCCATTTCTCGGCTCCTGATGAGGCGTGGAAGAATCCAGCCATGTGCAATGTATTAGGTGTTCATTGGCGATTAGTCAACCCTAAGGTTTGATCTTTGCCGTCGAATTTATAGGTTCGGGTATTTAAAATATGTGTAGGATAAAAAATCTTATATTTAGATGTTTTATATTTGGACATCACATCATCATCATTACTGACATCGTTCCGTGCCTCGGAAAGCACGTTAAGCTGTTGGTCCCGGCTGTCATACGTGGATCTTTGACAGTCGTTACGAGTCGTCAGAAGCTTGAAAGTCTGACAACCAGTCTTACCTAGGGGTACCCTATTACCCAGTTACTGGGTTGTGGAGGTCAGATAGGCAGTCGCTCCATGTAAAATACTGGTACTCAGCTGCATCCGGTTAGACTGGTAGCCGACCCCAATATAGTTGGGAAAAGGCTAGGCAGATGATGATGATATTTGGACATCAATAAATTCTTAATTATTGAAATATATTCTTTGTAACATTACATACATTATTTTACATATATATTCTATAAAACAATGACTAATTTATTTAAGTAATTATATGTACATTATTTACAAGCTTAATTTAAGAAAAAAAACAATCAGAATAAAAAAATATCTTTTTTTAATTCTTTGTTAATTGTAGACAATTATAATTATTTGTTCGGGGGCCTATTTATTGAGTGTACAAGTCACCCCCTGCTATTTTATCCGTGTCTTACAAACACTCATCAGGCAGGAACCATAGTCCTTAATTATACCGGGTAACCAGTCCATTTAAGCTACCCAAACCCATAGTCCCATTCTTTGTTTCCATATCCTGCCATAGTCCTGCGCCAGCCAGGGTTTATCCTTAGATACACTTGCATAGTGCATATAAAGATAATTGTCGGTTCATGTTTCTGTGTTGTGTTGGTGTGTCTAAGGAGTCTCTACGAGTTGCTGCCCCTGCGAGTTGCTTTCGGCTCCTCGTACGCCTTTCAAAGCTCCGGGACCCGAGTCCCACGCGTCCCGAGTTACAGAAAATAAAATTTGTTCAGAAAGGAAGAGTAATCAATACTTTGTATATTTAGAAAAGTTTCAGATTGTATCACGTCTACCCTTGATTCATTTTAAAATCGTTTCTTATCTAATATTAGATGCAGATCTATATTATCATGATATATACACATTATGGTATCACCATTTTAATCATGCGGCTTGCTTATTCACAGAATAATATCGTACCTAATTTTCATATTTAGGCGATCATAAAAAAAATCTGTTCCACCATACATTTAGACAGTGTAGGTGTTGCATTTTTGTATGGAGCAACTGACCGAAAATTCATCTTTGTGGGGTATAAATTCATCTTTGTGGGGTGTAAATCCATAGTAAAAGTTTTCGTTAGAATATTCCTTCCATCTGTTACATGATGCTTCTAGTATACAAGCTATTTGGTGAACAGCCAAAAAATATATGTTTTTTAGTACACTGCCAATATTTGTTTTTATCGTGTTCGTAGTTTTATAAGTTATGCAGGCATACTAAAGAGAATGATGTCAATTATATAATTGAGTGTGTGAGTTGTCTGTACTTAGTACTCTCATGACATTGTTTGAGCAATTTAGCTGCTTGTAACCCAAAAAGCTTGTTCCGTTGTGTACGTACGTTACGTTTTAAGATAAGTTTTACATAATAATTTAGTTGTTAAGTTTGAAATTATATCTTTCACAATCATGCTTAGAAAAATTTACAATTATTAATTTGTCATCACACGTCCTGTGATTTAATTACACCCCATTGCCCTAAGACCTCATTTACGGAGACGCGGGGCGTCGCGCGTCGCGTTGTGCGGCGCGTCCCGCACTGAATTCAAACATATGGCATTGTATGAGTGCGTTTACGGAGAAGCGATTTTTGACGTACTAATTTTCGCGCCGCTTGACGCCACGCCACACGCGACGCGCGACGCCCCGCGTCTCCGTAAATGAGCCCTAAGTGTATTAATTGATTCGTGATGCAATTGGATCTACCAGATGGCCTATTTCTATAACAAAAACATACAAAATCTAGTCGCAATCTTGTCTCTGAAAAAAATTATGTCAAAAAAAATTACGTAGATTTTGAGGAATTGGAGGCATTTTTGACAGGTTGCGATTAAGATTAGACGCATTCTGATCAGACTCAATCTGTCAAAAATGCCTCTAATTTGACATTGATTGTTGCCGATTTCACAGATTAAAACTGTTATAGAGCAGCTGTTAGATAACAGCTGCTAAAATGGTACATACGGAAATAATCAATTATGAAATTATAATTGATTATTTCCGTATGTACCATTTTTTGCACCTGCTTTGCTCTTCATCACCTTTGGTTGACTGGTAGAGAATGCCTTAGGCATTAAGTCCGCCTTTGTACGCTTTTGTTGCATTAAGTTTAAATGAATAAATAAATAGAGCTGAGAGATGTTCTCAAAAATACAAGATTCGTCCTTCGGATGTTCGATCATATTCAATATGACATATTCCATAGCGCCAAGTAAACCTAAATCAAATGTTTAATTGAGTCTCGGCAGTGAGATATCGTTGCTAAACTATGCAGACGAGCGTTTGGGGTTTTGATTGCCAATTTACCTGGACGACCTTCCACTGACTAAAGACACTTCAAAGTTTTGAGACCAGACCTAACTCGAGTCATTGAAGAGTTAGTTCATGTATTAGTTATGGATAACTGTTCTTTAGTTACAGATAAGTTTAACCGCAGTTACAGACATTAGGGTTATTGGACGATTAGATTATGGTTTATTGGAATAATGTGTCTAGTTTAATCAGAAATCCATCAAGGCAGGTATGCTGAGGCTTGGGTTACAGTTATTTGATTTACTAGATTCTGCTCGCGACTTTGTTCGCGTCAAAGTTGATGTTTTGTACCAAGTGAAACGTACGTTTTTTCGGAATTAAAAGTAGCCTGCATGTTATTCCAGACTATAATCTACGTCTGTGCCAAATTTCATCTAGATCCGTTCAGCCGTTCTGACGTGTTTGAACATCCATTCATCCATACTTTCGCATTTGTAATAGTAAAATGACGTATATAGTAGTTTTCATGCAAGGTACATCGCATTTACGTGTTATCCTGTATGATCCTGTTTACAAATATTGTAAAAAAAAAATATTCTAAAAGAGTAAGTATTGAGTTTTTTGCCCATTCTTCTCCACATGAAAGTACCTATTGGAAGGGGCAAAAAGATTACATTCTTTTTTTATACATAGGACGTTTAAAAGTGTCTGTAAAAAGTGTACTATGTAGGATACTTGTTTATTAAATTAAATGCATTTAATTTCAGACTAATAATGTCCATAGTTGTTATGCAAATAAATATTGGTGCCGATTCCCTTGTTCACAAACTAGACTAAATTTAGAGAATTGACATCTCTTACTAACATACAGCGAAAGAAAAGAACGATGACATTTAAGAACTAAGTTAGAGATGTCAAATTAGTTTTGCCTTGGAACTTTTCCGTATTTTTAATCTACACGTTTTACGATGTCAACTATAATTGTATGGATGTGTCAGATTGACTAAATTTGACAGCTCTTATTTACATTCGTCTTTTTCTTGTTTTATTGGACAGAAAAAGATAGAAATAGTCTAATTTTAGTTTAGTTGTGAACAAGGGAATCGGCACCAATATCTATCTTTCTTAATTAAAAAAAAATACAAACATCCGAATTGAGAACCTCCTCCTTTTTTAGAAGTCGGTTAAAAATAAATGATTTGACTTTGACTTTCATTTTTCTATTGGAAAATTGTCAGTGGCTCTCTGTAGTCTGGAGTTGAGCCGGTGAAATGGCTCAACCCCTCGACTTTAATACGGGTTGACTTCTAATTCACCGGCCATTGTTCAGGGGATGAGAGTACTCATGAATACGAACATCTTTTACTATGGAACCAATCCTGTAATATGAAAAAGAGACAGCTGTTTTATACATTTTGATTGTTTTGTTATACATTTTTGTAAGTAACTATGCCTTGTTTAGGTATAATATGTCGAGAAATAAAAAATATGCTTTGATAACAACAATCTTCTCAGAAATATGTTTAAGATTAACATAATAAATAAATTTGTGGTAACGGAAAACCTCCAATATAATTATTTGGCTATCCCTAGCCACGTTTGCAATAAGCATTTTGAAGTATGTTTGGATCTTGTTATCGCTTTAACTCACTGCATTATTGCTCGTTCTTCTCCATAGAAACCAACTAAATGTAACGAGTAACTAGCTTCAACTTTCTAACTGAGTGATTCCTTGTCAACTCATAAGTAAAAATGGGTTACCTATCTAAACTAATATTATAAAGTGAAAATATTTATTAGTTTTTTTTGTTAGTAATGAATAACCACAAAAATTACTTAATCGATTTTAAAATTCTTTCACCTATGGAAATGTAGCTTACATTATTAGCGAGTAACATAGATTATATTTAATTTAAAAAAAATAGCGACACATAAAGAAAATTTTGATTTTGATTAGAATATGAACATACTTAATTAAAAATACGAGAATTACCCCTCTGTCCGTAATATGTGCATCTACTATGTTACCTCTGCTAACCCCTTCCGGGTAATCCAGGCGTGATATCATGTTAGTCATTTGTCCACATTGCAAAGAAGACGTGCTCAAGCGTATACTGACCCATATCGTCAGTGCGAGGGTGCAAGCCTCATCGCCACTTATTCACTTGTCCGCCTCGATCCGTGAGTGATTCAATAATCACTGCCTTCCTTTATTCACTGACTGTGTGCATTTGTGTTGCGAATTTGAAATTGGAATTTAATTTTGTAATCCTATTGGCTGGTAACAGCTATACTTAATGTTAGCCAGAGTGGAAATGACGAGATAATTAACAATTTTGGGATCACTATTCACATAAGCGGGTCGGCACATTCGGTTCGGCATTTTTAATAACAATAATATTCTTCATACCGATTTCGGCCAATCTTAATGGAGGCTAGTGAAGTTAGCTGGAGATATTATAGAGCACGAGTGTGCGCACAAATGCATTCCCTTACCCCAACTCTCATAGTTCGATGGGACGGTGACCCGACATGACCGGGGACGGATCAGGCACAATCTTTACGTACTTTTTGAGGCACGGAGGTGTTACGTACACCACCAATTTCAAAACTCCGGGCTGGTACTGAGAAAACCCTAAAAACACTTTTTGCCCGACCTGAGAATCGAACTCAGAACCCCACGCTCAGTATTCGTGCAACATTATCAAAGATTACATTGAGAATGCTGAACAGAATAGGCCTGACAGAGCCCGAGGCTCAAACTGTACTCCAGAGAACGTAAAATCTACCAGGATCTCATAAAATAGAATATCTAACAGAATTTCATTTCCGAGCATTCAAGTCTTGATCCTTTAGAAGACTTAAAGCCGAGGTCTCAATATCTAGGATATTAGTGAGGCCTCGACCTATTTACAGCGACGGTTTGGAAGCTATCGGCACGTAGATAACATTAATATATAGTATAATATAGTACGACAGAATCGACGGACGGTTTGCCTTATCAAACTCATTCATGTTATATATGGTTGGTCTGTTTGTGCGTTACTTAGGCATTAATAAGTGTAAGGGCTAGTTTTACCGTCTGAATAGGTATTTTCGATTAGGAAGTCTGTTAAGTCATTATAGTCCAAGATCAGACAGTCACCAGATCTACGTCATTTTAATATGGCTGTAATTTTGTATTTTGAATATCCTAAAAACAAAAGTTACATGCTCTTCCCATCATTATATTTTTTTTTCTTTGCAGGTTTCTGAGTTATTGAAAGTCAAAGTTCCAAACATTTTTATTACGATTTTTAAACGAAAACAAGTTGTAACTACGCTACCTCCTTTATAACTAAATTTTAACAGTGACTACTGTCACGACTTTTTTTATTATACAGGGTAATTGAAAATATACCAGAAATCTTAAAAGGGGTCATTGTACTCATCATTATGAACAACTTTTACTATGAGATCAACCCTGAAATCATGAAAAAAAAATCAGCTGTTCCCTTCTAAAATGCTACACAACACGATCGTAATGTATGAAACAGCTGATTTTTTTTTTATGATTTCAAGTTTGGTCCCATAGTAATAGTTGTACATAATGATGAGTACAATGACCCTTTTTAAGGTTTCGGGTATATTTTCAATTACCCTGTATAAAAAAACCACAACCGAATTGTGAACCTCCTCCTTTTTTGAAGTTGGTTTAAAAGGGTCCTTAACATTTTATCTAGCAAGTACACTTACCTTCTTAACTAAATATTCTTCTATTTACTCTCAAAATTTCAGTAATGCCATACGTTTGGCGACTTTGGGATTTCGGTCCATTAAAATAAAAAGTCCATTAGCAAAAAACAAAAAAGTAACGATATATGTAACATTTTAAGTAGGTTTAAGTGCTTTGAAAATAAATTGTATTAGAAAACCCTTGAACATATCTAATGGGATATAATGTACACCTGGTGAAAGTACCTTCGAGCAATGAATTTGGGTACAGTCAGCATATTAAGTTAGTAAGTCCCCCCCGTGTTATGGAAAGCATGTAAAGCCGATGGTCCTGCGCCTGATATCTCTTCGTTTGTGTCGGATTGCCGTCCCATTAGACCATGAGTGTTAGGCGCCCATTACACGGTAGGTTTTGCCATGGCAAAACCATAGCAGAAATTTTGACTGACGGAAAACCTATCGTCTAAAGCGATGATTGACGTTTGCATGACGAAAATTGTAGGCGATAAAATTCCGTCATTCACCAGTCCTGATTGATGGAAATGTGCCATGGCAAAACCTACCGTCTAATGGGCGCCTTAGGGAAGAGGGAGTGCACCTGTTTTTGCTCAGACACTTGTGCACTATAATATCTAGTCTAGTATCAAAAATTAATAGCCTACAAGCTTTTTCATGCTATCTCTATGCCACATCCAGATCCCTTCAGCCGTTTTGGCGTGATTGAGCAACAAACATCCATCCATTAAAACTTTCGTATTTAAAATAGGTATAGGAGCAAGATTGTGCTGTATTTCGTTTTTTTTTGTTTGTTTGTTGCCCCACACTAGGAATTTCTCCTGTGTCGTGGGTGCGTTTACACATACACAATACACATACACAAACAGCCAGACCCGGAACAAGTATCTGTAGGGGTACTCCCTTACTTCTCCTAAAATTGTTTGTCCGAAAATCATTATCCATAACACGTTTGCTATAAACTTCAGTAACCATAATGTTCAAAATCCCGAAATTTTGTTTAACATAATTATCTTTAATTATAAAAGTATTCTGTCATAATATCGAGTACTATAATAATTGAATCTCCTAATTTTACATGACCTAAAGTCATATGTCCTAAGTATTGTGTTAAATAATGTGTATTATTCAGAATGTTCATTTATAATATATTTTTTAGTCCTAAAACATTTGCTAAAAATTAGGATTTAGTGACAAAAACGAATCGCTGTAAATCCGACTCCACGCAGTCTTGTATGCCCTACCCCTAGAGTGTAATTTAAAATCGCGTAGGTGCGGAGGGGCGAGGCGGCCCGCGAGTTGAGGAGCAGGTGGTTGTAACACTCGCCGCCGCGGCTGAGGCTGGCCGGCGTAGCCGGCCAGCAAGCCGAAGCTGCGGTGGTGAGCGTTAAATCCATCTGCGACGATAAACTCGCGTGGGACTGCCGAAGCCCCGCAGCACCGGAGCCGTGACAGAAACCATGCCTGCTGCATGTTGCATGCTTCGTGCTTGCTTGCATGCTGCATGCTTGCTTGCATGCTTGCTTGCTTGCATGCTGCATGCTTGCTTGCATGCTTGCTTGCTTGCATGCTGCATGCTGCATGCTTGCTTGCATGCTTGCTTGCCTGACGCCTGAGAGAAGTTCATAGCAAAAGTTAAGTTATAAAAATTTGTTCTAAGAATATTAATTTGAATTTAGGACTTATATCTTTTATTGAAAACGGTTTTATGTCTTTTGAATATTATTGATTGTAATATTTATGACAAACGGATTTAGGACATATTATATTTAGGGATTTCAATTTTATGGCATTTGATATTATGTGATATTATGTTCGGGTAAGTTATCATTCGGACAAATGATGATTAGGACAAAAAAAGTTATGGCACTTTAAATTATGGAAAAAAAAGTTAGGTGACCCAATAGAGAACCATCTGTAGGCCATACAAATATTTGTACCGTGCGGGAATCGAACCCGCGACACGCAGCGCAGCAGCCAATCCGCAAGCCAAGCCGCCGCACAGTGGGTCCATACTGAAAATTAGTGGACATGGGCAACAAAGTTCTAATATCGATTCGATATTTTTTTATGTGATTCTTCATGATATTCCAGACAACTTTTACTCTTGTGAAATTTCTTCTAAAGTTGATCGTTTGTCTGAAAAAAAATAAATTAGATTTTTTTGTATGGAGCGAATCACGTTTATTTTTTTTTCTTCAATTGTACAAATATGTTAGGTGTATGGCGTGAGTATATGATAGCTAGGGTCATTCTCTATCCACGAAAAATAAATCAGCGCCGGCCATCTGCAGCCGCGCGAGTAATCATTCGGTAAAAAAGTAATATTTTCTATGAATTTTTTTGCCATTTAAAATCAATTGGAAGCATATTTTCTGTCTCACTTGGCTGTTTTCACCTTCTTTTTAGTTAAATATATAGTTCTTTTTAGTTTAATTACTAGTTGTGAGTACCTATGTGCTATTAAAGCACATAGGTACTCACAACTAGTAATTCTGGCAGAGGTTTAGTTATTATTGCATGTTATCGGTGGCACCTGCATTGTGATTGATGACTCATTTGTTTGTGCGCTCGGCTAAGTGCATAACTAATGAGTCATCGAAAAATGCTCGTCTCTGATTGGCTGTTATTTTTCTACCTACCTGCACATTATCTATTGTTATCGGTAGCACCTGCATTGTGATTGATGACTCATTTGTTTGTGCGCTCGGCTAAGTGCATAACTAATGAGTCATCGAAAAATGCTCGTCTCTGATTGGCTGAATAATTTTCAGTCATGTTATGTTCACTACTTGAGTAATTAACACTGACTATAAATACAAAGACATTCATTAAGTCCCTCTTGTCGCTTATTTGTGAACACAGTGAAATACTTTTATTTTTATATTTACTTTAGAACTATGGCTGGATTTTGTACCAACCTAGATCTTTTTGTGAAATTAAGAAGTGGTGGTGATCTGAAAAGTTATATGTTTCTATATGAAAGTATAATTTCTGTTTTGAATACCACAGTTTCTGAAGAAGACAAAAACCTATTCAAGGAGTTCTGTCGGCTTTTTTGTGTAAATCTAAATAAAAAGTGGATAGAGTCAAGTAGAAGTCAAACAACTTTTATGAATCATGTAAATAATCGCAAGTGGTTGGAAAAAAACATCAACTGGCCTGTTTGTGACAGTGTTGACCTGAGAAGTGTGGGCTTTTCGGACGCAGCCTTATCTGAGCCAGTGGATATGAATTCCCATGTTCTTAATCTTGCAGCATGTACTACGGAAGCGGGAACATCTACAGAGAAGGAGCACAGAAAACCGTTCGAAGACTTAAGTAATAAGCAAAAAAAAAGACGTTCTACTTCCATAGTAGAAGAAATTCCGAGGAAGAGTTGCAGCACTGGTACTTAACAAAATTGAAAGACCGATAACAATAGATAATGTGCAGGTAGGTAAAAAAATAACAGCCAATCAGAGACGAGCATTTTTCGATGACTCATTAGTTATGCACTTAGCCGAGCGCACAAACAAATGAGTCATCAATCACAATGCAGGTGCCACCGATAACATGCAATAATAACTAAACCTCTGCCAGAAT
The DNA here is from genome assembly GCA_949316365.1 of Hoplodrina blanda. Classification (NCBI taxonomy): domain Eukaryota; kingdom Metazoa; phylum Arthropoda; class Insecta; order Lepidoptera; family Noctuidae; genus Hoplodrina; species Hoplodrina blanda. The sequence goes on along the minus strand of OX438587.1, from coordinate 15,403,284 downwards.
TACTAGTTGTGAGTACCTATGTGCTATTAAAACTATATATTTAACTAAAAAGAAGGTGAAAACAGCCAAGTGAGACAGAAAATATACTTTGAATTGATTTTAAATGGCAAAAAAATTCATAGAAAATATTACTTTTTTACCGAATGATTACTCGCGCGGCTGCAGATGGCCGGCGCTGATTTATTTTTTCGTGGATAGAGAATGACCCTAGCTGTCATATACTCACGCCATACACCTAACATATTTGTACAATTGAAGAAAAAAAAATAAACGTGATTCGCTCCATACAAAAAAATCTAATTTATTTTTTTTCAGACAAACGATCAACTTTAGAAGAAATTTCACAAGAGTAAAAGTTGTCTGGAATATCATGAAGAATCACATAAAAAAATATCGAATCGATATTGGAACTTTGATGCCCATGTCCACTAATTTTCAGTATGGACCCACTGTGCGCCGCACCGCAAAAAGATTTCACTGAAATTTTTGCGGTGCGGCGCCGCAACGCATCGTGTGCCCGCGCTCGACACGGTGAAATCTTTACGGTGCGGCGCCGCAGCTGCGCCGCAACGCACCGTGTGCTCGCGCTCTCAGCCAACCTGTAATTGACTGTCAGGCTAATTTACCATCCTTAGTCTATATTTTTTTAGCTGTAAGTCTTCCATATTAATTAAAGAAATAACTTGTAGTAATAGGAACATGATATTTAATGAACGTTACATAATTAAGTATTAAGTTTTAAATAACACATCAGTTCTGTTGATGGTAGACTTAAATGAACCAACAATAACAAATTACATCAACGGTTACCTTAATTTGTAATCCAACTGAGTTTTCCATCATTCACTGTCATAATAATTATCTTCAACACAAATATGGGTGATTATACAAAAGTTGGGTAACTCTTGAGGATATTTTGTTTACTATAATTATTAAATCAAATTTCTACAAATTCGGGTGTATATGATGGCTAATCTAATGAATATATTGTTCCAAATCGGGCCAGTCACTTTTTTAAGTATTTTGTGAGATATTTCAAATTTTCAGAATTTGACTGCCAGGGGACTGACGAGGGTAACATAGTACTGATAAAATACACAATTTTGTAAGAATTACAATGAAATTTAATAACATGATTTCATAATGGCACATAGTCTTTTAAGTATTAAAATCACTTAGTAACAATTAATTTTTAGCTTCATTTGCTCGTTGGTCTTCGTTAATAACACGTCTGATTTCTTCATTAACTATGGGTTGTGGGCACGCTGCTATCGCGGCGGTAAGACCCCTCTTTGAGGAGTGGCTGGAGATTTGCCACGGCGTCCTCACCTTCCGGCTGATGCAGGTCCTCACCGGACACGGTTGTTTCGGGAGGTTTCTGTGTCGGATTGCACGGGAGGAAACGCCCGGGTGTCACCACTGTGTGGACCGCCCGGAGGACACGGTAGAGCATACGGTGCAGGTCTGCCCCATTTGGCAGAGCACCGCCGTGTCCTCACGGAGGCGATAGGCGGCGGCGACCTCTCGCGTCCGGACCTGGTTCAGGCCATGCTCCGGGGCGAGAGGGAATGGGATGCAGTCACCTCCTTCTGCGAAGCAGTAATGCTAGCGAAGGAGGAGGCGGGCCGCGTGAGGGAGAGAACATCCTCCGCCTCACGCCCCAGCCGCCGCCGGAGACGCCCAGGGCGTCGGACGTCGAGAGACGACATCCGGCCACCGTAGGCGCGGGCTTGCGGGCAGCGAGTAATGGGTAGCTCGCCGTCCGATCAAGGACCATGTCCGGGTCGACGGCGCGTTCTGTTCGCGCGCGCCTCGGCGCCTCAAAGAGCTGTCAGCACAGGGACGGGGCCCTAATAGGGGCCAAACGCCTGCCGGGGTTGCGGGACGACTTAACAGGATACCGTGGCCCCGGAACGTAAAGGGCGAGTTATTCGTTGCTCTCGTGGTGTCATGTCTTTAACATTTTTTTCTTTGGTCTTTCTCTTTTTTCCTTAAGTACTGCAGTTTTTGTTTTTCTTTGTATTCCGCTAATTTCCTAGCGAGCCTTTTCGGCTTCTCTCTTTTTTTTTAGTATTTCTTCCCTAGTTAATTTGTTTTTAGCGTGCCGCATGATGTTTTAAACTGAAATATAAAATAGAAATGCTTATACACGTGTAGCAATTAAAATAAAAGTGCTCTAAAACAAAAAACATCAGTACCATGGAAACACGTCAGTCCTCTGGCGCGATACCTGACAAAGGACTGACGCCAACGGACTGACGAAAAAGACATAAATTTGAGGTAATACGCGGAACTAATGTTTTTTTTGGTAATTTCGAATATCAACAATGTACATATTAACAAATCATAGTTAACTATGTATAAATGGGAATAAACCCTAGATTAACAAGAAAATTGCTACTCACCAAGGGACTGAAATTTTGAGTGGCTCAGCGCGTGTGCAGACGACAAACACAACCCAAGCACTGGTACCGTTATGGCGGCCGTCAAATTGTGTGGTCCATAACTAACTTCATTACCAACATTAAAATTCAAACAGGGATTTGACGTTGAGTCAATGATATTTGGCCTGAATTTCAAATTTAAACAACACACAACGGACTGACGAATAAAACTAAACACAAAGTTTCTTATTTTTTTTTAAATAAAGTGGAGAACTTTGCATTATGAAAGTTGTAGTATATATTACTGTGTACATCACAGATTGTAGTAAATTAGTAAGTTTTCTGAAATCAATGATAATGTTTAATAGATAGTCACTTGATTGTTGGTATTCGGGATTGTGACATGCCAAAGGACTGACGTTTTAAGCATTTATTGTGTTTTTTTATTAACTTGTATTTAAAATGAAGAGCTGAAATTGGGTGACCAAATAAAGGACTTTTCATTGTTTTAAAATAAATTGTAATCTCAATAAAATATAATAAGACTTTGTATATATTGGCTGATGACATTGAGTTACCCAATTTTTGTATATTTACCCATATGTATTATGGAAATGCTAGCATATATTTCAAAAGTTAGGGTTGGCAGATAGAAACATTTTTTTTTTCAGTAACGTCATGATATGTATATATTATATACTATATCCCGCGGTTTCACTCGCATTCAGTTACATCTTAGGGTCAGTTCACACCGAGACGCGACGCGACGCGACGCAACGTGTCGATACTGGAAGAGGCCAGTGACTTCGCGCTTCGCCGCGCGCCGCCGCGAGACGCATCGCAACGTCGCCGCTCTTGCACGTCGCGCGTACTGGCGATTCACCGCTGCGTCGCGATGCGTCGCTCTACGCCTCGTGATGCCTCGCGGCGTAGAGCGACGCATCGCGACGTAGTCCTGCGTGGTGTAACTTATTCTAAATTCTCACAATGAAATGTGTATCTTTTCGTGTAGAAAATAGAGTTATATTTTGAGTCGCTCTTTTAAACTATGCACGCAGCGTCGCATCGCGTCGCGTCTCGGTGTGAGCTGACGCTTAGGTTACTGCAAAACCGCCATGGTTCGAAGCGTTGCGTTATATAGCCTATTCCCTATTATTATGGCTATCGTATGGAACAACGGGTAGTTCCCGAGATCTTCTATTCTTCTTCTTTCTTTATAGTGGGGGAGTAAGGTCTTACGACCCCACACACCCTTGTATCAGAGTTTCTAAACCGCCTCAAGGGCCTCTGACATAGTTTGAATTCTACAGTATAAGTCCAGGTTTCCTCACTATGTTTTCTTTCACCGATGTCAGTGATGTCCAAGATAAACTTTAGAAAGTAGGGGAGCATTGTCAAATAAAAGTAATTATATAAGATAGCCTATATATTGACTATACAAATCAAACGATACAGATTTTATTAAGACATTGCAGTTATTTAGAATCAAACTTTAAGAATTTAATTTTTTTACGTTAATTGGCAAAAATCTCGGGTCTGCTCGTAACTACTCTCTGCGCTCGTCTGAGCCACCCTGGCTGTGCTTATGTCGTAGGCCTCGTTATAAGTAGTAGATTAAGTGTCAATTTAAAACAAAATATTCGAAACCTGCTGAGTAATTAAGCTGTTACTACTTACCCCTGTTACAACTAGCCCCACGCTCCCCTACATAAATGAATTGAATAAGTCACATTGGTACTTGCCCGGATTTGAACCCACAACTTCATGCATGAGAGGCGGGCATCTCAACCACTGGCCACTGACCACTTGACTTGAGTTCCAGAGATTAGCGTGTTTATACAGACAAAAAATATCTTTAGCTTTATTATATTATTATAGATAACTTCATGCCGCTATTTCTTGAAGAGGAAAGTAAGTAGATATGAATATTGAATAGTAACAAAGTTTTCTGTAAAGTCTTGATATTGGGAATTTATTTTGTGGCAAGAAACTTTCTTAACTTTTACACTCAAACGGGGTGAATAGGGATGGGACGAAACTTTAAAAGGGATTTTAACTTTAAAATAATAAAATTTGTTGCTAACAAGGACACAAAATTATAATTTAATAAAAACATATGAGTCCTTTTTTGTAATAAACTATACTATATCATCCCTATTCATCCCTTTCGATGGTAGGTACTATATAGATGGACTTAATGTAACGCTAGCTTCATTACAACCACTAAAGATGGCGTTCACTGGTAACTACTAATTGATAACCATCCATTTTAAACATATTTACAGCTATCATGCAAAAAAAAAATAGTTTGCACAAAAAAGTAATGTGCATTAAAATAATCCTTACTTCCTAGTTAATGCTTCACTTCCTATCAAGCTTTATATTAACTAGAGTAGATAACATTTTTCCTTAACACAGGTGCCGATTCCCTTGTTCACAAACTAAACTAAAATTAGACTATTTCCATCTTTTCTATCCAATGGAACAAGAAAGAGACTAATGTATATAAGAGCTGTCAAATTTAGTCAATCTCAAACATCCATACAATTATAGTTGACATCCTATAACGTGTAGATTAAAAATACGGAAAAGTTCAAGGCAAAACTAATTTGACATCTCTAACTTAGTTCTTAAATGTCACCGTCCTTTTCTTTCGCTGTATGTCAGTAAGAGATGTCAATTCTCTAAATTTAATCTAGTTTGTGAACAAGGGAATCGGCACCAATGTGTCATTTAAATAAATACTTTAGGAGCTAGCGTACGTTTGCTTCGAAAATCATAATACAGTAATAACGGCTCAGTGTAGTTTGGTTTGGAACTCTTATTGTATGAGCCAGCCCTGCTGTTGGCCAGATTTTTTTAGTACATAGTTAACCACTTGTATATGTATCATTGTGTGACAGCCCTATACACTAGCCTATTAAACAAAGTAGGCCAAAAGCTTGTCACTTAGTCAACGAACATGATTTATTTATTTTACGTGCGCAAGATCAAAGGGTGACCACTGGGCAGAAAATAAGACCCCTTTTTTCATGTTGCTCCCGAAAATGAACCCAGTTTATTTTTGACTTGGCCCTATTTCTGACACAAAGTGGATAGCTTTTTGTACATTTTAGAAAGAAACTAAGTAAGTGCTTCAATCCTTTTTTTTTTTAAAGACGGAATTATTTATTGGCGTACTCCTTTTTCAAAGCGTTATTTTGTTTTTTAGAAAACTTATTGTCTGCCATGGTTGCGGATTTTGTTCGAAAGAGTCACCACGACCCTGGACACAGTTTGACACTACCTTCCGCTCCACCCAGAGCAGAAGTCATTATTGATGATTTTCCATACTTAAAAAAAAGCAAAAATATTGTGTTTGTAGTTTGGCTGTTTTCTTCCTCTCTCGTACCTTGTTTATGAATTAATTTTCATTAAATGTCAATATGTATGGAATAATTATAGTTCTCATTATTGTCGCTAGACGGCGCTATTTTAGTTTTAGAGGGCACGAGCGCGAGAAGTAAACGTAACGTAATAATATAATCGATATTTAAGTTTAAAATACCCGTTTCGTACATAATATCTATTTAATTTGAGGGCTTTATTCATTTCGATAGGTGATACTAATTGTGCTTGTCGTATAAATCAAAAATGCTTTATGACAGTCTTATTTCTAACTAGAATTCGAACAAAATTGATGAAAAGTGCCTTTTATTGGCGTAATTGAAATAAAAAAAAAAATACTTTGACTGTGACTTTCATTTTACGGAGTGCTTAGTATGAGTTTTTATAACTAGGTACCTCCTCGATTGCATTAAAATAAACTTTAATTAGTACGGCAACTGAAATAGCGCCATCTAGTGACAACAATGGGAAACACAACCATTTCAAACTAACTGACATAAGTTACCGTTAATATTATCGCAATCGAATAGGTTAAAAATCTTACATCTTACTAAGTACCCAGCTTAGTACAATTTGAAGTTTACGCATCCAGTAGTAAATCTTCGCAGTAAAAACTCTGAAAAATTATTAATATATTAATTACCTACGTTTTCTTCATTAACTTTTCAGCGTACATTAAAGATAACTCCATTACTTCCGAGCTTATTTTTAGCATTTCGTAAACCCCATATCATATCACGTTTACGTTAAAATATTACTGAGGTGTTCCCTTCTAGAGCTTTCAGCGTTGTAATGAAAATTTCATCAGAGAATTTCTCTTGCCTAGTAGACCCACTTATCCCCGTGCTTAACCTTTGTTCATAATTTATGTGAGACTTAAGAAAAGTTATCAAGTACCTTCGTGCCTTTTAACAAAGAACATTTACTGAATAAAATATTCATAAATTATACTTTGAGAGTGGAATTACGTTGTGTAGTCATCGACGGTAAACTCTTACGTTACATGAAGTGCTGGTTATGTTTTTTGTAAATCATCATCATTTGCTTGGTATACACCTGCAAGGTATGTACAGTCAACAAAAGAGGTAGGTATGCAGGGTCGCCAGATATAGTTGAAGTTTTCATAGAAACCAACAGATGTTTTCAAATGCAATTTAATTTAAAAAGTAGATAATAAACAGTTCATTAATTAAGCTAAGTTTCAATCGAAGGCATCTATCGGTTTCTAAGAAAACTTCACCTATATCTGGCGTATATCTACTCTGGCAGACTAGAGGAGCATTGGAAAGCCGGTGTAGCAAAATTGGGGATATTGCTGCCAAAACAATCTAACCAATGGTTCCATTGGAACCAACGGACTCACTACAAGAGTGTTGTACACTATGAAAACCTATCAGTATCTTTAGAACTCCGTAAAACTAGCAAATAATCAAATGAAAGTAAGTTGTAAAAGTTGGGAGAAAAGGAGAGGGTGAAGTAGAAAATTATAACCTTAAATAAATCTTAATCTTAATTATAGAATATTTTACTAAATTAGACAGGTTTAAAAATATTATATTCAATCAGAAAAATCTATATCAATAGTACCAACGTAAGTTCTACATCTCACTGACCACAGATATGCAGGAGATTTCTACTAATTAGAAAGGTTCAAAATAGAGTCGCAATCTTGCAATTATTTTATTTTGGTAAGTACGAGTAAATCGTGGATAATTTTCGACAGATTCAGACGATCAGTTTTCCGTTCAATAAATTCAATTTAAAATGAAACATATATTCTAATAAAATGATCAGCGGAATTAAGAAATCATTATCATTTTGATATGACGTAATTTGACCAGATCTAGTAACGCTCCTAACTTATCTACAAAATAAGGTATATACGCTAAGCTTCGTGAATATACTGAGTGATAAAATCTTATGCCACTCCAGGGGCATTACGGTTTGAATCTAGTTACATAAACGAGCTAAAATTCCCATAAGGTCATAAACAGATTCATCAGCATAAAAATATTAGCAAAGGGAATTTTACGAGTCCACTTTTGATGCAAAACTGTTTCCTTGTATCTCATAAATTAATTTTATATTCATTGTTTGTGTGCTATGCTCTCCTGGTAATAGTTGTTGGGAACTCGAAGAATTTTGTTTTAATTATGTTTCTCTTCACTGCTATTTTATATTTACAATGGACAACAATGGAGAAATTTTGCTAGTGCTGCATTTTCTGAGGAAAAAGTTAGCGTATTATGTAAGAAACAAGTTGTTTTAAGGTTCCGTACCCAAATAACTAACGAGTCCCAAGCCTCTGCTGTCCGTTCGTCTGTTTGACAGCGAACTGTATCTACCTATAATAGCTATATAGTTGACATTTTTAGAGTATGTATTTCTAATGCTGCTATAGTAACAAATAATAAATACCAAGATGGCACATTTTAAAATGGCCACCGTGCAAATTACAGCGTCTCTCGTCCTATTACAAAAAAAGATCAATATTAATTGTTACATACTTTTTCTGACCTCTACAATTTTATTGAGTAGGCGTTTATAATAAGAGCTTTACTTTTCAGACATAACAATAACATAACCTGGATTTAAAATATAGGGTAACTATTATTAGAATGTACTTAGAAAATGATCATGTAAACTGGATTTTTAGTCGAAGGTTAAAGAGAAAACCATGATTTGCTTAGCTAAATAATTAATGCTTTTAAATTCACATCTAATATTAATCAATCGACGCAAAAGTTATTCAGAGAAAATAATGTGATTTTTCAGAGAAAAAATTAATTGCGTACGAATATTCTTTCGATAGTTTCATTGCAGCAATTTGCACAATAAAAACAGAATTCCTGTTCAAATATTGTGGAAATTAAAAAGTAAACCAATATTGTCCGTTAATTCTCGGATCTGGTTGTATACACAAGCAAAATAAAATAAACAGGGTGCACAAGTAAAAGGATATGTCGAGATAAAACTGACGAATGAATCCGAACAAAAACGATTTGGTTGATGACGTAGTTTTTTGTTGCTAGCTGTTACTGGCCGGTTTTGAAAAACTTTTTGACTAAAATAAAATAAATAAAAAGTTGGGATTTGCTTGGAATTCCTTTATTCATGTGACCAGAAGAACTTTTGTTACGTAAAATGTGTAAAAAAGACGCTTAACAGAACAAAAGTAAATTTCTTTTTATTTTCTTCTAATCTTTGCGATAATTTTTTTTTAACCATACCTGGGTACTGGTTGCAAAGATATTGATTGTTGTTCATAATCAATCAATCTGCCTAGCCTTTTCCAAACTATGTTGGGGTCGGCTTCCAACCAGATGCAGCTGAATACCTGCCAGTATTTTACATGGAGCGACTGCCTATCTGACATTCACAACCCAGTAACTGGTTAATACGATACCTTTTGGTGAGACTGGTTGTCAGACTTTCGGGCTTCTGACGACTCGTAACGACTGTCAAAGATTCACGTATGACAGCCGGGACCAACGGCATAACGTGCTTTCTTTAATTCCCGACGCAAAAAAAACGACGGAGTGTTATAAGTTTGACGTGTCCGAGGGTGTGTCTGCCTGTGGCATCGTAGCTCCCGAACGGATGATTTTGATTTTGTTTTTTTTGTTTGAAAGGTGAATTAGATGGGAGTATTCTGAGCTATGTTTGATGAAAATCGAAGATGGCCGCCGTCGGGGTTTTTAATTTTTTATGCTTTTTTTTCTTGCTCTTTTCTGTTTTTTTCTATTGACTGTTACTTGTTTATGACTTGTAAAGAAGATTGGATAGATTAGGTATTCAACAGTCATAAATATTATCAATCTGAATAAAGAATTCAAGTATAAGTATTCAGTCGTGGATCTAATGTTTCTTTTCGTACCACTTGCTCAAAAAAGTGACATTCTATGCCACAAAAAGCGAACATAACAATAGTCATTATTAATTTGTCAAAAACAGGGAAAGAAAATTGTACTGAATTTCATTTATCCTCTAGGGAGAGAATGTGATTTAAATTTGGAATACTTACCGAAATTTATACTGCACTACATCTGTGTTTACACCATTGAGTTCGTATATAAAGCATTAAGTATACATCTTTTTGAAAAAGGAATACGCATTTATTGTGCAGTTATGATTATTAAATAAAATTACGAAAACCGACGAGGCCGTATGAGCTTGATGCGTTTGCTTTTCCGACAAAAAAATATTAGTCTAGGAATTTGCCGCGTTTTTGTTTTTACCCGACTACGGCAAAGCCAAAAGGAGGGTTATGATTTTGACCGGTATGTATGTATGTATGTATGTATGTTTGTTTGTTCCCTCGTAACTTCTAAACTACTTATCATTACATGACAAATGAGGTGTCGTTAGAAGCGTCTCAGTTGTCCGCTGGTTATAGGGTAGGTGACGTGTCACCAAATCCAATATGGCGCCCTCTAGGGGATGTGAAGTCGTTACCGAAAAAAAAAATTTTTTCGCACAGTATCGACATGGGTATCAAATTAAAGGGCTTGATGAGCACATTTGAAATATATATACATTATATAGCTTTTACCAGCTACTTTGCCTGTTTTTAACAGTGTCAACATGGGTATCAAATGAAAAGGCTTAATGAGTAGGTAGATTTGAAATTCACTCGCTACTTTGCTTTTATTATTTAATAATATGACCCCCAAAATAGTGTAAATAAAAAATAAGTTAAAAATAACTAAAACCCGACTACGACAAAATCGCGCACTGAAAAGTATAAAACAAGAACAATTTCATTTGACCGATATTTTCGAAATTTTTAAGTAATAGCCGTGGTCGTATGCCACCTGGGGTTGTTTCACACAATCATTATTGTCAAGGTGGCATACGACCACGGCTATTACTTAAAAATTTCGAAAATATCGGTCAAATGAAATTGTTCTTGTTTTATACTTTTCAGTGCGCGATTTTGTCGTAGTCGGGTTTTAGTTATTTTTAACTTATTTTCTTCATACATAAACGTTAAGTTTATTTTAATTTATTTTTATAAATAACTTAATGTTCTAAAATGCTCATATTATTATTGTGTTAATTTTTTCGCAAGTGGTACGAAAAGTAGAGTATTTTCCTCGGTGATAAAGCTGTCTTAGTCTTGGGTGAACTTAAATCCCTCGCTACACTCAGGACTCGCCTTAAATCCCTCGCTTCGCTCGTGATTTAAGTTTTTAACACCCTCGCTACGCTCGGGAGTAAACCTCGAGTCCTTCGTTACGCTCGCGATTTAAATCGTCACCCGCGACAGAAGACACTGCTTTATCCCCTTGGTTAATAATCTACTATTTACATCTGAAAAGCTATTACGATTCTGGAAATTGGATTCCAAAATATATATTGTATTTATATATAAATTCTCTATTTCTAACCATGTTCCAGTCTGAAATCGTTGTTATTATTAGATCAGAGGAATCAATTTGAATCTGTCTTAGATTAATATAGGTATCTTGTTAAATAAATACAAGGTTTTGGTTCAGAGTAGGTATTGGAGGTGGTTCTCTGAGAATTGAAATGCCAAGATTTGTGATAACAATTCGGTTGTTTATTTTCAATTTGCTGTTATCATACGCCTGAGGGAAATAGTCGCAAATCATTTGTTTTTTAGTGTAACTAGTTTAGTTTAGTAAACAAGTATCTACAAAAATAGCATTTGGAAGTGGAAACTATGTAGATTCAGAATTTATTTTACGTTTAAAAGCTGGCTGGCTTCCACAAGGTATAATTCTAAGGATTTTACTGTGTCGTGGGTGCGTTCACAAAGACCCGCAACAACTACCTGTAAGCCATACAAATATTTGTTGCATGTGTGAATCAAACTAGCAGACACGTAGCTCAGCAGCCGATTGCTCAGCCGCTGCGCTCATCGTGTCGTCGAATTTTACGTTTCTATTTAATTATTTAAATGTCATTGTTACATTAAGCATTACAACAGTTTTAATTTGTTTGTAATTATTGGTAATGTAAGTAAGCGCTAGATTTCATGTACCTACCTATTTGCTACTTATGTAACTATTAAGAACGTTACTAGGAGCTCATAAGATACCCTACATGCACCTAGCCTCTAAAATAGCATTTAAATGTCTTTAAAAAAAATTGTAACTTAATATCACGTGATGGAAGCTCCATCGTTTTAATTCAATCCGCTTGCCAAACAACATAATCTACCAGGACACAATGAAACACATAATTGATTAAATTCTCAACTAGCATATTAAATCGCTTTTCTATTCGCTGCACTGTACTAATTAGCCAGATATCGCGTACTACAGCAAAATTGGGGTATTATGCTAATTCTACAATCTAGCGCATTCAGCGTTGAGCTAGCAATCTGCTAAGTACAGGCTTAGCGATAGTTGCTACATCATGTGCGATATGAACGCGATTGTGCTGAATGGAGATTAGCGTGTATAGGTGCTGGAATGGTGACTACTTATTCATTTATGCACGCCTGGTACGCGCGTCGTGGTTTATTTCGCGGATTTGAGAAGCAAAAAACTTAGCTTACAGTGAAAACTGATGCGGTTCAGTTTTATTTTGAATCTAGCTTTTTTATGCCCGCGGTAATGTCGGTTATCTGTGGGGATATGGTTTTTTGAGCGGTTCCCATTATTTTTTCTAAAATAAAAGTAACCAAGTTACTCCTAATAACATCAGATATCTGCCAGTGAAAGTCCTATCAAAAACGGTTCAGTCGTTTTCAAGATTAGCTCGAATAACCAAACAGATAGACCAACAGAGTTTTTTTTTATAAATTGGTACATAAATAACATTCATGAGCAAAAAGCTGATATTATGGCAATAAAAACAGACACTTAAAAATTTGTTTAATTTTTTCTCAATCGCCAACAACGTACATAATAATTAAAAATATTAATATTACGCTGCATTAATCTTAATTCAACCAAACTTAATCCGAATGAATACAACACAAGAACATACACAAAGTTTCAAATTGTTTCCCAATACAACGATACAAAACACAAACAGACACTAACTAAAATCTGTTACATTTTGCACATTGTGCAAAATTAGTTTGGAACTTCTTAATCAGTGTCCACGTTTAACAAAAACTGCACGAAGTTCGCACAAACTTGTGTATTGCACAATGTTATCGATATTGCAAAATCTGTACAATGGTTTTGCTTGTTATGTGTAATGCTGGGGCTACATTAGCGGGCGAAGATTCATGTCGCGTTGGCATCAAAAGAAATTGTCGCGACAATATTCGCTTGGGTGGCTACACCTAAATTACGGACACTGAAGTAAGTAACTGTTAGGTTTCAGACTTTGTAGCGGGATGGACGCACAACAGAGAATAACACAATCCGGCAAAATAAATCTTCGCCCACCCAATTAAAAAAAAAATAAAAAATAATACGCGACGTTCTCATCTAGAGAACGTCGCGTATTCACGATGTTTTAGCGCGCCAATGTGACACGAATTTTCACCCGCTAATGTACCCCAGCATTTTTGAGCATACACGATGTTCTAGTCTATATTAGGCAGGCGAAGACTCCTCGTGCCGGATTATAACTCTAGGTTTTATATTGTAGAAATTATATAGGATTCATCGTGACGGATAGCTGTAGCCACCCAATCCATATTGACGCGACAAATCCCTTTACCGACAGTACCCCGATAGTATATCGTCTTCGCGCGAATACGCGTTGCAACGATCTACCCAGCCACATTCATCGCGTATATTCGTCGTAGCCCGCTAATGTAGTCCCAGCATAACAATAATATTCTTTGTAACTGTGAATTGATCGTAAAATGATACGACTTCTGTTAAAGTAAGTTCGGTTTAATAAGAACCGATTGTATATGATGGTACTAAAGTTTCAGTGTCCCTCTTTTTCACATAACTGTCATGTAGTTCGATACTCTTGAACACTGTGCGGTACGTGTATTGCATTTTTCAAACCGTTTTTATTCTACCCGTTTTAGTGTCTCTTTCGTATTTCTCTTTTGTAATGCTTTGCTCGCGCAGTGTATGAATTCCTTCGTAGTATTTTAGGTTTAAGTTTTTAGGCATGATAATGGTTATGTTGTATTACTACTATTATAACTAAGTAATAATATTAGCAACAACAAATATTGTAACTAAAGTATTTTTTTTTGTAGTTTTTGAAGGCGGTTGTTTTTTTTTGTAAAATAGTTTTTATTTTTCAGTGCCTACCTACTTACCTCGACGTACCCCCTCCCCCTCTTTCTTTAGTCAGTCATCGACTACACTTATAAACTAACCAATTTTACTTGTTACGACATTGCTATGATCCTATGAGGAGTTCCGTTCCATATCTCCGAAGTTCATTAATTTATCAGATTTATGTGGGACCAATTCAGAAGCATACTTTTTCAAACAAAAAAAGAATTGTGCAAATCCGTCTACAGGGTGTCCCAGCTAAGGACGTCCAAACGAAAATTTTGGACTCCTCTCTTCTTGGGCTATCCAAACCACCCCCATGTATGTTCTACGATTTTTTGCGGTTTAGGAGCTAAACGACATTTTAATATTTTTTTGGGATATTCTTCTTTACATCAGATTTTATAGATTTTCTCTTTTTGTGTCACATTTTTTGGAAATATTTTAATTGATATTAATCCTGAAAGTATGGTCTTCGATTGATAAAAACAACTGTCTGTCTTATTGTCACCAGAAATTACTTAAACTAAGTTCAAAGGCAAAAATGTTGTTTTGTAAATTTCGTTGCAGATTTTCAGCTCTTAAAGAAAAATCACAATAAGGGCCCAAATGACCTTAAAGTAATTTCAAAAACTTTCACGGACCCTCAGCTCTTTAAAACAGTACAAATAACTAGTATTTTACGGGTTATTATTCGGAGCAATTGAAGCTCGAACATGGTAAGACGAAAAAAGCAATATTTTAGTAAATAAGTGAAACCTAATGGAAATGAATTAAAATGAACTTTTATCAAGTTTTCAATGCAATATGAGCTCTATGTCATGTTTATTATTTGCACAATGGTGATTTGGAGCGGTTAGTAAAGTTAGGTTAGGTTAGGTAGTTAGGTTAGGTTAGGTAAACCTTTTTTTTTTTTTTGTTCCGGGGTGGAAAATCCTCATGGATGTCCTCCGCTCCGGGGAGAGCGAAGGGGTCTGTCAGACTCTTACTGACTAAAAACCACCCCGGTGTTCCTTCTCACACATAAGCCGTGGATTGCGGGAAACCACTTTCTTTCCGCTATCCACGGCTGGTGCCGGCCCGCCACTGCGGGCCACCTCAGGTCAGAGGGGGGAGTGAGGTGTTTGACTCCCCCCGCGACGTCATAGAGGGGCGCGCGGGAACACTACGCGCCGCCACCTCGGGTCCAGTTGAATGGGGGGCGACAGACGTCCCCGGGTCTGCCGCCCCTGGACCCATTTAGGGGGGCCGGAGGAGGTCGGCATAAGCCCTCCTCCGACGCCCGGTGCGCCTGCTGCGGGTCGGGAGGGAGGTAGAGATCTCCCTCTCCCTTTCCGCAGCCTCCTTCCGCGCGATAACTGTTTCGCAGAAGGAGACCATCGCGTCCCAGGACTCTTCGCTGCCGACCATCGAACTGACCACGGCCGGCAGCGACAGGTCGCTGCCTACAACGTTGAGGTTAGGTAAACCTAACCTAAGTTTAGTAATTTTTTAAAATTAGTGATGTTATTTAATAAAGTCAATGACATAGAGCTCAAATTGTATTGAAAACTTAATAAAAGTTCGTTTTAATTCAATATCATCGGCTTTCATTTAAAAACGAAAAAGTGAAACCTAATGAAAATGAATTAAAATGAACTTTTATCAAGTTTTCAATGCAATGTGAGCTCTATGTCATGTTTATTATTTGCACAATGGTGATTTGGAGTGGTTAGTAAAGTTAGGTTAGGTAGTTAGGTTAGGTTAGGTAAACCTAACCTAAGTTTAGTATTTTTTTTTAAATTAGTGATGTTATTTAATAAAGTCAATGACATAGAGCTCAAATTGTATTGAAAACTTAATAAAAGTTCGTTTTAATTTATTATCATCGGCTTTCATTTAAAAACGAAAATATTGCTTTTTTCGTCTTACCATGTTCGAGCTTCAATTGCTCCGAATAATGACCCGTAAAATACTAGTTATTTGTACTGTTTTAAAGAGCTGAGGGTCCGTGAAAGTTTTTGAAATTACTTTAAGGTCATTTGGGCCCTTATTGTGATTTTTCTTTAAGAGCTGAAAATCTGCAACGTTTACAAAACAACATTTTTGTCTTTGAACTAAGTTTAAGTAATTTCGGGGGACAATAAGACAGACAGTTGTTTTATCGATCGAAGACCATACTTTCAGGATTAATTATCAATTAAAATATTTCCAAAAAATGCGACACAAAAAGAGAAAATCTACAAAATCTGATGTAAAGAAGAATATCCCAAAAAAATATTAAAATGTCGTTTAGCTCCTAAACCGCAAAAAATCGTAGAACATACATGGGGGTGGTTTGAATAGCCCAAGAAGGGAGGAGTCCAAAATTTTCGTTTGGACGTCCTTAGCTGGGACACCCTGTATATACGACGGAGTTATGCCCGAACATACATAAAAAAAATATAAACATCCGAATTGATAACCTCCTCCTTTTTGAAGTCGGATAAAAAAATGGTAAAGGTACATTTAATTTAGTCTGAGACCCAACAGCTGTGCCTTCTGACCTTTGAAACTAAAGACTCACTGTATTACCTAGGTCCACAAATGCCAAGATAAACATTTGGCCAGATATCCAATATATTGTTCTATGTTACAAAATCATTTTGTGTTGACACGGCTATAATCTGTTGACCGAGATCTAAGAGTCGCTACACCTACGTCATTTGAGAATAATTCAAATAATATGTACCGTTATTCTTTGCTTACTATAAACCTGAAAAGGGGTCCCCTTTTTTATTAAGCCAATGGCATAATAGCCAAGAGCCTCGACCAACATCTGAGGAGGCTCTCGTTGGGGTTGGGCGGTTGTATCAAGGGCTTGATTCAGAAAGCGGTACTTCTGGACACGGCGCGTATTGTTTGGAGATCCCTTTCTCAGTGGCCCCGACCACGGGTAGCTTGGACCCTGTTCCCGATGCCGGTAGGCTGCTATTTTTAAAAAAAATATTTATTTTTTATTTTACACAAATATTTAAAAATGTAGGTAATTAATATGTATCTATTTAAAACGAATACTGACTGCCTTGTAGGTCTAGTGGTCGCAAAGCGCGACTGCTGACCTCAGGTTTGAATAAATGTGAATAATAATAATATATAATCATATATTTTATTTTTTATTTTATTTTATTTTTAATGAATGGCACAATAAACAGCTACATAAATTTACTAAAAGTGATGGTATGAACGAGAGTTTACAATATTGCAGCCCACTACATTATCCACATATTAACTTAAAGATTACCGGCAGTAAATGCCGCTGGATATGCAAATATATTGTGCGATCTAATAATTTTTAAAGGTGATGGTCCAAAATGTATGGACCAAAAACCCAGAGTCGATTTAGACAAATCTGGTATCAATAGCTTTATTAAAATGCACAATTTACCCCACCAAAAAAAATATGCCCATATCCATGGGACATAAAAGTTATAGGCTAACAAAGTATATTGGAAAAATCATGAATAACTGATTATTTTTACCAGTTTTTGCAACAGCAATATATTAATAATGAATAACTTGTTATTTTTATCAGTTTTTTCAACAGCAATATATTAATAATAATAATCATAGGACAATAATAAATATAAGTAGCGATTATAATGAACATATCAAGTATTAAATCTTATATTTCACAGCTTGTAAATCATATGTCAAGATACTTTTGTCGTCAAATCTTTTTACAGTTGAATGTGCCTGTGAATGTGCGACTGGCGTCCGTTTTTTTTTGTTTTTTTTTTTTTTTATTTATTTTTTTTTTTTTTTTCGGATTGGCATCTCGCAGGTCAACCTATGAGGTTGTATGCTGCTTAACCGGGCTATCCTGTGGTGCCTTAAAGGAAATTAAGGCCTCCAGCCAGGGCTTAAAATAACTTACAAACTAAGCGACTACACGCTAAGGGCACCCCCTGTGGGGTACGAGCCTCGGCTTAGGGCGTCGCTGGGGGAGGGCAGCAAAGGGACAGGCTTAGGTGGTAAAAATGGATCGGATTAATAGTACTGGCGTCCGTCGGCGCGCTCGCGCTCATATAGGTAAGATGAACGCATCATATTCTGAAGTATTTGTGTGTATTTGTTTAGCGAAAACAAAATAATGAATAACAAAGATAGGTAGGTAATTATGCTAGAGAACTTAAAAAATGGACGTAATCTCATTAATAAAGGACTTTGAACTTGATAGTTGCATATGATCGCTAGTTATATTTATTATTGTCCTATGATTATTATTATTAATATAATGCTGTTGAAAAAACTGGTAAAAATAACAAGTTATTCACGATTTTTCCATATATACTTTGTTCGTCTATAACTCATATACCCCATGGATATGGGCAATTTTTTTTCGGTGGGGTAAATTGTGCATTTTAATAAAGCTATTGATACCTAATTTGTCTGAATCGACTCTGGGTTTTTTTTGGACCATCGCTTTTGTTAAAGAAAATATATAGGCATATAAAATTTAAGAAACAAAAAAAATTGACAAAACAAGCTAAAATATACGTTAAAAATCAATTAAATTATACATTAAATTATAA
Source organism: Hoplodrina blanda (assembly GCA_949316365.1). NCBI lineage: Eukaryota > Metazoa > Arthropoda > Insecta > Lepidoptera > Noctuidae > Hoplodrina > Hoplodrina blanda. The sequence continues at coordinate 15,384,792 of OX438587.1, read as the reverse complement.
AATATCATAGTGGAACTCATAAATTATTACTACACATTATCATAATCTTAACAATTAGTCTGTGAAGATAAAATTTTGAGTTCATTACACTTAAATTTAAATTTAGATATGAAGGCGTGCGTATTTTCTAGGTACAAAAGTTACCTACCCTACCTTGCTTACTTTCGTTTAAGTGTGATAGCTGCTTTTTATGCGTGTGTTTTAACACTTAAACTTAGGTGAGAAAGGTACTTTTTGTACCTGAGAAAGTCCCAACATTTGAACTAGCAAGTAAGGCTACCTTCTTAGCTATTCCTCTATAAATTCTGAAAATTTCAGCCTTATTAAAATGACGTAGGTCTAGCGACGCTGAGATGTTGGACTACTAATTTTGATACTCAAAGATACCTATATCTGTGTATAGTCAACAAAAGAGATAGGTATCTAGGGACGTCAGATATAGTTGAAATTTTCTTAATAGATGTCTTCGATTGAAACTTAACTTAATTAATGAACTGTTTATTATTTACATTTCAATTAAGTTACATAAGAAAACATCCATTGGTTTCTATGAAAACTTCAACTATATCAGACGACACTGCAATACCTATCTCTTTTGTTAACTGTACCTAATCTTGCTTTCAAAAATTATTAATTAGGATAACATAGATACATTGAAGGACGCTTATCTTGCAAGTCGTTGAGTCTTCGGTTTTAGTTGGTACATAAGTGAATCAGTGATAATAAATAGCATTACCTAGCAGATGATTATATATTATGTTTATCCCACCGACAAAACGTGCGAGTGCGGTTCTCTTGATCAGACAATGGCCCGCTTGCTGCAGTGCCCAAAGTGTCCCTACAGATTGACTTTGGAGAACATTAAAAACTACCCACGGTAAACGTGGCTATGTACAGGGGCCAAGTAATGTCTATTGGCCAAGTACCTACTATTAAAAAAATGATAAAAAGGGATTTACTTTCGACTCGAAAAGAAGAATTTTGACGTTCAAAAGTGCCTTATAATGGCCTAATTGAAATAAACGATTTGACTTTGACTTTGACTTTGAATAGTGATAAATCCCTGAATAATATATCGTTTGTATTTTGCTGACAGACTTTATTTGTAACACCATCATGATACGCGAGTAACGTTTTTTTCTGTATATTTTTTAAAATTGATGTGTTCCACCGTGTTAAACCTTGTTGGTATTTATTTCACAAAAGCGATTGCTGTGTACACCGGGCTTCGATCCCCAAGTCGGGCTTCGTGGTATTGGGATTTTCTGTAATATTTTTTCAGTAGTAACATGAAGTCTACATTTCTGTCCAATTAACGAAAATAGACTCACTCCCTATTACGAGGGATATATTATACGTTCCGACCCTTAAGATACAAGCCATTAGTTTGAGAATCAGTGGTAAACCAAATCATTACAACGTAGAAACTAAATGTATCTATACAAATAAATAAAATTACAGTGTTTGTTTGTAATGTCAACATAACATCTTTTGAGTGTTTATAAAGTATTTATATCAAACCAATTTTATTTTTTATTTTTGTCTGTGTGTTCCGGCTAATCTCCGAAAGGGCTGGACCGAATTTGAAGACTGAATTTGAAGCTGATGTTATAAGTAAGGTAGTAACTTGTAACATCAGCATTTCATGTAAGAAAAGCATTACAGTTCCGCGTAAGAAAATTAAAACCCCGCATTCGCCATAATTGCTATTCTCATTATTAATAATTATTATTTTTATTGTTTTCTATATGTTTATTATATATATACCTATGAAATTTAATGTAAATCTGGAAATAAAATATTTCATTTCATTTTCATTTTTCATTTCTTTATGATAGCCGCCGCAACCCCTAATTTATGGTATGACTACACAGTCGAAAGATCTTTGCGTGTACTAAATAGCTTGTTTGGTACCGTCAGCGAAAAAAGCCGAAATAGATACGAAATAACTCAATGCACTTACTTCTCAGCATTTCATGTAATAGCTAAGTGTTTATTTTATTTTTATTTTACTTCTATTTTATATTTTCTTTGATATCTTTTTTTTTATCGTGTGGGCAGTAAGGTCTTACGACTCCTCACACCCAAGTGTCAGAATTTCTAAACCGCCTCAACGGCCACTGACATGGTTTGAATGGGACAGTAGACAGTAGACAGTCTTTGATATTGTGATCAATAATTGGATTTAAAAATTCTGAAATGTTAATTGACACACCCTTTCGTCTCAATGATGTCGTGAAGCCACACATATTTATATTCTCTTCTCTCTTGTCCCCAGTAATAGCCACAGCACACAACATCACATTCCTCGAGGTACCTCGCTACGGAGACCCTCACCAGGAGGCAAACCTCATCTGCCATTACATGAACGACCAGGGTGACCCTGCACTGCACTCCGTCAAGTGGTACAGAGGCAGCAATGAGATATTTAGGTTCACGCCCGGACAACAGGTGGGTGGCTGCGATTAAGATAGTGTATTTTTACCCGGATGCGGCGAGGAACAAAAGAGGGTTATGTGTTCGACCTGTATGTATGTATGTCCGTTTTTTATGTCAGCTCGTAACTATTCAACGGCTCTACCAACTTTCATAAATGATACGAGCGTAGTATTTAATTATAGTGTACTAGTTTTTGACAACGACTTCGTCTGCGTAAATATCGGTAAACTGACAGACCGATCCAGAGATAATTCTTATAAAATTAAACCAAAAAATTATTTCGTTTTATGTTAGTATACATATAGATTTATTTATAAATCAATTTAGATTTTTTCTAATAGTGTACTTAGAATAGGTACTTGCTATAAGTATGTCAAAACAAGTAGCCGCTGAAAGAAGGCCAAACGTAAGCCTATCCATTAAAATAAAAAGTCCATTAGCAAGAACAAAATAAAACAAAAAGCAGCGATATATGTAACCTTTTAAGTAGGTGAAAGTGCTTTGAAAATAAATTGTATTAGAAAACCCTTGAACAGTACTCTAATGGGATATAATGTACACCTGGTGAAAGTACCTGCGAGCAATGAATTTTGGTACAGTTGGCAAATAAAGTTACTTAATACAATTAAATTATTGCAAATTATACAATAATGTAATAGTAAATTACAAAATAATCATGTTTCAACTAAGATAGGTAATTGATTAGTAGTTTTTAATACCAATATTATAGAGTTTAATGTTTTACGACTTTTAATGCTGGACGTTACTGAATTGAAGAATATATTATATAGGTATTTAAAAAAAAGGGCAAGTTTTGTTTCCATACTTCTCTTTAATGCCCATTCCATTCGAGCATTTTATTTCAAACATAGCGCCTATTTCTTGTCAGCCAAGGAACCATGAAAGTGATATACACTAACGTACTTATAAAAAAATTGAATTTTCAATCACTTTTTACGTCAACTGTACCAAGTCGATACTCGATGATATTTATAAAATATTAAACAAGCGAGTATTATTTTTTTAGCAAATCTCTTCTTGTTTCGTCGTACCCTGGTACTCGTACCTACTACAATGTGTTAATAAAATATCGTTTATATTTTTAGTACGATAACGTTATTTACATTTAGCTTTATTAGAGCACAAAATTGGGGACAGGAAAATAAATAACGATGAATGAAATAGCGATAACTGGATTTTGAGTATTTGTCTACAAATACAACGATTGTGTATATAAGTTCCGTGAACATATTTGTACACATTTTAGCGATTCTATTTATTGTCCTTTAAATAGGTGCTTGCTCACTTTTCGCCAAATAATAGAAGATTGTGTGCTAAGAAAATTCTAATGGAAAAATGACTCCTCCGCCAAAAGCTACTAGGGCCTCATATTTAGCAGTCATTCTTGTAACCACTAAAGCAAGGAGGCTGTTTTTATTACAAGCTTTTATTTAACTTGGTATGTATGTAAGTTATCTATTCAAAAGCAAACCATTTTTCAAACATTAGTTGGTATCCGATTGTAAGACTCTCACTGCCTTTTGCCTGTTTGGTTTTTTACTGTCCCTCTAGTATTTAATTTATGAATCTGGCCATCATACACAAAAATACTTTTCCCATTCCGATTGGTAGTTCTGGAGTTAAACCGTAAACAAGCAAACAAAAATAGCTTTATTAAATTAGTATAGATTCTAACATGAACTTTGTTTCACAGCCCCCAACGAGGACCTTCAACTCCACAGCGGGGGGTGTCTCCAAAGGCAACTGCAATCTAAACAGCTGTGCCATCAGCGTGGTTCTACCGAGAAACTATAACACAAAGCTGTCTTTCACTTGTGAGGTCTCTACTGAAGGTCCCAGGTTTGCTGTTGTCAAGCAGACCAAGAATTTAACTGTGGCTGGTAAGTTTCCTTATACTCCTGTAACCTACTTTATTAAAAACACTAGCTCTTTCCCTCGACTTTGTTCTGGAAATACATATGTCCTAACACCCACAAGCCATGGAAACGAGAGACACTGTTTGTTTGACACATGTTTTCGGAAACACAAAACAGGTTGCTGCAACAATATTGTGCACCTCCATCCACAAAGAAAAGACTTTAAATTAATTTTCTGAACATAGTGACTGTTGCAACCGTTTTAAAGCTTTGATGTGAAACATGCTCTTGGTGACGGCAAACGGCATGACGTTCTCCGAAGTCGTTATGCTTTCTCTACTCCACCGCGCACTCTGCTTGCTTCTCTGTAATTAGTTCAATGAGATGTTTCACATTATGCCGGGTGTCCCATAACGGCCAACTTTTATTATACACTATGTTTTATTTTGTAAAATATAACAAATAGTGAAACAGAACAGTGGTTGTATCACCAACTTGGTTATTTTAATACAGTCCAATATTTTTTCCCTAACAGTGACGTTAAAAGAAAACCCAGTGATCATGGGCGTGCCTGGCACGGTGCAGCTCGGTGAAGACGTGCTGCTCAACTGCACCACTCAGCCAGCAATGCCGCCTGCCAACATCATGTGGTACATCGACGGCCGACCTGACAGGGTTAGTATAGAAATTGATATGGTTTATGTAGAACATAGCTTGCCAGACTGCACCGTTGGTCTCGGAATCGAGCTGGAATCGAGCTTAACTGCTCAGTGTAGGATCCTGGGTTCAATTCCCAGGTTGGGCAGGCAGTTTCTCAGTAGCCTGCCCAGTTTCGAAGTTCTCCGGCCGTGTCAAATTGTTGTCTTGTCGGACTATGAGAAAGAGGGAAGAAGGAGTGCACCTGTGTTTGAGCTCACTCCTTTACCCTATAAAAATAAATAAAAAATCATTTATTTCAGACAAAAAAGTCCATAGGAAAGGCAAGGTTGTTAGTCACAAGAATTTTACTTATTACTAATGTTAGTAAATAAAAGTAAAAAGAATAAACTAGACACACCGTCTACCTATATACACAGTGGGTCATTGTCAAAGTCAAAGTATTTGACTTTGACTTTTATTTCAATTAGGCCATTAAAAGGCAGTTTTGTTGAACGTCATACATAAGAAAAAATAATTGAATCTAGTTGCCCCTTCCAAAAGGTAGTTTTGTATGGATACGAATGGGCAAGAAACTCCATACGTCCTTGGTCTTGCAATACATGAAGTGTAGTGTACTCAGCAGAACAGTATCGGTTCTCTCGCCAATCACTAAGACGCTATCTCCTGCGATCTTGGCCTGTCTCCATTGAGGTTTTCGGTCGAGAGAACATTTGAATAATTAATATTCAATAAGGATGATTGGCAGGCTAAATATGAATTATTTAAATTGTCAACAGACAGAACTGGGGATGTTGAACAACACCCAAGTTTCCTCCGCCAACGACTTCGGCCTCCGGTCGAGCTGGCGAGCCGTGCGGCTGCGGGTAGCCACGTCCAAAGGCTACATGGCCTTACGCTGCGAGGCCACGCAGCCAACCTGGCCCCCGTACACGAGGGCTACAAATGCGACTCTGGTAGTTGCGAGGTCGCCGCATTTGTCAATGTTTACAGCTGCAGGTGAGTGTATGGGTCGACGGCTTTTTTCGTTCGCTTTTGAAGGAATCTTTATTTATTTATTTAAACTTTATGCAGCAAAAAAGTACAAAGGCGGACTTAATGCCTTAGGAGTTCTCTACCAGTAAACCAAAGATGCTGAAGAGATAACATGGCAGGTGTAAATTATTGTACAAGAGTAAAACAACCAAAAAAGAGAAATTTGAAAGACCAAAAATAAATAAATCAGACTTACCTTGCTTAGTAACAAGACTAGATTTCTATGACAACTAGTTTACATTATGTCAATCTACTAATTAATATACTATGCTACCCTGGTACACGTAATTAAAACATGGCGGAGATGACTTGCATTCCGCTTCACGATTCTGGTTCAAACCGCTTCATTCTCTTAAGGATTATTTGTCTAATTTTGCAAAGGGTCTCAAATAGCGATAAGTTCTCGACTCTGAGCGAGTTTAGTGAAGGTTTCCAACTATTCAAGAACTCGTGAGATACTTGAGCTACGATCTGCTGAAGTTTGTCTGTTTATCCTGCATCTGTAATTTGTGTACATATAAATTTCAGGACTAGTAAAAAGCTCTTGCATTTTCATGTTAGGTTATATCCACAGATTAGTAATATGTAGCAAGCTAGTTATATTTCCAAAATATCAAAAAGATAAGTTACAGAAATAATCATTATGCCATTTGAAACCGACACATCTCCATTTTGGTATCATAATTATTCTAAATTCCCGATCTTTTATAAGTAATATTCTGATACAAAAAAACTGCAGAATGGCTTCATTGAGGAGCTTTAATAAGTAGTAATAAAGTAACAGTTTCAGCGTAAATATTTTGGATGTGATATTGACATACATTCTACGCAACTTTTTTTGACATGTTTAATACCATAGCCATGTAACGTGATAAAAACACGCACTCCAACAGTTCATTTCAAAACAAAATACAGCACATTTTTTTCATTTTGCAAGAACAAACTCGTACCTAATAATCCAATTTTGATTCAACATGAAATTCGCCATTTCAGAGAGCTCTATCGAGCCATGTGCAATTTCTTGCTCTAATGGATGATCAATGGAGTACGAGCAATTATGAGTTAACATGGACGCACATGATTCTCGTATACCGTCGTCTGTATGTTCGATAACAAATCTGTTATTGGTTGAGTGACTTTCCCTGTTATCAAAGAAAAGTTAATAGCCCGAATGCTTATGGTTGAATGAGCGTAGAAATGCTATAGTTGATAGTTTGTGATTTTGAACGTTATTATAAATGTTTTTAGAGTTTCTTTGAATTGCTTTCTTAAAATATGCTTACTTTGTCCCAAAAAATGAACAGTTTGTCATGCGTGGGTCTTTTGAATATTTAAGTTAACTGTAGGTACTCTGTTTATTACTCGTATCGTATATCATTAAGCTTCTGCTCGCGACATCGTGCGCGTGGCTTTTTTCACCCGTTTTAACATCTTTGATGAGACTGCTCTTTCGAGAGTCGTAGCGTAGTGTTATATGTATAGCCTATACTATTTCTCACAAAACTGGTTAAAAAAAATCTAATCCGACTGGCAGTTCCAGAGTTTAGGGCCTAGCATGCGCGCGCGAAGTCGCGCGTCTGTCTGTCTTTCTGTCTGTCTGTCTGTCTGTCTTTTCTTCACGCCTAAACTACTGAACCGATTTGTGTGAAAGGTACAGGGTAAGTGTGAACCCCAACAAAGGACATAGGCTACTTTTTATTCGACTTCGACTTCGTCTGCGTCCGCGATAACCGACATTTACGCGGACGAAGTCGCGGGCAAAAGCTAGTGTAATATAAATTTGATTGATTTTTCGAATGGAAATGCGCATTTTGACACATAATTTAGATTGAAGGCTTTATTCATATCAATGTGAGATACTAATTGTTTGTCGTATCAAAATAAACCAAAATGCTATACGGTAGTCGTGTTTCCAATTCGAAAATCGATAGGGAAAAAAGGGAGAAAATAGTTTTATTTGTCAGTCTAGGTGGTTCACAAAAAACAAAACTCGAATCGAATACCTACACGTTAGCGCGCTCGTGGCTCGGCCCACGGGGCTTTTTAATTTGGTAGAACGAACTATAGATGGTCGTGATAGGATACCTCTCGTGTAGTAGATTGCGGGTTCGATGCCAGACCCATAGGCACACAAGAATCAATGTGACTTTTTAAATTCATATGTACTTCTAAGTTTATCTTGGACATCACTGTGATCGGTGAAGGAAAACATCCTCAGAAAACTTATATAGACTTATATGTAATCAATATACTTATATATCTGAAATCTCCAACCCGCTTTGTGATCAATGCCTTCTCTGTATGAGAAGAGACTTTGCCCTGCAGTAGTAGGTACAACAAGCTACTATAATTAAAAAATTAAATAAAAAACACGACTGCAAAAATTGCACATATTTGTACTTTGTTTACTCGTCAGTTTTTTTTACGACGTTTTTTATTTACAGTGTTATATATTTTTTTAATCTACTTGTGAAATTCTAGACGATAAACATAGACACGACCAGATTCATTAAAAAAATAAATTGAGGCTGGTATTAATTTACGTTTTAAAGTGACCACACCGGTTTCTTTTTATTTTTAACTAGCCTATGTTACTCGGAACGATGCAAGGATTGTAACGATACCCCATACATCTAAATCGGTTCAGGCGTTTAAAAGTTATGGTGGAATAAAGAAACTCACATACATACATACATACATTAACCTTGAACACATAACACTCCTTTTTTTGGGGCAGTCGTGTAATAATGTTGGACAGACGATCTGATAAAGACCACAGGATCGCGCCTGATGCAAGCCGCTTCCATCCGGTCCTATTGGAAATCTTTAGCGGAGGCCTATGTTCAGCAGTGGACGGCCTACGGCTGATATGATGACGATAATTATTACAAGCTTTTATTTTTTAAATATAGAGACTGAACTAAAATACTCGCTCGCGAACACTTACATAAGAAGATGGCAGACTCGTCCCACAATTAATTTGTTGTATTTCACCATCTATGTATTTTTACCTCCCTCTACTTTGTATATTGTGTTTGTATGTATGAATATATGTATTTATTATTATATTTTATTCTTGGAAATTTTCTGTACCTGTGCACCTACTATGTTTTGTCTCTGCATCACCCTAAGGTAGACTGGTAGAAAATACCCAAGTCATTTGGTCCGCCTTCGTGCCGTGAATTTTTTTACATGTGCAAAGTTTAAATAAATAACTAACCGATATCTCTTTGTTCACAGGTTCAAACTCAACCAAGTTGGATGCAACAGTACTGATACTCGCGTTGTGCATCTCAGTACATATATTTTCTAAATACAGTGCCTTGAGTGAAGTCTAACAGATGCTGTAGGTGTCAGCTTAAGTATCGAGCGTTTAGGATAGTTAGGTAACAATAATATCACGACAATGTTTACACGGGGAGAACAGAAAGCAGAAAGTGATACATCATTATGTACTTTAAGTTCTTGTATTCAAGGCTCAAAAATAAGTTGCAACAACATGTTCTGCAATTTTCTGGTAATCTATCTATCTTCTAAATGAATGGTTAAATGTGTTACTAAGCGCAAAACTCGAGAACGGCTGGACCGATTTCGCTGATTCTTTTTTTGTTGTGTTTGTGATTTGCCGGACAAAGTTTGTATGAAAGTTTTTTTTTAAGTCCATTGGAAAAGTATTTGCACTCATGCGAAGCCGGGGCGGTTTGCTAGTATTTAATACAGTTTAAGTGCAAAACATGTTACCAGCAACATAAAATGATATTGCTGTAATTGCAACGATATTGTATTACTTTTGTGAATACAGGGCTTAGGGTTCAAGACAAAATAGAATATGAAAAATTTACTTTGAAAAGGACGGGAAAAGTCTTAAAGGATACTAAAGCGGTTTTTAATTGATAGGGTTCTTGCTCAAGTAGCATTTCTAAAGGAAACCTACTGAAGTTCCCTAATGAGACCTGCCTTTGAATTTTGATGCTCCGTTACTTTTTAGTACTGCAACAAGATAATAGGAGAAAGAGGACTAAAATGTAGGATTTACTTTTCTCAAAGAATAAGTATTTGCAGATCAACAAAATTAAAAAGAAAATAAAGATAAGCCATTTTTGATTGATCTAAAAAGTGAACGTGAAGCGGGCAGCAGAAATAGTTGGAGAAAAATGATATACTTTAAGTACATTTTGGGCTTTATAACTTAAAATGGAACACTTCCATTGCAAAATTTAAATTTTTAGCAACTTTTCCACTAAGCTACGTTTGACAACATTTTTCATCATCACTCTCCTTGCTTCCGCTGTAAGCCTGGTACCCCTTCACAACTGACGTAAAAGCGCAATCAAGATGCGGAACTGAACGAGACGTTGCCATAGTTTCAAACTGCCATAATAACACTATTCGTAGTACTCATAATAGCAAATGACAGCACTTATAACCATTTGTGGGGAAAACTAGAAGAAAACTAGCGCTTTTACTAGGAATGACTAACCATCGTTGCTCAGTGTTTCTCTGCAAGCATCATTATAATGATCCACAAAAAATCGGGTACCATCTGCAAGAAAGAAAAAGCTACCGTTAAGTTTTATGTTTTGTCGACATCAAAGCATTTTATTCTCAAACAGTACATAAATAAATCTGAAATTATAAATATTTATGCAAAACATACTCCATACTATGCAGAAAGCGTCAAAGAGTATCTCCGTATCAAATTCTGTCCTCGTAAATACATAACACGGAAAATCGTAGGAACATTCAGTGATCTTTTATTTCCATTCACCATTCAATATTTATGGAATCCTGGTACCTACATTGTATATTCAAATGAGAGTCTCTTTTAGCGTGTAAACATTGTCTTACGTAGATGTATTCCGTCGTTTGTGTCAAATTGCAATGTGTATGTAATGAAAAGCGTACCTATTTGATTATTTATTTATTATTTTTAGACAGCTAGCAATTCCGTTAATACATTTGGCCATTGTTGAAACTACATCACGTACCTACCCTTGTCAAAATGTATTGTCCTAAAAGTCATATCACCTAATACTAAAGAATATTGTGGGAGTTTGACACGTGTTTCACAATATTGTTCGATGGATACGACAATCGTGACAAAATTTACAGTCAATTTTATCATGATTGTTCGCCAGTGAGCGGTCACGATTGGTCAATTGGAACGTCTGAAGTAATTTGGTCCTTTGTAGGCACCTAATATATGTTCTCTAAAAGGTTGATTTATGACTAGTTGTAAAGGTCAGATATCAGTTAGCTTCGGCTATTTGTAATAAAGAAAACCTACTATTGTAACTTTGATGCCCGGCGCCCACTATCGGTGGGCATCGGTGCTGCTTGGTACAGCTCGGGCGCCTTACGGCGGCTTCGGGCGCTTGAGGGCTGCTTCGGGCGGCTTCGGGCGTCTGAAAGCTGCCTCGGGATTCGTAAGCATACCTAATAACGCTGAGGATGGTTTCGGGTAGCTTCGGCAAAACTGGAATAGTTAGTGTGGGAGACACGTCACAGAGCATTCGTGACGTTACGTGACAACAGTTGTATGTGTGTATTTATAATGGTGGATTGGGACTTATAAGTTCTCATTGTTCATCTTGCTGAAGAAGAAGAGTCACTTTGAGCCTTAAGGCAAAAAAAAGAAGATTTTGGGTAAATAAGCTTTGGAAGCAATGATGTATTTTTTTCTTCTGTCATCGTCAAATAAAACAAACATTTAAAACGTGTTATTAATGAGGCTGTTGCCTCTGGGTGTTGCCAAGCTAATGGAGGCGCGCGAACGTTATGACTGTTCTGCGACGTTACTGCCACGAAAATGCCACCGAGCTACCCGAAGACAGCCTCGGTGTCCTTAGGTATGCTTACGACTGTCGAGGCAGCCCGAAGCCGTCCAAAGCAGCTCTCAGGCACCCGAAGCCGCCCAAGGCCGCCGTAAGGCGCCTGAGCTGTACAGAGCCGCACCGATGCCCACCGATAGTGGACGCCGGGCCTTAGAAGCCACCTTTGCAACCATTAGATCCGCTTGGAGGATTATGAGGACAAGGCATTCAATACTTAATTCCTTAAGTAACACCAAGGCCCACGTGAGCGAAGCTGCGGGCACAGCTAGTTTGTAATAAAGACGATCTTCGATTTTCAATGTAATTTTTGATATTGTGTTCAAAATGAACTGCGATGGTTATTTTGTTCAAGCGTTCAGCTAGTTTAGTTTGAATCTAAATATTGCTGACCAAATTCGTCGGTGCTTGAAAGTTATATTCTCTAGCTATTTATTGGAAATTGTGTAGCCAATTTAAATGGTTGCTATATTATTTATTATTAGTTTCAAGTACAAAAGATAGAGACAACGTTATACAAAGCCTGTAAGGCTTTCTATTGTATTTTTTTTAAACTGAAGTAGAAAATACAGCAATAAAATTTAAAATATCAACCACGTACCACATTTGAAACGAGTACTAGGCTCACAGGACTAGCGCGGAGTAAAACATCGCATAGCAAATAAAGGTTAATATTTGAGTGAGTTTGCACCGTCCGCGTGCATCTGTATTCTGTAACATCTTTTGAAATGGTGCTGGGAATTCGAGGCTCAATCCTTTGTCAGGCTCAATAAGCTTTTAGAGCACTTTGACCGGGCCTGCCTACTGTTTTACTCGCAGTTTCGCGCTGTTTTCTGTTATCACGTTCATATTTGATGTGATATGACTTTTCATGGGGGTCGGTATGAAAGTTTCGAAGTAAACGGCAGAGATTTGAGTTAGAAGTTTGTTTTTGTTTGTTTCCCTGTAAGGAATTGTGCGAAGATGTGTTTTAGATAGGCGTTAATGTGAAAATAATGCTCAGTATATTGTAGATAGGGAAGTGATGTGGAAATTTAAGTTGTTATGGAGTTAAGGCATTATATTTATACTCAATTAGAATTACGTTTTCATAAGTATGCACGTTCTTGTTATAATTATTTTTAGATTATTTAAAGTTAACTAAAACGACAGAATACAACTACGCTAGTTGTGATAACTGTAATAAAAAATGTCATAAAAATAAAATTATATTATAAAATCAATTATTCTATAAATTAATAGCAAGCACTGAATTTCGATGTTTTATGTCACGAGAAAAAATAAAAATTTGTAATATTTACATATGTTGGAAAGGGGCTGATGCGAATACGATAAGTTAATGTAATGTACAGACTAAGGCATTGACAAGTTATGTTGACAGTTAAGCACGTATAACTTTCGCGTTAAGTTCGTGAGTTAAGTTAAAGCCACTTTAGGGGCATAATACTAGCGATTTTACAGCGACAGCAATATTCACAGCGAGCTTGTAGCACGCGGCGTGCTTGCTGCAAAGTCGCGGGGAGACCGCTGCTTTCTCACCTCGCTTTGTACTCGCTCGAAAATCGCCAGAATAATGACACTCTTACTTCTAACTTGCTAGTAACTAGAAAATCTTAAACAATGACTTACAGTTAAAACTTGCTACCATTAATTAATTATTCTTGTAAATTGTGATATTAGCTGTCATTAAAAAAATTATATTTAAAAAAATGCTCAAAGCTCCGTTTAAACGAACTGCTCCTGTCAAAATTAATAATTTAGCGCAGGCCACACCGCCAGCTAGCGGGCGGGCGGGCTAAGCGGGCGAACATCGTTCCACCTCTTTACATACTTCGGTTCACACCGCGAGCTACCGACTAACCTAACGAGCTAAGCTAACGAAATATCCGACGATTCCCAGCTAGCGGGCGGGCGGGCTAAGCGGGCGAACATCGTTTCACCTCTTTACATACTTCGGTTCACACCGCGAGCTACCGACTAACCTAACGAGCTAAGCTAACGAAATATCCGTCGCTCGTCTGTCCGTAGTTTTCGGTGTGAACCCCATAGTTTAGCTCGCCAATATTTCGCGTAGTTTGTATAGTTTCCTTCGTTCGCTTCGCCCGCCCGCCTAGCCCGCCCGTCCGCTAGCTGGCGGTGTGGCCTGCGCTTAAGCAAGTTTGACCTATCTTTTATGACGTCAGCCTCTGTTTGCTTGTTTTGTAATCTTTTTTTAATATTTTCCATATTCCAATTTTCGTATTTTTGTACCGCCGCCATCTTGTTTAACTGTCAACACGAAACTGTCAAATTGTTGTTAGAATACCTATTGAATAAATTATTTGTACGTTGTTTAGTTTTACGCAACGAATTTATTACTTTTTTGTATTTTCATATTGTTCTAGAATTTTCGTTGCCGTCGTGTCATTTTATTAAAGGTATGTTTATATTATTAGAGGAAGAATAAGTATGTAATAATCTTGTACTAGTTCAGCAAGACTGTTTTTTTTTGCTACTGTTATTCTGGTAATAAGGCAGACAATACTGAATAAAATTACTATGAAAACAGCCTAACGATCAATTTATATGAATGAGTAAACTTGCCAAAAGTATTGGGAAACTATATAACAAAAATGCAGAGTATAATACCAATAATATCAGTACTCAATCATTTTATAAGTAATTTTCTTATTAGTTATGACGCAGGTAGCATCTTGCGTGAATTAGAGGCAGTGATATAATTGGGTATTTGACACCGCTAACCAATAACTCCAAGACATAACTTTTCGAAAGAAACATTGTTCGTAATTTTTTGGCATACACTGCTCACTGTCCGGAAAATGAAGTTTGTCACTTTAGCTGTCCAATGTACCGAATACAGTACACGCCGCGAAGTTCCATCACGTCCGTGTACCGTAAATGGTACACTCGCCCCTGTCTCTTTCTATGCGCTCGATTTGAGACAGAATATTACAAAAAATGATTTGGACATTTGGCAGTTGAGAGCTTGTCATGCTCACTCAAATGTCTCGCTGATGGTGGCGCATGTGTTGGATCATTTGGCTCCCTCCATAATGGTTGAGCTAGGTGGTGCTGATCCATGCGTCATGCTCGTGAACGGGTGCTGTCAGTTGGGATTGGTCATCTCTTAACTGCTATGGCTTACATCTTTATTTTTAACTACTGTTTTATATTGATCTTCATTGTGATCACATGTAGAATCAACAAGAATAATGTAACCAAGATTTTGTAAAAACCTAATTTAAAAGAGTGCCGTGGAGTTTCTTGCTCGTTCTTCTCCATAGAGGCCTACCTCCGTTTTGGAACGAGCAACTAGCTTCATTTTTCGGACTAACTGACTGACTTCTTGACAATTCAAAAGTGCCTGTAAATGGTCTAATTGAAATAAATGTTTTGACTTTGACTTTGACTTTGACTTTGGGGTTATCGAAAAATTATGTATGGGGACAGGTAATGTGTTAAAAAAATGAAATTTATAAAAAGATCAGTTCTTTTATTTCTAATATATATTTTTTCTGCAGTTGGCTATCTTTACCAGGAGAACATTTTGAATGAGTAGGTAAGTTAAGTACCTAAATGATTATAATTTTCTTATTCTGTACTTTCCATGTCCTGATCCTTAAAATTCTTCTATTGTATATAGTGTTATATTACTTTGGTGCCAAAATTAGATAATTCTGTTTATAGTGAATCACTCAATTGTAGTCTTGGCATTTTAAAATGTTTTTGACAGCTGAATAGTCATAATATGAACCTTGAGAGACAAAGATTATTGTTATGAATAAACTAGCTTATAGCCTGCGACTTTATTTACTTTATCTTTACGTCCTTAGCTACTACTACTGGACTAGTCAATAGATAGTCCTATTGTATTTTAAAAACAAAAAACACAGCATTTCTAATCTTATTCCTAAAAAATCAAATTTTTATATTCCACACCGTACGGTTGCAAAAAAAGCAAAATCCCGCGTAAAATCGCAGTGACGTCATCAAAATTCATGAAACCGAACAATCCCGAACGTAATGTGATTCTGACGGGGCGCGGGATGGGTGCGCGCGACACCAGAACGTGTTACAATCTTGTATTAAACATGTCGGAAGGGATGCATCGTGACACAAACTTTTAACAAGGATTTAGTGCCATGAATCTAGATACTTTAGAGGTAACATTTTTGTCTGTATATATCCTGGAACCCACACTAGAATACCCTGCGTCGTAAACTTCAAACAAAAAAAAAAAAGTTAAAAGATTGAACAATTTAGCCAAAATAAAAAAACCAGAAAAAATATTCTGAAGTATAATGTTTAGAAAATGGTGTATTTAAATTTTTAGCCGGTATACTTGAATAAAATTCGTACAAGCGATTCTTTATACGAGTATTAAACGTCTACGATAAAATATCAATCATACCACAAAAATCTATTTCATCTGCTTACTTTTCGCTGATGAAATAGTCTCATAACTTTATACAAGCAACTTTCATCTTTAACTCTGAAGCAAAAAAAGATTCCGAATAAACATTTTCTGAGAAAGATTTTTCTCAATACTTGCGTCTGCAGACTTTCTCATCAATGCTCATCAATACTCTACAGCACTCACATGTAGGGCTGTCATCACCTAAATAACCAATGCCGGACAAAATCTTCGAAAACCTGGCTGATATTGAGATGTTTTTTTGCCCTTGAGAAAATATTTTTCTAATGAAACAAAAAACATCTATTACATTTTAATTTTTTATTGCTTATCTGTCCATTAATTAGGATTCCCTTGACACAAAAATGGACTCTTTGAAAACCCCTTCCGATCTAAAAAATCCAAGAAGGATAAGTCCGTGGAATCCCGTATGTTTGGCAGCCCTACTCACATGAAGAAAATCTAGCTTCTATATTATTCGTGATTTTTTTTTTCTTAAGACCTTAACAGAATAAGGGTGCTAATGAAGGCATAAATTTGATTTCGATCGACAAATTCGTACGGTCGTGCAATCGTAACAAGGTCGGGAGAGTCGAGAATAAGTACAATAGGTACCAAATGACGGGTTCGTCATTGTCGACACATTGTCGACGAGATACCTACTTTTTACGATCATACCTACGTTATATGTTAGGGTGATATTGTGATATTACTCCCACACGATTGACGGTTCGAGTGCGCGATGTCAAACTCATAGTCAAAATCAAATGATTTGAAACCTCACGGACACTCTTTTCAATTAGGTTCTTACAAAATCATAACATAACATCACGCCTGTAATCCCCGAAGAGTTAGGCAGAGCTGTACCCATTAGTACACCCACATTTCACCAGTTATGTTTAAGTCTCATGTAATAGGGCCGAGTCTATTGCCATAAACCGGGTACAAATCCAGACTCCGAGGCTGCTACTGAGAAATTCCTGATGGGAAAACCATATAACACTTTGTCCGACCTGGGATTAATCGAACCCGAGTCGTCATGCTCAACAGTCGCACTTTGCTACGACTAGACCAATGAGAGAGTCAAACAAAATCCTGGTTACAATATTCTTGTTGCTTCTTTATGTGAAAACAATGATAAAAAAAAAATAAAGATGTAAGTATTGGAAATCATGTGTGCAAACGGATGTTCCCAAGTATCTCCAAAATAGTTTAACCGATTTAGATACGGTTTTCTGTTTGTTGTAGTAAACATGCAGTCTGTCTATCTTGCATTATATACTCGATCGGGCGTCACCATCTCATTTTCTTTTGTCATGGAAACATGAAACTTATATTTCTTTTCAGAATGACGGAATTTGTAGTCACAATGTTATAAAAACAACGTAAACTATGAAAATGTAGTAGTTACAAAGTTTATTCACGGAGTTTTCTTTGCTAATAACATCGTGATATTATATTGTCTCCGAGACAATGCAAAGGAGAAACGCTTTCAGTTGTTTAAAACATTTCAATGCAAGAAACTCTTCTGTCACTCGTTGTGCCAATATATAAATATAAAGTTATAATTGTGTAAATTGTATATAAAATTAAAGACAGCTAGGTAGTTAAAAATGTCTAAATTTAATAAATCTATGAAAATCTATTGACGAGTCTTTTTATGATTTGTTTTAAGTAATTGGGAGATCTTTTCACTGTGTTCTTAATTAATAACGTTGACCTCATTAGTACGTTCCTAAAACGGAGGGTTGCTCTTTTCATATTAATTCAAAGAAAATATTAATTATAATACTTAATTATGTTGACTTTTGTAACTATGTGTATATTTCAGTTCTACCAAAAAGTGTTTCTCAAATTAACTTTTACTTAGAAAAGCTAAGTAGTTCTAATTTACTTTTTTAAGTGAAAGTTAAAACTATAGTAACTTGTTTTAATTAATTTAAATACTGCTGCAGCTGTGTTAATTTAATTTAAATATTCTCCCAATTTATTTAAAATAAAATGTAATTGTAATTTAATTTTAACGTGACTTTGTAATTCATTTCATTAGTGATCGTCCACGTTGTATAAATATTGGTCAATTTTAAACACTATCAAAATATTCTGTGATACATTTGTTTGTTAGTTGGACGTAGTTATGCAGAAACGTTCCAACCCACAAGTCACCCGAAATCGAGATAATGTGATCAAACTACCTTTTATGACACTTCGCGTCAGATTAGCAAAAAGGTTTCAAGTTTTAAGTCTTATATAAGAAAATATTTTTTTCATTTATGTTCCAACCCACAACCTTTATCAAATAATAACTTGTGTAAATTAACTAGAACGTACTATGAGGACAGGAACATTTAATCGTTTACGAAACAGTATATTTATTTTGTAACTAATGTTCCATTTATATTTGGAACGTTTTTGCAAAATTACAATAGTAAGGCATAAAACGATCCAAAAGGACCATGCTACAATTTGGGCCCACTTTCAACATTGTTCAACAGTAATGAGACCTATGTCAAATGAAAGCTCTTAAGATAGGCTTCATTTCATTCTATGGCAGCTAAGTTCAAATCGAGCGCGAAAATGGTGTTTTGGTACATTTTGTCATTTTTATTTAAACCCTTAGCCTAGCTTTCCACATTGTCCAACAGTGATGACACTTATGTCATATGAAAGCTCTAAGGGTGTTCTTTAGTTCATTATATGGCAGCTAAGTTCAAATCGAGCGCGAAAATAGTTTTTTTTTAAGTTTTCGTATAAAAAAATAAAGTACACCCTTAGAGCTTTCATATGACATGGGTCTCATCACTATATGGAGAAGCAAGATCATATTTAGAGTTTCTAATAGATATAGTTATTTTTTTTACGAAAACTTAAAAAAAAAACACTGTTTTCGTGCTTGATTTAAACTTAGCTGCCACATAAGAAATGAAGTACACGCTCAGAGCTTTCATTTGACACAAGTCTCATCACTGTTGGACAATGTGGAAAACTAGGCTGAGGATTCAAATAAAAATGACAAAATGACGTGCCCATGGTCCTTTGGAAGTAAAATGATGATGTATTTAGATCATAAATTAAGGTACAGATGGATAAAAAGTACCTGGAACGTTTGTGCAAAATTAATTTGAAGCTATGTTCATGTAAATAATAATTAAATTAAAATGTTCCAATACCAATAATAATTTTTTTTCTTATTGTAAAGTGAATAGCCTAAAATTAAACATATGATTATCTAAACACAATATAATTCAACAATAAAACCTTTAGTATTGACTTTTACTAGTTAGAATAAAAAAGAATACCATTGAAACACAAAAATGCTTTTATCTCAAATTCAATCTACTGTGGAATGAAACATTTTTGCATAACTACGTCCAGTTTAATATTGCATTATATAAATATATGTAACATATTAATATTGTCATTGGGTGTCACGTTCTATGGCGATAAATAAATGTATTTAATGAACATGTTGGCATTTTCATTTATTTGAAAAGTACCTTACATTAATACCTATGATATTACATGAAATTATAGATTAACAAGCTGTTGTTTGTGACTTGACCCGCGTTAATCGAGCGTTAGCGGAGCAGTAATCAAAGACGTATCTTTGATTACTGCTCCGCTCCCATGGTCGATAGCGCGATGTTATAAAGCTTAAACTATTCTTCATTAATCTGACTATCATATACAAAAAGATTATCCCAATCCGGCAGGTAGTTTCAGAGATTATCGCGTTTACACAAGCAAACAAACAAACAAAAAAAACTCTTGTGCTTCATTATAATTAGTAAGGTCTAAAATAAAGCATTTCTATCAATAATTTTCTCAACAACAACATGAGCACATTAATCTGTGAATATTTAAACTAGGTTACCTAATCTTTAGCCTTAACTTTCTAAGCTACTTTGAACTTAGTTCAAACAAGAATTATGAAACCCCTATAAGGTTCACAACCTAAAGCTTGCTACATACAACGTAGAGTAATGACTACATTATTCGCTAAAAATAAAGTTTGCATAAAGAACCAGAATTTTAATTTCTTACTTACTTCTACCTTCCTAGTAGAATCAGGGCCCAGGTTAGACTATTATTTTGAATCATCTTTATAAAACAAGCAAAATGCAACCAAAAAATATGCTCAGTAAAGATAATATTGCCGTGAGAAACTAACGTATTGCAAAACAATTGCCAACACGTTTATCCACAGCATTTCTGAGCACAAACAACATTCATTCTTCTGCATTTTATAGGTAACTAAAAATACATTTTTACACAAACGCAGCTCTGTGCAATTTTTATCCCATTCATACAAACATTCTGAACGGTACAACAACACGGAATCGCAAACCAACCGCGTATTAGAAGAAAAGGGGACGCTGGCAACGATTTACGGGTCGAGAACTCCGAATAGAGCGGTTTTTTATCGCAGTACTACGTCGCTTCATGTTCCTCTGGTGTTTTTTTTTTATCACACACATACACAGGATAGGATTTAGGTTGCGCAAAGAACTCGAGAACGAGTGGGACTCGTCGCATTGTCTCCTAGTTCTTATGTCGGCTTGGTATGTTAAATACGTAAAAGACAAAAACAGGTAAGCCTCCTCTTTTCTCGAAATTAAAACAAAGGAAAATTGTATGCGAAAAAGTTTACTCACACAGTCAGACACAGTCCCTTTTGAAACGAGGACGGAGACTAGGGTTGCCAACTCTTTGTCGGTCAAATATAGTAGTTCTAAAATTATTACCCATAAAAATATAGTAGGTAAGGAAAATGTTAAAAAAAATATAGTAGGTTCCAAAATAGGTACTTTATTTCTTAATTAAAAGAATATTTTTTTGCTACTCTTAGCCTTTATTACATTTTTATTTTTAAGAAATGCCTCTAAGCTGTTACTGCAATTTAAATTTAATTCATGCCAATCTCTTTCTTGTGCATTTTCCATTATGGCGAACTATCCAATTGTATTTGGACTTCCACCAGATTTTAAACTTTTGCAGCCACTTTGTTTTTTTTCGTGGAGGCGTTATAGTGCCAACGTCCTTTTAATTTCACCATCATAATTTTATTACCATTGTTATTCATTTTGGAAATAAGCCATTATTGAATGGCTTTTATGGAAGAGACACCATACAAAATGACTAATAATATTAATTAACTAAGTAAGTCGTTACAAAAACACGAAGTCGAGAGCGCGAAAATCGAAAAACTGTCTATTGGATGTAACTGTCAACTTGACATTCCAGAATCGTTAAGAAATAAATACAGATGTTTCGTCTACGCTTAGACATTATGAAACGAATATTATTGCTTAAGAGTTTGATGCCTTAAAATATAGTAGTTTCGCCTACTATATCTTTTTTCCAAAAATATAGTAGGCGGGGGCTCTAATATAGTAGGATACTATATAAGTATATAGTAGGGTTGGCAACCCTAACGGAGACTAATAAAAAATTAGGAACAATATTTTTTTTGCCGAGAATGAAATACAGAAGTTTTATATTTATCTAATAAAAATCTTTGAGAATCTACAGTGATTGTTAAGAACACAATCAACGTTTTTCTGTTTTGAATCTGCCTATTTATCGTAAAGACAATTTTATTTATGTTTTATGTTAAGACGATGATATCAGTGATCCTTGCAAACTCCTTGGCGCTGATGATAACCTGGTACATGGTGATAGCATGGCGGGTCCCTTATTATACTCGTATTAAAAGCATAGATTTCTACAAGCATTTTCTGTCAAGTTATCGGTCCTTAGTGCCAATATTACAACTTCCCTATAATTTCGACCTCGTGTCAGCTGCTAACCTGTTGGCAGTAACATGTAAACACGTTGCGAGTAATTAATTCTCGCTCCACGTGATAGCTATGCGCTTACCACCGCAGTACCAGTTCTCGTTAAGTTACTAAGTTCGGAATTTATCATTAACATGTGTTGGAAGCGAACTGGAGTGAACGTGAAGGTACCTGTTAAGTGTTTGATGGGTGAAATTTGTGGTCTTTTGGTTCGCAAATTTGAATAAGCAACTCGTACTTGTTTAAGTCCTATTGAATAAGTAGGTGTTTTGAGAGTTTACAGATTATTATTAAGACATAGGTATATAGAGCATGTTACATGTGTTTCTTCGTAACAATATTTGGTAATAATATATATATTTAGTATACTAGCTTTTGCCTTCAGTTTCGAAGTCAAAGTCGAATATAAAGGAACCTATGTCCTTTGTTGGGGTTTAAACTTATGTACCCTGTACCAAATTTCATCAAAATCGGTTAGTGGTTTAGTCGTGACAGCGTAACAGACAGACAAACAGACTGACAGAGTTACTTGGCATAATAATATCACAATTTTTTTTTATTACAGTTTTGATATAGTCATTTATCACACCTAAAATAAATCGTTTTTCCCAATTATTACTTAGTTTGTCATTCAGGAACTACTCGAATTATACTCTCCTGGTACATCCAATTGAATATTGAACATAATTACATTAAAAAAACAGTAATGAGAAATAAGCGATCGTTACTGCGATGCCTTAGATCTATCTATCATCAGACAACAATATAGGTCCTGCTCTCCGAATAGATTTATTTTTATCGGCCACCAGAAGATACTTTTATACAAGCGAGATTTGATCAACTAAAACATCATTATTATAATTCCACAGCCGGCTTTTATCTCACTGATTGATAAGAAGAATAAATTGGATAAATAATTACACAAATTACATCATACATTCCAACTTACATCATAATGTATGTTAGGGAAATCTGTACCAGGATTACATAAATTACATGGTAATAGTATCTGTGAAGTTTTTGTCACGGTTGTCTGGAATCACAAAAGCGGTCTTTGGATACGTTCAAAGCTCCCAAAGCTGGCGGTCGGTCCCGAGAATAATGGTTGGAATATAATATTAAAATCCGTACCTAAAGTATTCGAAATCGAATTAATAATGAGAAGGGTCAGGATCTCTTTGATATACCGTTTCGGTTTAATGTGGAAGTGCATAAAGAGATAGAAAATAATATCTATTTATTTAAAAGTTTAGTTTTCGTTTGCGAGAATGTTGGTTATAAAAAGTAGCCTATGTCCCTACCTAGATCCCAAGTTACCTCCTTGTCAATTTTCATTACGATCAGTTCAGTGATTTTGACGTGATGAGGTAACAGACAGACGGACAGATTACACACGGAAAAATATCTTAGTTGTCCAAGAATAAATGTACAGTATCATCTTGTTTCATTTGGTTAAACACTTTAAGTATATAAAACAAGACGTTATTAGTGCCTAAATACTGTACATATTAAAGAAAGTACATAATTGAATAGTTTCTTCACAAGTTTCTTGCAAAAACCAGTATATTATTTTCATTATAAGAAAATTATAGAGATTGTATTTGTTAATGTTAGATTTAGATGTGTAAATCTTTAAACTTTTTAAGTTTAAAAAAAGGAGATTATAGCCAATATTAACTTACTAGAATTTCGGCTGACTGCCACCCACACAATAGGTACAGTAGCGGTCATTAATGCATATACACGAGATGGTCGACTTTCGTCTGAACGAGCGGGTCAGTCAGTGCGTGTGCGAGTGATGTGTCAACATTCTACAGATAACACACACTAATGAACTGTCGTCGCACTAAGCGAAATAGCATGATATTTCTGTTGCATTAAAATACGCGTCATAGTCACTGGCGCTGTTTTACCAATTCATTGCTAAAACTCGCATGAAACTACTATTAATTTGTGCCGGTAGCTAGGTTTGGGCTTAGCGACGGGTTCACAAACAATGAGGTCTGAGTTCAAATCTTGATATTACTGTGTGTGGCTGTTTTTTGTTTTTGAAACAATAATAATATTACGTAAAATCTTGTTAGTTTTATGTTTATTTCTAATTCATGCTCATAATTGTTTATTATAAGAAGCAAATATTAGTTATTGTATTATTATATTATACTAATGTGATTTTTAATTTATCTTTTCGGTATTTGTAGGTGGAAATAAAAAAATCGTGCTAAATGATAACAAAAATGTTTATTCGATTTACTTATTTATAAAATTAACTAACTTACGAGAATTGTGACGTTACATTCCTACTTAGATAAAAGAAATTCACTTGTAACCGTTCAGAAGATTTTTTTGTGTTTACCCACGTCATAAAAATATAACAAGAAAAGAATATTCTAATAACACAAATATGATTGTTAATAACCACTTATAGGTATCGATATTTAGCAGACTTTATTGAAAACTAATATATTACTTAATTATTTCTTTATATAGATTTAGACTTTATGAATATGTTTTTTTATATGTAACGTCACAATAAATGTATTGAGGTAATAGCTTAAGTGTTCATTTTCTTGACGAAAAGATGATTGAAACTAAACCTCAATTTAAGATCATTGAATAATGACGAACATAATAATATTAATACTAAATATTTAGTTACACTGTCTAATTAATAATAACAAAACATCTAGGTTTTTAATATAGCAGTCTTCCAGTCAAAATCTTAATAATCCCGTGAGAAACGTAGTGGCTCTTTCTCTTAGTGGCCTTTTTGTGAAGAAGGGCTTTTTAGCTGGTCTTCTGTGATGCAAGCCTTCAGCGTGGAGGGCCCGGCGAACAGTTTGCAATGAAGTGTCGAATAGTTCGGAAAAGTGCCTCGTTGGTGTGATACCATTCGAATCATATTCGCCCACCATATTATGTCTTCGCTGCGCCTCGCTAATAAGCGACGGCCTTCCACTTTGCTATCGACTAACTAGGCTAACCTCTTCCTCGTATCTCCTGATCCAGAGACTAACAGTATTCCTCTAAAACAAAACAAAAGTTATATTAGGCAGGTATAACAAAATACTAAAGTGACTTAATTTTTATATAATATAAGTAAGTAGTAATATTTAAATAATATTCATTTAATAAAACAATATGATATTAAGTCTACATTTATAATAAATACAATAATAAACAGAATTTATTTATCTTTACAGCCTTAAGATGGATTTCAAAAATAATAAAAAGATCTAATTTATAATGATGTCACCAAATAATATTAGGTTCAAGTTACAATTATAATAACACAATAATATGATACTCACATTCAGTCCGGTTTCATTAGATATTTGCGTTCTATTAAAAGACCACTTTTATGCAACGCAATAATAGTCGCCTTCGTCTCAATGTTAATATTTGCTTGCATTTTTTTTGTGAATAATTACCGCTATCTAATAAACCACACGTCACAACCAACAACTACAACCAAACGACAACGTTTATTCTAATCGAGTATTCATAAAACTCATTACATTACTTACTTATTTCTGTCTACCTCACAGAAATCTAAATTATTTGTTTAATTTTCTATGATCTACCTTTTTAACTTTACGAAATATGTGAACAAAGCGAACAAGATAAAGAATATTATGCTTCTGTCTCATTTCTTCCAATCAAGTAAAAACTTACAAAAAGTTATAGTCTGGATGAGATTCGAACTCACGACTCCCCGATTCACGCACCTATCTGCAAGCGCTTAGCCGATAGGCCAACTTGACTTATTTTATACCGTTGAAATTATGAACTACAATCATTTGTCGACGGCAATGATGATACACGTGACTGTTCTCGAAAATAGAAGGTCGTAAGTCAAACTTATCTTTATGCGAATGTTTTTTGAGAATGCCTATCGACTTATGATGCCCATAGTACATAAAAGCCTGGAAACAATAAGTAACAAAGCCTCTAAAGACCAACAAAAAATATTTTAATACCTTTTCAAATCTTGAACTTTGGACAATCTGGGCAATACCCTGTATTTTCCACGCTTTGTCTTCATAGTCCTCATCATAATTATAAATAGCCCGAACTGTCCCGCTGCTGGGTAAAGGCCTCTATTCCTTTCATCGGTCGCGACTTTGCGCTACGTGATTCGAATTCTCAAGAAGCTGTCCTTAGTCATCCTTCGTGGTCTACCGCGGCCTCCTCTCGCCATTTTCGACCACAATCCTTGCAAATGTAATTTTAAACATTATACTAAGATCCTTTACGGCATTCCAATAGAACTTTTAACATAGAAAGATGATGTTTAAAATGAAAATCTCATCAATATATTCTCTGAATTGGGTTCTTCGTAATAAAATACCGGAGTGTGCGATGTTCCGCATACATTTTTAAATTTATTGCTAACCAACTTGACTACCTTTATAATGCAACATGTGAGGTTGGATTCTGGACGTCTTGGGTTGTTTTGGTGCGATATAGTTTTAACATCTTATTGGTAATAAACAAAATCATCTCCAGACTGAATTTTGTTCACGTTGGTTAATCACAATGAAGATTAGTGAAGAGAGAGAAAATTACAGTGCACAAGTGTGAGTGCAAACACAAGTGCAATCGCTCTTTTCACTCTCATAGTCCTGTGTGACGGTAATCCAAAATTATCAGGGACAGATCAGGCGCAGGATCAAGGTTTTAACGTGGTTACCCAGAAAGGGAGTGTCTCACAAGTCAGGCAAAGTGGTATTAGGTTCTTTTTTATTAGGAATTTCTTAATACTCGTCGTAGCACTCCGGAATTTGGAAGTTGGTGATGTGACACTCTCGTGCCTCGCAAAACACGTGAAGTCATTGGTTCTACACTTGCACCCATATTCATAATTGTAACCTCGAAAGTTCCTCGACTCACACCTCTGTCGAGGAGACCTCAAGGCGTGCCTCGAAAGATCCTCAAAATTGGTATTCATAGTCGTTAGATTAAGGAAATTATGAGGTCCCTCGAATGAGTGAAAGTCGAGGTGATACGTCACGATTACGTCATTATTTGGAGGAATAATCCGTTTGTTATATTGGCTAAGCTTATTTTGAAAGCAGTCTGTGAGCGCGTTATCTGTGGTTCTCAACTTGATGTGTCAACACTTGTCAAATTAAGGTAGAACATAAATAAACAAACCCTAATAATTTTATCCACTTGAATCTAAAACCATGTTCTGGGCAAAAAATATGGTGATACTTGAGAAGTGGATAGCTTGGGAATATAAAAATATTCCGCTAGCAGTGTTTCATTACCATCAGTGCTGTGTTTACTTGCTCGAAATAAATAATTAATGTTAAATAATACGTTCTTGTGTGACCAAAAAAATTGATAACTTGAAAATTTCCTGTTGCGTAAAATCTTAAAGCCGCTAACACTTGTATTATGGGTGGAATTGGCATTCCACGTCTGTTACCACCAATGTCTTGAAACAATAGCGGTAGCAAGAAGCTCATCACAATATCTTTATTGAAGCGAAATCTAATTTTAAATTCATTTTCATCATAAAACTCAATAGGATTTTCTGCATCTCTAATATAGCGTCGCGATATGTAATCGTATAAATATTCAACAAACTCTTCAAAAGACATTATTGAAAATTGGATAACATACGCGTGTTTTGGTTAAAAGTCCCTTGTAAAATACCCATAGAGTATAATAAGTATATAAAGGAAAAAATACCTCAAGGAAGTTTCAAGGTAGATCGCGACGTACCTTATAATTGACAGTTGGTTCCTCAAGTCAAACTCACCTCAACTGAGGAAACTGTTTGAGATGAGGAGTAAAATAACAACTATGAATATGAAACCGCCTAAGTGAGGTTCAGTCGAGTCGAGGAAATCATGAGGTTTTGACTGTGAATATGGGTGTTGATCTCTCCCCGGTAGAGCAAGGAAGGAGGGAATACCATATATATATATTATATATACCTGTGTTTGCGCACACAACTGTACACTATAATATCTCCTGCGTTAAATTGGCCACTATAATCAAAATTCAGTCGGTGAATATCATTAGGTAATCAACTCAAATTACTCCAAGCTAGAAATTAGGTAATATCATACAGTAGGCTCAAAGTTCTTAACTTCATTTTCAAGTTAGCATCGAGGAGTATCCGAATACCTAAGTTTGTTTGTAGTTTCATTTGATTACAGTTATTTGAATAGCTGTATTCAACATGAAAGGTTGTTTGTACCATTTTAGTTCTTACTCCAATTTCTGATATTTTATTTATCTTATCTGTGTCACAGTTTTATTTATTTTGAAAACTTTTCCGGCAAGAATCAGGGGTAAATCGATATCTGTAGATGATATTGTTAGAGTAATTTCGAATTAAAAGCAAATGAAGCTTTTGACAAAAGAAGAATTGTAATGATGATACCTAATACAGCCAATATCCGATAATTTACTGTAATGTCGAGGCTTGGACCCTTATAGTGGTTTTTATTTTCAGTAAACCGTCTTCATAATTTATAGGTATAATTATTAATTCATTTACGAACCTACCTACAAAATATAGTAATAAATAGGTACTTACGCTTTTTTGTTCATAGTATGGTAAACGCACTTTACATGGTTAAAAAAACCATTCAACTATCTGACATTACATGACAACGCTACCATATTCGGAACATGCAATAAAACCATAATTATCGCCTATCTAACCCTATACAGAAAACCGTATTGTGAATCGGTCAAACTGTTAACAAAATAGGAACATTCATTTAATTTACACACATACACCTTCTCCGTTCCATCGTGGGTAAAAAAGGTGTATAAGTCTATCTCATGTCTCCTTCCACTCTACATTCACACCTCCATAATACGGCTCCAGCATTAATATAATATGACGACTCGCATCGTGTGGCTCAACATGGTAAGGTAACAGCCGACTTGGCACGATTTCGATTCTATTTAAAGCCTGTGAATAGTTAATGGACGGACCTCTCTAACGGAACGTTAGTCCAAGTTATCGCGGCACTACGAATACTATTCAAATATGCATGCTTCTAGTTAACTTTGAGATAGTTATGGGGACATTGTAACACTAGTGACATAACTGTTTGAAAAGGGTTTTTATGTTGGACTGCCTCGTTGGTCTAGTGGTTAGTGACCCTGACTGCAAAGCCGGAGGTAGTGGGTTCGATTCCCACCCAGGACGAACTTTGTGTGATGAGCATAATTGTTGGTTCTGTGTCTGGGTGTAATTTATCTATAATATGTATGTATTTATAAATTATATAAGTATGTATATCAGTTGTCTGGTTACCATAACACAAGCTCTGCTTAGCTTGGGATCAGATGGCCGTGTGTGAGTTGTCCCAAGATATTTATTTGTGTGGAATTTGGGGGTATGGAAGGAGGTATTTATTAGCTGGTTTAGGAGAATATTCCCCTTGTTCGTTAGGCAAACTGCTTCAGTTCGTCAAATTTTAATATGCCCATCCGTTAACCAAGCTGAATCAGCCTTCAGCCTTTGTACTTTTGATGCATAAAGTTTAAATAAATAAATAAAATCAGTCTGCTTCTCGGAGTCGAATTGTCAGTGTGACAGATGTCAAAAACGTCATATTTTCTTACGTCAGTTAAGTTCATAATAAGGACCCATTCATCATCATTATCATATCAGCCTATGGCCGTCCACTGCTGAACGTAGGCCTCCCCCAAAGAGCGCAGTCTTGGGCAGCCCGTATCCATCCGCTGCCCGCCACCTAGGACCCATTAGTTTATGTTAATTGTAATCTGAAGCGCTTGACCATCTGGGCTTCTCTCAGTTGTATACGTTATTTTGTGCCTATTGGCTAAGTCCTGTTCTGTCTCCTGCTTGTTTGAACAAAAAATAATTGCATCTATGGGAAGAAATATTATATGTTACTTTCGACTTTCGTGTTTTTAAACGCGTTATTTAAATGACACTTAATATACTTGAAACCGGCAACATTTTAAAATGAGAACCTACCCTAAGACTCGGGATTACCAGGAAAGCAGATTTCAACACAATAAGATTAAAGCATTAAGATAACTATAATTGGGTCAAAACAACTCGTACATCAATAATTTATTTGTATAAACAATTAAAGCTGTCGATATTAATTACTTATTCCAAAATAGTCTATGTTTATCGGCTAAAACGTCTATCAAACGGTTCATTCGGTTGATAACCAAACCAATGAATTGAAAAATACGTTTTCCGAAATTGATGGTCAAACAATGTGGAAAACCTATTGAAATGGCATTGTTTTGAATTATCTACGAGTGTGATCACAGTGGGCAGCCATTTAAAACATGTTTGAGTGGCTTTAGAGCGTAAACCAACGTTGTCATACGTGACCATGTTGCGGGTAGTTTGAAATTTAGATTTTTAAAATTCGAATTTTCGTTTTGAATATTTTTGTGAGCAGAGTAGGTTTTTTAGGTAGGAGCTCGAATAATTTTGTGTAGCTACTGACATATGTATTCATAGTGTATGTTTTTTTTTTCATAAATAATAATCCTTTTTTATTTTTTAAATCAACTGCCGCAAGTATGTAAAATCATTACTTGAGAATGGCTTTATTCTTTTTGTTGTAATTATAATTGTCCGCACAAAGTGTGTATGAAAGAGTTTTTTAGAAACAACACCAGAATTCAGTGAAAATTGCGCCCCAATGAAATAGAGGCAGGTCGCTAGTATTATATATTTTTAGTACATAATAGGTTTATGGTTTATGTTTTAAGCAAATAAATATATTCATATTCTTATTCTTCTTATTCTTACATTTTTAAAACAAGTTTTGCTGAAATTAGCACAAAAAAGGTCCTAGCGCGAATCAAGTGTGCAGCAATATTTTTCTAAAGTTTTCACTTAAGTACCTAAAACATTTATAATTTTAATTAGTAAGCCACAAAGCGTAGAAAATTCAAACAATTTAAAAACAACTACTTGTATTTAAAATCAACATTAAACTTGTAAAAACTGAAAATAAAATTATTAGTAAGTAGGTTTAAAATATTACCTAAAAATAAACGAAACTTTATTCTATTCTCGACAAATATCAATAATTTCACTTACTTCCAACTTTAACAGTAACGACTAAGTACCTTTTAAATATTTAACGAGTTAGAATTTAGATCATAAATATTGTGTCACTAATAGACTATGAACAATACAGGGAAAACGGCCTAGAATCTAGACTTTAATGATTTAGGACCA
Source organism: Hoplodrina blanda (assembly GCA_949316365.1). Taxonomy (NCBI): domain Eukaryota; kingdom Metazoa; phylum Arthropoda; class Insecta; order Lepidoptera; family Noctuidae; genus Hoplodrina; species Hoplodrina blanda. Next base: position 15,353,530 of record OX438587.1, on the reverse strand, counting down.
TTAAGTGAATTCCTGCAGACCTTTTACAACCTCTACACAATTTATAAAACTTTGACTACTCAGAAGTCTTAATTTTAGTAATTAAAGAATTTTGTACGTTTATAACAATTTATTTTTATTAAGAGAAATAGAACCCCCTTAAATTGATCGTAAACAATTTTACTTCGGTGTTACTTACCTTATTTTAAGTTTATCACTGACATCGATGAAGAAAAACATCGTAAGGAAGCTCGGACTTAAAATTAGTATAAGCCTGAAATCGCCAATCCGCCTTGAGCAAGCGTGGTGATCAATGCTCATGCCTTCTCTGTATGAGAAGAGGCCTTTGGGCTGCAATGGGACAATAATAGGTTGATAAATTGTATCAACGTAGATGGGGCGAAAGGAGTAAGTTTATGTATTGACATAAATTTACTCCTTTCGCCCCATCTACGTTCATACATCTCGTCATACAAGTACGTCGGTTACGAGTACTGCGCACCTGACCTTTCTGAAGAACCTCACCAATAAGGTCAGTGTAGGTCTTCCTAGGGCGACCCCTCCCTGCGTTGCCACTGACCTCTGCTATATAATACCTTTTGTTAGTCGTCGTCGTCGTGTAATAGGTTGATATAATTATTTTGGTAACCTATTTTAAAACCAAAACACAAATAAACTCTCCAGTTAACCTTTAAAATATCTTGAAAACAATGCCTCAAACAAGTGAAGGGACACCGCAACAGTTCCCAACACACAAGTAACCCCACATGTTTTTACATAGCTTAGGTTAAATCGAGCCTGAACCCACGCTCGCAATGTTGCCACCAACTGAAAACCCTTTTAAACCCTTCATAATATACCTACTGCTGAAAACAATCGCCTACGCCTACTAACAAATAATTTTGTAACATATTCATTTACATCTGCTCCTTGTTTTGTTTGGCGTGTCGTGATGGCCCAGTTATTAAGTTAGGATCGTTTGCTACCTATTAACCATTTTTCCATAAAAATGGAACGGTCAGGCATAGTCTTTTTACTTGCTAACTGATTAGTGTTTTTTTTTTAATCGATTGAGTTTTGAAAGCGAAATGAGGAATACGATACATCGATTTTGACAGCCGGACCCATTATTGGTTAAAATTTAGGCTACTACAGTACTTAAAATCGGCAACACCCTTTTAATATTTATTAGTTTTTAATTAAAGTTCTTTTGTAGTAGTTTTTAGTTCTTTTAGTTTTTTTGTTTAAACATAACTGGCGAAATGTGGGTGTAATAATGGGTACGCCTCTGCTTAATCCTTCGGAGATTACAGACGTGATGTTTTGTTAAAATTCTTTTTTTACGCAGTCGGGTATTTTCTTTAATTTTTTTTTCTTATTTTTACTTTTAAGATAAAAATCCACCATTTTGATTTTTTATTTTAGCGGCAGCCTCGTGGTTAGTCAGTCGCCTGAACAGAGAGAGGCCCAAGAGTAAGGCACGCGTGGTGTTCCCTTGCGCTTTTCTGGAGTCAGTATGGCCCGTAGCTGACGGCCGCACCTAGTTACGAGGCTCGCCTTGGGGTGGCAGCGGGCCTGTACCGGCCAGGGTGCGGAAGAATGCTTAGACCCGTGACTCGGCCAATAGTAGTTGGAGGAACTCTGGGGTTTTAGTCGGTAGGAGTCCGACACAGCCCCAGGTGGAGGCAGTCCATGAAGATTTTCCCAAAAAAAACAGTTAGATAAGAAGCCGACCCTAATTTAGTCGCGAAAAAAACTAGGTAGGTGGTAATGCTTTACTCAACCTATATTTTTAAACTATGATGCTCGTAATGTCGCTAAACTTTCCATTCTCTTTATTTTATTCAAATTTTTGAACCGTCGTACACGTGCCGACCTTCATTTTAACTCTTAAATATACAGTTTGTGTCCACAGGGATGTTTATTAATGTAAAACACTAGCTTTTGCCTACGGCCTCCTCCACGTGGAAGCCATAATCACCTCTGTTACTGTTCTTAAACTACCTACTTGCCAAACTTAAACTTCATTAGTAAAGTTATTTTTGAGATATCGTGAAAATCTGTGAGTGAATGGATGAGTGACCTTTCGCTTTTAAATAATATTCCCTTTTTTATCAGAAACCTGAAAAGGGGTAATTATATTCATCATCATTATGAATAACTTTTAGGTACTATATGACCAACGATGTTTAAAGGTTATTATAGTATTCATGATTTCCTCAATGATAATAATTTTAATATTTAATGGTTTTTAATCTTTAATTAGTCTTTTTCTTTAAATTAATTTAAATGTTTAATTGATTTGAGGTTTACTTTACTTTTACTTATCTTTACTTTTACTTATCTAATACTAATTTGATTATAATGTATAATGTTAATTCACTTAATTCATCTAATTTTATATTATTTTGCGCGCCGTGTGCCACGGCAAAACATGCTGTACATATATTTTATTGAACATCTTGTTACCTACCATGTTTTATGCAAATAAATGATTTGATTTGATTTGATTTGAACGATGAATCACGAAACTAAATCTGCTTTTCCATACATTTAGAAAACTGTTATATTAAATGCGAAAGTTTGGATGGATGATGGATGTTTGTCACTTAATCACGCCAGAACGGCTGAACGGATCTGAGTGAAATTTGGCACAGAGATGAATTATCGTCTGGAATAACTTATAGGCTATTTTTTTATCCCAGAAATATGTACTTTTCCCGTGGGATAGGTAATATATCAATTTTAAGGCGGACGAAATCGCGGGCAGAAACTAGTACAAATATTAAATGTATGGAGCACCTTTTTTGCGAGTACAATGACCCCTTTTCAGATTTCTAGTAAACAAAAAATAAGGTTATATGGATTTCAGTACTATCCACCCAAATAATTTATAAACAAAATTTGGTAGTCTGTATGTTCACTTATCTTCTACTGCTATACAACCCAACCGATTTTAATCAAATGAAGAAAAAAAACTAGTTTCGCTATACGAGATCATGCAAACGAAGCTGTGAGCTAATCTAGTTAATATTTATAAATTTATCATTCGTATTATAAATTCAGTTTCATAAAACGTAGATGGGTCCCGGCGATATATACGGGACCCTTATCACTTTTTCCAAACTGTCGTATAACTGCTGTCACAGATGTCTGTATCTGAAAAAGGTCTAATACCGATAGTGCTTTAAAACTTGGATAATTTGCGATATTTTAGAAAAAAGCTTCATAGAAATTAAGGTATAAAAACCTTTGGCACAATTTATAAAATTAAAAAATTTAAAGTTGAGCTTACATATTTAGCAGTCTGTGTTTTATTTTATTCGTTAAACTTACATCTAATAATAAGATATAGAAAAAAGTTTAAAATGAAAATGGCCCGTTAAAAGTTCACTTATTATTTTATAAACTAACTTTATCCCGCGACATTTTCAAAGAAAACTTAACATCCAAAACATACTCAAAACCACTTAACCCCAATAAAAAATTAAACATCCAAAACCATCCACGAAATATTACTATCACCAACAGTAAAAGAACTCCGGACATTGGCCTGATTCGCTTCATTTAACCCGTTCACTGCTGGCGCGGAAAAATCGGCATGCATGTGTTTGTTCGTTACAAAATGGAACAAAACTGACACAGAGTCGAATTCTGACGCGAACTATTGAACCACTCTCCTGATTAACTCTTAGAGAGTTCACTGACAAGGCGTCTGTGCTATTTGCTGGGTCGGTAATCATGATGTTTTTTATTAGGTGCTAGCAATGTGTGATAGTGGAGTGAGAAGTTACTACCGGTTTTCTTTTGCTGTTTAGTCAAGTATAACTTTTCATGAAGGAATTCTACCGGGTAAAAGTGGGTTAATAAATAAATCAAAGTATTTATTATTATTGCGTTTTTTGATACCTAGTCTTAATTAATTAATATATTTTTAATTACTAACATTAGTTTTTAAGTAAAATTTTTGATATTAACAACCCTGTCGTGCATTATGGACTCTTTTGTCTGAAATAAATGATTTTTATTTTTTATTTTTTTTAAAATTAATAATGGCTAGCTTTTGCTCTCGACTTCGCCCGCTTAGTTTAATCAACCGCGTTAAGGTCGTAGCGCGATATTATATGGCTTATACTATTATTCATGAATCTGGCTATCATTCACACAAACATACTTTTTTGTATCCATTTCTAAATATCAGAGATAGCGCGTTTAAAATAAGAAGCAAAAAAAACTCTTCAGCTTTGTACGTATAAGACTTAAATATAAGCCAATCTGCCTTGAGCAAGTGTGGTGATCAATGCTCGTGCCTTCTCTGTATGAGAAAAGGTCTTTGACCTGCAATGAGATACTTATACTAGGCTAGTATTATTATTATTTAACAGGTCCTACTGATATTTTGTAGTAACTCAAAAATCTACCCTTCAGTACACTAATTATTTAACAATATTTTAAAATATTTGGAACATTATTATAAGTATACATTACTACAAGATGTTATGTTAAATAAAACTAACTATTTTAATTAAAATCCATCGTAAACGAACTATATTGAAATACAAATCAAAATATAAGGCATGTGGACGTCTTACCAATTTAAAATAGATTCTATAGCTTCTACACATATAGTTGAATGTTAAATAAACCCAACATTATTTACAAGATACCGTCCCAAGCGCTGTTTATTTGCGTTAGTTCTAGTAGTTGGTGGTACTGTACAAACACTATCATAACAATTTGAAATGAGTCTTGTATATCAGACGTAAGATTGTGTATTTATCCACGTGTAGAGATGTTAACATTTCATGAGAGATGTCATGTTTCTTTAAGATGTTTATCGTGCATCTTTAGCATGAACTGTTCTCAAAAAATTCTTACCAATACGAAAGAAAAACGGTTTTTAGTTACACAAAAATAAAAATGTGTCTCAGCAAACCCTACAGAATCGTATGGTGTTACATAGACATCCTTACTATCCTAACCCACTAATATTAAAGATGCAGGAGTTTGTGAGGATGGATGTATGATTGATGTGATAGAGAAATTTCTGATGGAATAACCCAAAAATACTTTGCCTGACCCCATGCTCAGCAGTCGCGCTTTGCGACCACTACACCAACCAGGCTGTCGAGGTATTTATTTTTACTTTTATTATAATGTTTTATACTTTGTGTACTTTTGCAACTTTACTCATAGAATCGCTTTGGTTTAACTGTTACGATGCTATTTTTGTGTGTAAATTAATAAATAATTTAACTACAACAAGTCAAAGTTCCGAGTTAATCCTCACTTTGATGCACGCCAGGCGTAATGCGTCAGGCACGCACACGTGCCATCGATGCACGCATGAACACGATCGCGCGCGACACGCACGGCTTCACGTGACGACCGGAGGGTTAACTCCACTCGCAACAATACGATGGAACGCTGACAAGTTTCACTATTGCTTTGCTGACTAGCTTATGTTCGCAACTTCGATGTCGGTTAACATCATCATCAACTGCCTAGCCTTTTCCCAATTATGTTGGGGTCGGCTTCCAGTCTAGTCGGATGCAGATACCAGTATTTTACATGGAGCGACTGCCTATCTGACCTCCACAACCCAGTAACTGGGTAATACCTACGATACCCTTTGGTAAGACTGATTGTCAGATTTGGTTTCATTTGGTTTTTTTTTGTTGGTTGCTCGATGTCGGTTGATATTTTTTTTTGGGCTTAAGCTGAATTCTTACATAAATAAAAGTTTTTGAAATGTCTTATTTAAAAATAAGATAATTAGAAATCTCTGTTTCTATGGAAAACTTAAAATCGGTCGAATTTTAGCTCTTTTTTCGAAAATGTTAACATTTTAGACCTTTTATCCTGCTTATGCGTAGGCGGTTCATTCATTTCTAAAAAAAAGTATGAAATGCCGTGCGGCGTAACCGCCTTTAAATAATAGGACTCCATGTTATGATAGAGGACGTAATATGAGAATACATCCCCAAGTTTGGTTGTGTAATGATTAAGTCTCATGTAATAGTTTTAGCGAAATGTTCTATTACCCAGATAGAACATATTTAAGCTTCCGTAGGTACCCAAAGGTTGCCAAACGGGACACTATTTCTAAGACGCCGCAGTCTGTCGGTCTGTCTGATACATATTTTCAACTGTAACACAGGTACACACTTAAAAATTTTATAGTGAAACATGATTGTTTTATTTTTACTTAAGTATAAAAAAAAATGCAGTTTTCAAAATATTATTTGGTATGGAACGCTTCGTGTATGAATTCGATTCGCACTACGCCAATTTTATATTTACTTACCAAAGGCTAAGAATAAAATTGCTCGATATTGTAGGCAAACAACAACATTAGGCCATATTTATTTTTCTTTATTGTGTTTTTACCCAACTGCGCCAGAAAGAGCGTTTATTTTTTGCGAGTGTTGTTTGTATGTATAATGACTTGAGAGACACTAGGTATATAAAAATCAAACTGGCTGATTTTTGGCGTCATAATATATTATGTTTTCAAAAATTCATTTTTTCTCAAAATCTATCAGGTAGGGTATTAAAATAAGGAGTTTATCATTGAATAGGTATTTGAAAATTATCTTTAGGTTTCTCTTATCATTTTTCATTCCGAATGACCATTTACGATCTGTAACGATTTAAAGGCTACCAACCCTTCTCACTGTATAATAAAAAAGTCAATTAAAAAAAACAAAATATAGGTTAAAGTTGTATTAGGCCGACCAACAAAAATAAACAGCTACCCACTGAATGTACGATAGATCGAACGACAACTATGTTTATTACTTAAGATAATATATTTTTTGTTAAGTTTCTCATATTTAAGTGAACTATATATGTTCTTTTTGAGAAATAAAATTTCTTTAAACCGAAAAATCCCGACTGTGTAAAAAATGGACTGTGAATAAAAACTAAAAAAAAAAAGAAACAAATTCTGTGGTCCAGAATCCTGTCAAGGAACAGTCGGGACCCATTATTGGAAATATTGTGCCAGCTTAGTTGTGTACTTAGTTCAGACAACAAAATTCCTACATTCAAAATAATGCACTAAGTATTAAGCATTCAAAATTACTAATTTAAATGGCTTATTCCCAATAGCATTATGATTTATTTAGCGATACAACATTGTCCTAGATATTACTCGTGTTGTTTTTCTAGACAAATATGTCCCTTGGGGGGTATAAATATCGGGCCGGGTTGCTTTCTGTTGGGTTATTGTGTTGATTTCACCCCCCTCAGGAGACCTCTTAACAGGTTAAACGAGTTAATTACGTTTGAAATAATGACCTCTGTTGGGGGTCTTAGGTGTAGAAGTTAGGGGTTGTACTGGGTAGTTTGGTACCCATACATGAATTTAGGGTTCTTAATAAATTACAATGAATGAATGAATTGGGAAATGAATGAATAATGGTGTGCTAGTGCCCCCATGTAATAGGGGGCGAGTCTATTGCCATCAACCGGGCACAAATTCAGACTCCGAGGCTGCTATTGAGAAATTCCTGATGGAAAAACCCAATAACACAAAAATAAATCAATGTCAAATATCCAACATCATTATAATTACCTACTTCTAACGCAAGAAATGCCGCGGGTTAGTTCGTTTTAGCAGAACTTGGCTCAATATTGAGGCTAAACTAGTTAATCGATAATACCAAAGACAATACGCCTGTCTATGAAAGATAAACACGCAGACATTCCTCCGAGCTGATTATTCGTACATAATCAGTGTTCGCCTCAAAAGCCGAGTTCCAAATGATAATCTGTCGACGTTAATGCTGTCACTAATTGAATTGATGATGCGGAGAGAGGTGACCAGGCGATGGGATATTGTATGGATATTTCAACGTGACACGAGTTATTCAACGTCTATTTTGATTCTTTTTTACAAAGTATAGTGGTTTGTTAAATAGACGATCCACGAACTTGCTAATTTAATGTAAAAGTAGGTATTAATTTCAAGTGGATTTTTGAATTGGAATTTGACTATTCTATAGATAGAGAGAAGGAAAAAAAAGTATCTGGTCAAGCGAAAGTGTCACACATAACATATAAATACAAAATAATCATAAAAAAAGTATTTTATTTAAATAATAATATTCGTAGCGTTATGGTACAATCATCATGTTATTTATTAAAATATTTTATACGACAAGCACAATTATTGACTGCCTCGTTGGTCTAGCGGTTAGTGACCCTGACTGCAAAGCCGGAGGTAGTGGGTTCGATTCCCACCCAGGACAAACTTTGTGTGATGAGCATAATTGTTGGTTCTGTGTCTGGGTGTAATTTATCTATAATTATGTATGTATTTATAAATTATATAAGTATGTATAATTATCAGTTGTCTGGTTACCATAACACAAGCTCTGCTTAGCTTGGGATCAGATGGCCGTGTGTAAGTTGTCCCTAAGATATTTATATTTATTTATTTATATTTATTTATTAGTATTTCTACCCATTTATTCATAAATATATATAAAAGTAAAGCCTTTATAGTACTTTAAACTAAATATTTTTCTTTGTGGAAAACGGGTATTTCCAATATAGGTATAAAAATAGCATTTACTTTAAATTTACTTACGCGGAGCAAGTAAGGAGTACTAAGTAAGCCCTCTAATGGAGCCAAATTGTACTTTTGCGAAAGTTTTTGTATCCAACTACTTAAATTAGTCTGGGGAGATGCTATAGGTACTAAATATAAAACAATCTTTCTGTATTTTATTTAGTCGATACAAATGTTGAAATATTTACATAATTTCCTTTTAGTTTTAACAATAACAGTCTCTTCTACATAACTTCTAATTAACAATACGAAGAATAACGAACAATAGAAGTTAAAAAAAAGGTAGATTAGGTAAGTTCCAAAACTTATATTTCCCTCTTCAAAATTTGTCATCAAATCCATCCCATGTATGTCCGTCAATCTGGTTACCCTACAGAACGCGATGGAGGATGACAGCGTTCCTCAATTTTCCGTCGTAATCCTGCTAACGTATGTATTATGACGTCATCCTACATTGCGTATGTCTGTTGATAGCAAAGGGTAACAATTTCCACCGATACGGAACACGTACTGTAATTAAGTGTAAAGATTAACCCTCCCTGATTGTTCAAGATTGATGTTAATGTAATGTTATGTTTTGATTTGATTATGTAATTTAATTAGTTGCGGAAAGTCATAAGGAGTTGGGTTTTGATAGTGAGATGATGGAGATGTGGTCTTCTACTTCCGTAGGTTCATTTGTAAAATGAACATCTCTTCTAAAATGTGTTAATAAATATTTAATTCAGTAATAAGTACCGAACAAGGTAAAACAGTAAGGCGCGACGCTCACTGGTAAAGTCGAGGCGACGTCGCGTCAGCGGCGGTGCGGCGTCGCAGCACGGTCGAGGATAGGTCTCTGCGTAGAGTCGAGGCGCAGGCGGCTATGCATTTTGAATGGCAAAATGACAAAATGGCGGTGGAATCGTGGCTTGGGCACACTTGAGCGCCCCTCCTGCGCCTGCACCTCGCCTCCGCCCCGCCTGCACCTCGCCTCCGCCCCGCCTGCACCTCGCCTCCGCCCCGCCTTCACCTCGCCCTCGCCGCAACTCTTGTATGTGAGCGCACTACCATTCATTTGTAAAGAAAACCTTGTTGCGGCGTGCCTCTTATGCGCCTCCGCCTCAACTGCACCTCGACTGTTAATCGTGTGGGCGACGCCCCTAAGAAAAGAACCAGTCGTGGAGTTATATTATAGAGAACGCTGAATATCGCATTTTCAAAATGTCGAATCTTATAAAATATCGAAAATATACACCGTCAAAATATCTAAATTACTTTATTTTACAAATTGTCAGTATTACAAAATATCAGTAAATTATAGTATTTTTTTAATATTGAGTATAAACCCGGAAACTCTATAGTCGAGTTTCCCACAAGTTTGATTATAAATAAATTTGAAATTGAATCTCCCAAAAATCTTCCATAATACCTATTAACATAGTTACGATGAAATCCATTTAGTACCAGGCTCACATAAAAGCTAACAGGCACGTTACGCATTTGAAACATTATCAGCCCGTATTCGGTTAGGGTCCGCGCCACGCCTGACGGATTCGCGGTCTTACCGTAATTGTGGTTATAGGGGCTCGATGTCGTAGGTACCAGGCTTTCAGAAGAACATGCTGATAGTTATAATATAGGTAGTGGATTTCGTGTTGTATTGGAAGGTTCGATGTGGTTTTGTCTTAACACACACAATGCTAGCATTGTCGAATTAGAGAGGTAGGAATGTGGCATGGAAATTCTTGGGTCTGTGTTCCTATTAATCTTTATGCCTGCATTCTATAAAGTTTAGCTATATTTTATTTAAATTCAGCTAGGTTTTACTTTACGTTAAACTGTTTGGTCTCTATCCCTCAAAATGTCTAGAATACGAGTATTATAGTACCCTGACCAATTTTCCTGAAGTTTAGTTTAAACTACTTACATTAAAATGGCGACTGACTAATGTATTAATGAAATGGTTGGCTGCTGAACAAATATTTTGTATAGCATGGTAGTTGTTCCGAGTCTGGTTGGTGTGTATGTGAGTTTATATGTTTGTAAACACACCCACGTTAAAGGCGAAATCCTAGTATGGGAAATGTTTTTTTTAAAACCTTCCTCTTGAATCACTAAACCGCATTAAAATCCATTGCAGAGTTTAAAAGAACTAGGCGCACAGACGGTGGAAAGCGATTTTGTTTTATACTATGTAGAGATGTCCAATTTTTTTTTTAACTTTTCTAACTCATGCCAACATTTTAATCATATGATACTTTACACTTTACAGCAAGACAAAGTTATAACAATCAGTAGGTACTATCACAAATTCGACCTACGTCAGCTTTATTATGTTAAAGCTAGCTAACCTAGTGATATGGTGGCGACTTAGTTTGCCTCTGCGACTTCCATTAATTCCGCCTTTGACGCGCCGTAATGACAGGCCTGCTCCTGACGCCTATATTAACGACGTATTCAAATAAAGAGGAGGCAGAGACGATGCAAACATAATGTGTTTAGATCAAGGACTTTACGTAGATTTAATGTATAGATAGAAATAAAATTGATGTGTCTGTTAGTGAGCGTTAAAAACTGCTTTTTACTAAGCGCATATGAAAAAATAAAATGCATATTAAAAATTGGTAAATATTTTAATCAATTAAAAAAAATATATATATATTTTTATTTTTGTCTGTCTGTTGGTTCCGGCTAATCTCTTAAACGGCTGGACCGATTATGACTGATGACAGGTGATGTTATTAGGAGTAACTTAGGCTTACTTAAAAACGCCGCAGGAAACCAACATTCACGCGGACGTCGAGGAAGTCGCGGGAGAAAGCTAGTTATATTAATAACTAGCTGTCCGCCGCGGTTACACCCGCGTCTTTGGTTACTGCTCCGCTCCCGTAGGTCGTAGCGTGATGGTATAAAGCCTATAGCCTTCCTCGATAATTAATCTATCTAACACTGAAAGAATTTTTCAAATCGGACCAGTAGTTCCAGAGATTAGCGCGTTCAAACAAACAAACAAACAAACACTGCAGCTTTATAATATTATTAGTATAGATTTCATGGGTTAGATAAAAAAATTACTTTGTACATGGGGTTAAGTTACAAATGAGTTTTTATCCTAAGTCTGCGGTAATAGAGACTAAACTTACTTAATTCGTGCAATCATGTGTCTATTTTTTGTTTATTTTTTAATTCACGAATGACTATCTCATTGTCAATTGACTTTAAATAAAATTTTTCAATTATGTAGATTATAAGTTCATTTTGGCCATCACTGATATATAAAAAAAAAAAAACATTTATTTCAGACAAAATAGTCCATATACACGACAGGGTTGTTAGTATCAAAAATTTTGCTCAAAACTAATGTTAGTAATTAATTAGTAGGTATATTAATAAATAACAATATTATTATTTTATAATTTTTTTTTTGTTTTATACATTAATATTGGTGAAGGAAAACATCGCTTAGAAGCCGAGACTTACAATTAATATGAGTCTAAAATAATCCGCTTTGAGCAAGGGCGTCACCCCTGCTTATCAACAGCCTACAAAACGTCCGTATTCTGCAGTGGGACAATAATAGGCTGGTATTAATTTGAATGTAAAAATTAGTCTCTCTTATAAATAAAACATAACTTAATTGATTGCTTTAAAATTCAATTAACGTAATGGAAACAACAACAAAAAAAGAATGTAAAACACCCTAAACATTAAAAGGACTCGACAATTTACTTCATAATAAATTAAATTTTATTTTATCCATTTAAGTGATCGCATCCATCTTCGTTCCATTACTCCATTAAGGGTACATTCCATTGGCCAGGCTCCAAATGCTGCGACATAAAACGTCCACGGCCGTCGTCCGATTTTCACAGATTTGTTGATGGAGCTCAACATTAAATGGCTCCGTAAATAGGGACAAGGATATCGGTAAAGTATTAAAGTCACATTTTAGAAATGTACCCTGGGTACATGATGGCTGTATCGATGACCTAGTGGCCTATTGCGACTGCTGAGCTAGGAGTAATGAGTCTGATTCCTGAGGGAGCGAACCTCTCACTGCATCGGCGTCAGAAGGGCAGCAGGGCGCAGAAGGGTGCTTATTGATCTCTGGCCACCGTAAAGAGTGGCGAATTTGGGACATTTTGTCGCTCGACCACACATAGGCCTGTGATGGCGGCGTGTAGTGTTCCATGCGCGCCCCTCTAGGGGAATGTAGGGGGTATGATCATACGAATACCGGGTTCCCGACTTATGATAGCTGGAGGACCCGTGGGGTTTTAGTCGGTAAGAGTCCGACATAACTCTCCGTTATCCCCAGATGGAGGGCATCCATGAGGATTTCCCCAAGAAAAATAAAAGGTCAGGCAAAATGTTAATAGGTTTTCTATTAGAAATTTCTCATAACCCGGAGTTTGGATGTTGGTGGTGTGACACCCCCGTGTCTCGGAAAGCACGTAAAGCTGTTGGTCCTGATCTCTCCCCGGCCGGAGATTAGACGCCGTGACCGAAATTCGGTCGGGAGAAATGATCGAAATGTTACTGAACTCTTGTGCCTACCCCTTCGATGATTACAGCCGCAATTTTATCTTAACAATAAATAAGGTTACTTAGAAAAATAGAGAAAAAGAAAAAACGTTTATAAACCCTGACAATGTGAACACAATAATAATAATAAAAAGGCTATTCAATAAAAATACAAAAAGAGAAACATTATTCTGTGACCCAAGCCTAGGGCAAACAGTGCTGCAAACATCAAGGTCATACATGTAATCGTTTAAAGTACACACATCAAAAGTGTCTAGGGATCAACATCCCTAATCAATGTTAGGGATGTTGATCCCTAGACACTTTTGATGTGTATATATAGCTGGTCTTGATCTCCATTCATCAGACGAGACTGACAGTTTGACAACCCAGACAATTAATCCTAAGCTTTTACCAAAACAAAAATAATTCAAATACAAACAGGTATTTATATTATAAGAAAACCGAGCAATCTATACAAATAAATTAATTTAAAGTGTCCGTTTGTACCATCAAAAAAGTTTATTACTAAATGCATACTTTTAACAAAAAACCAAATTAAAAAATGTTCGTCTGTGTGTTTGTTCCGGCTAAGCTCCGAAACGGCTAAACCGATTTTGATGAAACTTTCACTGTTAGATAGCTGATGTTATACGGAGTAACTTAGCTACTTTTATTTAAAAAAATAATTAGGGTTCCGCGCAAAAAAACACATGGACGAAGTGATGTGCATAAGCAAAGTTATATTTTCACTTCAATTCTAACAAAAAAATAAACTTTGACCGAGCATAGTAGAAAATGTAGTCATTTTTTACACAAGTAGGTATCCACTTTATTGTTATTAAAAATATGTCCAAGATAAGCTTCGTTCATTATTCTTCCGTCGCATATTTTAGATGGGAAACAAAATTGAAAGTTTGTTTAAAGAACCCAGTAATAGGTACGGGTATTTTCCTGCTTTAAAAGTAGATGATTGTTACTTTATTTTGGGTCAGGTTTGGAATAAACTAAACCATGTCAAAATATCTCCCATTTTTCGAACCTTAGAATTGGTTTGATTGAGCTTCTGCCCAACTCTGTCCGCGCGTTCTTTTTTTATTCGCGTTAAGTTACGTGTGTGCTTACTGCTCCGCACCTAAGGATCTTGTCGTGATGTTAGCCTATACTATTCCTCGTGAATCTGCCTATCATAAACCAGAAGATTTTTTCCATTCCGACTTTTAGTTCTAGAGTTTAGTGCGTTGACACAAACGGGTTCGATTCCCACTCGGAACTAATATTTGTATAGCCTACTTGATAATTGTTCTAGATTTGGCTGTTTGTTTATAAATGTATTTATATGTTTATTAATACATAATGTCGTGATAGCCCAGCGGTTAAGGCGCCCGCCTCTCATGCATGTGGTTGTGGGTTCGAATCCGAGCAAGTACCAATGTGACTTTTTCAATTCATATGTACTTTCTAAAGTTCATCTTAGACATTACTTACTGCCTCGGAAAGCACGATAAGCCGTTGGTCCCGGCTGTCCTACGTGGATCTTTGACAGTCGTTACGAGTCGTCAGAAGCTTGAAAGTCTGACAACCAGTCTTACCTAGGAGTATCGTATTACCCAGTTACTGGGTTGTGGAGGTCAGATAGGCAGTCGCTCCAAGTAAAATACTGGTATTCAGCTGCATCCGGTTAGACTGGAAGCCGACCCCAACATAGTTGGAAAAAGGCTAGGCAGATGATGATGATGTTTCAGTCAAAGCCAAAGTCAAAGTCAAATCATTTATTTCAATTAGGCCATCATAAGGCACTTTTGAACGTCATTACAAGAAAAAAATAGAATTGAATCTAGTTGCCCCTTCCAAAAGGTAGTTTTGTATGGAGAAGAATGGGCAAGAAACTCCATACGTACTCTTTTAAAATCAATGTTTTACAATATTATTATTTGTATACAGAGTCATACGTAATTACATGTGAATGCAATGTACCTTATATAAAAACTACTATATAATAACACACAAAAAGAATTTATATTACAAATTAAGAATTGACGGTAAAAATATATTTAAAGTTACATAGTGTTCACATGTTAACAAATATTGGAACTGTAGACGACCACTCTCAACATCTCAACCAACAATGCAACAGTGTGTGAGCCTGTGCAATTCCATAGTAAAAACCAAATAGAAAATAAAATATAATAAGTGTCAAAAGAAAAAAGAAAAAAAATAATAATATTAACAAGCTTGATTTTGTCTGGAATTAATAGTAATTGTTCTATGGAGCAGGACCAGCATGTTTCCAAGCAGTCTTATCTTGAATATAATCCTCTAATTTGTTGCAAAGTGTACTTTTAATATGTGTCTTAAATTTTCTTTCATTTAATTTTAATATATCATTTAATTTTATTAATACACCCACGATACAGGAGTAATTTCTAGTGTAAGGCAACGTTATTTTTTAAAGAAAAAAAATTCAGGATACGCTACAGTCGAGGTCCGTGATAGTGAATGGATTAAATCCGGCCGGGGTTATCAACGGCCATTTATATCAATAGTGACAAAGGTAGCGCCAGCCATCAATCTTCTGAGCGACAGAATTTGTATGTATGTAGGGAATTTTGGTGCTGATTCTGTAGTGCACGTGCTAACAATTTAGAATATGTTGATGGCAATAGGCCCCTATCACATGGGACTAAAACATAACTGGCGAAATATCGGTGTGCTAATGAGAACACCTCTATCCAACTTTCCGAGGAATCCAGGCGTGGTGCTATGTATGTATGTTTGTCGTTGTCATGTCATCTTTAGGGCGTGTCCAATATTCATCCCCTCCATTATCACTCAAAATTCGACCCATAGTTTGGGAAATACTGTTCTAGTCTATACACCTTGTTATTGTTACCGTAGCTAACTGTACTCAAGTCGCTTCCCACCTCAGACAATCAACTAATTATTCCGGTCCCTGTAACGTGAAGATGCATACGTCACAGCACAGATTACGTTGCGGTTTCAACCGAGTCGCAAGCTGGAATCGAGAGTCATTTATCTCGATACTGACACCAGGCGACCAGTAATCGATCTTAGAGCTGTCTGTGTTGTAGGGAGGTATTTTAATAGGACAGATGGGGAAATGTCTGATTCAAAAAAAACGAGCTATAGATTGTTATTAAGTTTCTTTGTAAACCGGAAAACCTTTGCGGATTTTGTTCGTAAGAGTCACCACCAGAACACGGATGGATTTTAGTCAGGAAGAATCTGATACTCCCTTTAGCACCGTACAGAGTGGAAGAAGTCATTTCATGATTTCCTATCCTTACAAAAAAAGGGTAGGTGCCAATATGTATTGTTTGTTTTAAAAGATAATGAATAAACTGCTATAGGTCCTTAATTTTTGTCGTTGCCCGCTATGAGCTTAAGCAAATATTCTGTAAATCCACCCGTTTTAATAGAAAGAGACAGAGAGAAAAACAAGGAAGGTCGCCTGGATAGTGCATAACGCTTCTTCCTTACGTAACGATTTCTACCGCAAGCCACGTTAAGGAACTTTGTTCCAAAAGTTATTGCTTCAGTAAAAAGTAATTGTCGGATTATCAAAACACACGAGACATTGTTCGTTACTACGATTGTTTTCCTCGTTCTATCTCCCAAAGCCGGACATGTTATATTGCGGTTACTTTGACACATCTTACTTTATGCAAAAGGGCTCAGAAGGGACACTAAATCCCTCGTAAAGCTTTAGAGATTGCGTTTTTAAAAGGTGGGTTAGGGAAATGTAACCCGTTAGGCTAAAATCGTCTGCCCTAAAGTCTCAAGGGATATAAACATACATACATAATTGGAGCCGTGAGTAAGATGGCTACGAAAAAAAATGCCTCCTAATCTGTCAAAAATACCTCCAATTTTTTTTTTATAATTAAGTTACTTTATTTAAATTTAAAATTTCTTTATCCAGTTGGGACATTGACACCACTATCCATAAAAAAAAAACTTTATTTCAGCAGAAACCCAATAAATTTTAAATTTACAGTAAAATTAGATGTTTTGTGGCTTTGAAATCAATAAATAGTTAAGTTAATTGAGTTGGCAAATAAATGACGTCATAGTTCTATATTGTCATACAAAATTTATGGGGAATTGTGTTTGACAGTCCATGAAAAGCATGTCAATTGATTGGTGAAGGCAACTACCCAATTTGACTTTTTTTTTTAAATTGACCGTCTCTGAGGATGAAAATTGCAACTACATTTTAAACGTGTTTAATTAGTACAATAAATTGAGCTTCATACATATAATATGTCGTCAAAATCGGTCCAAAAATAGCAGGTATTTTAATTCTCTAGACATTTCTTTGAAAGTCTGATCCCAAAGCGGCTACAACATTACAAATCCTCACGTTACCGACGGATAACGGTACACTAATCTCTCACTACCTACTCTGATATTTGAGAAGCTATTGTTTGTGTATTTGCATCCCACTGATTCGAGTAGGTCGACACACAGATTGTGATTGTAACATAACATAACATCACGCCTGTAATCCCCGAAGGGTTAGGCAGAGGTGTACCCATTAGTATACCCACATTTCGCCAATCATGTTAAGTTCCATGTAATAGGAGGCGAGCCTATTGCCATCAACCGGCCACAAATCCAGACTCCGAGACTGCTACTGAGAATGTCTAATGGAAAAACGCAATAACACATTGCCTGACTTAGGAATCGAACCCAACACCTCATGCTCGGCAGTCACGTTTTGCGAGCACTAGACCAACGAGACAGTCACATGGAAGTTAGTGAGTTGAAGTTAGTGAGTTGAGACAACTGAGTTGTCATGACAAAAAGATAGACTTAATTATTTTCAACTACCAGGCAACCAGGAAACAAAAAGCAGTCAAACACAATACCATAAATATTGTCATTGAGTGCACGGCACTTAATAAACCGTTCCGATTCATTACGGACGGACGCAAATGATTGAATTAACTGTTCCACCAGGACAACAGGATACTGTGACGGTCATGATGAAAGCAAAGAATTAAAATTATACACAATTTTCATTTACTTATGTTCAATGAAGGTAAAATAGAGTCATTTTTTTCAGATCCCTAAAAGGCGTATTCTAGTAAATAATCGCCTCAAAGGTCTAGCGATAAACCTTACAAAATCCAATCGATTACTCTCCAAGCAACATGTATCATTCACTAATACTCAGGTTTCTGTTCGATACGGTCCGCTGCCGGTTCCATTCCGATATTTTCGCCGGTTTGCTCCCGGAGCCCAAATAAAAACATTACAGACTTACCGCTAAAAGCTTTAGGTCGTACTCGAAGAAAATGAAAGTATGACGCGTAAAATTATATTTACCGTCAACGGAATTATCGTCGGTGTAATTTAATCTTTATTCTTTGAACGTTAAAGATCAAATCACAGTGAGAAGAATTTTCAGTGTTTACCTTTTGATATTGCATGATATTTTCGTGTCAATATTTTTGTAAGAAAATATTACAAAGATACCGCCTGAGTGGGTATTGTGATACACGTATTTTAATGGGATGCGTGTTTTGTTAATCAAGCGAAAATATATAGAAAAAAAGAGCAAACGTTGCTACACTATAGGAATTTCTCCTGTTTCGCGGGAGCTTTTACAAACATGTAACTTAGCACTCTCCCCGCAACTTTGTTCACGTGATTTTTCTTACGGACCCCTAATTTTTTTGGTATTAAAATATAGTCTATAGCACTATACCTATTTAAGTGTTATCGTACCTTCCAATTTACGAAAGAATTTTCAAAATTATCTATAATAAGAATTTTCAAAATTTATCTATAATAATTATGTATGTATTTATAAATTATATAAGTATGTATATCAGTTGTCTGGTTACCATAACACAAGCTCTGCTTAGCTTGGGATCAGATGGCCGTGTGTGAGTTGTCCCGAGATATTTATAAAAAAAAAAAAAAATCGGTTCAGTTGATCTATAGATTACCCCTTACAACCTCACAAACTTTACATACATAAACTCACGCCTTTTTTTCCATGGGGGTAGGCAGAAACCACAGAACGCCACCTGCTACGATCCTTACATACTCCTTTCGCCTCATCTACGTTCATACAAGCACGCCGGTTACGAGCACTCCGCACCTGACCTTTCTGAAGAACCTCACCAATAAGGTCAGTGTAGGTCTTCCTAGGGCGACCCCTTTATAAAATTAAATACACAAGCTAGACGCGGGACAAGTACCTGTAGACTATACAAAGATTTGTTTCGTGCGGTCATCGAACCCACATGCAGCGCAGCAGCCCCAGCGCCAAACATGTCGTCATACTAGCTTGTGACTGTACGTTTTTTTCACCCGAGCTAACTTACATCTTTGGTAGCTGTTCCGCACCTGTGCGTCGTAGCGTGATGGACTGAGTGGAAGGTTATGTGGAAAACCTTTGTACAGCTGCCCCACTGCTGGCCAAATGTCTCCCCAACTCCATACAGGTTGATGTAATTTTTCGTACAATCGGGGGGCACGGTAGTGCCCCCGCCAAGACAAGCCAAGCGAAGCGCAAGGGCACTACCTACCTTTTCTCGAAGTGTTTCGTCGTTTTTTTGAACCCTCATAGAGTTGGTTTCCGATGTACCAGATAGTTCATATTCTCAGGATATGATGTCAACAATAGACTAATTAAACATACAAAGTCTCAATTGAATAGCTCTAATACTTTAGATTTTATTGATATCTAAAATACACCGTTTTCGTCACTGACACACTGACACACTGATGATCATCAAAATGTTTGGCTACTTCCTGAAGTTCAGCTTTCTAGCACTTCAACACCACTTACTGTTTCGTTACTTACTTCAGAAACTAAATATTCGCATCACCTCCACGACGGTTTCGAAACGGCGAAGCCATACATTTTTACTGATATGTAGAATTTGTGAAGTTAGAGTAGGTAGAGTTAGGCCGTGTAGATTCAGAAGCTTGGCTCTACATGAGATCTGATATCTTTTTCACAGGGCAAACCTTATGTGGTTGTCTTGGCAACATTTTACATGAAATGTTTTTTGTGGGATATTAATTAATACAAACATAATGAAAAAAGAAAAAAAAAGAAAAGAAAAGAATGAAAAGATGGATGGATTGTGTGTGATTTTTGATGGCTGACAGGACAGAGTGAAAGAGGAAAACGTGTTGCGCCGACCCCGAAGTAACATGGGACAACGGCAGGAAGATGATGATAAAAACGAACATAATTATAATAATTAACCTAATTATTGTTCATAATTTATATTCCATTTGTTTAAATTAATATTAAAAATAATACATTATTAACAATATTACATTATCATAATTATGCATTATAACCTTATTACATTCATAAGAAAATTGTGTATAATTTTAATTCTTTGCATACATTCATCATGACCATCACAATATCCTGTTGTCCTGGTGGAACAGTTAATTCAATCATTTGCGTCCGTCCGTAATGAATCGGAACGGTTTATTAAGTGCCGTGCACTCAATGACGATATTTATGGTATTGCGTTTGACTGCTTTTTATTTCCTGGTTGCCTGGTAGTTGAAAATAATTAAGTCTATCTTTTTATCATTTTTTCGCCAATTAAAATGACTAACTTCCATGCGATTGCCTCGTTGGTCTAGTGTTCGCAAAGCATGACTGCCGAGCATGAAGTCATGGGTTCGATTCCCAGGTCGGGCAAAGTTTATTGGGTTTTTCCATCAGAAACTCAGTAGTAGCCTTGGAGTCTAGATTTGTGCTCGGTTGATGGCAGTAGGCTCGCCTCCTATTACATGGTACACAACTGGCGAAATATGGGTGCACTAATGGGTACACCTCTGCCTAACCCTTCGAGGATTACAGGCGTAATGTTATGTTATGTTTAACCGCTCAAAGCCCGGCCGTCATACAACACAACAATAGAAAATCAATTGTGTCTCATTACGTGGGACTTGAGTAATTAAATGACTAATACCAATATTTTTTTTTTGTTAATTTAAAATTAATTGTATGAACTGGGCTAAAACAAAGTGTAATAGAGAAGCAGTGTTTTGGAATCATTGGTTAATGGGTGTCAAGTACCCAATTTGCTAGTCTGTTTTCACTAGGTAATTGTTATACTTACGTCAAAAATGTATAGCTAATTTAAGTTTAGCTAAATTAAATTTTGTCTGAAGTTAAAGCAACGTTTATAAGTAGGGGTGATAACGTAATTAGTAATCAAATATTCTGTTGAACACAAATTCTACTAAAAGATTTTTATCCCTAATAAAGCCTAATCTAATAAAATTCTCAAAATTTCTCATCCGACGAAGTAAAAAGCTCGAACTAGATACCTACATTACATTACCGAAAACTAGCTTCTACCCGCGACTCCGTCCGCGGCTATTTTCCCACGGAAACTGAACATTTATCCGGGATAAAAAGTAGATGTGCTAATCCATACTATATCTATCATCATCATCTGCCTAGCCTTTTCCCAATTATGTTGGGGTCGGCTTCCAGTCTAACCGGATGCAGCTGAATACCAGTATTTTACATGGATACATGGAATACATGGAGCGACTGCCTATCTGACCTCCACAACCCAGTAACTGTACTGTACTGTGTGTGTGTATCTATCCCTGTGCCAAATTTCATCCAGATTCGTTCTGCCGTTTTAGCGTGATTGAGAAACAAGCATCCATCCATCCAAATTTTTGCATTTAAATATAAAGTAAGAAGTACATAATGAAGCCTTCGCTCCTGAGTGAGGCCAAGCGGATCCTACTCAGGTGTCAGCTTGCTCCGTCAGAAGTTGATATTTTGATAACGTATCAAGTTATTGAATTATCTTATCATTGGTTTTACGAAAATAAGCAAGGTTCGCAACAAAAACTTAGTACGGTGAACAACAAAAGTCGTGTAACATTTCAGATTTTTAAATCTTAATTATTGAACACGAATTAAAGGTAAAACAAAGTAGATGTTACATTAAGATAAAATAAATACTTAAGACTTTTTCTTCTTCTTAATCGTGTGGGCAGTAAAGGTCTTACGACCCCACACACCCTAGTGTCAGAGTTTCTAAACCGCCTCAAGGGCCTCTGACATGGTTTGAGTGGGACAGTAATAGGCTGGTATAACTTAGACCTGAAATGTTGAGAAGTAGAACATGTGACATTTTGTTTGTGTGATATATACACATCAAAAGTGTCTAGGGATCAACATCCCTAACAAATGTTAGGGATGTTGATCCCTAGACACTTTTGATGTGTGTATGATAGTAAAAGTAATAAATTACTTTTTCAGCTGTCTGTACCTAAGCTTTTTTGGAAAAATATCGTTCTTTGAATGTATATTCATGTATAAGCGACGAAAGATGTATGTAAGGATCGCAGCACAGCCGCTCGACGCACGTACTGGAAGGCGCAGTATGGGAAAGTCAAGGTGGACCTACGACCTGGTTAAGGTCGCGGGAAGCGCAGGACCGGTCATTCTGGCTATCTTTAAGGGAAGCTATGTCCAGCAGTGGTCGTGGTCGTGGTAGTGGCTATGGCCTAGCGGTTAAGGCGCCCGCCTCTCATGCATATGGTTGTGGGTTCGAATCCGGGCACGTACCAATGTGACTTTTTCAATTCATATGTACTTTCTAAAGTTTATCTTAGACATTACTGACATCATTTCGTGCCTCGGAAAGCACGTTAAGCTGTTGGTCCTGGCTGTCATACGTGGATCTTTGACAGTCGTTACGAGTCGTCAGAAGCTTGAAAGTCTGACAACCAGTCTTACCTAGGGGTATCGTATTACCCAGTCACTGGGTTGTGGAGGTCAGATAGGCAGTCGCTCCATGTAAAATACTGGTACTCAGCTGCATCTAGTAAGACTGGAAGCCGACCCCAACATAGTTGGGAAAAGGCTAGGCAGATGATGATGTCCAGCAGTGGTCGTCGTTCGGCTGATATGTCAAAGTCAAATCATTTATTTCAATTAGGCCATTGCTATTGGCCAAGGCACTATGATGATGATGATGATTAATGCTGCAAGCCTATTCACTGCGCTGGAATGATGAATGAATCTTAAAATGGAACTGATCATGTGTAGCCCAGCGGCTGTTGCTAAGTGCTACGTTCTCCTGTCATTGAAAAAACACGACTGCAAAATTGCACATATTTGTACTTTGTTTACTCGTCAGTTTTTTTTTATTTACTACGTTTTTTATTAACAGTGTTATATATTTTTAAATCTACTTGTCAAATTCTAGATGATAAACATAGACACAACCAGATTGATCAAAAAAATAAATTGAGGCTGGTATTAATTTACTTTTTAAAGTGACCACACCGGTATCTTTTTATTTTTTACTAGCCTATGTTACTCGGAACGATGCAAGGATTGTAACGAACCCCTACATCTAAATCGGTTCAGGCGTTTAAAAGTTATGGTGGAATAAAGAAACTCACATACATACATACATACATTAACCCTGAACACATAACACTCCTTTTTTTGGGGCAGTCGTGTAATAACGTTATGACAACTTTATTTTGTAGTTGCAAATGCATGCATAAAGCGCTGCCGAGGAAATCTTCTTAAGAGAACTTTCTTATTAGCGCTCCTCATACAAAAGTAGACTTAGTGTGCTTAGTCATATTCTAGTCAATAAGTAATTAAACTTGATGAAATTTAGTAGATACAATAAGGGCATTATTAATTAGGCCTGTAGTAAGTCAGTGTCACGTCTAATAATTTAATTTTAAAATAATATGACCAAATCATACCTACGGGACGTATAAATCTTTATTATAATTAAACGATATTCAAAATATTGTAGAGGATGTACAATATTTTGAAGTAAGGAGTATCGTGTTACTCAGTAACCGGGTTGTGGAGGTCAGATAGGCGGCCGCTCCATGTAAAATACTGGAATACAGCTGCGAATCCGGTTTGGCTGGAAGCCGTCCCCAACACAGTTAGGAAAAAGCTAGGCATATGATGTCGTTACAATACTGACTAACTGACTGGCGAGCATACGCCTGTAATGACCATCCATGTTCTGATTTTGAGCTCAAATTTGAACTGTTACAATACAAGCGAATACTTTCGGAAACGTAGCGCGATAATATTACAAATTGTATCATTATACGTTGCGCTCTGAAACGCTCGGTTCTCCTCACTCACTGACGTACTTAATGCTCGAATCTGAACTGTTACATTACAACCAAAAGCTCCCAGTACGGCCACACCCTAAGAGGCAATAGGTACAACTACAGACTGCTGATACTAAGAACTACTTAATGGATCGATAGACCCAGAGACAGTTTCCTCCCTTTCACATAAAATATTTATTACACCCTACATACACATGTTGTTTTTTACACGTGTACCTCGAAAAGTTCTTACTCGATGGTCCAAGTGTTTGGTATCATTGTATTATTTAGTAACGTTACCTTCGCAAGTTGTAACAAAAGGGTATATAAATAATAAGCAGACATAGTAGATTTCCCCCGCGACTTTGTACGTGCGACCTCGGCGTGTCTTCCAAACTGTCGTGGTGGATGGAAATTTGGACTCGCGGGTGGAATTCTATTGTATTGTCTGGCCCCGATGTTTAGTATAGGTACTGGTAACGAAAGAGGTTGGTGTATGGGGTGTAAAACGCATTATTATTGCACCGGTCTGGGTTATATCGAATAAGAAGTTAGATCTTATATCAGTTCCAGCAGTTTTGGAGATAAAGTGAAACAAACAGAAACCAGGTATGGTGCAGAAACAAATGATCGCAATGATAAGACGATCATAACTTTATGCACCGCCAACCGCGGCGCTGCGCGGTGCCGTGTGTTAATCACCTTAAACTATTATTTTTTCAAGCTTCAACAGTATTCGATAAAGAAGAACAGCATTTAAAAATACAATGTGGTACTCTTACACACTGAATATACAATTTCATAGCTGCCACATTTAGGATGTACATATTTTCTGTGTATTTTCACGTACCTGCTTCATAAATACATTATGTACATAAACTTTAAATAAATAAAGGGTAATTTTAGAGGAACAGGTACGCTTGTGGAACGAATATGTTAAACATAATATTTTAAACGAATATACGCTAATATGAATACTTTTTGTCTGTTATTTTAAGTATTTGTATGCTATTCCCGACACAAAAGATCACTAGAGAATTAATGAAAAAGTTAGTGTAAATCGATTAAGTACTATAAAGTCGTAATTTGAATGTATGTTAAAATTTTTAACATTGTATGTACATTGCAAAGTTTCACAGAGATGTACCGAATACGAATAATATAATAATATTCTGCCGACCGAATTTCATTCACGGCGGCTATTATATTGCACAAGGCGGATATAATAGTGCACTATATCATCTTCTGCTTATATGGCCAGCCTCCACTGAAATTGGTCACCGTGACCGAAATTCGGTCAGCAGAACTATTTCTCAAATAAATAAAATCAAAAACTTTATTCTTGTATTTCCTATACATTTTCTCAACTCCTTAGGTTAATACTACAAATACACAAATACAAACTATTAAGTAACAGTCGATAAATCACGTAAACAATAGATTTGGAGCAACTATCCTCACTAACAATCAGAGGTCCGTAGTTAACAAACTGTACCAGCGACTTATACACATAGTGGTCCATTAACTAGACAAACTTCTCATCTGAAGCTGGTACATTGAAAAGAGGAACACAGAAGATCAACTCCACATGAAATTACCGTAATCGATCGAACCGTAAATTACCAATCAAATTATGTCAATTTGAACCTACTTTATTTTTAACATAACATAATAATTACGCCTGTAATTCTCAAAGGGTTAGACTTGAAGGGTTTGTCTTTTGTGCCTGCAATGGGAGTAGAACTCATGCGAGACTTGTTGTCCTGTGCCTCGGTACTGTGGGTGAATGACGTTTTACCTATAAATAGTCCGAGACAGGCACGCCGCCGGGTACGCTGAAAACCAGCGCCTTGGTTTTAGTGCCCCCGTGCACTGGCCACGGTATTATGATGAGCGTAAGCCCATTCGCGCGGTAGCGGCGCAAATTAAAGGTATTTTTGGATTTATATGTTTTTTTAATTTTTTTAGATTTAATTCAAACTTGTTTCTACATTAATATTATGTACAATTTTTTATTTTTTCTTTTTATGTTGTGTGCGTCTTTTTTGCGTGAATAAACAATTTTTCTTTCTTTCAATCTTTACTTAAGACCCATGTAATAGGGGGCGAGCCTATTGCCATCAACCGGGCACAAATCCAGACTTCGAGGCTGCTACTTAAGAAATCTTCTCATCTTGTTCTTGCATGGTAATAACAAACTGTTGCCGTCACTTATTTACCTAATCAATTAACTATCGATTGGTTTTAAATCAACTATAGGTAAATCTAATTTTATAGTTAATTGAAAATTAATCGGGTATACAGGGCAGAGGTTATAAGAGGAGCTGTGTCTCGGAATTAATGTTTAATGGCGTCAAGTACCCAATTATCCCACAGGTCATGAATATGGACCCTTCGAATATTACTTGACGTGAACGTAAAACTCTGTTAAATATTACTTGACGTGAACGTAAAATTCTGTTACATTTACTGGAGCAGTATGTCCAGTATGTGCTAAGGGGAGGGTCCTGGGTTCGATTTCCAGGTCGTTCAAAAAGTATTATTGAGTTTTTATATTAGGAAATTCTCAGTAGTAGTGCCTTAGAAAGAACGCAAAGCCATTGGTCCTGCGCCTGATGTCTTCCCGATCGTGTCAGCTTGCCGTACCATCGGACTATGAAAGTGAGGGAAAAGGGAGTGCAACTGTGTTTAAATACACACTCGTGCTGATTGGCTGCCATGCACGAAATCGGTCTGACGAAGAGTATGCCCAAAATGGTCAAGGTACAAATTCCTCATGTGACTTAACCTTCTGTGTTTTAACATTTTATTTTTTGTATCAGGGCAAAGAGTCCAAATTGGCTGTTACGTGAACGATTATCTCTGATCATGATGTTAGTTTGGTTCGTCTTTAATATAGAAGCTTCAAGCCCAAAGAAAATGAGGATACAAGTACGAGATAAATTTAAAAAATAACCCCCGTAACGCGACGTAAAATGTTCTTTCTAAACTTTAAACACTCCCACGACTCCTTTAATGTTGCTAGCTCTCATAAGTACAATGTTATGCGCGTATTACCTTGAATGCGAACATAAACAGTCATAACATAACATCACGCCTGTAATCCCCGAAGGGTTGGGCAGAGGTGTATGTACTCATCAGTACAATCACATTTCGCCAGTTATGTTTAAGTCCCATGTAATAGGGGACGAGCCTAGTACCATCAACCGGGCACAAATCTAGACTCCATGGCTGCTGAGAAATTCCTGATAGAGAAACGCAATAACACTACGCCCGACCTGGGAATCGAACCCAAGACTTCATGCTCAGCAGTCGCGCTTTGCGACCTCTGAACCAACAAGGCACAACACAACAGTAATTTTTGACACAAATAATAGTTGCATTTCAATAGTAATTTTTGCTCAATGTTAGGTACTGTAACACCCAGACGTGGGTTGTTACTGGTACCGGGATATAAGTCTATTAATGAAAGACTTATTAATCTTTGAACTTCGTGTAATCACTTTAAATTATATTATTTTATTTTATTTCTAGTTCTTAGTATCAGGCTTGACAGCCGTCGACACACGGTCTTCTATTCTAATTATTTAAAAGTAATATTTATCTCATAATACCAAATAGGCTGTATTTGGCTCAATCAGCCAGGGTCTTTACAGTACCTACTTACTTACTTGTACTACCTACTTATTTATGAAACGACTACATTTTCTTCGTTCATATCATAAACATGAACTTGCATAATAAATTTAATTAAGGTAAACGCAGCTATCAACGACCCATCGAAAATCTGCAGGTATTACCGACCTATAAAAGTAATTCGAAATCTTTACGTTTCCGGAACTATTTTAGCTATAGTAGGCAAAGTTACACACGCGTTTACTCCTTGAGCATCGTATACTTTTACGTTTTTGTGAGTAGCTGTGCAAAAAACAGATAAAATACGCTAATTACTGCGGGGCAGCGTGGACGCAGGGCGTGTAATACTGTTCCCTTGTTCCTTCAAGTAAGTACGTGACTTTTCTATTTAAGACATTTATACAAACAAATGACGTCTATACTTTATCTTATATTACTAAATGTATTCATTTAAGTGTAAACTCTTGATTTCTTACGACATTTTATTAATAAAAAGTAATTTGAAACGATAAAACTTTAAATTAAAATGGGACGGTGTTAGCTTCATCAGTTTTAGTCGTGGCAGCTATCAACGACCCATAAGTCGGCAATGGCAGCAAAGTAACTTTTCGTTTTATTTTTCTTTATGTTATTATATCACACTAACACAAGTATTTTTATGGACCAGTTTAAATCTAAGCTATCAGTCTTTATAAAAATCTATTAGCGACTAAACTTTTTTGTCTAGTTTTTACCTTTTAGCGTTGTCAATTTAACCAAAGTTATGATATTTTTCGAGGATCGATATTGAATAGTATCAGTAATAAATCATTGTTTTTGTGTTTAAAACAGTGTGCATTTGTTCATATTTTTGTGACATTAATCAATTATAATCTATTTTATAGTCCGAAGGTCAATTAAATTAAAATAACCATTTTTTTATGAGTCGGTAATACAATTTATGTTTATACTTACATACTATATTACCGACCCATGAGGGTCGGCAATAGCAACTATAAGAAGCTATTACTGATCAGCAGAGGTAGGGCAGAGGTAGGGCAGAGGTAGGGCAGAGGCAGGGCAGAGGCAGGGCAGAGGCAGGGCAGAGGCAGTGCAGAGGTAGGGCAGAGGTAGGGCAGAGGTAGGGGACAGGTAGGGCAGAGGTAGGGCAGAGGTATTGCAGAGGTAGGGCAGAGATAGGGCAGAGGTAGGGCAGAGGTAGGGCAGAGGTAGGGCAGAGGTAGGTTAGAGGTAGGGCAGAGGTAGGGCAGAGGTAGGGCAGAGGTAGGGCAGAGGTAGGGTAGAGGTAGGGCAGAGGTAGGGTAGAGGTAGGGCAGAGGTAGGGCAGAGGTAGCGCAGAGTTAGGGTAGAGGTAGGGCAGAGGTAGGGCAGAGGTAGGGCAGAGGTAGGGCAGAGGTAGGGCAGAGGTAGGGCAGAGGTAGGGCAGAGGTAGGGCAGAGGTAGGGCAGAGGTAGGGCAGAGGTAGGGCAGAGGTAGGGCAGAGGTAGGGCAGAGGTATTGCAGTGGTAGGGCAGAGGTAGGGCAGAGGTAGGGCAGAGGTAGGGCAGAGGTAGGTTAGAGGTAGGGCAGAGGTAGGGCATAGGTAGGGCAGAGGTAGGGCAGAGGTAGGGCAGAGGTAGGGCAGAGGTAGGGCAGAGGTAGGGCAGAGGTAGGGCAGAGGTAGGGCAGAGGTAGGGCAGAGGTAGGGCAGAGGTAGGGCAGAGGTAGGGCAGAGGTAGGGCAGAGGTAGGGCAGAGGTAGGGCAGAGTTAGGGCAGAGGTAGGGCAGAGGTATTGCAGTGGTAGGGCAGAGGTAGGGCAGAGGTAGGGCGGAGGTAGGGCAGAGGTAGGGCAGAGGTAGGGCAGAGGTAGCGCAGAGTTAGGGTAGAGGTAGGGCAGAGGTAGGGCAGAGGTAGGGCAGAGGTAGGGTAGAGGTAGGGCAGAGGTAGGGTAGAGGTAGGGCAGAGGTAGGGTAGAGGTAGGGTAGAGGTAGGGCAGAGGTAGGGTAGAGGTAGGGTAGAGAGATCATCACTAGCTTATACATTCCATTGCTGGAAAAAGGCCTTCTCTCATACACGATCGGGAATAGCTGCATAAAAATCGTTAATAGCTTCACAGCCGTTTTTATGGGTCGGTAATAGCAACAATCGACTAAGTCACTTTGTAAATTATTTTTTACAGGATAATCCTTTAATTAAATGTATTTGATTCAGTAAATACATTATTTATACATAACACTAGCATATAAAATTAAACTATCAATCTTTAGAGGAACCAGTATACTAAAAAAAAATTGTTGATTTTAAAACTGCCTTAGGGGGGTCGTTATTACCTGCGTTTACCTTAGTCCAGAAAGATCTTACTCAAAAATAAAACAAGATTCAAAGAAGTAATGCATGCTTCCTTCGTTCTTGCACTGCATTAAAATTTTCTTAATTAAAATTCTCAAGCTTTCTAATATCATATGTTAATATAATTAACGTGCATACAACAACCATATGCAAATCTTAATATTAAATGAATAAAACGACGGAATAGTTTGCGGAACATAATCACAATTAGAACTTGAATATATTTAACAAGAATAGCAGTGATAACGAATTTGCACAGACGCAGATAGTGGGGCATTTCTTGTGTCCCAAAGTGTAACATATCGCGGTTTTTAGAGAAGACACTTGAGCTAAGTTCGACAAAGTTCTAACCCAAATTAATTGAATTAGTTCCGTCAAACTAATTCACATAATGCAATTAGAGTTCAGTCAACAAAAGAGATAGATATGCAGGGTCGTCAGATATAGTTGAAGTTTTTTTAAAAACCGATGTATGTCTTCGATTGAAACTTAATTAATGAACTGTTTATAATGTACATTTTAAATTTAATTGCATTTAAAAACATCCATCGGTTTCTAAGAAAACTATCCCCAACGGCACTGCCTACCTATCTCTATTGTTGACTGTATATAAAAAAATATGCTTGGAATAGATTTTAGTGTCTCTAGAATCTATTAAATAGATATTCGATTAAAAAGTTCAAAATCATTTTAAATACTACGAAATAATATGGTAGGATATTATTTGACATTGGTTTTTTTTTTTATTTAGCCGAAGTAAACTAAAATACTATGCTACATTTTTTTTCAAGCTTTTTTTAAAACACAAAATGTTGAGAAAAAGGTAGGAAGGTTCCTTATAATAAAATTCTATAAATATATTGGAAATAGTGAGCTACTTACATTATCATAACAAATACAATACTCCCCCGCTCTCGCTCTTACAATCTCGCTTGTCATACATACAAATTCATATTACATTCCCGCTCACACAAACACACCCTTACACGCCCTCGCACTGTCATTCACACATATTCACCATTACACTCCCTCTCGCACTAACACACCCTTACAAGCCCCCGCTCTGTCATTCACACTTATTCACCTTTACATTTTCGCTAACACTTCTACAACATCACACATCCTTACTAAACGCTAATTACCTACTTACTTTTAGTTTTTAATTGTTACCTTTGCAAATTAATGTTTTTGTAATATTTTATTTCTTGTTTTTGTTTTGTTTTCTTCTACTTTCAGTATATGTAGTAAATAATTACAATTCGTATCGACCGAATCTCACAATGGACTCCACGAGACAGGCTCGACCTAGTGTGGAGTCCACAAGTTAATGTTATAACTATGTTTCCTTTTTTGTCTCAATAAAATTTTATTATTATTATTACTTCATACTTTAAAGAAGAAGTGTAGTAATTGGTAAATAGGCATCTGCCTATCTGTGGTAGATACCACAGATAGGCAGATGCCTATCCCCATGGAGATAAGTGTGAGTCTATGTATGTCTAGGGAAGATTTAAAGTATTTATGATGTCAAATTTTTGACAAAATCGACTTAGATACTTTCTCAAATGCAAAATTTTCTGAAAGTCATTTCCTCTTTATTAAATTTGGGTTAAAGTTATGACAATAATAACGACAGTTTTACCAATTTTTTTAGAGTTTTAAGCTTGCCATAAGTTAATTTTGTGATTATTAAAAAAGTGAGTTTGTTTTTTGTGAGTTCTTTTTTTCATATCTTATTAATAAACTTTTTTTTTTATAATCCATAGTAATATTATACCACTTCACCCGACCTAGTAATCCAAGCCAAAACCCCACACTTACTTGCAACCACGAAACTAAAGGTACCGTTAAACCATTTTGATTACTATTTACTTAAACAGAAGATCGAATTTACATTTAAATATTGACATGAACACCTAAAACACAATATTTGATTCAGGTGCCAATGTGGATTTAAATAAATCAACAACAGAATGGTAATTCAAATAAGTAACTGATAGTTTCTATTGAGTACGAAATACCGGATCAATTGGTTTATTAAATCTGGTATTAGGTGCTAATTTGCAAATGACAAGTTTTAGTAGAAAATTGATTGAATTTAACCGACTTCAGAAAAGGCAAATGTTTTTTCTGATAGTTTTAAGAGTTAACGGGATCTTATTACTAAGACTATGTTGTCTGTCATTTTGTCCATCTATCAAAACTATACAGTCTCTTTTACTATGACTGATAAATTAACAAAAAATATACCAAACATCTTCATAAACTTTTACATTTATAATTTTAGTTTTTTTTTATGTTTTAAAATTAATATCATCTTTGT
Organism: Hoplodrina blanda; assembly: GCA_949316365.1. Lineage (NCBI taxonomy): Eukaryota > Metazoa > Arthropoda > Insecta > Lepidoptera > Noctuidae > Hoplodrina > Hoplodrina blanda. Next base: position 15,321,046 of record OX438587.1, on the reverse strand, counting down.
ACTTTATATGTACAATTTAAACAGGCTCAATTACAAAAAAAACAAACAACTAGAATAAAAAGGGAACTAAAATTAAATGGCATCAAAAAATTCATCCGCATCGCCGTCCACTGGAAATGTACCCAATTTTTAGTAGGTAGGATTAAGCTCAAAGAAATTTTGTAGATATATTATATTATAGGCTTCCCGTCAGATAACTGAATTTTAAAATGATAATGATTTTTAAATCTCGTGCGAGATTTTGATATTTAAATCCAAGAGTGGTCGCCATACTGCCTCACTCTCCGCCACGCTCGCCGCCCCGCTCACCGCCCCGCTCACCGCCCCGCTCATCACCCCGCTCACCGCCCCGCTCACCACCCCGCTCCCCGCCCCGCTCCCCGCCCCGCTCCCCTCACACTTTCACGCCACATCCCATCATCTAGTCGCCGTCGACTATTTAGTGAGTCGAGGGGAGTTCGTTACTCAATTAGGCGCCAGTTAATCAGCGCCTTCCAAACAGAATGTGTATTCAGAATGAATAATTTGGTCTGCGCACCGTCTGAGTCGGAAACCAACCTGATCATTTGCATTTCCTTGTGCAGTCTATAGTAGTTATATTTTATAAAGTCCTATCTGAGTAAGGGCTAATTATACCAGACTACCTACCTATTAACTTGAGATTCTAAAGTTGCCAGATCGTTTTATTTACTTATACCTCGTAAAAAGTACCAGGTATTTCTACACGGTGCAGCTTTGTAAGATACTTTAGGGAGTGTACTCATAAAAACTAACTTTCACTATGAAACCAACCTTTCAAAACAATTAAAAATAAATCTGTTTCCTACATAATAATTGGTCAAGTAATTTTAGCATGGCTGAAATCTTGAGAATTGGTGGAAAAATTACGTAATCTGGTGACTGTCTATCTTATATGTCAAAAATACGAGTAGTACTCCAAGAATTTAACAGGGCTTAATAACTAATGGAGTTTGACGAAAGAATCGTCATTTTTTTTTTTTACTTTTTATTTTTTTTTATCGTGTAACGGATCGAGTGAAAGTATTTTTTTAAACCCCCAGAGATTGACATTGTCTACTTTTACTCCGAACAGATCCCCGGAAATTAGTCAACAAAGCTGCGTTATTTTGGTATACTTAGCTAAAATTTTAAAAATACTTAGAAGAATATTATGTTATGAAGATATTTTCCGTGGACCATAAAGATCGCGGTATTGTGCGAATTTTAATGCAGGATGGGGGTTAATTAAAGTGTTACTTATTGCGTAAATACTGCTGGAGACAAAGAGAGCCACTTAAATGTAAGCTATTTAGCATCATAAAATCATTTGGTGTAGCTGCAATTCTGGCTAAATTTAAAGTATAATATGCTAAGACCGAATGCAGATTTAAATACTTATAGATCTAAATATTATTACGTGAGCTTACCAAAACAAACCAAATCATAATCTGAGACATTATGATTTGTATACTTATATTGTAAAAAACATTGATTTTAAAAGAGTACCTAAGCATGGAGTTTCTTGACCATTCTTGTCCATACAAAACTACCTTTTTGACAGGGTAACTAGATTCAAATCTGTTTTTTCTTTTTTAAGTATGACGTTCAAAAGTACCTTTCAATGGCATAATTGGAATAAATTATTTGACTTTAACTTACCTATCTAAACACAATTACTTAGAAAAATGTGTTAAACAACGTAGGTTCGTTAGTTTTCTTAGAACTAAAGTCACTGACAGACCTTTGTAAAATCATAACTATTATGATTCTAATAATAATGAAACAACACAAAGCGAATAACAAATAAACAATCATTATAACAAAGTGAAGAGTTGCCATGTGCAGTTGTTGATAAAATTATAATTGAAGTTAATAAAATACTAAAACGAAAATACTAATGTGTTGTACTGACTTGACTACTTTGTTGGTCTAGTGGTCCCAAAGCGCGACTGCAGAGCATAAGGTTTTGGGTTCGATTTCCAGGTCGGGCAAAGTGTTATTGCGTTTTTCCATCAGGAACTTCTCAGTAACAGCCTTGGAGTCTGGATATGTGCCCCGTTGATGGCAATAGGCTCGCCCCCTATTACGTGGGGCTTAAACATAGAGATAGATAGAGATAATAGAGTAGTATAGTCGCCTTCGAATAATATATTATCTGTTTTGTAGATATTTAATAATATTATCAGTCCATTAGCAAAATTGTAATTAATGCCAAAACGCTAACTAATAAGGTTTGGCACAGCTATCGTTGGTCAAAAGTTGGCAATACGATATTGTTATAAACTTCCAAACCACAACTCTCAGTAAATAAATTATATTTTACTAGCTTTAGACTACGGTTTTACCTGCATCCTAAAAAAATAGTAATACCAGCCTAGTATTGTCCCACTGCAGGGCAAAGGCCGCTTGTGTGGAAGAATGCTCTGAGCGCCCCAGTGCCCTGGCCAAAGGTAATTCCCCCGCCTTAAAAAAAGGGGGTAAAGGCCGCTTGACATACAGAGAAGGCACGAGCATTGATCTACAAGCTTGTTCAAGGCTGATTGGCAAGTTTAGACTTACCTATATAGCCTATATCACTACATAGTATAAAACAAAGTCGCTTTCCCTGTCTGTCTGTCTGTCTGTCCCTATATATACTTAGATCTTTAAAACTCCTCAACGGATTTTGATGCGGTTTTTTTTAATAGATAGAGTGATTCAAGAGGAAGGTTTATATGTATAATACATGCACCCGTGCGAAGCCGGGGCGGGTCGCTAGTTAATTATAATTCGTGGTTTCCTTACGATGTTTTCCTTTACCGATGTCAATGGTATTCAAGATATACTTAGAAAGTACATATGATATTTAAAAAGTCACATTGGTACTTGAACGTGTCCGGTTGCGAATACACAGCCTCATGCATGAGAGACGGGTGCCTTACCACTGAAACATTTTACTTCATATTTAGACTTGCTTCCTAGGTATACCATTTCATGTAGCCGAATAAAAAGTATCCCATATTTTAATTCAGGTTTTAATCTAGCTGCCTGCTAAATGTCATCTAAATCTTTTCAGCCGTTAAAGCCGTTAAAGTGATGCAGTAACAAACGTACTAACAGTTAGAATTTGCAGGATTAACAATAGCGACAGCAAAACTGGTTTTTTCTCGCAAACCACAATTAAGTTAAACGAGATAAATTCACTTGCATGATATAATTATCCATAAAGCAACCTCTGAAAGTCAAACTATATTTCATCTTTACTTCCCTTTGTTCATTGTTTATCCTCAAACAATAGCTATCATTTTCATTCAAGGAAAATTGGTTGATATTTAATCCAAGAATAAAGGAGGGAATAGTTAATTTCAAAACCTCGCTGTTTTGCTAATTTTCTCATTATATTTCATAAAGGGTGGATCACTCACCGATCGTTTCGCGAAATTATCGTTGAATAATTAATTATGAAAGGAGCGGCCATCTTGTGTTGAACGTTTTTGTGTAATCAACTCGGAAACGGAACAAATATTTGGAATCGTTTAACCGTCTTGTTATGACGTGGAGTTCTGTCGATTGGTGTTTAATTTGAGGTAGTTTGTTTAGCGAAATATCCCATAATTTGCTTTAGGAAATAGATCGAGTTTCCAAATTCCATTTGAGAGTTAACTTAATTTAAAGGGTAATATGATTAATCAAAAGGACAATTTATAACATTTTAATAAATTAAATTATTAAATTTTACTTCGAAAACTACAAGTTGCAGTCCTCGTCAAATTTCAGGAGGTTGCCATGAAAAACATGACTATCCAATAATTTTATTAATAAACACTTGTGTTTATAGTTGTATATGTTTGACAGTATTTCAGAACCACTTTAGCACTGAGTGCGTGTGGGTTTATCGTCTCGCCTGCCGTAAACCCAGCGCCAAGATGGTAAGAATTAGAAAATCACATGCAAAAAAAAATGTCCTTTAATTTTATTGTTGTTTCATGTTAAGAATCATTATCATACCTTCTTGAATACAAATTTTACTCGTGTATGGAACCCAATTTTCATGAAATTCATTTTTAGACACCATTTTTGTGCCAAACAATATCCAATTACCGAATCGTCAAAATTATTTAACACGACTAAAAAAAATTTAACAAAATATTTGAATATATTTTTCAATACAAAATCTGCTACCTATTTCAGACCTTATTCATGCAATATTACTGTTTATATAACGGTCCAGCTATTTCTTAATAATATTACAAAATATTCACAATATGCACAGAGACATATAAATTTTACTATTTTGTGCTTTTAATAAACATTCTCATAACATGAGATAGCTTGCAGCTTATTTCCATACGCCCTACATTTGAAAATCTTTAAATATTTGATCGTTTGTGAACGCTTTGAATTCAAAGCTATGAGTATTTAGTCGATCTATTCTATAAAGTTTTCCTGTTAACGCTAATTTCATACTTATAAAGAGAAGCATGATCTATATTTGTTTAGTTGCCAATAAACCTCGTAAAGAACAGACGCATTTTATTTCAAAATCCAGTGACACAGTATTACGTAAAAGTCTACCTAATCACCCAAAACTTTTTAGGACAAGCCCGCCACACTTTTCCTAACCACTGCAACACCTGACAGCCAGAATCAACAGTGGTGACAACCAGAAACGCGCCGACGCAATGAAGCTTGACGAGTCTCGGAGAAACGATTGAACTGTCTTGGATCCCGCAACGAAATTAATCAGAAAAGAATAGCGGAGCTTTATGTTAGCTGTCATTCTGTCTGCAGTGCTATCAGTCTTTGAATTTAGTTAAATTTAACTTGATGATAAAGAACGAATGAATGAAGCAGCTTGACAGGTAACCTCGATTCGCCTTTTATTATATAGGCTACATTTTATACCGGAAAAATTTGCGGTCCCCGTGGTATAACATAAAACTTTGACGCAGACAAAGTCGCTTGTTAAGCAAGTTATTAACAAAAGGTGTTTATATGGCAGAGGTGAGTGGCAACGCAGGGAGGGGTTGTTCTAGGAAGACCTACACTGACCTTATTGGTGAGGTTCTTCAGAAAGGTCAGTTGCGCAGTACTCGTAACCGGCGTGCTTGTATGACGATGAGGCGAAAGGAGTATGTAAGGATCGTAGCTGGTGGCGTTCTGTGGTTTCTGCCTACCCCCATGAGAAAAAGGCGTGAGTTTATGTAGGTATGTATGTTTATATAAATACGTCATTCATTCGTCATTATTTCTACAGGCCGTTTGCTTCTATATACAGTTACTTGTTAAAATTACGTGTCGTCTGTCAGAAGCCTTAGGGAAACAAAACAAACCCTTTGTATTAAACAGAACATCCAATCACTGTCACTTTATATGCGCGGGTCCGGTTAAGAAGCAAATTCAGGCGATTGATAATCAAACGCGCGATCTAATCGCACGACAGCTGCGACAAAGACACGCGTTTTACATGACAAAGGCAGTGAGGCGTGAATGTGAGGAATGAGTGTTTGGGACTTCCTCTTTGTTGCTGAGTAAAAGTACGTTACTATTAAGTTGGAAACTAAACTGTAGTTCCTTCGGTAATATTATTTGTGTATGTCACCAAACAACGAGTTTGTGTTGTGGGGCGATTCCAGCCCCGTATAAATAAAAAAATATACATCTAAATATATAAAAACGAAATATCGAAAACCGTTTGACGTATAAAAATGTTTGGCAGGGAGATAGATTATAATTAGTAGACGTCCGCTAAGGACGGATTTTCCAAAATTTACCCGCTAAGGGGATAAAACGGGGTCCGATATTTACGCGGACGAAGTCGAAGGCGTAAGCTATTGACTTAATATATAAAATTTAATTTACACAATGTTTCAAATTGAGTTTACACAGCTGTCCGCGCACAACGCTTGCTGCTCGCATCTCGTAGTCGTACGCACACACACACCCGTATATAATTGAAAGAAACAGAGAGAGAGGCAAGGTCGCCTGGAGGGGTCATAACGCTTTTTCCTTACGTGACGATTTCTGCCAACTAACTCCTACCGCAAGCGATAAGGAACTTCCTTCCAAAAAAGTAGGTAGGTATCTAAGCAATATTATAAACATTTATGTAAAAGGGATTAATATCGCGCTTCGAGCTTCGAATTGTAAGTGCACTGGCGATATGATTTACATAAGAGCGATGTAAAAATGTGAAACGAATTCCAGTGTTTCTGAGCGCGGCACAGAGAGCATTATTAATGCTCTTTCCATACGTTAGTTGATCGAGAACTACATTCCAATAAAATATAAGCAGTATCTGCATTACTTTTTTTGGCACATGGAAGGCAAAAGTGCTGCAACGTTATTGTAAAAAAAAAATTAACACTATCCTGATTATGATTGCAAGCAGACTAGACTGTGTGTTTGTGAACCACTGCTGCAAGGTTTCAACTGAATCTGTGACCTTGTAGTACTGTTTTTATTTTACGGTTTTGTTTCACTAACATAGTTTGTAAGTAAACTATTACTAACACTATAAGTCTTGGTACCTACTTGTAAATTGACCGGTACTCTGAAAGCACTGTACTGAATCAATCAATCTGCGTAGCCATTTCCCAACAATGCTCTCGCAATCTTACTGGATGCAGCTGAATACCAGTATTTTACAGGGAGCGACTGCCTATGTGACCTCCGCAACCTAGTAACTGGGTAATACTTGTATTATTTGTCTCGTCCCCTTGGCAAGACTGGTCAGACTTTCGGGCTTCTGATAACTCGTAACGACTGTCAAAGATCCACGTCTCACAGCCGGGGCCAACAGTTTAACGTGCTTTTCGAGACACGGCAAGTCTTGTTCTGATTACTAAAAGAATTTTACTGTTAGTTGGTTTGCATACTCTAAGAGTATATACTCGTAGTACCCTGGTTCCTTGTTTTCAAGCTAAAACACGTTGAGAACATTAAGAAATGTCGAGTGTTCAGAGTGTGATTTTTATTCTTCGAGTTCAAATGCAAAGTTCAATCGTTTATCGGAATCAGCGATCGTCGCCATTGAACGACTCTTATTTACATAACAACGACAGTGTTGGCAACTGCGTGGACGTGACGGATGAGTTGCGGGGATTGTTGCCAGGCTCGGTGGTGGCCAGATGGGGGTAATGTCGCCAGATGGGATTAGGGAAATAATGTTTTTTTTTGGGTATTCTCTTTTTGAACGATTTCAAAGTTAAAGTGAAATTATTTATGTTAATTGACATTAGTTCTGTTAATAAGTCAATTCACAATCTCACAACAGTTCAATTAATTACGTCCTACAAAACTAATTCAATATGCCAAATATGTTATCGTAACTATCCAGCAGTTAACAGTTCAGTATACTACATCTCAATTTTATGCTTAGAATATGATTTAAAATAAATCAGCGCTAAATATACAAAATCATTACAATTACATCGAAAAATGTGAATCTATAACAATCTGAATAATTTTAGAGTGTTGTCAATAGATTTTAGTTACGTTATTCTTAGGCTGAAGAGCTTAAATCAGTCATTAAAAATATTAGTTTAGTCGAGCTGAGTCTTTTCCTAAACAAGTAACAAGTATTCTAGGAGGTATAGATTTAAATTACTAAACCTAAAACAATAGCTTCCTCATGAAATTCTAAACAACTTGGGGACTCAGACTTATCACTAAGAATCTCAGGACTATAGAGTTTATTTTTAAAAAGGTACAGACCTACCTTGTCAAGGAAACAAAACGAAACTTATCAAATTGTCCGCACACTGAGTTTCTACTGGATTATAATACTAGAGACCGCATCTACTCAACTATTCATCCCACGAGACTCCCTCGACAAACTTAATAAGTTCAACGCCAGCCAGCCAATCGATCAAAATGGTTTGATCTAATCGCGCTATCAACGGCCGGGCCAAATGGCGCTCCGATTTACATAACAACGGGCTCGTCCGAGGCCTTACTACTAAAAATAGGCGGCGACACTCGATAGGCACTGCCTTCTGTCATGTTGAGAATAGACAATAGATTAGTCCCTGAAATATGAGATTTCCTAGTAGATAAGTAAATCTTTGTGTGGGAAACCAAATCAAATGATACTGTATTATTATGTCTTCGCGAAGGGATAACGTCATTTATGATGTCTAACTGCGATTTGATCACATACTTAGTAAAAAATAAATCAAACTAGTTTCAGCCCGCGACCGCATTCGCGTCAAAATTAATAAATGGGAACTGTATATTTTTTCGGGATAAAAATGTTCTATTCTAGACTATAATCGATATCTGTGCTAAATTTTATGCAGATCCGCTCAGCCATTCTGACGTGATTGAGTATCAAACATCCATCCATTTAAACTTTCGCATTAATAGGTAATAGTAGTAAGGTTATAGTACTATCCTATCTGTCCAACTACAATGTAAAGGCCTTTTTTCATACAGAAAAGACGCGAGCACTAATCACCATACTTGCTCAAGGTGTAATGCCGATCTCAGACTTATATTAATTTTATTATCAGTCCAGAATGCGTAGACAAGCAGCGCTTTCAGTGTTCGCCTTCGCCTCGATCGTGATCGCCAAAAACGAATGCTAAAACGTTGTAGTTATAATAATTTAGATATCGTTTCGCTACGAAGCGATGTTACTTTGTCTAAGGACTCTGGTTTCCTCACGATGTTCTTCCTTCACCAATGTCAGTGATGTCCAAGATAAACTGAGAAAGTACATATGACTTGAAAGTCACATTGGTACTTGCCCGGTATTGGAACTACAACCTCAGGCATGAGAAATGTGCAAAAAATAACTAGTGTTTTTATACAAAGTTTAAGTTAGGTTTACCTAATTCAATTTCGGGTAATGTAAACTGATTCTAACTTTTTTTTAATATTGTTTTTGTTTGTATTTTTACAAGCTAGTATTGACATGTGAACTGTTAGTTACATTACAAAAATATACCTTTCTTCATCGATGAATATATAACAAAATATTTTTAATGCCAGAAATATCAAAAACTAGCATTTTTCCATGACTTCGTCCGCGTGGAAGTCAAAGTCAAATTCGTTCTTAATTGACGTCTCGTACCTATAAACTAACTACCTGCCTTTCGGCTTCATAGGTCATATAGTATCCAAGGATTTATATATATTTAAAAACTAAAGGTCACACACTGAGTATGACCTTTCGCTGTTATATATAAGGTGTTAAGGTGTAAGACATCCATCGGTTTCTAAAAAAACTTGGCGTGCTCCCATTCTGAGCCAGGGCACGCAACAACCCTATATAAAAAACTAATTGCCTATTATTTTGGAATTCGAAACCCTTCTGAAATTCAGCCGAGTGTTTTTTTAAATTAAACTGGTCAGCTAGGTTGCATTAGTATACAATATTTACAGTACCATAGTATTTTTTATTCTATTTTATGTGTATTACACATTACAAAAAGTACGTCCGCCACTTAACCTAACACCCTGTATATACATACATACATACTTAAACTCACGCCTTTTTCCCATGGGGGTAGGCAGAAACCACAGAACGCCACCTGCTACGATCCCCGATTACATAATAATTGTACACTAGTCATATCATGTTTCAAATGAACACAAACATCGATAGAAGTAAACACAGTAATTAATAAATTAATACTAACATGATTAATTCCAATACGATTACCTACAATTAATCAGATTAATTAATTATCTACGCGCGATTAACCTCGTTATTATTAAGTATATTCAAGAAAATAAACTCCTAAGTAAAAGGTAGAATTTACTGCAAAATATTGCTACTTTCTGTAAAACATATACACGGTGTAATTTAATTAACTGAAAACCTGAAACAGGGTCTTTGAACTCTTCATTCTGAACAACTATTAGTATGGGACTAACCTTGAAATGATGAAATGAAAAAAGAACAGCTGGTCCATTTTTTTAAGGTGCCTGATCTGAAATATATAGATCAGTTGATTTTCGAGTATTTAGTTAGTTCAATTTCAAATTGTGTATAAAACTAGTCGTCACATGATTTGTATGTGAGTGAGTAAGGAGTTTAATTAGTTTATTAAAATAATATCTAGGATCTTGGACTATCAGTGAATGCACAAAATCTAAGAGTAACTATACATACACATAAATAAAATTAAGTGTCTGTCTGTTTGTTTCGGCTAATCCTCGAAACGGCTGAATAGATTTTAACGGGACTTTCATTCGCAGATATCTGATGTTAAGTAACTTAGGCTACTCTTATTTTAGAAAAATAATTAGTGTTCTCCCAAAAAGAACCTTGTGATAACCGACAATCATGTGACGCTAGTAGAGCAATAAAACATTAGGTTATTGTTAAATTTTATCCCACTGACATAACTACAGTAGAATTTAATTTTCCCACTAAATTGCAAAGCAATTGATGCCAAAGTGTTTCTAAAGTACGTACAGTCACAAACAAACTTACATAACTAATAACAACGTCGCTCATTATTCGTGAGCCCTCAAACACTGTTGTTACGCAGTGTACCGATGACGTCACTCCCAAGGTGACCACACTTGCTGTTGTAGTCTCAATCAGTCCTGCTCGACATGTGAGTGCTGATTTTGGGCTGAATTCGGTCCCAAGTTACAACCAAAAGCGTATAAAATTAATAAAAAAAAACACCAGTTTTTTATCCATATGATTATAAAGTTGAAGAGTTTGTTCATTATTTTTTTAACGCGCTTTTCTCTGGAATTGCCGGTACGATTTTGAAATTTTTTCGTTAATAGAAAGCTATATTGTCCCAGATTCATATAATCACAGCGATTTGATTATTTTATCTTAAAAAAAGATAAAATAACTTACTCATCAACTCACATACACAAACAACCAGACCCGGAACAACTACCTGTAGGGTTTTTTCGGTGCGGGAATCAAACCCTTGACACAGCACAGAATCCAATCGCTCAACCACTGCACCAACCGTGTCGTCAAACTAACGAAATGAAAAGAAACAATTTTTTGAAATGTGCAACTAATTCAATGTGTTTTTTTTTTTGTTTCTTTTAAATGACGTTCTAACGTGCCTTAAATGATCTAATTAAAATAAATGATTTGACGTTGACTTTGAAAGCGTGTTATTAACATCAGTCAACCTTTTTTGAATCATGACCCATCACTGCTTATGTCTTGAACCAAAACCTTTGTATATTGGCCATATTATTAGTTGTTGCCCGCGGGACCATCGTGCTGGCCGTTAATTAATGAAATTGCATTGTTACGCAATGAATAGCTGCTTAGTTTGTTATCAAATGTCCATTAATTTACCGGAAACATGTTATTTTGTGTATATAGATAGATACCATTGTAGGACAACGTGTAATGGGGTATTAATACATGGTATTTACATTTCGATAGAATTTTGAATTAATGTTTGTCCCGTAGATGGTATTTATGACCTCTCTTGGAATTGAGTTTTGTATACAGGGTGTTTTTTCTAATACTAGATTATGCTCGCGGCTTTGTGTTTTGGTCACTAATTGTCTGAAATGGGCGAAGGCCATTTTAATTTAAAGAAAAAGATTTAATAGTATATTTCAAATCCTCGCGGTCGACTTCACGTACAGAAACTAGTTTTAAATAAACCATTTATAAGTACTTCTACCTTGTCAAGGAATAGATAAAAAAACTAAAAAAAAAACCTTTATTTCTGACAAGTAACATCCATCGTGGGTTAGTAAACAGAAATCTTATGACTATGTTAATAAAGCTTAATATTTTTTATTTTGTGACAAGATTATTCTCAGATATCATCTTTTAATAATGCTATGCATTATCGAAGAGTTGTATCTCCAAGTTAAGCTAGTTGCTTGATCCAAACAGTAGATTCCTTAAAAAAAGGAACGAAAATGCCCAATCTTTTATTCAAAAATGTCTATATTCTATGTAACGTATCCTTAATTAATTATCAAAGTAAGAGCACCTGGTAAATATACAATATGAAACAGGTTTTATTACAACAATATCGTGTCTTTCCATTGCATGCAGTAACGGGAGCTCGCATATAAAATATAATTTCACGATCGTTGCCACCGAGTGCTGCGGAGTACACCGCGCATCAAAAGCAATGCCGTCCCAATATTACATGCAAACGATAACCGACCTTATGTTATAGGCAGTAAGTACTAAAATCCTGTGAAAGTTTTTAGCAAACGATACGATATATTAGGTGTGGTTAACCGTGCAGTGCAAATGGAACGATATACAAGTATTATAGTTAGTCATGTTGCAGACGTTTTTCAGAAGTTTTTTTTTTAACATTACCATTTAATAATGAATGCGTTTTATTTGCGTAACGTTATATTAACATTTAATTTAAAACAAATAGGTACTTGCGAAGGAGTTAACTATGTTACTAAGAGAAAAAAAAATATAAGTCTTTGTATGACAGTGTATCAACGGTCTTTGCTACGCGCTTGGCTACGGCGTAGCAGCTACGCCGTAGCTAATCTCGTAGCATCAAGCTTTTGACATAGTCCTAAGTTTAAAATGTTTTTCTAGGAGTCAAGAATTGCCAGACCTACGTCATTTAAACATGGCTGACGTCGTTTGACTGAAATGATGATGATGATAAATCATTGTAAATGAAAATATTTGCATAACATATTCTATAACATGAGTATGAGGTCTTGGATTTGATTCCCCGGTCGGGTAGTGTTATTGGGTTTTTCCATCAGGAACTTTTCAGTAGCAGCCTCGGAGTCTGTATTTGTGCCCGGTTGATTGCAAAAGGCTCGCCCTCTATTACAAAGGACGTAAAACATAACGGGCGAAATGTCGGTGTACTAATGGGTACACCTCTGCCTAACCCTTCGGGGATTACAGGCGTGACGTTTGATGTTATGTATGTTTAAATATTTTATGTAATTGTAGAATGTAAATGCGCTACTTTAAGATTATACATTATATACATTCTAGTAAATAAATCTATTTGAATTAGAATATTATCATGCATTTATAAAGAAACTATGTTTATTTTTGTGCACGGATGTGCAGCTGCCAAGTTCTCATAGGTGCATGGTAGTTCGCTTGCCAAGTTTGGGGTAATCTCGGATTGTATTTTACTGAAGATTGTTTTTGTATGAAGTTGTTGGATGTGTGTATATATAATTATGTCTCCACACTAGATTTGATTTTTGGTGGAAATTTTGTAAAATAAATAATTTTAAAATAAAATATTATACAACGTGAATTTTAATTCGTTGTAAATCTTTCAGGGGGTGAATGTACTCATGAATATAAACAACTTTATTAAGGCACATAGTACGAAATGTGAAAAAAAACATATTATTGTATGGAACAGCTGTTTTTTTTTTCAAATGTCAAATAGTATCAAAGGCACAGTTCACGAAATAGTTTTTCGATTATATAATTAATACAATTTACGATTTAGTGGCCTTGTTGGTAAGATAATTTATTATTTAAATATTAAAATCTCATTTATTGTTTCGTCCTAATTCATCCCTGTATCCCTTTTCACCCAAATTAACAACACTAAAGAAAAAAAAAATCAAAATCACGAAATAGAACAATTCGAAAAAATTAATATAAAACTACCTTCATATTTTTACACTCAACTAACCGTGTAACCAAGAATGCAGCGTATTTCCACTCGTTCATAGTTCAAAGTAAATTGTTTCACAGAAAACGTTAGTTAATTCAACCGACGGCTGTAATCAGCGGACGGACAGCATCTTGTTAAACTGTAATTAGCGTCCCCTTTGACAATCTGTGTAGTTAAGTAAGAAATTAAGTACGGTCTAGGACGTAGTGTTGGTGTGAAGGAAGTTGAACTTTAAGTGGTAGAGATATGGTTGAGTTTTGTTTGGTGGGAACATTGAGCTTGTTAGGAGAAGTCCATGCTTATTGGGTTTTTGGTTTATGTGGCCAGGTTTTAATTTTCGAGGTCTGATGCAATTTGAGGTTGAGAATTTAGGATGGTAAGCGATAGGTACTTATTTTATCTCTAGTCGAGAATATTTAGTTTATATGTAGTATTTTTTTCCTTTATATAGGAATAGTAAATTGTTTTTTAGGAACTCTCTTGCACATTAATTATAGTTGCACTAAAAAGTTAAGTTTTATTCTGCTAAACCGAACCAACACATCAAAATGTCTGTTATTTTTCGAAATTGTTAAGGCTGATAAATTCAAAATCTGTTCTAATAGGTATCTGGTGCTCTGTTCTAATTCGTTTTGGATGTTTTGTAATAGCATTGCTGGATATTATTAATTGACGTATTTCATGTAATTAGTGTTGTGAATTAGTAAGAATTTTAATTCCGTGACTTCATCAGTCGCAGAATAAAAAGTAGCCTATGACCTTTCTAGGGGTTCAAACTTAACCAGTACCTAAGATCAGCAAAATTGGTTCTGTGGTTAAGTCATGAAAGCATAATAGACAGAGTTACTTTTGCATTTATAATATTAATAAGGAAATATGGATATGGATAATAACGAAAAAATATGTGAGTAAAAATAACAAGACAGTTTCACAAAAGCGTAAAAATATTTATCGCAATATGGTAAACTAGCTGTTACCCGCGGCTTCGCCCGCGTTAGTTTAGAATTTGACAACCAATTCGGGTTGTACTGGGCTTGTTGTTCGGCCAGATCCAGAATTATTAAATACGGACCAACTGTGACTCATAAAAGTCCGTCGACGTTTAGTTTGCATTTCTGCAAGAGAGGTCCCTCTCGCCTGCGACTGTTCTGGAGTTTCTGTCGCTGTAATGGCTGATCTTGTTCTCTGAGACGAAGTTATGTTTGAACAGGCGTCTCAGTTGCTCTTACAGCTCTCTGGCTTTTGGCTTGTTCCTCCAAAAGAAATTGCGTTTGGAAGGGCGTCTCAGTCGCTCTCTGAGAAGCTTGGCGTGCGGGCGGCTTGGCTCTCCAGTCTTTCCTGGCTTAAGAAAATATCTCATCAGCTCTCAAAGGTGCTTGTCGCTTCGCTTGTGCTTGCCTTCTTAATGCGGCATGAACGGGAGATTCCTGGGATTGAGCAGTAATTTTTGCTCGGGCTCGCAATGAGCTTTTGCCTGAGTTGGAACTGCGAGATATTTTAAAATAGAAAAAAGTAACCTACCCTAATAAAAACACACCGAACATACCTCGAACGAAAATATAAACAGTACTGAGGGACAGACTTAACTTTGCCGTCGGAAAACTGTTGTCTACATGCAGCGACATAGGTCACGGTTAGTGATAATAATTATTATTACTTTCTCAAAAAAGTAATTATTTGGTGATGAATTTACGGTTTTCGGATTTTTCCTTTACTTGTGCTACTTCTACTTGGCCTTGCTCCTTGCCAAATTCTAGGTGAACGGAAAGTTCCCTATAGGTTTTGATTCCCTTGCGAGCGTCAAAATATGCACCATAAACAGAGCACAAACGGCCTTGAATTTAGATTGCGTTAACTTAGAATTTTGATTTTTTCAAAACATGGTCTTGACAGACGAACAACAAAGTGATCCTATAAGAATCCATTTTTCCCGATCTATGTGCGGAATCCTAAAAACAGTCAAACAATCGAACTACCAAAAAATTAAAGATTTTTATTTTTCACCTTTTTGGCGCTTGTCGTTAAAGTTTGAAATCCTTATAAAAAAACCCTTTTAAACGACATATTTAATTTTGGAAAGTGGTAGGAGAAGGGTTACGTTGACGTACCTCCTTCCCTCTTCCTTCAGTCAGTCATCGACTACACGTATAAACAAAGCAATTTCACTTGTTACGACAGTTATGCTGTGATCCTATGAGGAGTTCCGTTCCATATCTCCGAAGTTTATCATCATGTCATGACAATATTTCTATGGGACCAATTCATTTCATTTCATTTCTTTCAAACTAAAAAGAAGAATCATCCAAATCAATTCACAATTGGCGGAGTAATCGCGTAACATACATACAAAAAACATACCGCCGAATTGAGAACCTCCTGCTTTTTGAAGTCGGTTGAAAACTAACCCAAAAATAATAAAAGACAATGTTTTTAATTTTTAAACAAACTAACAATTAATGGTCGTTTCATCGATAACTCTTAAAGCTTGATTCATACATATCAGTAAAATCACAGTCCCGGCACAGCACCGTCACCGTGTAAAGCTTGATTCATACACATCAGTGAAGCCACAGTTCCGGCACAGGACCATCACCGTGATAATTATTCTTTCATACATTATCTTTGAAGGCATTCACACCAATCAGTGACAGCGACGACACAGTGCTTTCAGTGTCAGTTCCTGCGCCGGCAATCACGGACGTGATCAGGAACAACAATATTTTTTACCGGATCACGGACGCCGCTGCATCAAAAACTTTTATAGTTTTTGCAGAAGAATCTTGAAACGGTTTTGAAAAATTCTAAAATATTCAAAATATTTACTTTTATCTTTAATTAAATTGTATATTGTCAAGCATTGTCCTTCAGTCTCTCCTAATTGCCTTGCCCGGCCATGATTCATGCACCCATTTTAATTTTTTTCGTTTTAATAAATGGATACCATAACGAAACTTGGCAGACATATGGCCGGAAGTGTGACTTCACTGACATGTGTGAATTGAGTCACTGCCGCATCACTGTATCACTGTTATGGGACGGTGTCGGAACTGTGCTGGAACTGTGACTTCACTGATATGTGTGAATTAACCTTAAGGCTGCTGCACACTTTTTACACCCGACGCCATTCTAGATGAAATTGTTATAAGTTCGCCTTCATTCTTCCATACATCCTCTATGAATGCGTTTACACCTTAAATAAAAATAAAAATAAAATACACCTGTCAGTGTCACTGACGACACAGTGATGTCAGTGTCAGTCACGCAGTTTTTCTGTATCCCTGACAACGTATATAAAGTGGGTCACAGACAAACGCGGAATGTTGTGGCGGCCGCGTTATTTGCAAATTTTAACAACGGGCCGCGTGTACTGCTTTGTAAAATGACGCCAAATATGGAAGATGTAATAGAAATAAGTTTAATAATTTAATTACTCAAGTCCCACATAGTGAGACACAATTGATTTTCTATTGTTCTGGCTTACCGGTAAGTCAGCCGGGGCTTGACCGGTATTTAATCCCACTTCTCTATTTCTAACAGTAATATGTGATGCTAATGATAATTTAGGTACCTCACACCTCAAGTGTTTAATTAAACGGTTTTTTTCCTACCTTTCTTCTCAGAGGGCTAATGAGAGTAATAAGACAACGTTACGGTTAGCCATATTGACTGACGTCCGATTGTAACACAAACACCACAGCCAATGGCACTTCAGGCCGCCACTGTGACCGCGGTGGTGTGTTTTTGCAGCGGTTGGAGCCGCGGCCTGCGGTTTGCCGCAACCGCACCGTCCGTCTGGAGGCCACTTTATGCAAAATGTCAGGATGCGCTTCAGCGGTTTAGGGCGTGAAAAATTATTAAGCAAACAACTTTTGTACTCCTAGGTTGTTTATTTGACTTGACTTACTGGTCTATCGACAGTCTAGACTCACAAAATACAATTAGATGCTTAAACTTAAAATTCGATCATGATTCGATAGACACGTGGCGCCATCTACTGTCATAAGGACGTTATTGTGATTTCCCTCGGGAACAGTACTTTTTTTCGGGATTAAAGGTACCCTATGCTTGTTCCTGTACACCTGGCAACGTATATGCAAAATTTCAGGATGATCGGTTCAGTGGCTTAGGCGTAAAGTGGTAACAAACAAACAAACAAACTTACTTTCGCATTTATAATATTAGTTAGGATAGCTACCCGACAATAAAATACATAAAAACCACTACCCGCAGTCTTTTTTTTAGATGGTAAAATCATCAAATGAGTCCTTCTGCCCTGGATGGGGCGGAAGAGACTTTTTATTATTTGGGACAAGTGTGCCACACTTATCCCACCCATTGCAACTCCTGAAAGCCAGAATCAACAGTGGAGGCCACCAGAAAAGCGCCGAGGCAATGAAGCTCGATGAGTCCCAGAGAAATGATTAACTGTCTTGGGTCCCGCAACGAAATTAATCAGAAAAGAATAACGGAGGAGTAAGAAAAAATATGATTTCCACTACACGGGCCGGAAGGGACTGTCAGACTTTTACTGACTAAAAAACCACCCTGTTACTTCTGTTGCCCTTTACGTTCCGGGGCCACGGTATCCTGTTAAGACGTCCCTCAACCCCGGGCTACCCGCAGTCTCAATTACAAAACATGCCACAATAAATAATCACAGTATTATAACACAAAACCAAATGAATGACAAATGTAACACAATGAAACAAATACCCTATAACTCACGCATCCCATGAGGCAAACGTTAAAAGCTAAAATTATTATAGTCAGGTTACACACGGAATTCATTCAATTGCCAAATTCCATTAATACAATCCCATTAATATTGGCACGGATTGTTTAATAGGATTTGGTGGGCTATTATTGTACATAATGACTTTAGTGACGATTGTCAATACAACTGGTTGCTCAGGTATGGTGGGGGATGGCTAACGACCCGATTGTCAATCATGGTAATCCGGGTTGCGACTGTGCCTTGCCGATGGATTGAGGGACTATGGTGAGACTAAAAGCCATAAATATCGGCTTGCAAATATTTTCATAACACATATAAACTCAAGCCTTTTTCCCATGGGGGTAGGCAGAAACCACAGAACGCCACCTGCTACGATCCTTACATACTCCTTTCGCCTCATCTACGTTCATACATCTCGTCATACAAGCACGCCGGTTACGAGTACTCCGCACCTGACCTTTCTGAAGAACCTCACCAATAAGGTCAGTGTAGGTCTTCCTAGGGCGACCCCTCCCTGCGTTGCCACCCATATAAATACCTCAAACCATTAAAAAGAATTAACAATAGACAAAATCGAAATATTACCCAGAAATGCACTTTCAAAAGAAGGTTAGCGAAGTTAGACCCAAGTAATTTAAAAATTAACGGAGCGCCATACTCGGTCCAATTTATATCAGTTATATTTATAAGTTTATAAGTGTTCTACATAAAAAATACTGAGTTAAATTCTGAGGGCCGATGGCGTCGATTTAAAAAAAACCTTATGAAAAGAGTATTTGTGACGTGTCTTGCTCGGTCTTCTCCATAGAGATCCACAAACGTTTTGGAACGAGCTACTAACTTTAACGTTCTGACTAACTGACCGACCGACTTCTTGATTATTCAAAAGTTTTAATTAAAATAAATGCTTTGAAAACATTAAAAAAAAAACCATTTGCAAATTAACAGAATTTAAAAAAATGTCCTCCTAAGTTTGGGTAAATATTATCATTACCAGTACAAAGATACGTTTCCATATATTTTTTCTGCAATAAATCGTGAGCATTGGATGCAGCGGGGCAGTATATTGTTGTTTAGAGAGATTTATGTCGCTGCCCTGAGCTCTGGCGCAGAATTAAACCGCATACAGAGATACCTACATGTTATACATACAATATAATGTGTTGATTTTTAAATGTTCGGGTAAGTAGTTATCGACAGGTCAGTAGGATTTTCTTCCAAACTCGCGATTCCTATGTATTTATTTTTTATTTGTTTATTCATTTAATTCAGGTAACAAAGACCCATAAAATACATACCTTATAGACTTACACATATTTATAAAAACAAAAACTACTGCACACGAAGTGACGGCGTCGTGTTGCGCTGCGTGGTGTCGCGTAGCCTTCCGCGGAATCACCGATACACGACACCCTTCGGCCAAAAGTCTTCCTTGAGGAAGGTCTCAATGCAACTCGCACCACGAACGACTTGAAATTCGTGTTGTGGCGCGATTTATTGTTTTAGTTTAATATTTGGACTGCCCTAGGTATGCTGGTGTAGTGGTCGCAAGGCGTGACTGCTTGGGTACCCGACTGGTCAGGCAAAATGTTATTGGGTTTTTCCGTCAAGAATTTCTCAGTAGCAGCCTCGAAGTCTGGATTTGTGCCCGGTTGATGCCATTAGGATCGCCCCCTATAACATGGGATTTAAACATAACTGGCGAAATGCGGGCGTACTAATGGGTACACCTCTGTCTAACCCTTCGGAGATTACAGGCATGATGATATGTAAAAAACCAACCAGAAAAAGTTTAACTACCAACATTCAAACGAAAACACCGTTAGAAACTCTTAAAGAATTATTTATTCAAAGAATTCATCAGTAAAGTAACTTAATTTTAATAACGTTTACAATAATAATAAAAACTCTGTAGTACTTGCACTAATTTAAATTAAATTCTTCTTTCCTACCATATACACCCCCAAAATATTCAACATTCTGAAACTACGTTCATATTTCACCCCTGTTCATGAATTTTTAACACAACAATATCCCGCGAAGTCTGACTAGCTGTAGTTATTCTTCATGAGACGAACTTTATTCTGCACCAGAACTAGCCACAGGGGGCGAACGGGGATTGTAAAAATTAGGGGTAGTTTATTTTTGTGAAAATATTCTGAAGGCCAATTCTCGTCATTAAAATCCTAGTCGCACAATCAACATCAAAAACTTTTCAAGAAGGTACCTATCGAATACTTATTTTAGTTTTTGAGGGTTAACCCCCTCCTCCCCTCATGCCTTAGCCAACTTACCGCTTTATAAATTATACTCTTATATTCGACTCTTTATTTACTTAAAACACCGAAATGGAGAACTCGGTTTTGCCCTACTTGATTGTGTGAATGATATTACTAACTTATTGTCTCTGGTCCAAAGATCCCTCTCGATCAAAGTTAATTCTTGCCTATGATATAATTTAAATTAAACACAAGACCAGGTGAATAAACAAAAATAACTATTAACGACAAAAAACATGGTTTTACTCTTTTATGTTGTGCGTAATTTTCCTGAATCTGCAAGCAGAACATACGCAACAAAAATTATTTCACCCCCTCCCCCAACTAGCCGAGAGGGTTGAAATATAATGAAAAAAATTTAATAAATGTCATTATTACCGCAGCGATAAGGGGAGCAGAGGGAGGCGTGTCAAACCACACTTAATTAATACATTATGGCGGTGTTGAAATTGTTTTCATAAAATCAACGTTCCAGGAAATTTAACGTATTGCTTTTAATTATACGGCACGTGTAAGTACGAGTTAGGTGCCAAAGGTAGCTCCAACATATTAGGTAAAGGTGTCCCTAAGTAGGATCACCTAAACCCCCATTAGGTAGTAGACAATATAAACTAATAATGCCAAGACAACAACTTCCAAAATATACACATACATAAACTCACGCCTTTTTCCCATGGGGGTAGGCAGAAACCACAGAACGCCACCTGCTACGATCCTTACATACCCCTTTCGCCTCATCTACGTTCATACATCTCGTCATACATGCAAGCACGCCGGTTACGAGTACTCCGCACCTGACCTTTCTGAAGAACCTCACCAATAAGGTTAGTGTAGGTCTTCCTAGGGCGACCCCTCCCTGCGTTGCCACCTCTGCCATATAAATACCTTTAACTTCTAAAAAAAAATATTTTAGCCCCGTAAACCTGATTACTTTTCTAAAACTGTAAATTAGACTTTTAGTAGCTTTGAAATCAATAAATAGTAGACAAGGAAATCGGCAAATAATGGACGCCACAGTTTGCTTTTTTATTGCAATTGATTTTTGAGGGAATCGCGTTTTGCTAGTTCAAAAAATTATGTAAATTGAATGGTGGTATCTAAGTATTAACCAATTTTGTTTCTTTTGTTTTATTGTTGCTATCACGTATAGGGATTTCTAAAACAATATTGCAGTAATAACGATTTAGATTCAATTTACATAAATATAGACCTATCAAAATGTATTCAAAAATCCTTAATTATTATTATTAATTCATTTATTTCAGATACAAAATAATCCATAGACTACACAAAACAAAACACATTAACATTCAATAGAAAAAAAAAATACACAAATAAAATAATCAATAAAATTACCTAAATATTTTCATAGCATCTACCTTATATCTACCTTAATAGCATCACCGGAAATTTTCAGTTTGTTTTACTTCAGCATTGGCCTCCCTCGGGGCGTCCCATACCTCGCAGTCGTGAGTTTTATCTTATATAACATACTTTAATAATAATCATTTCAGCCTTTTACTGACCCACGGCAGTGCAAAGGCCTTTTCTCATACAGAGAAGACACGAGCATTGAAAACGACGCTTGCTTAAGGCGGATTAGTGACAATATTAATTACAATTTCAAGTTTTCTCATGATGTTTTCCTTCACCGATGTCAGTAACATCCAAGATAAACTAAGAAAGTAGTTCTTTTTTTTTTCTATTACATTAACATTTTTCACTAAAGACTATATATCTCATCTATATTAAAGTCACATTGGCACTTACCCGGTGTCAAACCCACAATCTCCAATCAATAGTAAAATATGGTATTATGGTCGTTGGGGTATTAAAAGTTTAGCTAGAACATTTAAAGCAAGTTTTCGTTAAGAAACGTGTTAATTAAAAAAGTTAGAACTTTGACTTTCAATATCTCCAAAAGGTTAAGGTAAAGTCCAAAACAAAAAAAAATCTTGCAATGACTCTTTACCCCCGGTATAAGAAAATTTTATTTTTACGGTCTTCCCTAGCGCTTCCACCTTACAGGGGAGGAAACAACTCATCACTTGTCATTGCAGCACATTATTAAAACGACGCCGAGCCTTCGCGGCGTGACTCAGAAATATTGCCTACCGTAATATTTATTGCACCAAAAAGTATTAAAATTAAGGGATTACACCGCCAGTTGCATGAATATCATTTTTCATTAACGTGCAATGGGTGTATTGTTGACTCGCTCGCTTTTGTGTCGTATGCGGAATATTATGTTATGAAATGAGATAATAATATTGTCGTAGAGGATTTAATTAAGCTTGAAGTACGTACTTGTCTACTTATAATTACACACATCAAAAGTGTCTAGGGATCAACATCCCTAATCAATGTTAGGGACGTTGATCCCTAGACACTTTTGATGTGTATATTTAGCCTGTGGAATATAGCGGGTGTAAAAACATACTTAGGGATGCTGAAAGTTACAGGTTCATTCCTTTATTGTGATCATGTTTTTGTTCTAGACCATCCCATCTTTAGGTAACCGATATATTTAAGAAAACAGGTTTTTGATGGATAACTAAACTTTAAAGCCCCATGACTCCTATACTGTTGATTGCACTCATAAACACAATGTTTTACTTTGTGCGCTATCAAAAATAGTAATAAACATATATACATACATAAACTCACGCCTTTTTCCCATGGCCTAGGCAGAAACCACAGAACGCCACCTGCTACGATCCTTACATACTCCTTTCGCCTCATCTACGATCATACATCTCGTCATACAAGCACGCCGGTTACGAGTACTCCGCACCTGACCTTTCCGAAGAACTTTACCAATAAGGAAAAATAGTAATTTCACACACAAAATAAAAAGCCATTTCCCAGCATTTTCTTTTTGCTGAATGTTACTTAGTTTGATGGGCAACCCGTATATCACAAACATAATTTTATATTTGCAATTCTACAAAAAGTTTATTTGAAATTCCTGTTTACCAGCTAATCTCTTATAATTGATAGCTAAAAAAATATTTTATCTAAAAATAAAAATAAAATGATTATTACAAAAAGTTTATTTGAAATTCCTGTTTACCGGCTAATCTCTTAGGCTAAAAAATTTTTATCTAAAAATAAAATGATTTATTAAAAATTAATCTCTTAATTATAAACGTCACGCTTAAAAAGTTACGCCTCAAAAAGACATTTTTTTAAAAACACTTAAATTCATAAAAAATAATCCTCTTTTTAACTCCGAGTTTTTCAGCCTTGGCCCTTTCATCGGAAACGTGGTAAAGCATGTACTTAATAAAGATTATGCCTTTAAATCTGTAATCAGGTTTTTAATCTCCTAGCAAGGAGTCAGGAGAGGATAACTTTTTAAATTTGCGCCACTTAGCCACTGTTGCGCCCCGTTGTGCCAACTTCTATAATTGCGGCTCCAAATAACCGAACTATTATCGTAACGTCCTGTTTTTTAAATTTATGAACCCTACCCAGCATATCCACTCCTTTAGGTTTTAGGATTGTTGGTTGGAGGCAGAAGATTGATATTATGCTCAAAGTAAAAGGTCTTAAATAAGCGATGTAGTTCAATTTGTATTTTTGCCACATTGAAGTTGACCCTTCAATTGTTAAACGGTTTGGATAAAAAATCTTACTATTATAAGTCCAAAGATTTGGATTGATGGATGTTTCTTTCTCAATCACACCAGAACGGCTAAACGGCATGGCACAAAGATAGATTATAGTTGTAGTAGCAGATAGACTTCTTTTTATTCTGGAATATTAGTATATTAACAATAACGCGGAGCATGTCGCGGGCGAAAGTTTACTTACAAATAAAAATCTGCAACTTTATCGACTGATATGATAATACGTACTTATTAAAAGCGATGACAGGCTTATAGTTTAATATGAACGCAGCCATATTTCTGTCAAAATTGACACTCGTAAATACCAGTGATGAATTACGGCATAATATTTTCAAATTTAAATATGCGTCGACAAAATTGACGCGTTGAATATTCATCTTAAAATATTCATTTATTTTAATTTTTAACTTTGAGCCGGTAAAATTGAATTTGAATGTTTTGTATGAGACTATTAGTTTGAATTTCGAATGGTGTTATTTACAGTAAATAAACTTTGTTGTTATCTACATTTTGAAGGTTCCTTTATAGGTTTCATGGAAGATGCCCATCAAAAACAATTAAAAAACAGTTTGAACTACAAACGGAATTTTTTACTATGTTTTTTTCCGGACAAACCATGCTGAATGTCACTCAGGTCAACATTAAAAAGTTGTATAGTTCCGTAACTACTGCCCTAACTCTCGAAATTCTAGTTCTAAACAAGCCCACAACACGAGTTTCGTACTTGTTTCGTACTGAGCACCGCTCTATAGTACGAGAGACGTGCGAGTAAAAGATATGATTGAAAGTCAATTAAAAATACAGAGTTCCGACTCAAAATTAATTCATTTCTACACCAAGTTAAAATTAAATTTTAAATACGTTGGATTTTCCAATGCAAAAATATTTCTCGTTTGCCAAAAATTAATTAAGTATGTTGAATCAGAAAACATGCCTACATAATTTAATTAAAAATAAGTATTTCATTTTATAAACTTCCTTATTAGGAGCACAGGTCTACAAGGTTTTCCGAAGGCTCGCAACCAGCAACTTCCCGTGTCTCTCACCAGGTCTTCGGTCAACCTTGTAGGGGGCCTGCCAACCCTACATGATCATTTTCTTTCTTTCCATCATCCATCATCACTACGGGCAATTTGCCCAGCCCACTACTACTTGAGGCTGGATCTTCTTTACGCTGTATCGGTGATTTAGGTTCTTCTGCGGATCTCCTCATTTCTGATTCGATCCCGCAGTGAACCTTCGAGTACTATGTACTTAGTAAGTGTTTAATAATACATGTTGTCTCCGAAGACCAAAAGCTTAACCGTTCTGTTATACAAGAATTGGTTTTTTCCTTACATTAAGACAAAAACAAAACACAATCTGGTATCATGATATTACGGCAAGAGAGTTTTGTGTTTGTTTAAATGCACTAATGTATCGAACTACCAGTCGGATTGGAAAGAAATCTATGTTTCTTGTATAATATGATTCATGAGGAAAAGTATAGGTTATATATCATCACCCTGCTATTCACGGGAGAGGATCAATAACTAAAATCGTAACTTAACGCAGGTTTAAAACCACGCGATCGTACTCGCGTGCAGAAGCATGTTATATAAATGTAATGTTATTTTAACTAATAAAATGTAGATTAAATTGGTTCCAATACTGTTATCGGTTCTCGAATTACTAGTGACAATAAAGTAGCCGCCAATAACATTAAATGTCAGATAAAAATACCCACATGCAGTTTTAGTTTTTGCAATTTAGTGTTTACGATAAACTTGTTAGTTAGATTTCTAGCTAGCTTAAAGCATTAATGAATTGTATTACGTGCTATGTGTGTGTATGTTGTATCTATGTATAAATACCTGTACAAGTGCAGCTTAGCATCCTTATCAAATCCAAGGTGGTAATTAGGCTAGTAATTCTCAACATGAATCAATAAGAAAATAAGTAGGTGTAGGTAAATTTTTTATAGTATAATTTATGATTTTCACAGTAATATAGCGCGCGGCACTTCCTACAGCATACACAACCGTGCGATTCTGTTCTTTGGAGGAGATTTATTATGGATTACTGTCACATATAAACAACAAAAAAAAACAAATATTTATTAATTATTTTATGACAACCTCCTAAAAGCACTGATTGAGAACTGCACCTACAAAGGTGCAGTTCTCTAGTAATATTTATACATTTACATACAATCTTCCAACCCTAATTCCAATTTAACGACTTCTCTCTGAATACAAAATCGTTATGAAGATTTCAAATTATGACAAATGTAATTAAACAAATAAATTAAACGCCGCCCAATTCATTTGTAACAGATATCAATCATTGGTCCTTCGATCCGCGCGCAGATAATTATTTAATAATTCATTATACTATTGTTGTTTGAGCTCATTATGCTTCGTTGTTATATTATAATGTTGATATTATCTGTTGATAATGTTATCTTTGGCATATATTGTTGTTATTAAATAATTAGTGTTCGTAATTATAGCCGTAATTAGTTTGTTTTTATTATTATACAGATTTATCCTTCTACTATTGTAAACGCGAATATTTGTTAGTATACGAGTAGATGGATGAAATAAGACATTTTCGAAATGTCTATTTAAAAACTTAAGCTCGGTCGAATTCTAACTTTAGACCTAGGTAAGCATCCTGCTTAAGTGTAAGAAGTTTCATTAAAATCGGTTCATTCATTTCGAAAAGTAAGCACTTAAAAGCTTGTATGAAATGACGTACGGCGTAAACGCTCATATGACGAAATTAATGAAGAAGTATACTACTTTTCTCATTATTATTATGAATGTTTGGTGTATTGTGTTTTAATATTAATTAGAAGACAGAAAAAATCACGGTTACACGAAGAGTACTGCTTAATATTTGAAAGAAAAGAAAAAATGTGTATTGACACAGACCACGTGCATACAAAAATAATACAGGCAATAATAAAACAAAAAATAAGTAAAAAAACATAATAAAAACATAAACGAGTCTTATCACAAAAGCTTAGAGACGCGTGTTTAACGCGTGCCTCATGTCTGCCTTATGTCAAACTTCATAGATGAATATCATGTTTAATAGTTTCACTTAGACACCAGATAAACACAGTTAGTTGGTAGTAAGAAAAGATTTTTAAAGCTAGTAATTTATCGATGTTTATCAGCTATAACCAATTGACCTGCTGAGCTCACGTCAAAGCTGTCTTTCACAAGCAACGTGACGCGGCTTCAGATAAAACTTGTGCTTGCACTTAAGTTCTTGTTGAAGCGCTAAATGAAACTGATCTATAAGTTAAAGTTGAACTAGTTTTAATGAGAACCTCTCTATTGCAATCCAAGCCGTTTAGTTTGTTTACTGATTTATCTATGGAACAAGTTGAAAACTAAAAAGTGTAGAGTTTATTATTATGATCTATATATTATGATCTATATATTATGTAAGTGAGGGAAAATTCTAATTTTTTTTTTAGAAACGATCGCAATCTAATCTCTGCTTCATTATGTCAAAAATAAATCTACGTTACAGTCACCGGCACGTAAGTTGGCAAGAGTTTTTGTAGTGGGGGAAGTTTGCGCACGCACAATTTTATACATTTTTATGTGCGCGAACTTCCCCCACTACGAAAATCTCTTGCGAAGTTACGTGCCGGCAACTGTATCTACATGTTTTGTCAATCTTTGCCGCTGAGATGCGATTAGATTTCGAACGTTTTTGTTACAGATGTTGCATGTCAATGTAACTTTTGTTTATGTATTTTAAGTACCTCCAGTTTAGGACAATGATTTTTCACACAAAAAATAAAAGTCGAGTAATCATTTTTGCTAAATGTTATTTAATTTGCTAGGCATTATGCGCAGTTGCCGTCAATATGATAATCTGTTCACATTTAGCATTATCAGGTTAGACAAAAAATCTAGTTAAATGTACATTATTTGGAGATCAGAAGTCTTTGGTAGCGAGTAGGTAGAACTTCGTGAAAAAGTTGCACCCAGATACACTTTGAAATCCGTGAGCTCTGCTATGTTCCAATTACAAACAATAGCTATAAATACCAACGTCGTTAATGTTAATAATATTAATAACTGTTTGCATACTAAGTATATCAATTAATGGCCACACTGTAATTAAATTATCTCAATATTGCATTATGTTAATATCCAATTATGCAGCTGTATGTGTGAACTTACCGACACATTGACTGTTGAAATTATAAAAGTATGTCAAATGAAATGAACTGAATGAAATGAATAATTAAAGAACAGCAAAAAAACAATATATTTATAAATAAATTAAAACAATTTCTAATTTCCAAATGTTACTATAATATCAATGAATATTTAAATGATAAATTTTAAATTAGGTTTTTATAAAATTATGAATGATTGGGTTATTTTATTTTATTTTATTTTTATAATTAAATTTTAATTTTGTTTGAATGAATGATTGGGTTATTTTTATTTTATTTTATTTTTATATTTAAATTTTAATTTTTGTTTTATTTTTATTTTCTAATTTTTAATTTTTAATTCTAATAATACCCTATGTTGCTGTGCCCTTACAGGGTCCATAATTGTACCTTAGCTTTAAGCCTTATGTAACATCTATTACACACATTATGGTATGCAAATAAATGAATATGAATATGAATATGAATGGGGATGTCAAAGTCAAAGTCAAAGTCAAAGTCAAAGTCAAAGTCAAAACATTTATTTCAATTAGACCATTTACAGGCACTTTTGAATAGTCAAGGAGTCTGTCAGTTAGTCCGAAAGTTGAAGCTAGTTGCTCGTTCCAAAACGGAGGTAGGCCTCTATGGAGAAGAACGAGCAAGAAACTCCACGGCACTCTTTTAAATTAGGTTTTTACAAAATCCTGATTACATTATTCTTGTTGATTCTACATGTGAAAACAATGAAGATGAATATAAAACAATTATAAAAATAAAAATAAGAATAAAGATGTAAGCCAAGGCAGTTAAGAGATGACCAATCCCAACTGACAGCACTCGTTCACGAGCATGACGCATGGATCAGCACCACTTAACTCAACCATTTTGAAGGGAGCCAAATGATCCAACACACGCGCCACCATCAGCGAGATATTTGAGTGAGCATGACAAGCTCTCAACCGCCATGCTCTTTAAGTCAAAACACATAGTAACTCAATAAATAAAAAGCTCCATGGTACTCACATTTACAAAATTGAAATAAATGATAATTATACAATACTAACACTTCAGTGATTCGTAAGATGAACTGTGGTATGTAAAAAAAAAAGAAAAAAGTACTAGTAGGTACTGATAACGAAACAAGTTATTCAGGTCAATAAAAAGGGGGTAAGAAACATCATTCTCTCATAAAATTAATACTAATTAGTGAGCCCGAGTGGCTGTGGAGCAGGACTAGCATTAAGCCAAGCATTTTTGTCTGTGATATAATCTTCTAACTTATAGTATGCTCGACTACATAGTGTGCGTTTAATGCATGTTTTAAATTTTCTCTCATTTAGTTGGAGAATATCTAGTGGTATTTTATTATAGCATTTTACACAGTACCCCATAAAAGAAGTGCTTACTTTTGACAATCTGAAACTTCGTTGATCTAATTTGTTCCTATTTCTAGTATTAAAATTATGTCTATCACTAATTTTCTTAAAAAGATGAAGGTTTTTCCGAACATGCATAATGTTTTCATATATATATTGACAAGGTACCGTCATGATGTTAATTTTTTTAAACAGTTCCCTTAGAGTATCTCGACTGCCAAGATTATAGATGGCTCTGACGGCCCTCTTTTGCAGGATAAAGATAGAATTTATATCTGCAGCCCGTCCCCAAAGCAAAATACCGTAAGACATGATGCTATGAAAGTAACTAAAATAGACTAGTCTCGCGGTATCCACGTCTGTTAATTGTCGGATTTTTCTGACAGCGTAAGCGGCTGAACTTAACCGCCCTGCAAGAGATGTTAAGTGGGGACCCCACTGCAGCTTAGAATCGAGCGTAATCCCCAGAAAAACTGTCTTTTCGACGAATTCTAGTATGTCCTTATTCAATATAACGTTACGTTCACTACTTCTAACATTTGGTAAAGTGAATCTTATGCATTTCGTTTTTTTCTCATTTAACACTAAATTATTAGTAGTAAACCAATTGTGAACCTTAAGCATGGCGTTATTTACGTCGTCAAGGTGTTGTGCTCGTCTATCTACTCTAAAAATTAATGAGGTATCATCAGCAAATAACACCATTTGTGGTTGGTTTTCTAGTAAATGAGGTAAATCATTTATGTATACCAGAAAAAGGAATGGACCCAGTATTGATCCCTGTGGAACCCCCATCTTTACTTTTAATCCTGATGAAGTTACACCGTTAACTTGAACTTGCTGTAGTCTATCATTCAAATACGATTTTACTAAGCTAAGTGCTAGTTCACCTAGTCCGTAATGCTCAAGCTTCAGCAGCAGTGTTTCGTGATTTACGCAATCGAATGCTTTAGAGAGGTCGCAAAAAATGCCAATGGCATCCTGTGAGTCCTCCCATGCATTAAAGATGTGCTTAATCAAAGTAACACCAGCGTCAGTAGTACAACGCCCTCTGGTGAAACCGTACTGTTGATCGTGTAGGATGTTGTTACAGTTAAAATAATTGAGTATTTGATTTAGCATTACTTTTTCAAACACCTTGCTAAAAACCGGCAGAACCGAAACAGGTCTATAATTATTGGTGTCCTTGCTATCCCCGGATTTGAAGAGCGGTATAACTTTACTGTACTTCATTAAAGTCGGGAATATCCCTTGGTCTATACACAAATTAAATATTAGAGCTAAATAGGGTGCTGTTGTCTCAATAATAGATTTACACACATTGGTAGACATGCCCCACAGGTCTTCGGTAGCCTTGATCTTAAGTTCTTTAAAAGCCTTTATAACGACCACAGGGTTTATATGTTTAAATTTAAATTCCTTAGGGCAGGCTGAAACATTCGCTCTTAGTAAGTCAATAGCAAGTGAGGGTGAGGAATCCAAAGTCTCAGTAGTTTTAATTGGAATATTGGTAAAGAATGTTGCAAATTCTTGAGCAACATCGATATTACTGCTTATGAGACCTTGGGAAGTCTCCAGAGTATAATCAGTATTATACCTTTTGTTTCTATTTGTTTCATTATTGATAATTTTCCAAACCGTTTTTATTTTATTTTCTGCTGATTTAACCTTGTTACTAATGTATAAGGCTTTTGCTGCCTTACACGTATTTTTAAAAATTTTAGAGTATGTAGCAACATACTTATTAAATGTTTCAGTGTTTTTATAAGGTTTAAGGCCATACAGCTCAAAAAGTCTTTCTCTACTTCTCCTGATACCTTTAGTCGCCCAGTCACTGAATAAAAACTTAGGGCAAACAGATTTAGTTTTCTTCTTAAAGATATTATTAAACTCTGTATGCACAACTGAAAAGAATTCTTCATACAAAATACTACCGTTATTCATATTATAGTCCTGAACACCTAACTTACTAATTAAAGTGCTATTAAATTTATTTAAATTACCAGATGTTATTGGTCTTGACTGTATCTGCACTTTTTGTATTGCTGTGCTGTACTCAAAAGTAACGGTTTGTCCGCTGTGATCAGAGGGAAGATAATTTACTATGGCTTTATCTAAGTAGTCGCAGCAGCAAAAGACATTATCAATACATGTAGCAGTAGTCGAGGTTATTCGTGTTGGTTCTAAAAACACATTTGACAGATTAAACGATTTAAAAAGATTTAATAATCTACTGCTATTTGAATTGTTTTCTAAAATATTAATATTAAAGTCACCACAGATTATTACTGATTTATTACCAGTTGCAAGCTTAGTCAGAACATCTTCCATTATAGCCTCAAATATAGAGTAATTCTGATAATTAGGGGGTCTGTAAACGCACACTATTACATGCTTATCTAGCTCAACACTGGACAATTCAATAACATGTTCAATTGATAGTTCTACTATGTCTTTACGGGGCTTACATTTTATACTATTTTTAATTAAGATTAGTGAGCCACCACGAAGCATGGATTTGCGGTTGAAACAACTGCCCACATTGTAATTCTCAAAGTTAATTAATGTTTCATAATCCTTTAACCAATGTTCAGTTATACAAATAATATCGAACCTTGTCTTTTCTAAAAACAGTTCAATTTCTAATTGCTTGGAAGAAAAACCTTGAATATTCTGATGGGCCCGAATATCTCAAGACTGGAGCCCTGACACTGTTAGACGGGGTCGCGGCAGACCAAGGAGAAGATGGCGGGACACCTTGGATGGCTTGCTCAGCAATTGGTAAGATGAGACAAACCATCGAGGAAAATGATGAAAGGACCCAGTAGTAGGACAGTCAAACTAGCAAAAGAAAAATGTCAGTCTCGATACTATGTACAGGTGGTCTTAATTCAGAGACCATTTTTCAAGGAGTGATAATTTAGTAATATTTAGTAAGTATAATTCGATAGTTATTCATAGTTATGATAACTATCTCTCCTACCCCTACCCCCCTATCCCCCGCGGTTTCGGGTTAAATTGCGTCTTTGAATACTGCTCCGCTCCCGTGGGCGCGTGGGGTGGTGTGGTGTGATGTTAAATTGCCTAAGTTACTAATGTAGCTAAAAATTGGTTCAGAAGTTTTTGAGTTAATGCCATCCATCTCCATCTGCCTAGCCTTTTCCCAACTATGTTGGGGTCGGCTTCCTGTCTAACTGGATGCAACTGAGTACCAGTATTTTACATGGAGCGACTAATGCACTACAAACAAAATTAAAAATCTTTTCTTTTTATAACATTATAGTTTGGAAAAATATATTTTCAGTCGATTCAGAGCAAATTGGCTGTGACTGACGGACAGACTGACATACGAGTAATCCTAGGGTTCAATATTTTTATATAGAAATTGGTTTGTTTACGTTTAGGTACTGGGTTTTGTTTAGTACATAATTATTACTAAGGTATATTTCTTATACCCTAGTAATTATAACCAAAGACCGACGCAGATGGCGAGACGCTATCAAAAAGAAGCTGATCCATCGGGATCTTCACGACCCTCAGTAATGAGGAATACGACGCGAGGAGGAGGAGGAGTAATTATAAACCGAATTCAGTATAACACAGTATTTATTACTAATGTGATATTTGACTGTCTTTTTTTGACAATTTTCTTACAAGAAACTGTCCCGTTGTAAATGTTACGATTTCATATTCTTTTCACACTATGAATACAACACTCGCTATTATTATAAACGAGTTCAAACATTACACTGAACTTGTTTACACATTAGGGCTGCTACTCACTGTACAGGCGGCACGACGCGGCGTGCGGCGGCCTTCTCTGCCCGCGATAGCTGGGGGCGGTCGCGATCGCGGGCGTGGTTAGACGCTGCAGTATGACGCTGTTGTATCAGTAAACCGTTGTCCGCGTTTTTGTGAATACTAGTGCAACCCGATCACTGCAGGTTGTCAACTCCGTTATGCGCTATTATCCGCTGGGCTTAGTAGGCTGCGAGCTGTGTAGAAGCCACCGAGGATCAATAATTTTGTGTTAGTCATTATTTTAGTACTTAATTTTCACTTAATGTTAATTTATTTATTCTAAGTAGGTATATATGCATCTTGTAGCCTAAAATACAGGTTCAACCTAATTCAGGCAAATTAGCAACTGTACTCTATTTTTAATTGTTAAGATATTTTATTGTAAATGTGCCCCTTTTTATAAATAAATGATTATTAATATTATAATAAAAAAGTTGCGACACCTAAATTAAGATAACTTAATATCTTATACATATACGTATCAGCCCCTAATCTAATTAGCAATAGGTAGGATAGGATCACTTTCTACTGAAACAAAAATACAATGAACGTAACACCAAGTGTGTAACAGCCTTTACATTACACAAATAAAGTGTAAGCTTTCCTTATGAGTAGGATTATGAGCGACTAAGTCTAAAGCACGGCTACACTAGCTAAGAATTAATCCCGTTGAACTAATACCCGCTTTAAGTTCAAGTTCAAGTTTTTATTTGCATTCCATATGTGTTCAAGATGTTACAGTAGGCTTTAAGCTAAGTACATTATGGACCCTGTTAGGGCACAGCAACTTTATTAATATTATCTTATAACTAAAATTAAAATTTTATAAAATTTACAACAAACTATAAGTATTATTAGACATAAAATTTTTCAATAAAACATTGTTATTAATTAAATACACTATAGATATAAATTACAATTAGGGACATAACATTGAGATCATTAAAATATAAAAACAAATCAAAAAACTAAATTAGTCTTATATTTAAAATTATTATTATTTATTATATTATATATATATATTATATTTATTGTTATTGTCTTTATGTACTTTTGTCTGTGTGAACAATATTTTTATCAGTCATGTATTCATTTATTGAGTAGTAGGCTTTATTAACAAGAATTTTTTTCAGTATATTTATGAATTTTTTGTCACTGATTTCATTTTTTAAACATTCTGGTAGTTTATTAAAAATTTTAATTGACATAACATATGGGCTATTTGTATGAAGTTTCATGCTTGAAGAGGGTGGCATTAACATATTTTTATATCTCACTGGTCGGTCATTATTTTTGTTCCCACGGGTTATAAAGAAGTTTTTATATTTTCTAACAAATTTACATATTTCTAAGATATAGATTGACGGTAGTGTGAGTATTTTGTGTTGTGTGTATATAGGTTTGCAACTATCGGTTTGGGCTATGTAAAATATTACGCGAACTAATTTCTTTTGGAGAGTAAATAGTGTGTGTGCGTCTGTGCTGTTTCCCCACATAATAATGCCGTAGCTGAGCCACGCATATGCATAGGCGTAGTACGTAGACAGCGCAGTTCGTACGTCTGTGGTTTTTTTCACTTCTCGTAGGGCATAGCAAAATTTTAAGATTTTTGAGCGTATATTTTTAATGTGGGGCTTCCAAGTAATGTGTGTATCTATAGTGAGACCTAGTAATGAAAAATCGTTGACGACTTCTATTTTTGTATTGTTTGTGATAAGGTTTACTGTTATTGGGGCTTTTTGGCGTGGATGGAAGGTCATAATTTTTGTTTTATTATAATTTATTTCGAGGTTGTGTTCATTTAGCCATTTCGTTGTTTTAATTATTATTGAGTTTAGGTGTTCATTGATATTACTATTGTTATTGCATGTAGTGAGTAAGGAGATATCATCTGCGAACAGTACACACGGTTCATCCATGATTTTCGGGAGGTCATTGATGTAGATGATAAATAGAAGGCATCCTATGACACTACCTTGTGGGATTGATGCATTAATGGTCTTTTTATCAGATCTTACGTGTGAAATTTGTTTGTGGTTATGATCGAAATAATCCATTTCCACATACTGCTCTCTGTCTTTCAAATAAGATGCAAACCATTTATGTGCTGTTCCCCGAACTCCTATTCCATGTAATTTTTCTAGAAGAATTTTAAATTGTACTTTATCATATGCTTTGGTCATGTCTAAGAGTACTCCGACTGCGTATTTCTTATCATTTAAGGCATTAAGTATTTCCTGTATGTACTTGTATACAGCTAAAGTTGTGGATCGTTGTCTACGAAACCCGTTTTGGCCTTCGTCGAACACTTTATATTTTTCGCAGAAACTGTAAACTCGGGTACACATAGCCTTTTCGTAAATTTTGGATGATGTAGGTAAAAGGGCTATAGGCCTGTAGTTGCTGGGGTCAGTTTTAGATTTTTTTTTATGTATTGGCTTTACAATGGCTTTTTTTAATTCATCAGAAAATATACCTTCCTCAAAGGACTGGTTTATGCAAACACAGAACGGTATCGCAAGCTCATCCGCGCATTGCCTAATTAAAGAGGGAGGTAGTTCGTCTATACCGCAACTTTTTTTGTTTTTTAGATTTTGTATGATCCTGCGCGTTTCTTGGATGTCTAATGGTCGAAGGAAGAGGGTATTTTCTGTATGGTTGCGTACAGGTATACCTTGTGCCT
The DNA here is from genome assembly GCA_949316365.1 of Hoplodrina blanda. NCBI lineage: Eukaryota > Metazoa > Arthropoda > Insecta > Lepidoptera > Noctuidae > Hoplodrina > Hoplodrina blanda. Next base: position 15,284,807 of record OX438587.1, on the reverse strand, counting down.
CAGTACCAATCGGGTGTGTGGTATCTTCGCCAATTGTCGCAAAATAGTTGTTAAATTGATTTACTATTTGTTTAGGGTCAGAAATCAGTGTATTATTTATTTGTAATACAATGTTATCTTTATTTGCAGATGTTTTTTTATTTGTCCGTTCATTTACAATACTCCACATGGTTTTAACTTTATTTTGGGATGTTTTTATTTTATTAATGTACTGTAGTTTTTTAGATGAAATAACCACTTGTTTTAATGTTTTTTCATATTTTTTATAGTATTTTTTAAGTATTTCATTGTTTGTCTTTGTAGTTAATATTTTTAGTAACCTTTTGTTTGTACATGATAGTTTTATGCCTTTAGTTAGCCAGTACTTTTTGTATTGTGCTCTTAGTTTAATTTTTATTTTTGGTATATTTTGGTCTAATGTTTGAGTTAATATGTTGGAGAACGCTGTATAGTTTTGGTTTGCGTCTTTGGTCTCTATAATAACCTCTCTCCAATTTATTGATTTTAAAGCAGATTTAAATGATTCGATGTTATTTTTAGTGTATAGTCGTTTTTCAGTGTACCATGTTGTTTGTTTTGGTCGTTGAGGTATTTCGATATCAATAATTGTACCACAGTGGTCTGAGAAACCTAGTTCTTCCACAGATGTACTTACATTTTTATTATTAAAGTTTGTAAATATGTGGTCCAGCAAGGTCGATGTAGTTTGTGTTATGTGTGTTGGATGTTCAATGTGTTGTGTAAATTTGTATTCAGACATGAGGTCTATAAAATTATTTGATTTTACATTATTTTTTAGGAGGTCTATATTGAAATCTCCGCCGAGAATTATATTACGTTTGGTATATTTATGATTTATAAAGGTAAGTATGTGGTTAAGTTGACTGTAAAAGATAGTTTCTTCTCTTCTGTTCCAGTACATTAAGACTAACATTAGATTTTGGTCAGGTAATTCAATGGCACAAACTTCTAAAATGTATTCAAGAGACATATCGGTTATATCGGTTATATTTACGTAGTTTATGTGATCTTGGATCAATATACAAACGCCGCCACCTCCACGGTTTTCTCGACAATAATATGTTGCAACTTTGTATCCGCTAAAATGCATCATACTTAATTTATCTCGCGATAGCCATGTTTCTGATATACAAATGGCCTGATACTTCGTGTTTTGGCTGATGAATGCTTCTAGTATGTGCTGTTTGTTATAAAGACTTTGGATGTTTTGGAATAAAATTGTAAGGTTTTGATTGTTGTTTTTAGTGTATGTGGGCTCCTTCTGGTTCTCGAAATGTATGGTTATTGAATGTTTCACTTTTTCTATTGATGTCGCAATTGTTCCTGGGTTCGTTTTGAGTTACTGTGGGTATGTGGTGTGTCAATGTCTGGTCGTTAGGGTTGACAAGTTTTCCTTCTATGTACAGTTGATTATTACGGATTACAGCTTGATGTCCTTTGTTTCGTGCTATAAGCATTTTATCTCTCAATATTTTTCTTTCATTTCGTGCTTCTTCGTCTAAGAATTCTGAAGCATTTAGCCCCGTTCCATGAAAATATCGGTTATTGTCTAATATATATTTAGTCATTCTTTTACTCATTAGTTCAATAACTAAGGGGCGATTGCGATTGTTGTTATATCGCCCAATCCGATTTGTATCCTCAATATAGCCTAGCAAGTCAATACCTAGAATATCCCAGCAGATGGCTCTGATCCTGTCGTGTAGTTCTTCATCACTCTCCTTGTAAATTTCCATAAGTCCATATAACACTATTTTCTTTTTATTGTTTTCAGGTACTTGTTGTATTTCAGGGCAGGTAGACGATAGTCTTTTAATTTCGTTTTTGAGTATTTCAGTTTCATTATTCAGTTTTTCTATTTGGTTATTAAGTTTACTAATTTCCGTCTTTCGCTGTTCGTTTTGTGAAGATAGTGCACAGGTTTCTATTTTTATGTCTTCTCTTAGTTTGGATATGGCTTTATTAATTTCTGTTTGAATAGTGGTTTTTATCTCTATTATTATGGATATATTATTTTCTTTAAGTTTTAAGGATATCATTTCGCTCAGGCTTTGTAGTGTTAGTTCTGGATCTATATTTTTTTCTTTACATGCTGTGTCACCAAGTATCAAACTTATATCTTCTGAACACGTAGTCTCATTATGTATGTTTTGGCTTGGCTTTTGTCGTAGAGTGACATTTGTCTCTGGTATAATGTTAAGACTGTCATCTATGAGTTGGGACCTTGCAGGGGTATTGGCGTTATTGTTTTTAGGTTTTTTACATTTGCACTCTTGACATTCCCAAACTGATTTGTTTTTGCAGTTCATACGTGTATATCTTTCATCAGAAATGTTTGCACATTCCAGATCATAGCATTTTTTACAGGTTGAACATGTTAGACATTTCTTATTGAGGATTTTTTGTTCACAACCTGCACAGAGCGCCATCTTGCGGCGTGGGTTAAAATCCGTTGTAGATACGACTATCGATTTCTTGTAGAGAATTTGCTTTTTGCCACTAAATGTCGTTTACCACAAGTTTGTCTATTATGGTAATCAGTTTTACGCGCCGCTAGATGTCACTTTTCCAAGAAATGATTTCGTTGACTCACTATTCGAAAATTAACGGTGTTTGTATTGACAAAAGTTTAAGAATAAATCTTGTTATAATGTTAATAGTTGATGTAGGATAAGCAAATCGAGGTATTGGCACAAACGTTTGCTTAAAAACACTTATATCACTGTCTTTTATTATCCTTTGTAATAGTTATTAGCGTTATTGCTTCGGTAGTAGCACATAAAATTTTAACGTTAATTTTGGCACTGTATTCTCACATTTTCTAGAGATAACACTGTCTGATCTTTATTGTCACTTATTACGCACGATTTTAATAGAAAGCACTTAATTGGCACTCTTTAACTATTTTTTTTCAATTTTAATATACGAGCTATTGTTTACCGTGTCACTAGCGACACCTATTTCAATTTAAAGGAGCTTGCGCGCTGGGTGTAATGAGTAGCGCTTGCTATGCTTCCTGTTTGCCTATTAACTTACTGCCCAAGTTATTGCCGCTTCTAGCCCTGTCTTCTAGCATCTGTAGTCTCTGAAGTGGAAATTATATTTTTTCTTACTCCTCCGTTATTCTTTTCTGATTAATTTCGTTGCGGGACCCAAGACAGTTAATCGTTTCTCTGGGACTCGTCGAGCTTCGTTGCCTCGGCGCTTTTCTGGTGGCCGCCACTGTTGATTCTGGCTTTCAGGAGTTGCAGTGGGTGGAAACAGTGTGGCGGGCTTGTACCAAAAAAAAAAATCTTTAGCCTCCAGGCTGGAATATGGTACCTACAGGCCCCATGGGGATTTTGATTGGGTAATAATAATAAGGAAAAATTTCTGTTACTTTTAATGGATTTTAAAGATCAGAAAGAGAAGAGAGGAATTCTATATCATAAACTAGCTTTTGCCCGCGACTTTGTCCGCGTAAATGTCGGACCCCCGTTACATCCCCTTAGGGGGTGAATTTTGGAAAATCCTTTCTTAATGGACGTCTACTAACTATAAACTACCTCCCTGCCAAATTTCATCTTTATACATTAAGCGGTTTTAGATATTTCGTGATGGTGTGTATGATCTTTCACTTTTAAGTATTTAGATTTTCCAAAAGATTACTAGACTACTCTTGCTTGGAGCTCGCTATCGGTACAGTCCAAACTAGTCACTAATACACGTTAACCTACTAGAACTTCCCTCCTAAGATAAAGTTTCTATGCATAAGTTTACAAATGTAATGAGTAGCACTTCGCTAGATTCTAGAGTGGATACTATTTTAAAATTCACTTGCATACGTGTGCAGAAACACGTAACTAATTTTCTCCTTCCCTTACAGAGAGGGTATTCACACTATGCACACCTAACTTTCTTAAAACAAACGAGTATTCTATAGACCAGGGATTCCATAGCTTATTTATGATGGAAAGAAAAACAACACATCAGTGATGAGAGGTGTACCAATTAGTACACCCACATATCGCCAGTTATATTTATGTCCCAAATAATAGGGGGCGAGCCTATTACCATAAACCCAGACTGACAGACTCCGAGGCTGCTAATAAGAAATTCCTGGAAATGGAAAAACCTCCACCACTATGCCCGACGAACTCGGTAGTTACTTATCCCTTATTATAAACAAAACTATTAACTTTTACCATGTATTTTCTTTTTCTTTTAACTGTTAACCGTTTGGAACACAAACGTGCTCACGCCTTTGAGATTGGGGTCACGAACATACATTTCTTTGGGAAAGTTGTTTGTTATCATGAGTACAATCATATGTTTAATTATCGGTTACTAATTACCACTCACCCCATATAATTTATGATCACATTAAAATCCACATAAAAACATCTGACGCGCGTATTCAAAAGCCTTGTACCTATACATTGAAATACGACGTCAGATCTGAATCGATAGCATTCACCATTCAGCCTATTGACGCTCAGTGGATAGGTACTGTTTTCGCTCCCTGAATCATTTCGTATACAATTTTTTTTTTCCCGATTCAGTGAACGGGTTAATCTTGTCTCATAAATTCATTGTTAGCACATGGTTAGGTGGTTAGAGGTTTGGTGCGTGTTCAATTTGATCGGATCACCTAAAATTGTTGGTTGATATAACTTTATGGTATTACACTAAACCCGTATTTTTTTCGGGTTTTTTTTTATATAAGGTGGGTTTGTTCTTGACTCTAGCCTATGTCAGATATGACGGGACAAAGTCTACGATTGAGTGAGCCAGAAGAAGCTTGTCCACTCTTACTTGAAATAGATTAGGGTCGACTGCGTTTGGAAATACAGACGCAGGCAGAGAGTTCCACTTCTTTCCTGTGCGTATTATAAAAGACTTTTGGAGACACTTAGTGGGAATGGGTTGGTTCTGCAGTCAACAAGGAACCCCTATAGTCTCCATCCGTTGGTTGTCTGTGTCCGCAGCTTTTCTCAGAGACTTTTAGTTAAAGAGAGCTGTAGCAGAGGTGTACCTATTTGTACACCCACATTTCACCAGTCATGTTTAAACATGACTGGTGAAATGCCATGTAATATGGGGCGAGCCTATTGCCATCAACCGGGCACAAATACAAACTTCGAGGCTTCTACTGAGAAATTCCTGATGGAAAACCCAATAACACTTTGCGCGATCTGGGAATCGTACCAAAGATCTCATGCTCAGCAGTCGCGCTTTTATTTTAATTTTCAAATCTAGTTTCCCCTTTCCAAAAGGTACTTCATTCACAGAACATTCGTTTTTTTTTATATTGAAGTCCCAAAGGCAAAAAATACTAGTAAACACAACAACGCACCCAATATGAATAAAGATATCAATTCATTTATTTAACACGAATATTTCCATAGCTTTCAACTCAAACATAGATATTTATTACCCCAGAGATATAGCCAGGCCGCGTTGTGCATAGACATTTTGTTCTGATATAGTACAATAAATCATATTTTTTATACAAACTAGTTACGACAAGGATTAAACGTTCCGGATCGTAAATTACCGTGATGTAGATTCCTGATGGTTGAATATTTAAGCTTTGGTAACATAAGGGGAGTGTAAAAGGGTATTTATTTACTTAACGGGATTTGTCTTTGTAGGGTTTGTATTTATACCTGGTTTTAATCTAGGTCCAACCCAACTTAGGGTTAGATATTTAGTTAGAAGATTGTTGGTGTCGATTCTATTATGCACGAACTAAACTAATTTTACTTATAGACCGTTTGTTTCTTTTCTTTCTAATAAAACGAGAAAGGGACGTATGAAAACAAGAGCTGTCTTTAGTTAGTCAATCTGACAAATTCATACAATTATAGTTTTTTTTAGGGTGGTAAAAATCACCAAATGAGTCCTTCCGCCCTAGGTGCGAAAGGGACTGTCAGACTTTTACTGACTAAAAAACCACCCTGTTCCTTCTGTTGCCCTTTACGTTCCGGGGCCACGGTATCCTGTTAAAACGTCCCGCAACATACAATTATAGTTGTCATCGTAAAACGTATAGATTAAAAATATAGAGAATTTGAAGGCGAAACTTATTTGATATATCTAACTTAGTCTGTAAGTGTCACCGTCCTTCTCTTTAGCTGTATGTCAGTAAGAGATGCCAATTCTGTTAGTCTAGTTTGTGAACAAGGGAATCGACACCACTGAGCTTTAAAATAAACAATTAGCTTCAACTTATTAAGTAGACCCAAGTCTAGTGTCAGTTTAGGAGGCACTGTAGAATACAAGCCTAAAAATAATATAAATGATACCTCATAAATATGTACGTAACATACAAAATCGTAGTAGTTTACCGTTTGTAACAATACATAGTACCCTCGTCACAAACTTTTAATTGAAAATGACGCCAAACAATTTGCAAGAGATAGTGTTTCACCAGGTCGAAACTAATAGCACCTGGTGTTAAGTCTGGGATAACTCGCGACGTGATGTGTATCTTAACGTTTACCTTTGTATTCTGCTAAAAGGTACTATCTATATGCACTTTCTGTATGTGACGGACTCTTGAAGTCAAAAATGTATGTAATTTTTGTTGTGTGCGATTTAGTGAGTAAATTTCATCCAGATCCGTTTAGCTGTTCTGGCATGATTGAACAAACATCCATCCACACGTTGATCTAGTAAAGTCATGAAGTCTTGGGTTCGATTTCCAGGTCGGGCAAAGTGTTATTGGGTTTTTCCATCAGGAATTTCTCATTAGCAGCCTCAGAGTTTGGGTTTGTGCCCAGTTGATGGCAATAGGCTCGCCCCCTATTACATGGGAGTTAAACATAACTGGCGAAATGTGGGTGTATATGGGTACCTACACCTCTGTCTAACCCTTCGGGGATTACAGGCGTGGTGATATGTTTTGTTCCAAGAAAGAAGTAAGATTAATGGAACTTCAGAAAGTATTTTCATCTGGAATAGCACATAGAATACTTTTTATCCCGAAAAAATTAACGGTTACCGTAGGATAAATATCAACTTTGTTGCATAAAGTTCAATAAAATAAATAAATCGACAGACTTTAAACAAAATATAGACCAATCAGAAACTTTTTGAATCAGCAATTGATGATTATACGATAACATCGAAAGCAGCAACGCGCTTTAAAACGTTCTACGTTCAAAATTGTCCGTTTTCTTTTATTTACCTCGACTGCTTCGGCCCTAAACAACACAACCGACTAATTAGCAGCTAGATTAACAACAGCTAAAACAAGTTTCGAACCTAAAGCCTCTTACACACGAATTTACATCACCAAATCCCCTCGCTTCGGATTTCCCTATTCGTTTTTAAATCCGACACTCCAAAAAGCAGTCCTGCAGCCCTACCATGAACAATAAATGACAATATTGATGCGTTTTAATGACTTATTTAAAGAACAATTCAGTTTTTGGATCGCGATAAGAGTTCATGGTAGGACCCCTGTAAATAAATCACAACAGTTTTAAAGTTGAACGAGTTTTTCTTTATATTACTTCCTTACAGCGGAAGCCAGTAATTTATCTTCCGAGATATAAGTCGAAAAACAGAAAGATTCTACTTCGCTGACATCTTTGGACAAACAATGCTAGGACATTTATTAATGAGTATGGTGTATTTGTAGTTTTTCGATAGCAATTTGGTGACCTTGGTAAACCGGTGTAGTTGATTTTGTCATGTTTTGGGATAGTTTTGTCTTTCTTGTTAGTTCTATCAAAACAAGCCAAACCACTATTTCTTAGTACTTCAGTTAGGTATATCGTTACATATTCTTCCTATCATTGTGGTCATGTTTTTGTTCCGAACAATACCTGGGAACTTTCTGGTAACGAAAATATTTAAAAATCAAAGTTCCCAAAAAGTTACTCAGAGTAACTCAGAACTCTAGAAATCCGGACTTTTGAAAGGCATACGAGGAGCAGAAGCCAATTCACAAGGGCCTTTTAGATAGCTTTAAGATTAAATGAAATACCAACCGTCAATTATCCCCCCCACCAACCACCAGTTAGCGCAGTACTATTGTAGGATATGGGAACAAAAAGACCACCACACCCGCCCGCTCCATCGTAGCCTTTGTCTCTGACACCTAGACTAGAGTCAAGAGCCAACTCGTCTTACATAAAAAAAAGAAAGACTTTGGGTTTGGGTGGCTTAAGTGAACTGGTTTCCTGGTACTGTGGAAGGACTATGACTCCTGCCTGAAACTAGAGCATTATCATTATGTTCTCAATAATCGTGGGTGTAGCCACGGTGAGACAGAGTGGGGCGTTTGCCCCACCCTGACCGGCTCATGGGTGATTTATTTAATATTTAAATCATCTATCAAAACTTTAAACTATTCTAAACGAATACAAAAAATATAAGTGTTTGTGTTACTGTCAGGCCATGAAAAGGCACTCTAGAGAAAATACAATGAAATTAGTTGCTGCTTTCAAAAGGTAGTTTCATAGAAAGATAGGCAAGAGTATTTACACCCGAAATCAAAACTTGGTTACGCCGATTTTAATAATACTGAATTATAAAAAAACAAGCATACAGATGCAAAAAACGCAAATATTGAATACTCCAGTCACGTAATCGCAGAATCTTGTTTAACCCTTTATAACAAGAAAGCCAGTAACACGGTAATACGTCAGTGGCCGCTGTACGTGTCAATATAGAAAGGTAGTCTGAACTACTTTTTATTCGGAACTCGTATTGTCCATTGTACGACAAAGGGTTGCCTCAGCCCCTCTGATCCTTTCTAGCGTGGCTCAGCTCTCCATCTGCATAGCCTCAAAGTATGTGAAGAGGTTCTTTTGACAATGCGATTAAAAGTTGAACTATTGAACAATATTTATTTTATTTATTTTTTGAGATTGTTTGACCAACTTCTATTTATTTTGGACTTTTGTAAATAAAAATCTTTATATTATGTGCGTCACTTTCACGTGAATAAACTGTTTCTTTCTTTCTTTCTGTCTTTCTTACTTTCTTTCTTTATTTATTTCTTTTTACACTAGCTTGTTTACGATTTCTCCCGTGTAGAAAACAAGTATACAATTATATGACAATAGGGGGTAAATTTTGGAAAATCCGTTCTTAGCAGACGTCTACTTACTATAAACTATCTCCCTGTCAATTTTCATCTTTATACGTCAGGCGGTTTACAATATTTCGTGAGTGTATGAACTTTCGCTTTAACATATTTAGATAAATATAATATGGTTTAGTTAAGTATACATAGATGCGGTAAATTAAACTCAAAAGAAACACTTTTCTACAACATTCGACCCACAAAAAAATAACGTCAAGCTCTGGTTATGCGGTCGCGACGACCATACCACCCAGTTTTGTTGGAGCGCAGTCGTACGTGTAAGTTGGTAAAACACAATCCTCCCACAGACAGATCGTTGGCGACTTGTCGGATGTATGTCGTACGTCGGCACCCGACGAGTGACTTTAGCCAAGGAACCTGACTGGCGTTGAAATGTATTCTAGTTCATGAGAGAAACAGAGTATGATTTATAAGTATTCTGATAGTGTGAAACCTGTTCTAAGAAAATATATTAAACGAATAGGAATGAAAAGAAAATATATTAATTTTATTATTAAATTGTTTATTAACTACTTTTTATATTAAACTAGCTCTCTCCCCGCGACTATGTTCGCGTGATTTTTCTTACAAATTCCTGATTTTTTGATAATAAAATATAGCCTCTAGCACTGACTGATATTTGCGAAAGAATTTTCGGTTTAGTAGATCCAGAGATTACCTACAACCTCACAATCTTATTTTTATCTTTATTTATAATATTAGTATAGATTACATTTGAAAACATCCATCGGTTTCTAAGGAAAATTCAACTATGTACTTACTTATATATCTGATGACCTTGATTTTTAAACTACTGTAACAGATATTTTTGTTGGATGAACATACCTATGCAGAAGTAAAAAAGAAAACGTAATTAACTAGACTTGTCTCTAAAAATAGGCTGATCTCCAAAAGAAACAAAACACCAGTTACCTTTCCGCGTATACAATAATTAAGGTGAACGAAAGATCATATTGTTACGATGATAACAATTCGATTATTTACAAACATAACACGGAAAATAACAAACAACAAACGCTTTTCCTCATTCAAGTTATTTTTGAAAAGAATCGTTCAACAAAATGAAGATCGGGAATCGTTTCGCTACGGTTTATTCTGTTATTTTTTTCTTTATTTATTTCGCCGGTTTGTGTGCGGGGTCAAGTTTGGGTATATTGATTGATTTCTTGTTTATTTATAGTGTTACCTTAGTGGTCGACATTCGAGAGAAACGTTATTTTGTTTTTTAGGATTCTGCCCTTAGGATAGGTACTTAGGGTCGCAAACGGAACCTTTAAACGAAGACTGCTGTCTGTTTGTCTGTCGAACGTGAGGTTACGAGTTCGATATCAAGGCCAGTAAATATGAGACTTTTTAAATACTTTCTAATTTTATCTTGGACATAACTGACATCGATGATGGAAAACATCGTTAGTTAATTAAGTGTTGTCTTCGAAACTAATGGTCTGATTTTGAAAATTCCTTCGCTAATAAGAAGCTACGTTATGTTATATTATATTAAAAGTAAATTAGGGATTCATAAAAATACAAGCGGGGGAAAGCTAGTATAAAAATATAAGAAAGTCTAAAATCTCCGATCTGGTTCCTGAGCAAGCATGGTAATCGATGCTCAATCAATGCAAGTAGCAATTTCAGCAATGCAATGCAATGCAATGCTTATAGTTCCCGAGACAGAGACACGTCGGCCTACGCTGAAAACCAGCGCCGTGGTTTCGTGCCATCGTGTGTGGGCCACGGCATCATGCTGAGCGTCGGCCGTTTCGCGCGGTTTTTTATTTTATTATTAAGTACTATTAGTTTTTTTAGATTAAAAAGTAGATTATAAACAGTTAATTAATTATTGTACTAAGTTTTAAGTACCTACCAACTTTGTATGGCCTGTTGAAAATTTTTTTGTATGCGTCACTTTCACGTGAATAAAAAGTTTTTCTTTCTTCTTTCTTTCTTTCTTTCAATACTAAAATAGCGTACATCTGGCGGCTCTGGGGGTCTTAGTATTGTTTTTAAGGGGTCAACGTTTCTTTAAAAACAAAAAACGCAATACAAATTTCTCTTATAATGGTAATTTGGACCATTAGTAGATGGATTGGTAGATTAGTAGTACTTTAAAATCCTTTCTCATTAACTTTCGCAAATCTTTGTTTACCGTCACACACAAAACCAATTCTTGCAGTTAAGTAAGCACCGTATATCATCCCATAAAATAAAGGAAACCATACTCAACCGTGTTGTCGTTCACTGACATCGGCCGCACCGGATAGACAAATGAAGTTATGATCGAAGTACCGGAGAATTCGGCCGGATATCGGACGGTTAATAAATCTTTAGTGCAATTTTCAGTTGGTTGACGCTGCGGGCAAGATAAATTTTAAAGTGGCAATAGCAGAATGTTTATAGCGTGGCCTGGCGAGCGAATGGTCGTGACTTCAATCTGCAGTAATAATTGAGTCATTTTACTGAGTCGTGAATAACTTGTACGTATGAGAAAGGTAGGTAGGTAATTAAGTCAAGTAAAGTCAAAAATTTATTTGTAACGAAAATTCTAGAGATTTTTTTTGTCCTATAAAATACTGTAAAATTGTTTAAAATATAAAAAATTATTTGTAACGAAAATTCTAGAGATTTTTTTTGTCCTATAAAATACTGTAAAATTATTTAAAATAGAAAAAATTATTTGTAACGAAAATTCTAGAGATTTTTTTGTCCTATAAAATACTGTAAAATTATTTAAAACTAGCTGACCCGCCGCGACTTCGTTCGCGTGGTATCCTACACTACCAATACCCCTACCCTAACCCTGCCTCACCCTACCCCTACCCTACCCTACCCTACCCCTACCCCACCCTAACCCCACCCCTACCCCTACCCTACCCCTACCCTACCCCTACCCTACCCCTACCCTACCCCTACCCTACCCCTACCCTACCCCTACCCTACCCCTACCCTACCCCTACCCTACCCCTACCCTACCCCTACCCTACCCCTACCCTACCCCTACCCTACCCCTACCCTACCCCTACCCTACCCCTACCCTACCCCTACCCTACCCCTACCCTACCCCTACCCTACCCCTACCCTACCCCTACCCTACCCCTACCCTACCCCTACCCTACCCCTACCCTACCCCTACCCTACCCCTACCCTACCCCTTCCCTACCCCTACCCTACCCTACCCCTACCCTACTCCTACCCTACCCTTACCCTTACCCTACCCTACTCTACCCCTACCCTACCCCAACCCCTACCCCTACCCTACCCCCACCCTACACCTACCCTACCCCCACCCTACACCTACCCTACCCCTACCCCTACCATACCCCTACCATACCCCTACCCTTGACACCGACTTCCCGACTTCATAATTATTAAAAGGGCTGTTTTTAGGGACTTCGTTCGCGTGGTATCCTGCCCCCACCCTACCCCATTCCTACCCTTACCCCATATTTTCTCACCGTTTAAACCTTCCCTAGACCTCCATGAACATTTCAAAACCAAAATCAGCTAAATCGGCCCAACCGTTCTCGAGTGAATTTTAGCGAGACTAACAAACAGCAATTGACTTTTATATATATATATAGAGATAGAGATTGATTTCGCCATAACTTTCAAACCAAACGTCCAATTTTAATGAATAAAATACTAAATATTATCTACATAAACAGTACTTTGTGACAAAATAGTTTATTTTGATAAGGAGTAATGACATATGTGTAAAATAAATGCGTTTAAATGAAGTCCTAAAAAAATTCAAGATTTTTAAATAAAAAAATGGTTGTTGTGTTTAACTCGAAATAGATAGTTAAAGTGTGCCGCGGACTTTTTTGTTGATATTTTTAAGATCTTTAATTAATTGAAAAATTTTTTGGTTCTATCTTTTATAGTTTAGGCGGCGTACGCCAAATAAGGAACTTTTGGATGATTTTTTACACCTTGGGTCCGAAAAACCCAAATATCTTACGGACCCCTATTTTTTTTTTAATAAAATAGCTTCCAATTTCCGAAAGAATTTTCAAAATCGGTTCAGTAGATCCGGAGATTACCCCCTACATACAAACTTACAAACTTACAAACAAATTTTACCTCTTTATAATATTAGTATAGATAGAGATCATTCTTAAAGAGACGAATTCTTATTTAATTAGAATCAAAAGATGAGCGTCTATAAGTACTAATAAAATAAAGTTGAAGATATTTTTTGTTTGTTTCGCATCTTTAGAACTACCAGTCGGAATGAAAAATATTTAAAATTTTGTATATGATAGCTAAATTCCTAAGGAATAGTATAAACTATATAAAATCACTCTACAACGTACAGTACGCGATCATAAGTGCAGTAGCATGCTAAGGAATTTCTGTGGACACGCGGTACAGGCCGTACCTACATCTGTGTGTATAAGTGAAGTATTAACACAGTACGTACGTAGGTACACCTCAAAATTCGCACACGTCGGAAGGCAATCTATCGCTTTGTGAGATTGGTACTCCACTTATGACCGCTACTGTACAAGCGGGGCAATAACCAAAAATGTAACTAAATACAGGTGAAAATACCACGCGTACGAAATCGCAGGGAATAACTAGTTAATAAAAAACTAATGGCTAATAAAACCATTTCATTATTACATCGAGACCTAGGACTTTTCGCAAAAAGATTACTTCAATCAAAAATTTCATACCTAACTTGAAATTATTCAACTTAAATTGATAAAGCTAAATTCATAACTTAAATTCATAAAGCATTTTTGATTAATTTCGTTGCGGGATCCAAGACAGTTGAATTGTTTCTCCGGGACTCGTCGTTTTTCTGGCTGTCGCAACTGTTGATTCTTGCTTTCAGGAATTGCAGTGATTAGGAATTAATTGGCGGGCTTGGTCTAGTTAAAAAAAGCATAGAAAACATTGCCACGTTGTATGGAAATGCTGATTCTTTGGCCCAAGAAAAGGCCAGCTCTCTGGTCACTTGAAGAGCCGACCAGTCACTTGACGATGTCTTATAAAATCTCAATTTTCGATCTATTTCACAAAACGTTCAAGTGCTTACTTCATTACCATTTCAAGAGAATAATTACTGGAACGAATGCCGCAGGCGAACGATTGTTCTCATCTAAAACCAAAGTTTTAATTACACGGCTTTGTTAACTTAGATTAGTTATAGGTTACCCCTTTACCGCGTGACGTGGCAGGCGTAATTATTTTAATATTAAATTTTCTTGTAATTAGTAGGTACGGAGGTAAAGTAGATTTTGGTAACTAATTTATGGCCGCGACTTTGTTTAGAATGTCGATTACTACGAGGTTTTATTTTTTTTTGCGAACCTTAAATCTTTTTCTAGTGTTGTTGAGTTCGTGAAAGTCCCGTCAAAATCGGTTCAGACGTTTCGGAGATTAGCCTGAACAAACAGAGACACAAATAATTAAAATTGTTTTATTTCTTATATACCTATATGTAGGGTATGAGTACAGTGTAAACATTTATATATATTTACAAACAGACACTTTTATTTATTTCTATATACATAGATATAGGCTTGTTATTATTCCTTGTGAAGCTGTTTGAAGAACAGGTATAAAAAGACATTAAGTCAACGTTTTCTTGGAAATCATATTTTCAGAGTGTAATTACTAATTACTACTTAATTGAAAAGGTAAGTACCTACGTGAAAATTCACTCCTCAAAACAATTTATAAAATATACATTTTAGGGTTGTTTGAAATAACCTTTACAAGTAGGGTTGCCTCTATTTTTAAACAAATAAAGTATAAATTACTTTTTAAAATTAAAAAAATTATTTAGGGTGCATGCTTTATCGATGCGATCCGTTTCTTTACACGCAAAAATCGCCTAACCTTTTGCTTCTTTTAGTTAACAATAAAATAAAACGTTCAAAAGTCTAAATAGATAAAATAAAGTACCTTCATCTTACTACTATTATAAACACGAAAGTTTGGATGGATGGATGTTTGTTACTCAATCATTATAATCTATACTATATATATATATAATATTATAAAGCTGCAGTGTTTGTTTGTTTGTTTGTTTGTTTGAACGCGCTAATCTCTGGAACTACTGGTCCGATTTGAAAAATTCTTTCAGTGTTAGATTGATTAGTTATCGAGGAAGGCTATAGGCTATATACCATCACGCTACGACCTACGGGAGCGGAGCAGTAACCAAAGACGCGGGTGTAACCGCGGCGGACAGCTAGTTACCTGATAAAGGGAACGCATTTCGTTAATTAACATACTGTATTAGTATAAATTGTAAGTGTATATAACTTTAGCCAAACGCTTTAAAAGTTTAAAGCATCTGTCTAGCTACCATACCTTCTAATTATCCTAAAAATTTCAGCCATGTTAATTATGACGTAGGGACTCTGAGATCTAGACAATTAAAAAAAACAAATAAAACAAAACACAGCCTAAAATTGAAACTAAAATAGCCCTAACTTTCTACCAATAACCATCAAATGAAGCAGAAAAAGTCATCCACATAAAACAGGGAAGTATCTGATCAATGAGGCGGCAACACAACACCACAATGGCCAGAAAAAGGTACCTTCCCACGCACCTATTTATGGTACTAATCCCTCCCTAGCGGTTAGCACCTATTTGACAGGTCAATTAAGCTCGCCCACATTTTTACCCGGTCAAAATGGGTCAGTAATAATCGTTTGGCTATTATTTGTAACTGTACGTTAACTTTTATGGATGGGATTTGCGATATGGTAAACCCAATAATACTCGACTTGGGAATCGAACCCAAGACCCCATGCTCAGCAGTCGCGCTTTGCGACCACTGGACCAACGAGGTAGTCAGGTTTGATAACTCTAAACAATTTAATAAAATAGAAAATTATAATACAAGTATTATAATAGTTACTTTAGTTGGCGAAATAAAATAAAAGCAAGATTATTTCGCGAACAACAAAAGGGATCAGCAAAATATTGGATTTCAACATAAAAGTTTGCCCAAACAATTTATTTTTAAGCAACAATTCTTTACACGTTTCTTTCATATTTTTCCCTCAAAAGGACACTCTTATTGCGAACGATTTTAATGACTCGATGAACACGGAAAAAAAATCTAAAACGCAGGGGAAGAATTCTTTTATGTCAGAATTGAATCTCAATGCTTTTTACGTAGAAATGCGACGTATCTGGGTTTTTATGTTAGCTGTGGAACATAAAGGAAATTATGGTACGACTGTTCACAAAATAGGTTTATTGTTTTCATCTGTCTTTGTCATTTTAATGTCAATGAAGTGAGAGGGCAATAAACTTAAACTCCTTCTTAGTAAAGGATTTCATTTGCTTTTTGCATTTTTGAAATTGTTTTTCTTACAATGGCTTGTTCTGACTTGGTTTAGAAATCTTGGTTAGGAGCGCCTAGCATGATCAAATCTAATGTAAAGTCGATCGACTTTAATGGCTTAATTTGTATCCCTTTTGCACGTAATATTCATTAAGTTTAAAGGCTTAATTACTCAAAGGATGAGATACAATTGATTTTCTATTGTTCTGTCATACAGGTATGACAATCGGGCCTTGAGTGGTTAACTATAAAATTCAATCCAAAAGTTACTGGGTTTCCAATTTGAATACCTACTCACGTTAACGAGCTCCTGTTCGGTTTTCAGTATAACTATTTCATTCTTCACCTATCTTAAATAGAGTGCCAGTGTGGACCACCATCACAGGATATGCGTCACCTCATTAGTTGCCCGTAGTACACAACTACCTGCACCATCCAAGACCTTAATGAGGCCAATGATAGAACTGCACAGGTTGCTCAATATTCATTGGATAAAATATGAGTCAAACGACACGAAAAGAAGAAAGAAGAAGAAATTTGAAATACTGTTATAAATAAATACTGTCCTCGGAGTCTGGATTTGTGCCCGATTGATGGCAATAGGCTCGTCCACTATTACATGGGACTTAGGTAAACATAACTAGCGAAATGTGGGTGTACTAATGAATACACCTCTGCCTTACCCTTCGGGGATTACAGGTGTGATATTATGTTATGTAATAAATACTGTCACGTGTGTCCTTTTTGGAATGATTTCTAAACCTCATTTGACCCCATTTCATTGTACAACAAGATTAAGAATTTGTATTAAAGAAATAATCCTAGATATAAAAGTCGGATAAATTTCGCCCCTAATCACTTTTCATTAGCAACCACAGCAATATCTAACAAACAAGAAACTCAAATCGAACACGAACGAACAGGAAAGACAATAAACTTCGTGTACAAGAAATCTCCAAAAGATTGGTTCGTCGTTTAATCGCCCTACACTTAGTATTCCATACGACAATGGCAATATATTGTGACCGGTCTGCACCAATCACGCGTAAAACCAACTTATCCAATAACGGGAGCCGGCCCTATTCCGGTAAACGCGATATCGAACGATAATTCATTAATTATTTCGCTTCTTACTCACTTTTGTAAGTACGCATTGTAACGTTTGCGAGTTATGCTTCTGTAACCTTGGAATAATTATTTGTATTTTGTATGGGTTGTATTTGCGCCTGCTGCCTTTAGTAATATTCTCCCCGACCGAATTTAGGTTACGGCGGCTAATCTCAAAGGAGACCAGCCAAAGTACGCAGGAGAAATTATGGAGCTCAAGTGTGTACGCAAACACGGGAGCATTCCCTATTCCGTTATTCTTATAGTTCGATAGGACGATAATCCGACACGACTGGGGATAGATAGAAGCAGGATACATAGGTCTAATAATTATTATAAAAAATATTTTTAACAACAAGCTTTATTACAATTTTGTGTATTGGACATTGTATTGTCACCGGCACTAAAAGTGTATGCAAAATTTCAGCTCAATCGGATACCAATAAATGGTCGAAAAACGGATTGCAAATATTTTGAAAGGACAATTTACTTACATACATACATACGAACAGTGCAAGCTAATAAATAATAATATAAAAGCTTGTAAAAAGTTATTAGAGAACATTTTCGAAAAGTCTTATTTAAAAAACGTAAGTGGAAATCTCTGTTTCTAAAATCGTTCGAATTTAGTTATAACGCAATATTTTATAAAACAAAATGTTCTATGATAACTTTCAAGACCTTGCTTATGCGTAGGAAGTTTCATTAAAATCGGTTCATTTATTTTAAAAAATAAGGATTTGAAAGTTTTATGAAATGCAGTAGGGCGCAAACGTTTTTATGTGGTCACCACCACTTATGAATGTTTGCTGTACCATAGATATTGGATTGCCTTCCCGTTACGGGACGTCTCCGGGGTTGCGGGACGTCTTAACAGGATACCGTGGCCCCGGAACGTAAAGGGCAACAGAAGGAACAGGGTGGTTTTTTAGTCAGTAAAAGTCTGACAGTCCCTTCCGCCCCACCCAGAGCGGAAGGACTCATTTGATGATTTTTACCACCTCAAAAAAAAAAGATATAAAGCTAAAATGTCTCATGTACAGTCAACAAAAGAGATAGATATGCAGGATCATCAGATTCAGTTAAAGATTTCTGAAAATTAGATGGAAACTTTGATTGAAACTTAACTTGATTAATAAACTGTTTATTATCTACATTTTAAATTAAATTACATTTGAAAACATCCATCGGTTTCTACCTATCTCTTTTGTTGATTGTACCTGTGATTATACAGCCCTATAAACTGAAACTCAGCATCGCTGCTCTGCGGCAGAAATAAGTATGTTGGTAGTACTTCCCCAAACGAGCTCCTCCACAAAGACCTCTAGTACTCCTCACTATAATAGTTCCCCTAAAACTCTTTCAGCTCGCTTTAGTGCTAATAAAATTTAAATCTACTGGACTGGAAACTTTCCTTCTTAAAGCAAAAACCTTTAACTTTTAAAACAGTTAGGAAAAATCTCTTTGTTAGTCTCGAGCGATTGCTTTTAAAAGCGACAATAACGTCGCTTTTCAATTTCCTTAGCGCAAAAAGAGAGTGAACATCAAAATCAATTGATTTTTACAAGCTTTTATTAACTTTAAGAACATTTTAAAAATTAAAAAATTAAATTTGTATGCAGAGAAGTGTCTTTAATCTGTCACAAGGAGCCTTCATAAATAATTACTCAATAATTAAATTAATTAGGTCAATGTTTAGCTTTTGCTTGCGTCCATTTTCTTACGGATCTCTAAAGCATACCTACAGAAATAACGTAGCTTCCAATTAACGAAAGAATTTTCAACATTGGATTAGTAAGTTCCGGAGATTTGTGCGTTCAAACAAAAAGCAAATGCTTGCAACCAGGAGACCATCAAGTCGCGGTTGCAACCAGGAGACCATCAAGTCGTGGTTGCTACCAGGAGACCATCAAGTCGTGGTTGCTACCAGGAGACCATAGGAGCAGTTGTGATTGCTACTAGGAGACTATCAAGTTGTGGTTGCTACCAGTAGACCATAGAAGCAGTAGATCGATGTCGTTACCATTCAGCTACAATTCTCTCCTTAATAACAAACCCAGGGCCCTACGCTCAGCAGTCGTGCTTGTTACTAGGAGACCATCAAGTGATGGTTGCTACCAGGAGACCATAGGAGCAGTAGATCGATGTCGTTAACATTCAGCTTCAATTCTCTGCATAATAACAAACCCAGGGCCCTAGCTCAGCAGTCGTGCTTGCTACCAGGAGACCATCAAGTCATGGTTGCTACCAGGAGACCATAGGAGCAGTAGATCGATGTCGTTACCATTCAGCTACAATTCTCTCCTTAATAACAAACCCAGGGCCCTACGCTCAGCAGTCGTGCTTGTTACTAGGAGACCATCAAGTGATGGTTGCTACCAGGAGACCATAGGAGCAGTAGATCGATGTCGTTACCATTCAGCTACAATTCTCTCCTTAATAACAAACCCAGGGCCCTACGCTCAGCAGTCGTGCTTGTTACTAGGAGACCATCAAGTGATGGTTGCTACCAGGAGACCATAGGAGCAGTAGATCGATGTCGTTGCCATTCAGCTACAATTCTGTCCATAATAAGCACGCGTTAGACGAACAATTCCCATTCTCAACACGTACAGTTCCCGATAGAAACCATATCTTGTGTTATTAATATAAGAAGGTTTTATTTTTTCATTAAATCCGTACTCCCTTTATTTATTCTCTTATATACGTAAGAATGGGCAAGGTATGGTAAGTAATTGGTAATCAATAAAGGTGGAATTGGTATCTGGATGGCTTAGTAATAATAATAGGTAATTAGGATACCTACGTGTCCATCCCAGAGTGGATATACCTAAATCATTTTAGCACAGTTTAAATTTTGATAATAGACAGTGTACTTGCAAGTTTCAATACCGAATCATTTTTCAGGTATCTGATATAGAGAGAGTGTTTTGAATTTCGAGAACTGCCAGTACAAATGGACAAATTCTTTTTGTACCTATATGATAACCAGATTCATGAGAACGCGACGTTCCACGGGAGCGGAGAAGTAATCAAAGACTCTCGTCTATACCTACGCGCGTTTTGTTACGACAACGCGAGTGAAACCGCGGTGTTTTGCTAGCAATAAATAAATATAACGATTACTCGTCTTTGCCGAACACTTTCTGAGGGCCACAGTCTCTCTGAAAGAATAAATATATTAACAACCAAATTTATTTCATGGGACATTTTTAATGAGCAAAGTCTTGACAACTCCAAGCCACTCCATGCTATATTTTTTAAACCCAGAAGGGCAAGAAACTCGGAGAAAAGCTGGTTGTAAAGTTGCATGCCAGTATTTCTTTAATAAGGTACAAGTATTAGCATAAAACAGAATTTCTCATAATCACAAAACGCCAATATCGCTGTTATTCCACAGACTTAAAAGTATTTTTAAAAGCATAACGTAATAAAGCTGTATTGTTCCGTTCTACAATAATAGCGAAGAACAGGCTAATAACTTAGCTATTCCTGAAGTACGAACTTTAATTACGGAGAGAGAATAAAAAAAAACAAGCTCGGAAAATAATCGAAAATTTTAAAACTTTTATTCGTCTACTGTGAAATTCCCACAAGTTCCAAACTTTTGTTCAACAATTCCTTAACATAATAAGTCTGTTCAAGGATTTTAATCTAAATAGTTTTACTTCACAATAAATATACTCCTGGAATTATTTCTGTTGCCGAAATACTTATAAATGCGCTTAAATATATGTTTTACAAAGAATTTCAATCAATTCAGGAAAGTTATTTTTGTATTGTTGTTATTATCAAGTTTGGTTATTGGTCAGAAACCTGGGGGCCTACCGCCATCTCTTAAAACAATATTATTTAAGAGCTGGCGGTAGGCCTCCAGGTGTTTTAATTTAAGTAATGTTATATAAATATATATACATCATATTACCTTTGTCCTTATACAGAGGAAGAACGACCATTGACAGAGAAGGCATTAATCACCACGCTTGGTCAAAGCGGTTTGGCGATTTCAAACTTATCTATACTAAAGCTGAAAAGATGTTTTGTTTGTCGGTTTGTTTGTTTAAACGCCCTTATCTCCATAAAATATCCATTCAAATTCATGAGGAATATTGGGGAATATTATCAACATAACGCTACGTTCCACGGGAGCGGAGCAGTTACCAAAGACGAAACTTACTACGAGAGAAAAAAACTAAGTGTATAAAAGTTCAGGTTTCCTTACGCTGTTTTCCTTCACTATCATCAGTGATGTCCAAGATAAACTTAGCGCGTACATATGAAACGGAAATATCATATTGGTACGTGGCAGGTATCGAACCCGCAACCAGGAAAGGCGGTCGCCTTATCCTCTGGGATATCAAAACATTTCTTTTTGCAATAGTTAAATCAAAAACTGTCTACATTTTGAACACGGCATGTTAAATACGTGACAAAAAAAAAGTTTTTTAGCAAGACACATAAACATAAACTCACGCCTTTTTCCCATGGGGGTAGGGCGTAGGCATAAACCACAGAACGCCACCTGCTACGATCCTTACATACTCCTTTCGCCTCATCTACGTTCATACATCTCGTCATACAAGCACGCCGGTCGGTTACGAGACAAGACAAGCAAGCAAGATGAGCAAGACTCTAAAAAAACAAAACATTTTCTTCATAGTATCACAAAGAATTACCTAGTATCAATATCCTGAAACATTTAAATGCAAATCGAAGTTCCAAACACCGACACAAACTCATTTCACAGCTGTATCGAATCAAAAATAAAGGCAACGAAATAACATTCTCGATTCCTGCTTCAATAAAAATCAACTACAAAATGTCCGAGTCGGGAACGCGATCAGTCGCGTCTTGAATAGGACCCAACTGACAGCATTCAGCGATTATTATCATTCTGATTTTAATGTTGTTGACAACTAAAGCTGCGTTTATACTTAACCTGCCCCGCGTATCGCCACGCGTGGGAAAGCTATCGGTTTCATACATTTAATATGAAAGGACATTTAAGACTGATCACATTAGTCCCGCCACGCGTGGCGTGGAGCAAGCTGGTAAATGTATGAAATCGGTAGCTTTCCCACGCGTGGCGACAGCCGGGGCAGGTTAAGTATAAACGCAGACTTTTATTTGAAAAAGACCGGGCGAGTGCGGGTTCCGTACCACCATACAATATTTAACACAACATACAAATAATAAGTTTATAATCGCAAAAAAGTAATTAAGTATTTCGTGATAAGTATAACTACAAACCATGGCATTACTTCTTGCCAAATATCGTGGTTCTAGGTCAATGGAAAGTCCCCTATAGGTTTTGATTCCCTATCGAGCGTCCAAATATGAACCATAAACAATCTTATCTTCAGATTGCGTTGACTGAGAAGTTTATTTTTTTTACTGCTCCAACGGTTAGCAGACCTAAGTATTTAATATTAATTTCAACTTGATACCTCCACGTGTTCTTCAGAAAAAGGGTCTTGAGAGACAACAGATCGACAGACAGAC
This sequence comes from Hoplodrina blanda, assembly GCA_949316365.1. Classification (NCBI taxonomy): domain Eukaryota; kingdom Metazoa; phylum Arthropoda; class Insecta; order Lepidoptera; family Noctuidae; genus Hoplodrina; species Hoplodrina blanda. Next base: position 15,261,765 of record OX438587.1, on the reverse strand, counting down.
GGACAACAAAGTGATCCTATAAGGGTTCAGTTTTTGCCGACTAAGGTACGGAATCCTAAAAGAGAAAATAGAAACAAAATAATTATTATTTCAAGTCTTAAACCGCCGTCAGCTCATAATTCGCGTCCCTCTTAGAACTCACTTGAAGTAAATAAGATTTTCTATACAAAAACTCCCTTGGGAATCTTTCTCGAATTAATCTCTTAATGCCGGCCGTACCCTTTTCAATAAAGGGATGATCAGAGAAGTAATTAATCTAAGAATTTTTGTAATAAACCTTTTTAAGTGAACCTTTGGTGTTGGGGTCGCGTATTACGATCTCCAATGTGCAATAAATTCTGATTAGAGCTTCCACCTTTTTGAGGGAATTTCAAACCGAGTGAAATCAAACAGATTAACGTTCAAATCCTCAAACGCAACTCAATTTTAAGTTGCCTTTAAGTTTTATGCTATCTCCTTTTTTAAGTATATTGCAGCGACAGTAAAAATAATAATAACAATTTTCGGATTTGTTGAGTGTCTTTTTACACTCCTTATAATATCAAAACTTCGATCGAAACCTAAATAACCTGAGATAATTGAAAAGAAAGAAAATCTATTTATTTATCTTTATGCAACAAAAGTACAAAGGCGGACTTAATGTATTAGGCATTCTCTAACAATCAAACAAAGGTGGTGAATAGATAATATGGTAGGTATGGTAGGCAAATTAATGTACGAGCGCTAAACAGCAAAATTGGTATCTATTATGAACATGTATTAGTTACCCTTCACACTTTCAAAGAAAGTGAACTCAAAAGAAGTGGATGACACTATAAAACATGACCTATTCCCGCTAAGCGTGGTCAAGTTCAACGAAAAGCCTTATAATAGGGACTCCACAATAGCGCTGTTTGCCTGGTAGCATTGCTTGCGGCGGACGGCAACGCTCGGCTGCTCGTCGGCCCAGTTTAAGTAAAACTTGTAAAGGTCATCTTACCTTCTGAAATATTTAAGAGTAGGTATACATTTTCTAATAATGAGTTAAATAAATAATTAATAGTTTAAAAAACTAAAAAACACACTATTAGCACGCACTAATTTTTTTCGTATCCCATTCAGCAAACCCTTTCATTTAATACCCATATCATGGGGGTGCATTTCAAATAGCCAATCCGCCATCTTGGATGTCCGCCATGTTGGATTTAAGTCACGTGACTATTTTTTTCGTATTCCTGACAGCAAACCCTTTCATTTGATATCCATATCATGGGGGTGGATTTCAAACAGCCAGTCCGCCATCTTGGGGAGGCCGTCATAATGGATTTGTAATGACGTTTCTTAGCTAGTCATGTATTGTCATCAGAACTCAGAGCGTGTGCAAAATTTTATCCTAATCGAAGACCGGGAAGTGGGTCAAATTAAGATTCCAAGATTTTCTTACATACATAGTTACAAGTGAAGCTAATAAAAGCGTGTTAATAAAAACATTGCAATTGTGTTAATACTTTGCTTAAAAACTAAATTATCCCCGCGATTTGGTTTTTTTCACCTTTCTTAAGTTCTTTGATCACTGCTCTGACCCCGTGAGTCATTGCATGATGTTACATAGCCTTTACTATTCCTCAAGAAACTGGTTATCATTATGCGAAATAGATTTTTCTATTCCGACTAGTAATTCCAGATATTTGCGCATTCAAACAAATAAAACTCTCTTTAGTTTTATTGTATTACTAGGTATGGATGAAGGAACAAAACTCAATGAATATGCCTATAGACACATTATTTCATCATCATCATCTGCCTAGCCTTTTCCCAACTATGTTGGGGTCGGCTTCCAGTCTAACTGGATGCAGCTGAGTACCAGTATTTTACATGGAGCGACTGCCTATCTGACCTCCACAACCCAGTAACTGGGTAATACGATACCCCTTGGTAAGACTGGTGGACACATTATCACTACATACCTAGTATAAAACAAAGTCGATTTCCCTGTCTGTCTGTCTGTCTGTCTGTCCCTATATATGCTTAGATCTTTAAAACTACGCAACGGATTTTGATGCAGTTTTTTTTAATAGATAGAGTAATTCAAGAGGAAGGTTTATATGTATAATACATGCACCCGTGCGAAGCCGGGGCGGGTCGCTAGTTTATTATAATTTTTATTGTATTTGAACACAAACCCAATCGTTGCTAATAGTTGGGGAGGCCAGGAAGGGATTTTTAGCATCTAATCTTCAATATCCAAAAGGTCCCCACCACGCTCGAGTAAATCCACATTTAGCATCTTGGCCTCCCCAACTATAAACTATTCGCGCGCTATCGTGTTTCTGAACGACAACTGTCAGCGGTCAACGTTATTCTTTTGTCAAGTTTCTTCTAGAACAAATCTAAATCGTGTACGATAACCAATATTTAAGACTGTATTTTTATTTATAACTTAAATATGTTTCATTTCATTATTTTTCCTCTGATCTTGTGTAGAGTTTTTTTAAAAAGTCTTTCAAAGATTATCTTTGAAACTCCTCGTGATAAATCAGATGACTGTAAAAGATCAGATCACAAAGTTTCTGTCTTAGTTCCGAACATTTTAATTGCTCAAGAAACATTTCCTGTCACATTTCCTTAAGAATACAATTGCTATTAACGGAATGGTATTATTTCATGTCTACAATTGTTACTGATGTTACTTTTGTAGAACAGCATAGAAGAGCAGTTTTCATTGCTAATTTGATAACTAGCTGCTGTCCGCGAAATGCGTGTGGTTTTTACAAGCTTTTATTTAGCTTGCACTGTTCGTATGTAAGTATGTATGTAAATAAGTTGTCCTTTCAAAATTTGCAAACCATTTTTCGACCATTTGTTGTTATCCGATTGAGCTGAAATTTTGCATACTGGTCCAGTCCCCATGACAATGCATGTTTATGATAAGCATGACGTGATGCTGCTGTCAGGATTGGCTCCAGACGAGGGAACTCCTTAACGGTTAACAGTAGAGACATGAAATTTTATATATTGGTCCAGTCCCAATAACAATGCATGTTTATGATAAGCATGACGTGATGCTGCTGCCAGGATTGACTCCAGACGAGGGAACTCCTTAACGGTTAACAGTAGGGACATGAAATTTTATACAGAGTTGATATGACAGAGGGGCATTAAATTAAACTACGTATACTATACGTGTTTAGTATTAATTTGACACGGTTTAAAATAAAATATAAATATTTCTTTTTTATTTTTTATTTTATTTTTCAAACAAACTAAATAGCTTACAAATCAGAGTAAAACGCAAACACCCTTTGTAAATAAATTTAACTGACCTTAGATACCTAGGTATTAAAGCGGCAACGTCGCACGCGCGCGGCGCGCGTGTATTCTCTCGTATCAAAGCGGTCGGCCAAAAACTTAAAAAATCATTTGCGACTAAACTACTGCTCCTATTTAATTGATTTTTGGTACAGAGCTTGAAAATGGTACCTAGTATAGGCTGTTTAAAGGAAAGCCCATCTGTCGTATCAACTTTGTATATTGGTCCAGTCCCAATAACAATGCATGTTTATGATAAGCATGACGTGATGCTGCTGCCAAGATTGGCTCCAGACGAGGGAACTCCTCAACGGTTAACAGTAGGGACATGAAATTTTATATTTTACATACTGGTCCAGTCCCAATGATCATGCATGTTTATGATAAGCATGACGTGATGCTGCTACCAGGATTGGCTCCAGACGAGGAAACTCCTCAACGGTTAACAGTAGGAACATGAAATTTTACATACTGGTCCAGTCCCAATGACAATGCATGTTTATGATAAGCATGACGTAATGCTGCTGCCAGAACTGGCTCCAGACGAGGGAACTCCTTAACGGTTAACAGTAGGGACATGAAATTTTACATATTGGTCCAGTCCCAATAACAATGCATGTTTATGATAAGCATGACGTGATGCTGCTGCCAAGATTGGCTCCGGACGAGGGAACTCCCCAACGGTTAACGGTAGGGACATGAAATTTTGTATTTTACATACTGGTCCAGTCCGAATGATCATGCATGTTTATGATAAGCATGACGTGATGCTGCTGCCAGGATTGGCTCCAGACGAGAAAACTCCTCAACGGTTAACAGTAGGGACATGAAATTTTACATACTGGTCCAGTCCCAATGACAATGCATGTTTATGATAAGCATGACGTGATGCTGCTGCCAGGACTGGCTCCAGACGAGGGAACTCCTCAACGGTTAACAGTAGGGACATGAAATTTTGTATTTTACATACTGGTGTAATCCTAATGACAATGCATGTTTATGATAAGCATGACGTGATGTTGCTGCTAGGATTGGCTCCAGACGAGGGAACTCTTCAACGGTTAATAGCAGGGACATGAAATTCTACATACTGGTCTAGTCCCAATGACAATGCATGTTTATGATAAGCATGACGTAATGCTGCTGCCAGGATTGGCTCCAGACGAGGGAACTCCTCAACGGTTAACAGTAGGGACATGAAATTTTGCACACCCATTGGGAAGACATTGGGTGATGTTAGTGGGTCCACCATGAAATTGCTGCCACCTTCAGAACTCCAAACCAGAGAATTCCTCAACGGTCGGCAGTAGGGACTTGACATTTTGCATACCCGTTCGGATATGAAAGACAGTTGGTGAGTTCACCATGAAATTAATGCCACATCCAGGGTTGGCTCCAAACCCTGGAACTACTCAACGGTCAACCGTAATAACAGGCATAAGAGGTATACCATGACTTGTGTAATTTGGTGAGATGGGCGTCAATAGCATTGGTTTGCAACCTGTCTAGGAGACGGAAAATGAGCAAAATACAAAAAGTAAAGTGATGTCATTCTAAATCCAATATGGCGGACGGGACGTCTCGAAATGGCGATTTATAATTTCAACAGTAGCCCTTACGATATGGGTTTCCAATAAAAGGGCTTGGTTAGCGAAACACAATAACTAAAGTGACGTCATTGCATATCCAATATGGCGGACGTCACAAAATGGCGATTTATAATTTCCGTAGTAACCCCTATGATATGGGTATCAAATGGAAGGGCTTGGTGAGCGAAGCATAATAAGTAAAATCACGTCATTCTTAATTCAAAATGGCAGACGTCTTGTATAACAATGCAATATTGTTATGACATGAAGCTGTCCTGATAATGGACCTGGAATATAGCACATAGCTAAAAAAATTTCCTCGTGGCTAAGTTAATCTTGACTAATGCTAAATCTTATATTGATTGCAAGATTTCAAAAGACTAAAAAGTAGAAAATAAAATATAAATAAAAAAATATTTTTAAAAACAAGCTTTTATAGATATTGATATTGTGCAGTACACCTGTATAACTGATAGCGTACATCAGTGCCTCAAGCTTTTAAAATTTATATATTTTTTACATTTTGAAAAGGTTTATATTCATATACATCATTTAGTCACTTAAATTTATTTTTTTATTTTTAGTTCGCAATATATTTTTTTTTAGGTTACGTTTTCATTTAAATAAAAGCTTGTTTTTAAAAATATTTTTTTATTTATATTTTTTACAAGTTATGTTATGACTTAGGTTAATGTTTTGCTCCCGTGGTTCCTATCAAATCAAATCAAAATATCTCTTTATTTCATTGATGTGTACATTTAGGTGTTAAAGTAGGTAAGTTTCAACATGAAACCCGTTTAGGGCACGGCAGCATAATAATAATTTTTAATACTTTTTTTTTGTCTTGGGTTCGATTCCCAGGTCGAGTAAAGTGTTATTGGGTTTTTCCATCAGGAATTTCTCAGTAGCAGCCTCGGAGTTTGGATTTGTGCCCGGTTGATGACAATAGACTCGCCCCCTATTACATGGGACTTAAACATAACTGGCGAAATGTGGGTGTACTAATGGGTACACCTCTGCCTAACCCTACGGGAATTACAGGCGTGATGTTATGTTATGTTATGTTTTAATACTAATTTTAACATAATGCCGTGACGTCATATAACCTATACTGTTTCTTATGAGTCTGGCTATCATTTACAACATAACATTTTTTCTAGTTCGACTGGCAGTTTCAGAGATAAGTGCGATGAAATAAACAAACAAAATATCTCTTCAGCTTTATTATATTAGTACGTTAGTACCTAACGATTATATTAATTAATGAAATGCTGCTGGAGCATTATTTTACTCTCCTTGCATTAATCCTTCGGCTACCAATAAAAAATAACGCTTATAAATAAGTATACTAAGTGCTAATTTATTTAATGCCAAAAGAAATCTCGCTTTTATTTCAACCTTGTCAATGATTAAACCATCTTTCGACTTTCAGTCAGAAATACATTAAGATTTTTGGAGAAAACATTAACATTGCCAGCTCACATTGACCTTTATGCTTGACGAAATACAGACTCCTTCAAGAGAGAGAGACGTTGAGAAAAAAAACGATCCAGCGCGTACTCGCTTACAAAAGGTGCCGTACAACACAAACACAAAAAAAAATATTCTAGCTTATACATTGCGTTGTCGTGCAATGTGCTTAATTAAATATTTCAGTATTAATTATGTATTATCATTCAATCGAACATCGGGAAGTGGGTCAAAAACTTTTAATTAACCACAGACACAGGGACAAGTAAAAGTAAAAAAAGCTTGTATAACGGGTTTCCTTGTATGGGGGTGACTTGCTTTAGTTTCTTTATTTTTATTTTATTTTTATTTAATTTATTTATTGTTGTAGCGGCAATGAAATACACACTCAAAATCTCAACTCTCTAGGTAGGTACTGTAGCACCCAGACGTGGGTTGCTACTGTACCGGGATATAATTCAATCTACTTATGATTGAAACGCGTATTAATTTGTTATACTTCGTATATTCCTTTTAAATCATATTAATAATATATTTTAATACTAGTATGTCGTGTCAGGCTTGACAGCCGTCGACACACCGTCTCTCTTCTATTCTTAATTATTTTAAAAGTAATATTTATCTCATAATACCATATAGGTTGTATATGGCTCAATCAGCCAGGGTCTCTACATCAGCTACGCCTCCAAAGGATTAGTTTGAACGTAGTGATGGAACTAATCATCTATGAGATAAATATCAAAACCCTACCTAAAACTAACAGACGTCCCTACCTTATAAGGAGACACCTAGGGAAATGTCTCTGGAGAGATGGCTTAACTCATGACATAGGTATGAGAAATTTAGATCTTTTACTAAAATGATATTAGGTTAAAATGTTATCCCTTCGAAACATACACATAGTCATGGTTTAAACCCTGTAACGTCAAAACTCCTTAAAAGTCCGCTACGCATTCCCATACCCTATGATATGGCAAGTCCACATCTACCTTAAGGGTTATAACAATAATAAGCTTAGATATATAAAAAGAACATGCACAGATGCATGCTAAATAAACTTAACATCCATGGCTTTAACGTCATCGTAAGTCATTAAGTAAGAAGAAGGAAAAGTCATGGTAGTCTGAAATAAACAATTTACATCACAATTTTATGAACTCGATCCAAAGCGAAATCTAAAAAAAATCTTAATCAAACAAAATGTATGTTAACTCTTGATCACGAAATGAACCAGCAGTGTCAACCAAACACTCTTTGCAAAGGCTATGCCCCGTTAGCAAAGTTGGTTTCATCAGTGAACAAAGTGAAAAACACTTCTCTCCCCTCTTTTTAAAATTTCGCTATACATGGAGCGTGTTCGTACTAATAGACTACCATATAAAAATACAATATATGAAATCGTCGTTGTCGCCGACGATCTTCTGTCCTTCTTCCTCTCGGTTGAAGTGGATATGAAACAAAAATAATAATTAATATGACATGTCCTGCTGTTTGTACAAAAATAATGCAGTGACATGAAATGAATAAGACAATGACAATTATATTTATAAAATTCTCCAAATAAAAAGTTTCCAATCATTCATTTTAAAAAAAATATCTTTAAATTTTACTCTATTAAATGTATAAAACCTATTTTGTAAAAATAATCTGTTTTTTATCAAATGACAATACTTAATAAAATTTATATTTTTTTTGTAACCATAAATATTTCTTGGTTTTGTGACACAATGAATGGTAAATTCCTAAATGTTGATGAACAAAACTTTTTATTTTAACCTCTTTGGCATATATTTGTACCTTTTTCTTCGTTTGTGCTTTCTTATTACTTTTTGTAACACGTCGCGAAATAATATTATAAATATTTGAATAACAATTAACTGCTTTGTCATCTTTAACCAAACTAGAGTTAAATATACCACCTTTGACCTCATTTGATGGTAAAATGATTTGACCACCTTCATGTGACTCCTTCATTTCATTCGTCAACAATATCTTAGCATCTTCTTTTGGTTCGGTCAATATTATGGCAAAATCATCTTCAAATTTTCCATCAATTTCGATACTATTGTCCTCTTTTGATGAAAAGTCATCATCATGTTCTGAAAAATCACTACTAATTAAAATAAATGGACCGGACTGACCCGATTTATCATCTTCTTCTTCGCGTTCTTCCCGGAACACGACCGTCATCTCCTCCTCTTCTGTGTCAGGGCTGCAGTCTAGGCAGCTGGCCTCGATAACTTCATCATCATCGTCTGCTTGGCAGCTTTGCTCATCTACTTCTTTATTGCTAGAAATTAGATCAGCATTATTATCAATATTTACTACATTTTCTTCTTCATGTTCCACTAATGGAACTGCGGTTTCCTTCTGCACGCTTTGTACACTCTTTACTGAGCGGTAGCGTCCAGGAAACTCTGCTCTCATCTCATCACATAGCGTGGAAAAATTCATATCCTCATGATATGTGTATTTATAAAAATAATAGGCGTGTCCTTTTAAGAAGGCACCCAAAATCAATGCGTAATCGCTTTCACGCCATTCATTATCTGCTGCAATCTCCAGATATGCTTCTAAAAAATTGTCGAAGCCCATAGCTTCGCTGCCAGTGAAATAAAAAGGAATGGTGAAAAGCGAAGATTGCTCCATTTCACCTTTTATAATAAAATTGACAAACAATACTTAGCTTTGTTTTTCTTCAGGCTGTGTCTATACGCCTAAATTCTTCTGTGCGCTCTTCTATGCGCTTAAATATATACGAGACATTGGGGGACTCGCTTTACATCAAGGTACTTCTATTCTGGAAAAAAAAAATCCAGACCGGCGGCGCGCGGCGCCCGACACCACTTTGTAGCACCCAGACGTGGGTTGCTACTGTACCGGGATATAATTCAATCTACTTATGATTGAAACGCGTATTAATTTGTTATACTTCGTATATTCCTTTTAAATCATATTAATAATATATTTTAATACTAGTATGTCGTGTCAGGCTTGACAGCCGTCGACACACCGTCTCTCTTCTATTCTTAATTATTTTAAAAGTAATATTTATCTCATAATACCATATAGGTTGTATATGGCTCAATCAGCCAGGGTCTCTACAGTACTGTAGCGGTCATAAGTGCAGTAGCATGCTAAGGTTTAAATTGGTAATTGGTTTGGTTGGTTTAACACGAGGTACAGGCCATACCTACATCTGTGTGTATAAGTGATGTATTCAAAGTGAAATCTTTTATTTAATTAGGCCATTATAAGGCACTTTTGAACGTAATAACACAGTCGCACACGACGTCGAAAGGTCGTAAGTTTAACCAAAGTGTCAATCGATTTCCTTTGTAGATTGCTACTCCACTTATGACCGTTATTGTACCTGTTACGGTTCATAAGATACAGCCCCCGTTAGAACCCTTCAAATACTGAACCCTAAAAACACGCCACAAAAATCACTTTCCACGAAAGAATTTAAGTTGCCATGTAAGAAAAAATAAAACACGATAGAAACCGGGCAAGGTAACGAAGCGAAAATTGAAATAGACTGTGGAGCACGTAAGAAAGACTTGTTTAGTTTGGCGCCAAAATGAACCGCCAATTTCTCTTACACCCTTATTTCAACACAGATAAGGTTGAAGATTGAAAAGATCAAATTGGTGAAGCTTGCGGCCGCGTCAGGATCTTATGTTAGTTTAGGATTGGCAACGGAGGTGCTTTATTAGGTTTTGAGGTGAAAAAATCAGTTACTGCGCGGTTTTGTATTTAAGATGGGGTGGTTTTGTTACTTTATCTTTTCCGGTTACGTTGGAGGATAAAAAATATACAGCCATACTAATTTTCTAAATTAGATTTTTCCCGGCAACTAGATTCAATTCTTTTTTTTTGTATATGACGTTCAAAAGTGCCTTGTAATGACCTAATTGAAATAAATGATTTGACTTTGACTTTGACCCGTAACTGCGTCCGCGTGGAAGTCAAAGTCAAAGACGTTCTTAGCTGACGTCTCCTACTTATAAACTACCTACCTTTTTTTTGTGCGCAGTTAAAATCCTCATGGACTTCTATCCATGCCGGACTCTTACCAGCTAAAACCACCAAACTGCTAAATTTTAGCTCTATAGATCAAGGTTTCGAGATTTCATAACTTATCGGTGGTGTATTTCGCTTTTATAGATATATGTAGATAGATATAAATCAATATACTTAGATAGATACGAAAGCAATTAACTCTGTCTGATTATCTATTAACCGCGACTGTGTAATACGATACCCCTTGGTAAGACTTTCGGGTTTCTGACGACCCGTAACGACTGTCAAAGATCCACGTATGACAGCCGGGACCAACAGCTTCACAGGCGTACACCCTGAAAGATAAATGAATTAAAAGTCAGCCTGTATAGAGGCGGTGAAATGGTTATAACCTGACTAAAATTATCATTATGAATTATACATCCAACCACGAGTGTGTCGAGTTTTATTACTTTGTTTTCTTGGGACACATAGTTTTATTGTTGAACGAACAATTTTACACAAACACTGTGTGTAAAAATTTTGATAGGGTTATTTTTATGACTGGTTTATTTCAAAATATTGGTGAGATGGGAAGAGGTGAATAGCCTGATTCAATTGTAATCAAACTATTTGGTCAAAGATACTGAGACTTCAAAACTTTTTTTTTTAGGTGGTAAAAATCATCAAGCCATCGCCCTTGGTGGAGCGGAAGGGACTGTCAGACTTTTACGGACTAAAAAACCACCCTGTTCCAAAGGCTTCAGACCTAAGTCATTTTTAGCATGGCTGAAAATTGTAGGTAAAACAAACACGCTTAAGATTGATTCTTACGTGCGAGTGATTTGACAAATAGCTATGTTTGATTAAGCCATCTAAGCCCTGCAAGTTAGCTTCGGCTCCTCGACCACCTTTCAAGGTCCGGGACCCTAGAGTCCCGAGTTACATCAAGTTAGTCCTTATCGATATTTTTCTTTTCATATCCCTAAAATCAAAGACACAGCAACAGCGACAGAACCTGTGCAACCCCTCTGACGCGGCAGTAAACGTGGCGACCTACTGGGACCAAATAGTTTAATTATTATGGATGTACAGTAGGGGTCATAAGTGCAGTAGCATGCTAAAGTTTAAATTGCTGTGAACACGGGGTACAGGCCATACCTACATCTGTGTGTATAAAATAATAAATAATTTATTTAATTAGGCGAGAAGGCATTTTTGAACGTAATAACACAGTACCTACGTACACCTCAAAATTGGCACACGACGTTGAGAGGTCGTAAGTTTAACCAAAGTGTCAATCGATTTGCTATGTAAATTGCTACTCCACTTATGACCGTGACTGTACCATCGATACGCAAAGAACAAGAAGAAGCAACAGAACCACAGACACAAACAAAAAGCTCACCTGCCCCAACATCTGTAAGTAACATAACATTGTTTCGTTCTATCCGTAAAACTGTGAAACGTCCACCGAGACAGATTCGCCCATCATCCCGCCAGAAACTGAAACGATAACGCGTGAAAGGCCCTCCCGCCCCGAAAGTAACATTAGACCTCCTAATGTCAGTACGGGGACACATCTCCCCATTCTTGCTACTCTCCTAGTACACAAACCACCTCTGTTTTAACGAACTTTGTTATTAGTAGTATGTTTTTTTTGTTGTTTTAATGTACTTTTCTTGTTGAGATTTGGTTGTTTTAAAAATGTTGCGTTTGGGACTGTTTAGTGTACGGACTTGGTTTATTTGAATTTAGATTTGTTGTGATGATTGTCGATTAAATTTTAGGGCTCTTGTTATTTATTTTTTTCGTCTACAAACTAATTTTGTGTGTTCGCTCTTAAAATTATTATTTACATATGTACATACATTTATTAACTCACTAACTCAGTATCAGTATCGATTAAGATAACATACATTTATTGAAAGGTAAAAGTACATACATAAAATCACGCTTTTTCCCATGGGGGTAGGCAGAAACCACAGAACGTCAGCTGCTACTATCCTTTGTTTGAACGTGCCAATCTTAGGAACTTCTGGTCCGTTTTGTAAAAAAAAATCCAGTTATATAGCCCGTTTATCGAGGAAAGTTATAGATTATAATATCACGCTATGACCTATAGGAGAGAAGCAGTAATCAAAAACCAAGAAACAGCAGGATATTGAAATTAATAAACCTGGAATTGAATAAAATATGGACATCGTCTTTAGAACAAAATAAATGACTACAATACATTATACATTTAATTGAAAAGTAGAAAAGGAAACGGTTTGAAGTTATAAAAACACAACAAAAAGACATCTAAGCATTCGTGAGCTGGAAAAGCAATTACTTGCACAACAAAAACGGAGGAAAGATTCGCTTTCACTGATCAGAAAAACAATGACACGCGCAGATTAACCGTCTCCATGCAAAAGGCGTTTTAATTTTAGTCCAAGCTAAAATACTTTTACTGAATTTTGAATTTTATTCCGATGATCGTAAAATTCTTAATACAAAATTGACAGTTAAAACTCGGTTTTACAGTCAGTTTTTGTATTAAGAGCTTTATTTAAATCACAATAAAGGTTAAAATAGAATAATTGGCTCAAAAAGTTGGAAGTCGTTTTGGAATGAGAATGAGTTTCGATTACACATTTTTTTGTTATGAAGAAAGTCTTCGAATTTTAAGAAGTCAATCATATATTATACCTACATTGTCTCAAAAAGTATGTATTATAACAGTCTAATATCACGCCCATTTATCGAGAAGGGTTAGGCGGTAGTGTATGTACACTCTTTTCACCAGAAGACCAATTCTACCAACTAAATTACATTCTTTGGACTAAACATATATAAATGTTTACAGAGTACTTATATCAAAATACCTATATATATAAAAATTTTGTCTATCTGTCTGTTTGTTGCAGCTAGTCCCACCCGACCGATTTTGATGAGACTTTCACAGCTAATTTTATAACGAGCAAATTTAATTAGGCCGGTTTTATTTTAGAATAATAATTAGAAATGGGGTCCCGGCAAAAAAGACCCCGACAATGAGCGACATCCATGCAAACCAACATACGCTTGTGTCTAGATAAAATAACCGCCGCCAGAAGACATTGCATTTACTATTCACGGTGGAGGGAGTGGATGTCATCCCAGACGCGCCTATATTGGCATGCATTACGTGCGTGACGAGAATCAAAGGTACGTGACGTACTCGACTATATTAAAATCAACTTTTGCACGAGATTTAAAACGTCAAGGTTTTAAAGCAAAAAGATTATAGAAACTCACATTAAGTACTATAATATTATCTCGACCGAATTTCGGTACCGAATCTTAATAGATACTAGCCAATAGTATCTACGCAAGAGATATTATAGTGTCCAAGTGTGTGTGCAAACACAGGTGCTCTCTCTCTTTCCTCACCCACCACAATAGAAACAAAGAGGATTTTTTAAACTTTATTACATAGACATATAATAATAAAATGGTAGGAAAGTATGTACTTAGGTATGTCCGGGATAAACTCAAAAAGTACTGGACGGATTTGAATGTTTTTTTTTTTGTATAGGTATTAAGTCTGGGCAACATAAAGGCTATAATTTATCTCGGAAACTTGAACACCTGATGCAGAACCGTAACAGACCAGCTAAACTATAAGAGATACAAAAATGGCACCATAGCAAAAATTGTTCCACGCGATGAGCATTTTCTGCTGAGAGAATAAATTTGAAGATCTGGAACACCTGGACAGTCATCTGGGTTCACGCAGACGAAGTCGCGGGCAGCAGCTAATTATATTTATGTAGGTATCGTGTGGACCGACGACGCTGACTGGTCATTGTGGTGATGTTTAGGGGAGGCCTATATCCAGCAGTGGACTTCGTTCATCTGAAATGATAATATATCGATAAGAGTTTTATGTAATCAAAATAACAAATTCTTGATAACAGATTAAATGACTTGTGCTTTGTATAAATGTAAATACTACACAGCAAAATGCAAATCCAACTTATAATAAAGAACAAAAGCAAGGACGTCTTGACTTGACAATTTACCGCGTAAAGGAAAACAGAGAACTATCCAACTCATTACCGTCGCGACCTTAACGAGCGTCACACTAATTAAGTAAAACAAGCTGTTGAGAATACGCGGATTCAAGACATAAAATCTTGTGAAAAAAGGGAAGAAAATGTTCAGATTTCCTCGTTCCTTTGAAGAGACAAAAACTCTTGTCGCTGAGGCTACGGAGTAACGAAGCGTGAGGGAGACCACTCTACCAATGCAGAGCGTGGTATGCACTTGACGATTGTATGGCGATACAATTGGGGAGGGTACGCGGTCTTCTTCTTTCGTGTGGGCAGTAAGGTCTTACGACCCCACACACCCTAGTGTCAGAGTTTCTAAACCGCCTCAAAAGACTTTTTCATGGTTTGAATGGAACAGTAAGTAAAGGTTTCCTCGTACGCGGTGGAAACCCTCATCTAGTCAAATAAACCAAATTGAATCGTAATAACAGCCGCAAGGGTGCATCAGGTTAAACTACGCTTGCCGGGGTTGGTCCATAGTTGGGTGAGGTCATCTTACTATTTAGTTATAATCTGTTCACTTCACTCATAACCGGCGTGCTTGTATGACCAGATGTATGAACGTGGACGAGGCCAAAGGAGTATGTAAGGATCGTAGCAGAGGTGGCGTTCTGTGGTTTCTGGGAAACACGAAAAAGGCGTGAGTTTATATTTTAAGAAAAATAATCAAAGTTAACCGCTTTTTTGTAAGTTCCTCTCACAACTATTCCCCGTATGTTTCCACTCTAAAGTTTACCATATCTTACGACAGACTTTTCCCCCGGGATGACAGCGCGAGGTTGTTGACCTCGCTGCCACTTACAGTAACACGTACTGAAGGATCCACATTGCAACGTTATCCACTTGTCCTCGGTATTCTAGTGGCACAAAAAATGCATGGCATGCACCTTCTTATTTTGAAATGGGTTATCGGCACATTGAAATGATAGCACGAATTTAATTTTCCATTAACATTTTTGTTTTGGGACAAAAGTTGCACAACATGTTTTGTGTTGCGAAAACATGTTGCTGCATTACTCTCTTGTCTGTGGTGTTTTAGAGTATCTTTAATGAAAATCATAAATTTATTTTAACATACCTAGTTACTTTTTTTTTTAAATTTAATTTTTAATGTGTTCTGAAATTTTATTTTATCGTATTTTTTTTGAGAAATTAGAAACAAAAAAGCTTAGAATTGAAAAATGGTGAACTTATACCATTATATCAATTCATTTCAGTTTCAAATATTGCCTTAATCTTCTTACGGCTACTTGCACCAAAATTTAATTTAACTCGAAAGTTAGTTGCTAGTAGACACGAGATTAAGTTTCAAATAATTATGTCAAGTGCTATGTTAGCAACGAACTTCGGGTTAATAACATAACCTGGACTGACATAAGTGGGCCTTAGGTAAATGAGGTGCAATTTTGCATCCTTATCATCAAATTTGAGGGGGTTAATTGCCATAAAAGACATAAATAATCAAATAAAATTTCGACAACTCGATTTTAATAAATATTTGTTTTTTTCATTTGTTTATGTTTGACAGTATTTCAGAATACACCTCTCAAAGAACAGAATCGCCCTGTTGCTTAAGCGGTAGGCAGTGTCGCGCGACTATGTCCCTGTATGCGTGCGGGTTTATCGTCTCGCCTGCCTAAACCCAGCGGCAAGATGACTAGTAGAAAAAAAAATCTTATTTATTTTATTATTGATACGTGATGGTGACTTTCTTGAATTTCACGACAATACCCAAACTGCGCCTTGTACAGTCAGCAACAAAAGTCGATTAACATTTATGATTTTGGAATCCTAATTATTAAGTACAATAGTAAAAGTAAAACGAAATGAATACAAAATTAAGATAAAATAAACCCTTAGCTATTGCCTGAAATTCTGAAAGCCAGTACATTATGTGTTTAGTGTCTGTTTAAATGATATAGAAAAGTAACATTGTTAATCGACTTTTGTTGTTGACTGTACATACCTTTTTCTATCGGAACAAAATCTCCATCAGATCGTGACGAAAGTGTACCATTTTTACTCGCAACGAAAAATCCCCCTCGGGGCTTATTTGTTTAAGATATTCAAAATGGAAGGGAAACAAGACAAAAAAAATAAGACCACGTGTTTCACGTCCGAATATAGAACTGTGAAGATACGCAATTAAGGTATCAAACACTTAAGCGTTTACCGGAAGGGGTGTCTTTTCTTGCGGAAAATTGGCAACGCCCGTATCCCTCGGCAGGGATTTTGAATAGTCAGCGATCCGGAGCTTCACCGCTTATGACACAATTCACACAAAACCCCACCGTATGCCAAAACTTTAGAGCTCAAAATTACTCACACAAAAGCCTCTTCTAAATAGTTTTACGCAGTATATTGTACTAAACGATTAACAAATTAGACGAATGGAAATTCCTCGAGGCTGACGATGGGTTGAGCGTCACTGTTTATTGCTTTATAAACCGCATTGCGACGCTTTTTCGGTCCGTTTACGTCATAGTGCACGGCATTCTGGTGCAGATGCCCTGACAATATACGATTACATTGTGAATTTTATGTTCTGAGGAATTTGATTTCGTTTTCCGATATTCCACTTTTATCTACATATACTTATAATACATATACTTTAAAGAGTGTGCATGTGTGAATTTACAATAATATTTTTATTTGTTGGTAATATGTAGTTGGTATTGTTGGTACTGCCTCGTTGGTTTACTGGTCGCAAAGCGCGACAGCTGAGCATGAGGTCTTGGGTTCGATTCCCAGG
The DNA here is from genome assembly GCA_949316365.1 of Hoplodrina blanda. NCBI lineage: Eukaryota > Metazoa > Arthropoda > Insecta > Lepidoptera > Noctuidae > Hoplodrina > Hoplodrina blanda. The sequence continues at coordinate 15,244,585 of OX438587.1, read as the reverse complement.
TCGGGCAAAGTGTTTTTGGGTTTTTCCATGAGGAATTTCTCAGTAGAAGGTGGTAGAAGCGTAGTATTATATTATCTGTGGTAGAAGCCTCGGAGTCTGGATTTGTGCCCAGTTGATTGCAATAGGCTCGCCCTCTATTACATGGGACTTAAACATAACTGGCGAAATGTGGGTTTACTAATGGGTACTTACACCTCTGCATAACCCTTCGGGGATTACAGGCCTATTTTAAATCTTAAACTTAAAAGAGATTATGTTAACAACTTTGTTTACTATAAAAATGAAAGATTTTGAACGAGAACTTATTTTTAATACCATACTAAACGCTGTACTCATGTAGGAAGCGATTATTTATTCATCAGTTCTTCACGGCTGAGGTGCGTTTTATGAAGCACGTGTTTACGAAGAGAGTATCATGGTTATGATACGTAATTGGAGTATTAAGATAAAGATGCTGTAAAGATTGAATCTTTAAGAGCTGAACAGATCAAAGCCAGCAGGTCTGTTTAATAAAATCTACCTCTGAGTATTTAGGTGTACTGTAGATTGAGTTGAGCTATCTTTATATCTAGTTATGGAGACATTCGATAAATTAGTATCATAGCAGGTGGGGTTCTGTGGTTTCTGCCTACCCCCATGGGAAAAAGGCGTGAGTTTATGTGTATGTGTAGATAAATTTGTGTCACATCGCTGTACTAAACGATTGTACAACTTGGTTTTGTCATCAACACATAGAAATAAAAAAGATATCACTTGACGAAAAACTTTCTTCAATGTAATTATTAGAATGTAATAATTTCTATTGAACAAATAAATAAATTATTAATTATTATTATTATTTAATGTCCAATATCTAGACATCATTTTAATTATTGGAATGTAATGATGTCTATTGAACAAATAAATAAATTATTAATTATTATTATTATTTAATGTTAAGTATTGACAGTTTACCTCAAACTCATCATCATCGTATCAGCCAAACAACGTCCACTGCTGGACATAGGCCTCCCCTAAAGATAATCATAATGACCAGTCTTACGCTGCCCGCAAACTCACTTCACCTAAATTCAAATCTTACTTACTTGTTTGTTACTCAATTACGTCAGAACGGCTGAACGGATCTGGATGAAATTTGGCACAGAGATAGATTTTAGTCTGGAATAGCACATAGGCCACTTTTAATTCTGGAAAAATCTACAGTTCAAATCAAATCTCTTTATTGCATTGATGTGTACATTTAGGTGTTATAAGTAGGTAAGTTCCAACATGAAACCCGGTTAGGGCACGGCAACATAATAATAATTTTAACATAATAATTCCCGTGGGATAATTTATCAACACTTTGATGCAGACGAAGTCCCTGTCAAAAGCTAGTAAATTATGAACCCCGATCCCATTCACGTTCGAGTTTTGTTTACAAAGTACTTAGGTACTTATAACGTCTAAAATTCTCAAATGTTTCCTAAAACACCATTGGGTCAAAAGATCAAGTGTTATTTACTCTTCACATCCACTTTTGGATATATTTATTTGGTAAAATGGCGCGCAAAGGTAAGATGGCTATACTCATTTCATATTCCCTTTACAACCGCTGCAGCACTGCACAACGCTGCATCCAGCGGAACGTCGACGAACCAAATTCGTATCACAACTTTGGAGCCAGTTAAAAATTAAGCAGAAAGCGCTTTTTGCTTTAACTTCCTGGCACCGTTAGGGATTTGTTTCCAAATTCAAATTTCATGTTTTGGAGTTTTGATGGTTACTAAATCATTTGGTAAGGGAAGTGGAAATTAAGATGGCGGACGTCTACAGTAAAATTATGTCTATTTTTATTATATCAGATTTTTGGTCTAATTGTCACATGATCTAGCGTCTGTGCGATTCACAATTCACGCCATAATTTGGTCGTTATTATGTTACAGGTCTTGTTTTTCTGAGGCAACACAAAAATAAGAACAGAAGACAGTAACTTGTATCAATCATCTTAACCAGATTATCTAATTATTTGTATGTAGGTATTGTGTGAAATAATGCTGAACTGTATACGGGATGTACAAGACACAATTCATCACATAGCCCTTATTTAGGCATACTGCCCAGCAATCTAAGTAATTTTGAGCAAAAAATATTACTGGGACACGACTTTTATTATTCTTATGAAAAATCAGTTAGGCTGTGTTCACGGAGACGCGGGGCGTCAGGCGTCGCGTTGCGCGGCGCGGCCCGCCCCGCGTCTCCGTGAATGAGCACTTAAACACCGTGAATTTTAATCCGCTGCAAATCTTTCAGGGGGTGAATATACTCATGAATATGAACAACTTTTATTAAGGGACATTGTACGAAATGTGAAAAAAAAACCCAGCTGATCCATACAATTTGATCGTAATGTAGTACATTATTGTATGGATCAGCTGTTTTTTTTTTCATATTCAATACATTCAATCTGGGGCCAAATGTTAACTTCATAATAAAGTCATAAAGCCGTGTTATCTGATCGCCATGCGTCACTGGTGTCCTGGTATCTATTCTCCCCCCTTCCCCTCTATATCTGTTTAATTCGCAAACTGGCGTATTTTCGCTTGTTGTTCCGCCATCTTTGTTAGCGGATAAAACTTGTCTTTTATGGGGATAGTGTAATAAGTTGTTGTTTGATAAGGTTAGACCAGAAAGTCTTGATAATATCGTCCGAGTTCAGATTGGTACGTCAACTGGTTGGTAAATAAATTGTGTGATAATTTTGTGGACAATTTTTTTGTTATTTTATTTGACAGGAGCCTAAATGGTACTTCATCTTAGTACTATTATAAATATGAAAGTTTGAATGGGTGGATGTTTGTTACTGAATCACGCTAGGACAGGTGAACGGATGTGGATATTTGGCACAGAGATAGATTATAGTCAGAATTTTTTTGACGTGACATCGTCTTATAATTCGATGGAGCCGGATAATTCGGTGGAGCCGGCTGCATGCACGAAAAAACATGACTCATGCGGCGTTACCTCGCTCTGAGGGAACGCCGCATAGCTATTCTAAAAGCCTGTTCAATCATGTCTGGCGGATATCATGTGAAGTAAAGGCTATGTTGTTGTTATCTGGTCATCCAATATTGTAATATAGGAATTGGCGGATTGTCGTTTCACCTAATCGTAAAATCTTGGTTCATGTTATTATTTCCTCCAAAATCGACGTAGCTATGCAAAATAGTAATTACAACAAGCCTATTATTGTCTCACTGCAGGGCAAAGGCCACTTCTCATACAGAGAAGGCACTAAAATTGATCACCAGTGAAAAGTGAATGTGGTGTCAATTGTTTATAGCAACGATAATTCCATCAGTACTTTCTTATGACGTTGTCACGTTCAACTATCGTCAGTAAACCGACTTTACAGACAACCGATTTTTTTTTCATATAAACCTGGTCAGAGAAATTACGAACTTAGCTTAGACATAGCATAGACATAGACACTTACATTTAGATATTCATTTTTATTCATATGTGGATAGATATAGCTGTAACATTTTCGACTATGGCCCAACCATACTTAAAATATTACTGGCAATGTATTTCAACCACACCTTACCGGGAAAATATTGCTCGATTAGGAGCACCATAAATGCCCATAAACTGGCAAATAAATAAAGTACGTCAATAGTCCCAAAAGTTAAACGGAAAAAGTTTAGGGTGACCATCACGTCTCGACTTTGAATAGTTAACAAGTAAGTAGGTACAGTCAACAAAAAAAAAATATGTACCTAACCAGGGTCATCCGATATAGTTGAAGTTTTCATAGAAATCGACGGAGAAACTTAAATTAAAAAAAAAAAAAAATAAAAAAAATTTGAATTTTTTATTAATTAATTTTTGATGGCAATAGGCTCGCCACCTATTACATGGGACTTAAACATAACTGGCGAAATGTGGGTGTACTAATGGGTACATCTCTGCCTAACCCTACGGGGATTACAGGCGTGATGTTATGTTATGTTAAACTTAAATTAAAATGAACTGTTTAAGTATGTATCTACTTTTTAAATTAAAAAAGTAAGTTGGTCTAGTGGTCATAAAGCGTGACTGCTGAGCATGAGGTTTTGGGTTCGATTTCCAGGTCGGGCAAAGTGTTATTGAGTTTTTCCATCAGGAATTTCTCAGTAGCAGCCTCGGAGTCTGGATTTGTACCTGGTTGATGGCTCGCCCCCTATTACATGGGACTTAAATATAACTGGCGAAATGTGGGTGTATTAATGCGTACACCTCTGCCTAACCCTTCGGGAATTACAGGCGTGATGATATTTTTTTTACATAAACATAACATAACATCACGCCTGTAATCCCCAAAGGGTTAGGCAGTGCCATTAGTACACCTACATTTCGCCAGTTAAATTAAATTACATTCGAAAACATCCATCGGTTTCTAAGAACACTCTATCTAAGAAATCTGTTCTTTTGTCTGTACACCAAAACCATCTTAAGAGTGTACATTCATTGTATTTGCTGTTTCACAAATAACTAGGTCACAAATTACACAAAAATAACAACATTTTCTTACTGATCACCAAATCTTTTCCAAAACAAATATACGCAAAACTTTCCAAGTACCAGGAAAACAGAAAGCAGGAAACAATATCATACAATAAAACGCAAATAAACTATATTGTCAGCATAAATAAGATGTTGCTATAAATAAGTCCACTCTCCATTATATCGCTATGAGCTGATAGAGGCTTTATGGGCTGCCGAGATGAAGCAGGACTGTGGACACAAATATATGGAATATATGGCCAGAGTAATGGGCTTTCATCTTGAAATATTTTGAAGAAGATTGGGATTTTTTGAGAGTGATTTTTCTATGGTTGTAAATAGACACTTAACCAAATATTTTTATATTTTTTTTAGTCTGAACCATTTTTGGGAACCTTCTACTAATGGAGATATTACAGGTTAAGGTTCCAACATTTTTCCTTTTTTTTTACGAAATCAAGCACCCACATGTACCTACTACATACGCAAAAGCGTACCTACGTTATATTGCGCTTCTCCAACCTGAATTTTAATCCGTTGCAAATCTTTCAGGGGGTGAATGTACTCATGAATATGAAAAAAAAAACAGCTGATCCATACAATAATGTACTACATTACGATCAAATTGTATGGATCAGCTGGGTTTTTTTTTCACATTTCGTACAATGTCCCTTAATAAAAGTTGTTCATATTCATGAGTATATTCACCCCCTGAAAGATTTGCAGCGGATTAAAATTCACGGTGTTTAAGTGCTCATTCACGGAGACGCGGGGCGGGCCGCGCCGCGCAACGCGACGCCTGACGCCCCGCGTCTCCGTGAATGAGCACTTAAACACCGTGAATTTTAATCCGCTGCAAATCTTTCAGGGGGTGAATATACTCATGAATATGAACAACTTTTATTAAGGGACATTGTACGAAATGTGAAAAAAAAACCCAGCTGATCCATACAATTTGATCGTAATGTAGTACATTATTGTATGGATCAGCTGTTTTTTTTTTCATATTCATGAGTACATTCACCCCCTGAAAGATTTGCAACGGATTAAAATTCAGGTTGGAGAAGCGCAATATAACGTAGGTACGCTTTTGCGTATGTAGTAGGTACATGTGGGTGCTTGATTTCGTAAAAAAAAAGGAAAAATGTTGGAACCTTAACCTGTAATATCTCCATTAGTAGAAGGTTCCCAAAAATGGTTCAGACTAAAAAAAATATAAAAATATTTGGTTAAGTGTCTATTTACAACCATAGAAAAATCACTCTCAAAAAATCCCAATCTTCTTCAAAATATTTCAAGATGAAAGCCCATTACTCTGGCCATATATTCCATATATTTGTGTCCACAGTCCTGCTTCATCTCGGCAGCCCATAAAGCCTCTATCAGCTCATAGCGATATAATGGAGAGTGGACTTATTTATAGCAACATCTTATTTATGCTGACAATATAGTTTATTTGCGTTTTATTGTATGATATTGTTTCCTGCTTTCTGTTTTCCTGGTACTTGGAAAGTTTTGCGTATATTTGTTTTGGAAAAGATTTGGTGATCAGTAAGAAAATGTTGTTATTTTTGTGTAATTTGTGACCTAGTTATTTGTGAAACAGCAAATACAATGAATGTACACTCTTAAGATGGTTTTGGTGTACAGACAAAAGAACAGATTTCTTAGATAGAGTGTTCTTAGAAACCGATGGATGTTTTCGAATGTAATTTAATTTAACTGGCGAAATGTAGGTGTACTAATGGCACTGCCTAACCCTTTGGGGATTACAGGCGTGATGTTATGTTATGTTTATGTAAAAAAAATATCATCACGCCTGTAATTCCCGAAGGGTTAGGCAGAGGTGTACGCATTAATACACCCACATTTCGCCAGTTATATTTAAGTCCCATGTAATAGGGGGCGAGCCATCAACCAGGTACAAATCCAGACTCCGAGGCTGCTACTGAGAAATTCCTGATGGAAAAACTCAATAACACTTTGCCCGACCTGGAAATCGAACCCAAAACCTCATGCTCAGCAGTCACGCTTTATGACCACTAGACCAACTTACTTTTTTAATTTAAAAAGTAGATACATACTTAAACAGTTCATTTTAATTTAAGTTTAACATAACATAACATCACGCCTGTAATCCCCGTAGGGTTAGGCAGAGATGTACCCATTAGTACACCCACATTTCGCCAGTTATGTTTAAGTCCCATGTAATAGGTGGCGAGCCTATTGCCATCAAAAATTAATTAATAAAAAATTCAAATTTTTTTTTTTTTTTTTTTTTTTTTAATTTAAGTTTCTCCGTCGATTTCTATGAAAACTTCAACTATATCGGATGACCCTGGTTAGGTACATATTTTTTTTTTGTTGACTGTACCTACTTACTTGTTAACTATTCAAAGTCGAGACGTGATGGTCACCCTAAACTTTTTCCGTTTAACTTTTGGGACTATTGACGTACTTTATTTATTTGCCAGTTTATGGGCATTTATGGTGCTCCTAATCGAGCAATATTTTCCCGGTAAGGTGTGGTTGAAATACATTGCCAGTAATATTTTAAGTATGGTTGGGCCATAGTCGAAAATGTTACAGCTATATCTATCCACATATGAATAAAAATGAATATCTAAATGTAAGTGTCTATGTCTATGCTATGTCTAAGCTAAGTTCGTAATTTCTCTGACCAGGTTTATATGAAAAAAAAATCGGTTGTCTGTAAAGTCGGTTTACTGACGATAGTTGAACGTGACAACGTCATAAGAAAGTACTGATGGAATTATCGTTGCTATAAACAATTGACACCACATTCACTTTTCACTGGTGATCAATTTTAGTGCCTTCTCTGTATGAGAAGTGGCCTTTGCCCTGCAGTGAGACAATAATAGGCTTGTTGTAATTACTATTTTGCATAGCTACGTCGATTTTGGAGGAAATAATAACATGAACCAAGATTTTACGATTAGGTGAAACGACAATCCGCCAATTCCTATATTACAATATTGGATGACCAGATAACAACAACATAGCCTTTACTTCACATGATATCCGCCAGACATGATTGAACAGGCTTTTAGAATAGCTATGCGGCGTTCCCTCAGAGCGAGGTAACGCCGCATGAGTCATGTTTTTTCGTGCATGCAGCCGGCTCCACCGAATTATCCGGCTCCATCGAATTATAAGACGATGTCACGTCAAAAAAATTCTGACTATAATCTATCTCTGTGCCAAATATCCACATCCGTTCACCTGTCCTAGCGTGATTCAGTAACAAACATCCACCCATTCAAACTTTCATATTTATAATAGTACTAAGATGAAGTACCATTTAGGCTCCTGTCAAATAAAATAACAAAAAAATTGTCCACAAAATTATCACACAATTTATTTACCAACCAGTTGACGTACCAATCTGAACTCGGACGATATTATCAAGACTTTCTGGTCTAACCTTATCAAACAACAACTTATTACACTATCCCCATAAAAGACAAGTTTTATCCGCTAACAAAGATGGCGGAACAACAAGCGAAAATACGCCAGTTTGCGAATTAAACAGATATAGAGGGGAAGGGGGGAGAATAGATACCAGGACACCAGTGACGCATGGCGATCAGATAACACGGCTTTATGACTTTATTATGAAGTTAACATTTGGCCCCAGATTGAATGTATGTTTACGACGTTTTTGTCTCGCTTTTTTTGGAGTTCCGTCTGACATGGTTCGGGTTTTATTTTTGAATATTTTCAGCTTTATTACTACAGTAATACATAGCAGAAACTTTCAAAGATTTCTATTTAAAATAAGATATGCTTCAATAATTTAAATGTTGGAGATTTACAATTTTATGCTACAATAATATGTAGTGGTCTCTCCCAGATTCTTTCGAAAGAGCTTTCAATATTGTTCACCCAAAATCAATCGGCTTGGCCCATTTTATGTGTAATAAGGCACTTAACCAAGCCGGTTAGATATTCTTTCTTTCATTGTAAGTAATCATTTTATTATTCTGGAAAGTTCGAATTGTTTCTTACATACTTTTACGAAAACCAGCTTTAAATATTCTAATTAAAATTGAAAACTCGTAAGAACAATGTTTTTCACGCGATTCACTGAGTGATAAAACAGTAATTTTTTTCACCAAAAATTAAAGTGGTTTCCCAGCAATAGTTCTTGCTTAACGTTGTTGGGCAGTATGAGTAGTTAATGGGTATGTGATATGTCTTTTTACACCCTGTATATCCAAAATGGCCGTCGTCGTTCATAAAATCGTACCAACTACCTAATATAAAGTGGTTTTCTCTCGCGTAGGTATATAGCAATTTAGACAATTAACCGTTCCTACGGAACTCTCATTAAACCCCCAAACTACTCGACTGGACCCCAAATACACTATAGCAGTACATTATAGTCATTTATTTTGCCTCGGACCTCATTCCCATGTAATACAAAAAAAAGATGAACGCACACTGGAATTGTATAGACTGGCCCATAAATGGAAATGAGTTTCTGTTTTTTTGACAAAAAATATTCGTCTGTTATCCTTGGATTAAGCGATTTTGAAAGCTAATCAAGAGTAGATTTACGATTACAATAAGCCAGATAATATTTTTATTCTATGGAAGAGGAAAAACCAAAAAGAAAAGTTGATGCTTCTCCTCAAAGCTGTATAAAACTTGACCTTGAAATTTTTGAAAGTTCCTATTTGTAATGTGTTTTTCAAAAAACGTTCATTTCAAAAATACTCTATAGCTGGAATTTGTTCTGTTTCGTGGGTGCGTTTACAAACAAATCAACTCTCATACACAAACAGCCAGACTACTGAGACAGATGTTTAATATATTATATAAGTTATTTACCCTCACAACTCTGTACACATAGATAACGATAAATATACAACTTTTATTATGGAATATATAATATATATTATATTTTTTTATTTTTTATTTGTTAATTATGTTAGCACCATGTATTTTATTTATGTCATTATTTGTTATCTTTTAATTGTATTTTTGTTTATTATGTCTTATTCTTGCACCGAATAATTGTTTATCTATTTATATTTATCTATATTTCATAATTAAAACTGGTTTACATCCGTAATTACGTCACACATTAAGGCCCAGTTGAAAACCAGCGTCAGGCACAAGTAGTCTGGCATTTTATGCTGAACTGGGTCTGTTTGGCGCAGCTGTGGGGCACACAATTTCTTATTTTTTGTTCTTTTTATTGCCTTTTTATTATTATTTTTGAGTGCACATGGTCTGTGTCAATAAACATTTTTTCTTTCTTTCTTTTTTTCTAATAGTAATCTATACTTTTATACCTACTATACTAATATAATAAAGTTGAAGAATTCTTGTTGATTTGTTTATACACGCGAAAGTTCTAGAACTTTCTATCAGATTCATCACCATCATCATATCAGCCCGTACAGATTTCCAATAGGAACGGATGGAAGCGACTTGCAGATTGGAAAAATATATTTTCCTGCATGAAAGCTAGACTCATGAGGAATAATATAGGCTATATAACATCAGGCTATGACCTACGGGAGCGGGGCAGTAACAAAAGACGTAACTTATCGCGGATAAAAAAAAAACGCGCGGACGAAATTGCTAATGTAAAATAAAGAGTATTTTATTCTATTATTGAAGCCCATTCTAGTATCAGTATAAGTATGAAATTGGGTACTTATCATAATATCGAAGAACACAAAGGAATCTTATCCCAAATTCACTCGCAATTTGAGCTAGATTATTTGTCCTTTATGTTTTGCTTATTGTGTTTTATAAGAAGACTTTTCCGACGGAGCTCTTGATGCAAATATTGTTTAATCAGATTTTAGTCAATAAATGTAGGTAGGATAACAGCTATGATATCTAATCTAAAATTATATGTGTAATTGAAATCTTTTTCGTGTTTTAAAAATCATTGTTATTTTAAGGTTTGTCAGAAAACTGTCTAACTACACGCCTAGATATTAATGTCCGTCTCCTATCTGCAAAATTTAATCAAGCTTAATTACTTATTGACCCAAAATATTAATTCTGTATGAAGTGCTGTCTAAAAAGTCTTCTAAAAGATCGAGTTCCCCTTTCCTTTCCTTTATTGTGTGATCAGTAAGGTCTTACGACCCCACACACCCTTGTGTCAGAGTTTCTAAACCGCAAAGCTCGAGTTGAAACCACCAGAAAGCTAATTCGCTTATTTAAAAACATTCAATATCTAGTCATAATTTCAAAATGTCCAAAAAAATGTAGACATTTTGATAGATTGAAACTGTGATTGTGAACGTTCCTAAAATTTAGCAGAATTACGCCCTTATCCAGGAAAAAAATAACATAACAGTTTTTGCCAGCACAGTAAATTGTACTAACCTCGACTCAAGTACAATCTCAATGGTCAACGAGCAAGTTCCATTTGAAAACGCCAGCAAAGCGCTGTTGACTTGAGTGTCTGTAAAAATGATATAATAACATAGCCAGGTAAGGGTCAATGGGCTTCCAACAAATCATTATAAATCGAAACCAGAAAGGTAACGTGTCAATCCGCGGCCGTTACCAGGACAACATAATTCGTTGGAGTTGATAGTTCCGAGAAAATACGATATGGTATGGTCACAGTTCAACTATTTCATACCGTCTTTCCATTTCAGCGGTTTCTGATTCGTAAGATCCCAAGTGGCTTGACTGATTTCGGGGACGTTTACTGGTTTACCTCACGTTATTCTGCACAATTGGATGGACAGGGAAGAAAATACGGGCGGAAAGGAATATCATAAAAAAACTTTTTCCATGGATTTAGTAAATGAAACTAGATTTTACATCGGTTATAAAAATGAATCTGCTGTTCTACACAAAAGAGTAGAAACAGCAGTATTCTTTGAACTTGGCTTGGCCAAAGAATTCAACACGGTTTGTGCAGTGATTGAGCGATTCCAGTCGGAGATCGCGGAAGACGCGTAGTTACTCGTAATCCTCGGCGTAAGTGTCGGAATGGAACACCGGGGTGGTTTTTAGTCAGTAAGAGTCTGACAAACCCCTCGACCCAGGGCGGTGGACATCCATGAATATTCTCCACCACAGTACAAAAAAAAAGTTGTGGGTTCGATTTCCCACGAAACAAAATAGTATTTTACAGTCTACAGATTTGATTGTTGTTGTATGTTGAGTATATAATTGTGTTTATAAACGCACCCACGATACAGGGAAATGCCTAGTGTAGGGTTTGTTATAAAACAAAAAAAAATATTGTAATTTACCTTGTATCTCTTATACCCTAGTAATAATACCAATTAACCAGAGGCTATATGTGTTTTTTCAATAGAAAGAGCCTGCAAAACAGATTTTTTAACGTTTTTTTTTATCTGTCTATCTTTTATAGATGAAAATTAATGGCTGTGTTGATAAGCGCAAAACTCGAAACCGGTTTGTCCGATTTGGCTGATTCTTTTCTTGTTGTGATCATAATTTACCGGGCATGGTCTATAAGACAGTGCATTTTTGGAAAATCCTTCGTAAAGTCGAATCCGCCCAAAGCCAGGGCGGTTCATTAGTCTATATAAATGAAGTTGAATGGCCAAATGTGTTGCTTAGCGCAAAACTCCAAAACTTCTAGACCAATTTCGCTGATTCTTCTCTTGTTGTGATCATAATTTCCATTTTCGAAAATCCACCAGAAAGATCGAGAAAATTTGCACCAGTGGGAAGACGGGGCGATTCGCTAGTTCCAAATAATAATAACTGTTACTATGTAAAGACGCGGCGCTCATAGATAGACAAGTTCTCTCCAAATAAACAAGCAGTCCTTACTAAACGAACCGTTCTTATACATACAATAACAGCCCACAGTAACTCAGTAACCAGTTCCGAGCCAAATACTTATCGACTCAGTTAACTTGGAATTTGTAAACGACTTGTTTAGGCTTTGTAAGTTAAATAGCGTCTTTGCAAAATCAACACCGGCAGTAGTACAAGGCAGTAATTTAAATGAATGTTCAACTTTGTACAACTGGACAAAGCTTCTTGCGAAACAGTTCATTCGGGAGTTTCGTTGACACCAGACCTAAGGCCTCGTACAGACGAGCAGCACTTTGCTGTCGACAGAGCCAACTTCAGCTGTCGACAGGAGCATCTGCTACTGTCGACAACTGCTGCAGTATTCGACACGCCGACTGCTGCCCACCATATCGACAGCATTGTTGTAGTGCGCCGTGAACGTTATTACTGCATACGTTTGCTGTCCACGTGTCGACGGCAAACGCCGACCAATAGCGACAGCTTAGTATAGTGTAGTACTTCTCGTGTGTTTCACGCCTAATGATCTGATAGTCGATAAGTTAGACAGAAATGATAAGAGGGTATAACACGAGTAGGCGGAGAAAACGTTACGTTAATACGATCGATTTAATTTGATCTAAATTGAGCAGAGCGACGGAACACTTGTTTTGTACGACTGCCTCGTTGGTCTAGTGGTCGCAAAGCGCGACTGCTGAGCATGAGGTCTTGAGTTCCCAGGTCGGACAAAGTGTTATTGGGTTTGTCCATCAGGAATTTCTCAGTTGCAGCCTCGGAGTCTGGATTTGTGCCCGGTTGAACAAAAACATAAAAAATATTTTTATCTGGCAGACTGGCAACGCACAGGGAAGAATGGCAGGCTATGGGTAATGAGGAAGATAGGGTTGCTACCAGTCTACCTTAAGAAAGAGTCCAGTAGACAAGTGTGAACAAAATCCCGATTAATTGAATGATAAACCATAAGATATTTGCCCAGTAGTGGGACAAAAGGTTGAAGAAAAAAACAAGATTCTAATATTTTTGTTCCCTTTTCTTTACTATCAACCAAATCTAAAAAATAAAACATCTCTTTCATAAAAAACCCAAAAATAATCCATATCGTTTTTCAAAAGAAACAAAATCAAGTGTGCGGTAACAGGATCGATAAGATTACCCCAAATTCTATTTCCCACTGTTTCAAAAGCATATAACACGCCCAAAACTATTTTGAGACGCGAAAAAAGGTGTCTCGTAAATCCCCGACGAAAACGTTGAAGGAAATTGTTTTTGCCGCGAAAACATAATAAATAGAAAAGTGCGGAGCTCAGTCCGTCCAATATAATGAGACTTTGGTTCTGAAAAGTTTTATTTATTTATTTTTACAACAACACCACTACCATTACAGGTTACCCTAAATCGGCCTAAGTTGATATTGATAGCTCTTTTTTTAAGTAATATTTTTCCTTTTTTTTTGTCTTTCACACGGAATTTTCATATTTTATTTTGAGTTATGGTAATTGCGGATTGCTTTTGTTGCAAAAAAATAATGTGTACATTGTCTCTCTACATAATTAGAAGAGGTATTCTGTAGGTTGGCTGTCATACATGGCTGCTATTACATGGGACTTAAACATAACTGGCGAAATGTGGGTGTACTAATGGCATTCTGGGATTTCTATCAAATAAAAAACTAAAAAAGAAACAATGGAGTGTATAGTATGCTCGCACACATACATGACTGAGTTGGTAGCGGTGGTGTAGAGGGGGCATGAGAGAGCATCATGCCGTTTGCCGTCACGGCAAACTGGTCGAATTCACTGCTAAAGTGCGCCAATAGTTATTTCACATAAAAAATCTGCTGTTCCAAAGGAAAGTGCAACACTATCTTCATTATCTGCCTAGCCTTTTCCCAACTATGTTAGGGTCGGCTTCCAGTCTAACCGGCTGCTGAATACCAGTATTTTACAAAGAGCGACTGCCTATCTGACCTCCACAACCCAGTGACTTGGTACTTAATACGATACCTCTTGGTAAGACTGGTTGTCAGACTTTCGTGTAACAACTGTCAAAGATCCACTTATGACAGCGGGGTCAACAGCTCAACGTGCGTTTTGAGGCACGAAACGATGTCAGTTCTTAGATATACTTAGAAACACGAGCAAACTGTACAATATGTATATCTCTTCCAACCGATAGAAGTCCAATAGTCGTGAAATTCCAGAACGTACGTACACAAGTACGTGGCTAACAATCACAGAACTTTATCACAAGTTGGTATGAAATACTGGGAACCGTTTTGAAAGACAAAGTTTTTGAACATTTCAAGAAGTCAGAAAGATTGGTATTCTAAGTTAAGGTACCAAGGTATGTCAGGATACATACCTAGTTATTGCTTGTATAGTATTAGAAGGTGAACCGTTTCTTTGCCAATTTTCATCTCGACAAATATACAAAACAGTACTTTTGAATTTATGCTCAATATAAATTCGATAAACTTTTAAAATAGAAATAGTCGTTACGTACGTAATGTTAATAGTCATAATAACGGGTCTTACCTACAAATTGGTACAAGTCATTAATAATAATTTATTTCATAGAAAAGTGGTACAGTCTGTTACACAAATAGGATGACAACTTAGGAATAGTTTACAACTGAGATGAGTAGGTAACAAAACAATTTAACGATCTGATGTCCTAGCTAGGTTACTCAGTAGCCTGTCGTAAAAATTAACCCAAAATACTATAGGATAGTCGTTTTACAATTCGAAAATCGACTCAAATTCTATACTTTTATCTCCTCTGAACATTTATGAAGAAAAGACCTAAATTCGCCAAATAAAATTTTACTGAAAAAAAAATCTGATTTCTCTCACCATACCTACGAAAGCGAGCCAAGCCAATCTCGAGCGATCATTCCTTAAAATCAAATCATACATTACCATTTCGTCCGTCGAAACCGGTAAATTATCATACAGAGCATCAGTAAAATCTGAACACGATCCAGCATCGTCACGTCTCCGAGCCGGATCGAAGCCGTAACGGGTTTTATTTTCCGGAAAATTGGCAAGTCATAATAATACGCTGACTCATAATAAGGATCGACATTGGCCCTCTCAAGGATTTCTTTTTACGCTACATTTCACTGTTGCTCTGGTACTGGTATGAGCTTTGTGCTACTGAGAGCGATTTTTGAAGTGACACAATAGATACAGAACTAAATATGGATGGGGTTCTACAAGGTGCAGGGGCAACAGAAGGAACAGGGTGGTTTTTTTTTTTTTTAAGTCAGGAGGTTGTCATACATCTATAATATTAAAGCGAAAGGTCACTCACTCACAGACTCATCACCAAATATCGAAAACCGTTTGACGTATGTACCAGGGAAGTAGTTTATAGTTAGAACAGGTCCGTTAAGAAAGGATTTTCAAAAATTCACCCCCCTTTTTTTTGAGGTGGTAAAAAGCACTGACTAAAAAACCACCCTGTTCCTTCTGTTGCCCTTTACGTTCCGGGGCCACGGTAAAAAAATTAAAAAAAAAGTTAAATATTAAAAATTAAAATTCACCCCCTAAGGGGATGAAACCGGGGTCCGACATTTACTTGAATGAAGTCGCGGGCGAAAGGTAGTTATCAAATAAAATTACGACACTTAGTCAATCTACTAACGTTTTCATTTAAAAAACTCGTGTCACGGTGTCTGTGGTGGCACTCCTCCGAAACGGCTTGACCGATTTTTATGTTTTTTTTTTTTATGTATGTAGATGTATATTTGCTAGGTACCTATGAGAATAGTTCGTAAAGTATATTTCATACTGCTAGGTGATACGGATCAACTTTGAAGCGGAAGACGTCGCAGATAATATAGTAATTAATAAATACTTGTTTTAGTTTTAAGCTATGTTTGAATTCTGAAACACCAGAATACACCTCTTTTATAGAACTGAATCACCCTGATCTCTCACCGGTCGTGTCGGATTGCCGTCCCACCGGACTATGAAAGTAAAGAAAGAGAGAGAGTGCATCTGTGTTTGCGTACACACTTGTGCACTATAATATGTCCCGAGTACTTGGCTAGTCTCCTGATTAGCCACCGTCACCGAAATCGGTTTGGGGAATTTAATAAGTTAGAGATAAACTACTATAACATGGCGCGCCCCTCCATATTACTATTTCACTGTGTGTAATCACATCCTTATGAAAGAGTTTGTCTGTAGTTTTAAGACGTATTCATCTTCAGTAGCAGGCCGGCAGATTTGTTGGTCAACTAATCATAACTAACCGACCACGCAAGACAACGCACGTGTAATTTTCATAGGGTATGTCAGTGCTGCGCCATACTAATAATAATGAGTAATTAATGACGCCGCTAGTTTTTGTTTCGAGAGCCGACCCAGTACACAACACACATGCGTTGCGAGTCTTGTAAAAACTTTCAAACGTTTTGAATTGTGAAAGGGTATTATCGTAGTTTATGTATCATTTCGAATATCCTCTAAAATTATCTATCTTAAGTTTTGTGAATGATTTATATTCCATTTCCATTCCCCGCTGTTCTCACCCCTGTAGCTGCGCCCTCATCCGACATTTGGTCTTGCTTATTGGTGACATATTTTATATCCTGTTTATATGTGCCTCGTCGTGTTCAATGCCGCATTGTCAACCATTCAGCCGTTGGGGCCCGCGTTCTAAAGATATATGGTACGGTTTCGAGAAAAAAGTTATCCGACTTTTGTAAATGGGTAACTTTTAATGTTTAATAGTTTGTTTTAGTTTTAGTTTGGAGGCAATTCTACTAACTTTTAGGAAGTATTGCAATCTGATCACAGTCTACATTTGTCAATACCTGCCTCTAAATTAACTACATTTTTGTGTTTGACAGTATATCAGAATACATCTTTTTCCATAACTGAATTGCCCTTTTGCTTATGCGGTAGGCAGTGTCGTATGACTATATCACTGTGTGTGTGCGGGATCCTCACCCTGCCTGCCTAAACCCAGAGGTAAGATGGCTAATTCGAATTTGAAAATCAAGAAAAATAAAAAAAAAACGTCTTATTTTACAACTGATTCTGCTGAGAGTCACTGGCACAGTTACTTCCATGAATTTAAAGGTTCACATTATCCTAGCACCGCAACTGCACAGCTGCAGCACGGCGTCACTTCGAATTTAGGCTACGGCTAGCCGCCAGCGTGCTAACTACGCGTCGTCGGCGTGGCGCAAACTCGTAGTCCGCACGCCAGCCGCGAGGTGCAAGCTTGCTGTTACCGCGAACACAATTGCACGCAGTTTGCTCGCTTGCAGACTGCGGATTGCGAGTCGAGTTGTTTGGTAACGGCAAGCCCGCTGACCGCTCGCCGTTGTCTTTTTCATATTGACATTAAGAAATATATTACTTACTATACACGATTTAATACTCTAATTTTAATGATAAGTAAATTGCTGGTTTGGAGCGGTGCCGGTATAACCTTGACGAGGATACAAAACACTGCACTTTGTATAATACGTGCAATTCTACCTCACCTACAAAAGAAAAATATCTATAATATTATAAAATCTACAGTACATTTTAGCGACAGCCAAAAAATAATTACGATTAGCATACCTACTCAACTTTTTGCGGATAAATACAGCGGATAGATTGTGTGAAATAAAAGTACGTTTTAATACCGATCATCGAGAATTTATCCGTTGGGATCTGACTTAAAATATACAACCGAGCGCAGTACGTCTGAATTTCGTGGAAAAACATATATAGGAACTTCAATATTATTGTAAAAACGAATACACATTTTGTGTAAAAATGTTTTGATATCCAAAATTTTTTACTCTTGTTTTTTTTTCTAAATCTGTTTTCATCAGTCTATTAAACCCTAAAGCAAAATGGAGAGGAAAAAAAAGAACAAAAAATCTGTTTCTGTACTTATAATATTATAAAGAGGTAACATTTGTTTGTAAGTTTGTATGTAGGGGGTAATCTCCGGAAGTAGTGAACCGATTTTGAAAATTGATTCACAAATTGGAAGCTACTTTATCACTGAGTGCTATAGGCTATATTTTATTATCAAAAAATTAGGGATCCGTAAGAAAAATCACGCGAACGAAGTTGCGGGAGATCAGCTAGTATTATATAAATCTATTGAATTGGGTTAATCTCGAAAAAACTCAAAACTGGCTCGACCGATTTTATTTTGTTTGCCTCTTTAGTATTCTCAGGTGGTTCTGCTTCAAAATTATGTTAACCTAGCTGATTCATAATTTTGTATGCGCTTTATAGTAACTTAACTAAGTTCTTTTTTTTA
Source organism: Hoplodrina blanda (assembly GCA_949316365.1). Classification (NCBI taxonomy): domain Eukaryota; kingdom Metazoa; phylum Arthropoda; class Insecta; order Lepidoptera; family Noctuidae; genus Hoplodrina; species Hoplodrina blanda. Next base: position 15,225,988 of record OX438587.1, on the reverse strand, counting down.
TTTTGATTGTTTTTTTATTTATTTTTTTAAGTCTGTTAATATCATATTACTTGGATGATAGTTGACAAATTAAGTTTATTTTAATGTTTATTAAAATTTTATTTTAAAAAATAAGTGTAACTGTAAAAAATAATAGAATGTTTTGTCACTAAGTATAGATGCATAAAATATGTAACATTTAAATGAAACTTGGAACGTATTGATACATTTTTCTGGGAGCGACCGTACCTTAGCTTGAATATTTTTTACAAGTCGGTCTTTGAGAAATCATACAATAATTTTAATAATTTGCATGTTTGCTGTATAACATCGTTCATCCCATCTCCTATTTCTTACCTAACAGCAATCTTGATACTAATTTATCCATTACATAGTCCTTCTTTCCTAAACTTACTACCTATTATTATATGAAGACAAACCCTACTCCGTTTAGTAACTTAGCACCTCCATTAAACCCTCCGTGCATCTACACGCTGGTATTACACATTACGCCCCATATGCAAACGCCCTAACCGTAGCATTACCAAATCATAGAATAAATAATATACAGAAGCGAAACTCCGAAAGTATTGTGAACGATTACAATTTCGTGTGTAAAAAACGTTTGGCACAATCAGGAGAGAATATAAAAAAACGTTGTCCTTATCACGTATGTGTTCCACCTCTTAGTGTGATAGTCTCATTCTAGGAGTTATTCCAATATATGCGATTGCACACGAACGGTTGCCTTACTTTATAAGTAGACAAGTCGAGAGAGCCGTGCCATACCTGTACCACGCACGCACGACGGCATGACGAAAAAACGTCACGACAACTATATGTAAAAAGGTAACTGTCCTTATGTAGTCCGATACTCGAACTGCTCCAGAGCCGCAGCAGTTCGGCACCAAACACATACATTGTAAAAGCCCTAAAGCATGATACTAGTAAGTAGGTCACTTTAACGCCAGATCTACTAAAGCAGGCTTTCTTTACCTGTGGTCCATGGACCTCCGTGTAATGAATTCCTTATTTGACATGACATTCTAATCCAGCATAAGATGCAGCAACCGTCACACTAATTACTCATAAATGTAAAGTTTAATCGTAAGAAACAAAAGCTGGTAAAACTAAGCCTATTTTTTGTGGGGTGGAGCGCACAAAGATAGGCTTAGCTTTACCAGCTATAAAATCCTTAAGAACCTCTGTACTAAAGTATCGCTTCTACACAATTTTCTTATTCTACACCAGAAGTTATCCGGCGGACCGATCAGCGAATATCTTATGGCGGAACACTAGGATCGTTATTGGGACCCTTTGTTTAGTGGAATTACTTCCTTAGTGGTCTTATGGGCAAGATAAAACTGTTTTTCGGCCATTCTCGCGTCGAGAAAATTAGCCTCCGTCCTGATTATCGGCGGACAGACAACGGCACTTTTATTTGTGGTAACTGTTTCTGGAGATATGTCCCAGACAGTTAGGAGAAGTTATTGGGAGCCCTGAGATCTAGGTTGGTGAGATAGCTTTATTGGTGACCGGGCAATATGGCCTTGATTGGTAGATACGGATGGTGCGCTCAATTTGCTAGTCGAACTTTGAATTGAAGTTGGGTTTGCTGCTCTTATTATTCGAGATAGCAACTGTAGATCGATCCGAGTCCATTTTTGAAATGGAAATACGATCTTACAGCTTTCTGGGTTTAAATTTATATGATTAGCTCAATTAGCAATGCCCATTGAAATTCATAAAGCCTAGATAATGTGTGAGATGGGTATGTCCAAAAATCGATCGGATTTACCTTACGTTAAATCCAAGTAGTGATACGAGTATCAGTAAGTAGTGTCAGTTTCCTTGTGTGAAAGTACCCTAGCACATGTGCAAGCAAACTAACAGCAACTGCATATGTTTTCAACAAATATAACACATGCATACATAAACTCACGCCTTTTCTCATGGGGGTAGGCAGAAACCACAGAACGCCACCTGCTACGATCCTTACATACTCCTTTCGCCTTATCTACGTTCATACATCTCAACAAAACAAACAAAACAACAAACAAATACAATGTAGGTAGGTATCTATATAATTATATTACAGACACCATATTATAAAGACCAGCTTCTGCCGTTAAGTTACGTCTTAGGTCACTGCTACGGTCTCGTGGGTCGTAGCGTGACGTTATTGAGCCTATTCTATTCCTCATGAATCTGGCTATCATAATATATACAAAAATATATTATAGTTATTTTTGGTTTTAAAACGACATAAAATAAACCTTTTAACAGTATAATATTGTCCTCAGAAAGTCAAAACTACAAATCCCACTTACCTCCTGTTACCTCCATACATGGACCCACTTACCCCTGTTGACATACCATGTAAATAATAACGAAACTTCCCAACTCCATTCTTGTTTATGATAACAGTGCGGGACCATCAGAAGTGTAAATCCCGGCGAACTTGCCACTCCGGGATGAAGTTAAAATGGCCGCGATGGCAGTGTTGTGAGGTATCGTCGTCCCGGGAAATCTTTTATCGAGTTACCCCATTATCCCGGCCCTCCCGGGACCCGGTACGTGGCGCAATGAACAGCCGGCCAACTACGGCCGAAATTGTGGTGTGTATTTAACGGGACGATCCGTATTTTGTTTCGGTGCTGTGAGTTTAGATGGAGTGTGCTTTCAAAGATTTGAAATTTATTTTTTTAAATGTGGATGGCGCGTTTGAAACTGCAATAGAATAGAATAATTGTGTGCATTTCAATTTAATTTGAGTTTTTTCAAATCTCTAATTTTGTTTTACTCTAAAAATACTTTTATAGCGCGACTTCGTCCGCGTCAAAGTTGATTTCTCCATACAAACTCGACCCCCGCTTCATCCCCTTAGGAGATGAATTTTGGAAAATCCTTTCTTAGCGGACGTCTACTAACTATAAACTACATCTCTACCAAATTTCATCATTATACGTCAAGCGGTTCTCGATATTTCATGATGCGTGAGTGATGGCTTTCGCTATTATATTATATTTAGATTTACCCACAACCTGTATCAATGTCATAATGTCCTAGCGGTTAAGGCGCCCAACTCTCATACATGAGGTTGCGTCCAGTACCAATGTGGCTTTTTAAAATTCATAATTATGTACATTCTTAGTCTTGGACATCACTGACATCGGACTTAACCATAATAAATATTATCAAATACGAAAGACTCTGTCTGTCTGCCTGTTACACTTTCATGTCTAAACTACTGAACTGATTTTGATGAGGTACGGGGTAAGTTTGGATAAAGGACATAGGCTACTATTTATTCCACGACTTCGTCTGCGTCCACTAAAAAAGCTAGTAATTAATATAAGTCTGAAATCGCTAATCCGCCTTAAGCAAGAGTGGTGATTAATGCTCGTACCTTCTCTGTAAGAAAAGGCCTTTGCCCTGCAGTTGAAGCAGCAAAATTCCCATGAAAACTGATAACTAAATATAATATTTTATAATACACCTGAAGTGCACGGGCCCATCAAATTTGCAGCGGAGCGCATGCGCGGTCTATTCCACGGGACAAACGACTACCCCGGGAAATCTGTTATCGAGTGCATTAGACGAGAATCAGCAGGGACATCACTATTTCTCTGTGTTACTAGAGGTGCGCCAGTCTCGACTATAGTATGCTTGATTGATTGAATTGAGGCAGGCTTTCTGGTTGCTTCGTGGAATTTTAAAGGAGCATCAGATGTACTTTTAAAGATATTTTTTACTTTTTAGTAAGAGAGAATACTTGGAAGAACTTGTCTTTACCCAGCAGTGGGACATTGTAGGCTAGTCGAAAACCAGAAAGAAAGTATGGTTTCAATTTTGATGTTTGCTCAAGTTTGATGTTTGAAGTAAGCTCAACTATCGTGTATATAAAATCAATCAAGCAAATTACTTACATGCATGTTATGGATATGTTTTTAAAACAAAACATCTAAGGGAAGCAAAAAATCCACCCAAAAATCATAACCGCGATCTTAAACTCAAGGACATTTTACAAATCCCAAATTATTACAAACAAGGTCCCAAATTAATCCCACAATATTCGCATGACTGCCATAACTTATAGCCTAACAAAACTAAACACTAAACTCCAGTTAGTCCATAAAACTTGCTTGAACTTCGACACCAAAGGGTACACTGTAACAGATGGCTCGCGCCCGTTCACACATGGTGTTAAACAGCATAAAAAACTGCAGTATATCAAAACTTTGTTAAACTAAGTCGCAACAAGTTTGGCGGCCATTTTTATAACGTCAAACAGGAATTGTGAAAATATAGGTAGTTTTGTAACACAATGTTCCGTTCAGAAACATTTGAACGAATGTGGAAAAAAAATCTAGGTTATTTGGTTATCATTTATTTTATGTTGTAATAAAATGTCAGAGAGTTTGATTAGTTTAGCTATATTCAACCTTATGTTATACATTTTAGTTCTAAACTATAGAGACAAACTAGCTTTGGCTCGCGACCTTGCCCGCGTGAATTTTCTTACTGATTATTTGAAAATATAATTTACAGACATTTTCTAATGCTCAAGCAGGCGGCCAGTCAGTCAGAAAGTTGAAGCTAATTACTCGTTTCTTAACGTTGATCTTTATGGAAAAGAATTGGCAAGACACTACGCAGACAGATTTTCCAGTTTTGTTTTTACAAATTCCTGTTTACATTGTGAAAATAATGTAGGTAGGTGGCAGGTAACATACATTAATTAAAATGAAAAAAAAATATAGATAAAAGCCATAGCCAATTAAGAGATGAGCAATCTTAACTATCAGCGCCTATTCACGACATTGGATCAGCAACTCATCGCCATAGCTATTATAATAATATCCTTCCGTCCGAATTCCGGTCTTGGCTGCCAATCTTAATGGAGATCAGCCAATTACGCAGTAGATATAGTGCACAAGAGTGTATGCGCAAACATAAGTGCACTCCCTCTTCCCTCACTCTAATAGTCTGACGAAATCACAATCCAATATGACCGCGGAGGGATCAAACGCAGGGCTAAAGGCTTTACGTGCTTTTCGAGCCACGGGAGTGTCACACCACCCATTTCCAAACTTAGACTACACTTTTTACCCGACCTTATGACTCAGTTAATCAGAGTTTGTACAGTAGCGGTCATAAGTGGAGTAGCAATCTACAAAGCAAATCGATTGACACTTTGGTTAAACTTACGACCTTTCGACGTCGTGTGCGAATTTTGAGGTGTACGTAGGTACTGTGTTATTACGTTCAAAAGTGCCTTATAATGGGGTAAAATTAATAAATGATTTGACTTTGAATACATCACATATACACACAGATGTAGATATGGCCTGTACCCCGTGTTCACAGCAATTCAAACCTTAGCATGCTACTGCGCTTATGACCGCTATTGTACAGTGTAACACTAACACAATAGCCCCCCATCAAAGCGATTTTTCATACACGTACCTGAATACTACACAAACGATATGGCCCACTTTCGTTCAAAATTGTTACTACTGAAAAGCAATTCAATGCGTTTGATCAAATTCGTGCAGAAAAATTCGTATCTGAACAGATGGATGGATCGGAATATTCCGTTTTGTATGCTACAGTTATTTTCAAACTTCGTTCCGAAGCCTAAATTCTATGTTTTTACAACCTATTTTTATTTTACAATTAAAGCTTTGGTTGTGTTTTCTCTTGCTGTAATTGGAATTTAGAAGAAACGAAAGCTTTGTATTTTTAGGCTATGGTTCAACAGATTCTTTTTTTTGTTTTTTTTGTGTTAATATTACTTGATTATCTGTTTTGCTACATGGTTATTCTTTTGATAATAGAAAATGTGTGTATGTGGAAAGGAAAATATGTATCCTGCCCGTCCAAACCTACGGTGCTCAGACCTGCCCCCCTACCACCATCTCGTAAGACAATATTATTTTGATATTACTTTGCCTTCCACACTGTTGAATTTTCAACGCTCGGCTCAGCGCCGAGAGTTGAAAATGACAACAACAGAAATTACAAAGTAACATTAAAATAATATTGTTTTAAGAGATGGCGGTAGGCGCCCTGGTTAATCATCATTATCATTATTTCAGCCGAAAAACGTCCACTACTTGGCATCAGGCCTTCTCTAAAGATAGCCACAATTTAAACCTTGTAAAGTGTGCTATTCCAGGTGATAATCTGTTGAGGACGGAGCGAACTTAACTCGCAGCAATGAATAAAAGTCGATATGAATCACTACTACAAGATTGTTTTATTATATTTCCACAGGTTTTAACATTCGCTGATTTCGGACAAGTATGGCTACAGTTTAATAATTCTATCTAAACGCGATACAACTTACGAGACTAGTGCACTCTTTCCCTGACTGCAAAGCCGGAGGTAGTTCGATTCCCACCCAGGACAAACTTTGTGTGATGAGCATAATTGTTGGTTCTGTGTCTGGGTGTAATTTATCTATAATATGTATGTATTTATAAATTATATAAGTATGTATATCAGTTGTCTGGTTACCATAACACAAGCTCTGCTTAGCTTGGGATCAGATGGCCGTGTGTGAGTTGTCCCAAGATATTTATTTATTTATTTATTGTATCTCGAGGCGAACAGAACAGTGCAACACACAAAATGTGTGCGGAAGATAATCCGTTCAGCCGTTCTGGCGTGATGGAGTTACAAACATCCATCCATCCATACTTTCGCATTTATAATAGTAGTAAGATTCGCTTCTACATTATTGATCACAAACCCACCTACGTCATAGTCACGCCTCATTCCTGCCACATAGCAACCACATTCCTCACATAACCAAGGAACATGAAACAACATAAGATGAGCTATAGCTATGGTACAAGATCCCTTTGTCGCGAGACCTACGTCATTTTAGTATGGCTAAAAAGATTGTTGCAAAGATTTTATTTCAAATAAACCATTTACAGGCACTTCTGAATTCTCAAGTAATCGGCAAGTTAGAAAGTTGAAGATAGTTGCTCGTTCCAAAACGTAGGTAGTACACTTTTTCAATTTAGTTTTTACAATATCCTGTTTACATTATTCTTGTTGCTTTTGTATGACAAAACTATGTAGGTAGGTGAAAAATTTAGTTGCACTTACAACTAAATTCGACCGAATTTAAGTCGTTTTCGATGAAAACAGAGGTTTCCAATTATCTTCTTTTTAAATAAGTCATTTTTAAAGTGTTCTCTACTAACTTTTCAGACCTATATCCTGCAGTGTAGGAAGTTTTCTTAAAATCAGTATAATTATTCAATTGGAAAAAAAAGACTTGAATGTTTGTATTAAATGCCACACAGCGAAAACGCTCTTCACATGACGTAGATCTAGCGGCTCATGGGATCATAGTCCAACACTATAGAAGCGCAGACATTGAATCTTTTGTTCAACTTGCATATCAACAGAATAGTTGTCCACAGCTCTCTCTCACTTCGCAGTCACTTTCCAACGAGAATGGTTAAATACTTGTTTAACTGCGCGTTTCCCGTCACATGTTCTAACAAGTTTTAGTTTTGAAATGTGAAATATTTAGATAGATAAGTAATAGCTTTTGCTCGTGACTTCGACCGCGTATTTTTTCTTGGATGGAGTTTCTTTACTCTTCTTTCGGTACGAGTTAACTGGCAGACATCGTCACGTAAGGAAAAAGCGTTATGCCCCCTCCAGGCGACCTTCGCTCTATTTCCCTTTCTCTTAGTCTGTTTATCAATACTATAATATTATAAAGAGTAACGATTTGATTATTTGTTTGTTTGCATTGAATAGGCTCCGAAACTACCGAAGCGATTAGAAAAATTATTTCATTGTTGGGAAGCTTATGGATAGCTTTATTTATATTTAGTATCAGCATTGCACCCATGCAAAGCCGGTGCGGGTAACTACACACATCAAAAAAGTCTAGGGATCAACATCCCTAACATTTGTTAGGGATGTTGATCCCTAGACTTTTTTGATGTGTATAGTATTATAAACGACGACGCGGGTCTCGCGAACCGCACGTTTTTTTAGCTAGCCTTTACTGTCCCTCTCCTGGGCAAAGGCCTCCCCCCATTTCTTCTACTTTCCTGGATGTTGTGCCTCCTCTTGCCAATTCCTGAGGAAGCCATCCAACATATCCTACCATCTTCTATTCGGTCTGCCGCAATTCCATCTAACAGTGTCAGGGCTCCACTCTTGTGATACGCGGGCCCACCGCTTAGCAATAGTGAATTTTCTGATAATAAAAAAAGCCAATAGTATTCAAGGATAACAAGCGAAATAATTTTCTAAATCGGATTAGTAGTTCCAGAGATTATCGCGTTCAAACAAAACAACAAACAAACAAACTCTTCAGCTTTATGGTACTAGTGTTTAGATGCTCATGTTGCCAGTTGTTGCGTCCGGGCTAGATGTGGTTGAACTGAGTTTGTAGCTAAAGTTTCCTTTCCTGGATTTAGAATAGAGGTAAAATGTTTATTGGAGCAGAAAGTGCTTATAGTCCATTCGTGTTAAGAAAGTATTGAGTCATCGTTGTCCACCGACACAGACACTGACTGATTTAATTAAAAAAAGCTGGTATACATTTTATACACTCTAAATACTAGACTCTAAAGCCTAGATGCGATAGGGTGATACGCCTCTCTTCTCTTTTTTCTTCTTTCTTCATCGTGTGGGCAGTATATAAAGTCTTACGACCGAACACACCCTAGTGTCAGAGTTTCTAAACAGCCTCAAGGGCCTCTGACATGGTTTAAGGGGGCAGTAATAGGCTGGTATAAGTCTAGGTTGAGTTGATTGAGTTCAACTCGCACTTGGCCAATTTCAAGTGGTCCGCGCCTATGTATAACGGGAATATCAAGACACTTACAAATCCTTCCTATATAATAATTTCTTTCGGTAGTACGTACGTATTCATTTTGTAACCTAAAAACCTAAAACAGTCTCCAAACCTAGTCAAAGTTCCCTTGAACTCAAACCTCAAGGTACTAGGGTAACATACATAAATAGACCAACATTAACGAATGAATCCCTCTTGTATTCAGTTAATTGCCATTAACACCTTCCAATTATCTGTTTATCTTTGCTCGTTACCCGTGCTACCCCACTTTGGCAGGCGACTGAACAATCTATTGAAACAAAGAGATACGTCTTGTAAACGAATAAAATTGCGACTATGAAAAATAGGTAAAAGTTCACAGAGGAGAACGATTTTTGAATCGCTCGTTGAATTGTATTTATACTCGTTATGAAAATAGTTGGGAGTATTTTTTTCTTAATGTAATTTTATGGTAATGTGAGTATTGGGTTGTCAGTCATTTGATGATTTGATGATAATTGGAAAAATAAATTAACCAATGCCAAAATGAAAGCCTCTCTCGCGAGAATTATCGTGCGATTTATCGTATATTGCGGGTCCGCGCGGCTGTCGTGTCAAAAGTGACTGATGATCGATGGAAATATACCACAACCTGCACGATTTTTCTCGCACGGCACCGTCTTGTCTATCTTTAATTGATAGCCTTAATTGGTTATTTATTTTATTAACGCTGATCAGTTTTTATTCTATTCTAAGAATAACTTTTAAAACATTCAACTGTTATTGTTGGATAGTATAATGTAACACATTTGGTGTATTGAATTAGTTTGCCATAATTACTTTAATATTGATAGATTGCGCGTTGGCTCTGATAGAACTGAGATAATTATGACTTTACGAGTATTATGCTCCATTCGCCTCGTCCACGTTCATACATCTCTATAGACAAGCATACCGGTTACGAGTACTGCGCACCTGACCTTTCTGAAGAACCTCACCAATGAGGTCAGTGTGTGGGGGGGGATGTAGGGGTAATTTACGTATTAACAAAAACATATCAATCTTCGTAGCCACGCGAGAGTTACTTGCAATTACAAGTTTCAACGTGAACGATTCAAAAATCGAACCCCAGTGTAAAATTCGGGGCGGTAAAGAAAACTTTTTAAATATTTCATTCTGTTAAACAGTAGCGCACAGCCACAGGAACGAAGGCACGTATAATAAATTGTCTTAAAGTTTTCCGAAACGTCGGCTTTATTCACTCAACCGCCGTCGTCATATTCGTCATGGGAATTTTATAAAGCGACGTGAAATATTGGGATTTGTCAGCCATTTTTTGGTTTATTTAACTTATTTTCCCATGGCGTTATCAGTGGCGAGTATCTTGCTAATATTATAAATGTTTTTGTGAAGATGTTTGAATGTTTGGTACTTTATGACGCATAAACAAACCGTTTAACAGATTTGGATGAAAATTGGCACATAGATAGACTATTTGCTGGATTAACACATAGGATACTTTTTATGTCGATATGTTCCTTCAGCATAATACTCATAGTTTAACTTACTTTACGGAAAGTAACTTTTTACGCGGACATAGCCGCGGGCAGAAGCTAGTTGTTATATAAGCCCGAATGGTTCGTTTTGTGTTTTAGTTGTGATTGAAATGAGAAACGGTTACTAAGACATTGTAATAATGGTGAAAAATACATTACTCACTTCATGAACCATAATCTCAGCCAGACAATTCAAAGATCTAAACTTTAAAACTGTAATTCTATTTTGCTATAATATTCTGCTATTCTAGAATTTACATAATACGGTTTTATAGAAATTACATAACATAACATTAAATAAGGCCTATAATCCCCGAAGTTAGGCAGAGATGTAGTACATCCACATTTCACCAGTTATGTTTAAGTCCCATGTAATAGGGGGCGAGCCTATTGCCACCAACAAAGCACAAATCCAGACTTCGAATAATGGAATTTAAACGTTTTTCCGCTTTCCATCACCTAAGTCCATTCAAACAGATTACTAATTATTCAGTCGATAATGACGTCGGCGCTACAGACACCCTCAGGAATTCCCCTCATTTGAAAGACCTTGCTTTTAACAGTTCTGTCTCGTTTAAAACACGATCTCGTAATGTTTGGACTCGTAAAATGTCGGTCATAAAGAGAGGAACATTTTGCATCGTTATTGTTTATACGGCTTTCGTGGACGAATCGTAAACCTTCATCACAATTTGTTGACTTACCTTGGGGAGTGAGTCGCCGATTTTCAAGGACTGTATCGAGAGCGCGCTTCTTTCAAAAGTAGTCTTTATGTTTTGGTCAATAAGTAATTAAATTCGATGATTGTTTTGTAGATAGGTTAAAGGCACTACTATCTAGGGTTGTAATGTAGTCAATTTCCCGACAAATAAACTTTAAAGACTTTAATCCTTCTTCCGTAAACATGCACACCAAATACACGTAGCGTAGAGTGTGCTCGTGGGGGGGTCCCACAAGCACACCCTATACTTACACCCTACAGTCACGCACTACACTCACACACAACACTCCCACATGCACTACATTAGTTATAATTTTTTAATTTTTAATGCTGTTATTTCATAATCTGCAATTTGGAACGCTGTGTCTCTCCTGGAGGTGGGCGTTAATAGCTGCGACACAGTTTTGCAACTAATGTAGCTATTTACGTACGCAAATAATTTGTAAAATGTGTTTTTGTTCCAATAAAGATTATTATTATTATTATTCTCATTTATTAAATTGTATATACATATAAATTACATTTTTAAATATTAATATAAAAATACAAACATTTAAAAATATAAAAAATAGTAGCCCACCGTAGGCGGAAACAGGGTCCAAGCCACCGGCGGTCAGGGCTCCAAAGAGAGGAACCTCCTAACTATGCGGGCCGTGTCCAGAAGTACTGCTTTCTGGATCAAGCCCTTGATCCAGCCACCTAACGAGAGCCTCCTTAGATGTTGGTCGAGGCTCTTGGCTATTAAGCCATTGGCTGTGACGACTATCGGCACAATGATCGCTGAGTCCACCTCCCACATGTCGACAACCTCGCGGGCCAAGTCAAGATACTTGATCTGCTTGTCTTTCTCGACCTTCACGAGGTTCACGTCATGCGGGACTGCTATGTCAACAATCATTGCGCGCCTCTCTAAGCGATCCACCACCACTATATCAGGCTTATTAGCCACAATAGTCCTGTCAGTGATGATGGATCGATCCCAGTACAGTGTGACACTGCCATTTTCGAGAACTGGGTCGGGCACATACCTGTAATACTGTACTTCCGATTCCACGAGGCCGTATTTTAGAGCAAGTTGCTGATGTATAATCCTGGCTACTAGATTGTGTCTATGCAAGTACTCTTCGTTAGCTAGACGAGAACACCCAGAGATAATATGACGGATTGATTCACCCGGCCGGTAGCATGCCCGACAGATGTCAACCGTGCCATCCTTCACAATAAATCTCCGGTAGTTATTCGTCATAATAACTTCGTCCATAATTGCACAGACAAAACCTTCGGTTTCTCCAAATAGGTCACCGAATCGAAGCCAGGATACGGACGCTAAGAAATCTACATCGGGCCCATGCTGGGCCCGAAAAAAGCGTCCGTGGAGCTCCTTACTCTGCCATACCTCCTCGCGATCTTTAGTCTCAAGCACTACAGGTTTGCGCCAGTTCTCTTTAGCCAAGGAGAGCGGGGTGAGGCCCTTATCCACTGAAACCACATCCCGGTGCATCCCCACGTCGGCTTCTAGGAAATATTCCCTGAGACTGCATATCTCACGGTTGTGGAGAGTCTTAGCATTTAAAAAGCCACGACCTCCACACTTCCGCGGGATATACAGTCTCATCACCGATGACCGTGGGTGATGCATCCGATATGCCGTCAGTAGTTTACGGACCCTCCCATCCAGGGCGTCAAGTTCCGTTTGAGTCCATTTGAGTATGCCGAAAGAGTACATCAAAACCGGCATGACCCACCCGTTGAAGGCGCGCACCTTATTTCCTCCTGACAAAAGACTGTTAAGCACTTTTTTCAGGCGGCCAAAGAAGCGCTCCCTCAACGATTGTTTCATGTCAACAGCATTGATGCCCAACGCTTCCGACATACCCAAATACTTATAGGTCTCGGTTGAAGAAAGGGATCTAAGGTTTATGAAATCCGAGAGTTGAACTCCCTCGGATTCCATAATCCCCCCTCGCTTGACATGCATGACCGCACATTTGTCCACACCAAATTCCATCCTGATGGCGCTACTAAAGTTTTCTGTTATCTTTAATAGCTCCATCAGTTGCAATCTGTTGGGGGCAAAGAGTTTAAGGTCATCCATGTAAAGAAGGTGAGATATTACCTGACCACCTCTCTTCAATCGATAGCCTAGACCTGAACCCTCCAGCAATGTGCTTAGGGGATTCAAGGCTAAGCAGAACCAAAGCGGACTCAAACTATCGCCCTGAAATATACCTCGCTCAATCCTTATCGGTTCGCTATTCCGCTGGACATGTCGACACCCTGGATATCGAAGAACCGTCCTCCACTGCCCCATACACGATGTCAGGAAGGTGCGTAGAGTTGCATCAATTTTATACAACTCCAGCACCCTCATGAGCCACGTATGTGGCACGGAGTCATAGGCCTTCTTGTAGTCTATCCAGCATGTCGACAAATCCTTACGGGATCGACGAACCTGTTGGCTGATGGTCATGTCAATCAGGAGCAGCTCCTTGGTACCGCGGGACCCATTCCTACATCCATTTTGAGAGGGAGACATGATATTATTAGTGTCTATATGATTGTTAATTTTAGTTCTCAAAATGGATGTAAGAATCTTATAAACCGTCGGCAAACATGTGATTGGTCTATAATTTTTGGGTTCCGCAGTATTACCAGATTTATGGAGCAGGTGGGTTATTCCTGTCGTTAAGAAATGGGGTAGCGATCCAGATTCTAAAGCTAACTGGAACCGGGACGCCAAGCAATCGTGCGAGCTTTTGAACCATTTGATCCAAAAGTTATGCAGCCCGTCCGGCCCTGGAGATTTCCAATTAGGCAATGAACGGACCGCACGAGCTACATCTTGGGGGCTGATGGTAATTGCCCCCATTTCCGGTATTGGATCGCACGTTCGCTCGACTTCCCGGGTCCAATCATCTTCGGTGTGACTGACAGGCACCGACCAGATGCTGCGCCAAAACGAACACATGGCATCATCATCCGGAAGGCGCGTATCAGACACACTTTGAATTGGTCGCTCCCAAGCCCTGTAAACCCACCTTTCATCACTTTGGAATGTGCGATTCTGGGTGTATCGTTCCACTCTCCGCTTATACCTACGGATACGGTTTGCCCATGCATATACCTTCTGCTTCAGAAAGTCGATGCGCTCTGTGACCCGGGACATATAGTCTTGAGGACTGATATCAGTCCCCGAGAATGCCCGTCTCACGAAGCGCATCACTCTTGGGCGAGTATTGCCCTCCCTGAAGCAGATAAGTTTGCCAATGAGTACTCTGGCCCCCCCAATACGCCGTTCAATCCTGCACTGCCACGCTGGTACGGTAGGTTTTGGTCGTGTAGCTCTGTCATCATTAGGAAATTTGACGTGAGCTACACGACATGCCGCAACAGCCGCACAGTACAGAATCGAATGCGCATCAGCGAGGTCTTCACAGTCATCAAAATAATTTGATAACTGTGAATCCAAAGCACACACCAGCGCCCTATTTTTGTTATGCATGGGCAAACGAGGTATGCGTGGTCTGTGCTCAAGCGGCATGAGTCTATACTCCCGAATCGCACCCTCCAAAGCTCTCCTAATTTCCTCACTGCACTGGTTACTTACATGAGCAACCATGTCATCATTCTCCCCATCATCATGTCTGGGTGTTGCGGTGGATTGTGGGCGTGCCACATCCACAGACTGTGACGGAAGAGCAATGACATGACTCCTCTGTATCTCAGATCGAAGGCGATCAAGTACACTGTCATCCAACATATGATTACGCAAGATGACCCGCACCTGATCCGACAGTCGTTGCGCCGAAACGTTGACAGCTGGCTCAAGCACCTGAAACAGAGAGAGCATCCGAACACGGTACGCGGTCAGGTTGCTTCCCCCCTCTGTAGCTCTGTATTATTATTATTATTATAATCAAAATTAATTTTAATTCTCGAATGAATTTCGTTTCATTTGAAATTAATACTCTACTCACATTTTTAATTTTTTTCATAGTAAATATAGCCTATGTGCAACACTCAGGGATAATGTAAATGTTGCGAGACGTCTTAACAGGATACCGTGGCCCCGGAACGTGAAGGGCAACAGAAGGAACAGGTTGGTTTTTTAGTTAGTAAAAGTCTGACAGTCCGTTCCGCCCCACCCAAGGCAGAAGGACTCATTTGATGATCTTTACCACCTCAAAAAAAAAGAAGGGATAATGTAAGTTCCTATTTTTTTTTAGAATTGGACCAAGAGCTTTGGAGATTAGTACGAACAAACACAGAAACTGTTCAGCTTTTCAATATTAAGTATAGACAATAGCCGACAAACCACATGAGCATGCACGAATGACATTACTATGTTAAAAGAACGAGTAATTAAAGAGGAGGGAAGAAGGAGGAGGGCGTTAACTATAGATGCAAATGATTAACTCAGAAGAATAACTTAGAAACGATACAGCTCTCTTCCTAAGTTGAATAATTTTGTTAAGTAAGTGTTTTATTCACTACTTTGTATTCAAATCAACCGTAAAAAGTGTTTAACATTTTACTGTTCACTCTAAAAGCCTCTAAAACACTTAAACGAGCCCTCGCCTTGCCTAATTAGAACTTACCTAAGAATTTAATCACCAATTTGTCAATGCAGAAACACCTATAACTAAAACAATAAAGACTAAATTACTTTACGTAAACTGCATTAAAATTTGGCAAATCTATAACAGCCAACCAATTTTTATATGCGGTTTAATCATCCTTATGTGTTGGTAATAAGATTGAAATTTGCGTTGCTCAGGGTTGTCAGGAGTAATGTATGGGGTTATAAATCGCGTGCGTCGCTGGACGCCAGTTTTCAGTTCATTTACCAAATAAACTTGGCTGAAGTAATAACAAAGTTTGGTGAAGTAATATTGGGTGTTCTGGACTAAGATGTGGTGGATATGGCGATCAGATATTAAGTCAATAAGGGCTGATTTTTCAATAGTTAGATAATTTCTATCCAAAGAATAAATATGACAGTTTGACATATTTTCTATACAAAAGCTGTCAAATCGCCATATTTATCCCTCCGTTAAGATACGATTGAAAAATTAGCCCTAAATAATTTAAATAGTGCGTTTACAAGTGAACTTTTCAGTGTTTACAATAACATACTAATTCATTATCTTTTTAAATGTTCCGAGGGATCGTCTTCGACATATTTATCTCTAAATAGTATATAACTTCTGAGCATGAGGTCTTGGGTTAGATTCCCAGGCCGGTCAAAGTGTTATTGGGTTTTTCGATCAGGAATTTCTCAGTAGCAGCCTCGGAGTCTGGATTTGTGTCCGGTTGATGGCTATAGGCTCACCCCCTATTACACGGAACTTAAAGATAACTGGCGAAATGTGGGTGTACTAATGGTTACACGCTCTGCCTAACCCTCCGGGGATTACAGAGGTGATGTTATGGCTTATAATTAAAAAAAAAAATAGGACTTTTCACTTCCTATTTCAATGCCGCATCAAAACATGACTTGCCTCTTAAATGTAGATTCTGTAAACAAAACTGAAAAGAGATACACATCGCACCGCATTCGCACGACGTGCTTCAAGTTTGTCTACCCCCGTACGAATAGCCCGTAAATCATAACACTTTACATGTTAGTTTGGAGTATATTTGAGAATAAATGGGTCTGTAACGTGTCTATATATTATAACGAAAAACTCCAATAAATCGTCCTTGTAAGATTCCGAAGCTTCCAAGGAACTGTCTTTTTACTCGACTGCGCGACGCAAAGGAGGGTAATGTGTTTTTATTAAAAGAAAAATAAGAATAATTCATACATAGCATAACATCACTCATTACAACACCCACATTTCGCCAGTTATGTTTAAGTCCCATGTAATACAGGGCGAGCCTATTGCCATCAACCGGGCACAAATCTAGACTCCAAGGCTGCTACTGAGAAATTCCTGATGAAAAAACCAAATATCACTTTGCTCGACCTGGGAATCGATCCCAAAACCTTTTGCTCAGCAGTCGCGCTTTGCGACCACTAGACCAACGAGGTAGTCACGATTCTTCCAAGAAACTGTCAATTTATTAAAAGAAAAATAAGAATAATAATACCAGCCTATTACTGCAAGGCAAAGGCCTCTTCCCATACAGAGAACGCACAAGCATTAATCACATGTTTGCTCAAAGCGGATTGGCGATTTCGAACTTACTCGTATATTAATTACTAGCTTTTGCCCTTACTTTTTTTTAAAGGTCGGTTATCGCGGACGCAGACAAGGTCGCGGAATAAAAAGTATAGGTATATATACCCTATGTCCTTCTTTATGGTTTAAACTTACCCCATACTTAATTTCATCAAAATCGGTTCAGTGGTGTAGTCGTGAAAGCGTAAAAGACAGACAGACTTACGTTCGCATTTATAGTATTAACAGTAAGGTTAAGTTAAACAAGAACCACCACATCAATGAATTCAAATTAATGATAACTGGCACTCTCCCCGCGACTTCGTTCACGTGATTTTTATTACGGATCCCTAATTTTTTGTCAATAAAATATAGCCTATAGCACTCAGTGATAACGTAGCTTTCAATTTGTGAAACAATTTTCAAAATCGGTTCATTACTTCCAGAGATTACCCCATACATACAAACTTACATACTTATAAACTTACAAACAAATGTTACCTCTTTATAATATTAGTATAGATTACAAACAAATGTTACCTCTTTATAATATTAGTATAGATGAATAAAAAATAATTAAGTTTAAAAAAGAGTCACTAAATAACATCACAATTCTTTTAAATCTTGCATGAGTATAATAAATTGTAAGCAATTATCATAATTCAACTTATACCAAGACTTTCACAAAATAAACACGGACAGTAAGTCCGGAGTTACTCTAAAAGCTTCCAGAAGAAATATTCTTTCCGGTCATAAAACGAAATCGCTTTAGCAATTTTCGCGAATATCTTTGGACGGATAAAATTGTAAGTTTTTAGGAATATCGGGATCGTGTAAACAGGATTTATTGTTAAATCGATGATGGTGGAAAGCTAAATGGTCCAAGATCATTAAGTCGCCGGATCTACGTCACTTGGCTAAAATTTTGAGAATAGATAAAAGAATACGTCATTTAGAAGGTATGTGTAGGTACTTACCAGCTTCAAAGACTCAAATGTCTCGCTGATGGTGGCGCGTGAGTTGTATTATTTGGTTCCCTTCAGGATGGTTGAGCTAAATGGTGCTGATCCACGCGTCATGTTGGGATTAGTGATCTCTTAACTGTCATAACTTGTTATTTTTTAACATAACATCACGCCTGTAATCCCCGAGGAGTTAGGCAGAGATGTACCCATTTATTAGTACATCCACATTTCGCAAGTTATGTTTAAGTCTCATGTAATAGGGGGCGAGCCTATTGCCCTCAACCGAGCACAAATGCAGACACCGAGGCTTCTACTGAGGAATTCGTGATGGAAACACCCAATAACACTTTGCCCGTCCTGGGAATCGAACCCAATACCTCATGCTAACGAGGCAGTCAAATAGTAGATTATTAACCAAGGGGATAAAGCAGTGTCTTCTGTCGCGGGTGACGATTTAAATCGCGAGCGTAACGAAGGACCCGAGGTTTACTCCCGAGCGTAGCGAGGGTGTTAAAAACTTAAATCACGAGCGATGCGAGGGATTTAAGGCGAGTCCTGAGTGTAGTGAGGGATTTAAGTTCACCCAAGACTAAGACAGCTTTATCACCGAGGAAAATACTCTACTTTTCGTACCATTTGCGAAAAAATTAACACAATAATAATATGAGATATGCATTTTAGAACATTAAGTTATTTATAAAAATGAAATAAAATAAACTTAACGTTTGTGTATTTGAAGAAAACAAAAACGCGGCAAATTCCTAGACTAATATTTTTTTGTCGGAAAAGTAAACGCATCAAGCTCATACGGCCTCGTCGGTTTTCGTAATTTTATTTAATAATCATAACTGCATACCTAATAAATGCGTATTCCTTTTTCAAAAAGATGTATAATGCTTTATATACGAACTCAATGGTGTAAACACAGATGTAGTGCAGTATAAATTTCGGTAAGTATTCCAAATTTAAATCACATTCTCTCCCTAGAGGATAAATGAAATTCAGTACAATTTTCTTTCCCTGTTTTTGACAGATTAATAATGACTATTGTTATGTTCGCTTTTTGTGGCATAGAATGTCACTTTTTTGAGCAAGTGGTACGAAAAGAATATTATTATTATTACATAATCTAAACCTGTCCTTACATGTCCTTTACGCTAAGAAACTCCTTAGTCATCAAATCAGCTTGGTACGTGATTTTTCAAAGACCGTCGTCAATATGAAGGAAATTTTATGTACCAAAAGTCCAAAGCGACACGAAAATTCACTTTAAAATGACGTCACCTGCTCTTAGGGCACAATAACTTAACGTGGAAGAAAAATTGGCAAACGGTGAAGTTTGAGTCGCGTATTCTTATTATAGTTTTGTGTTGTTGTCAACGATAATGTAATATTGGAGGCTTTTTGATGGAATCCGAAGTTTTAGCCTTTGGAGCATCTGGATAAATTGATGGAAAGTATCTGGCAATAACGAATAAGGTTTTTAAAAATATGCTGTAAAACTAATCATTTAAATGTCAACCGTATGATTTAGATTAGTAAAGTAACCTTTTATACCTCAAAAATTACCCAATAATGAAACTAGCAAGCATACATACCATAATATATGTGTAGGTACTTAACGACATATACCTCTAAATATGCTCAAAATTTCAGCTATGCTAAAATGACTTAAGTTTGGCGACTCTGGGATCTCAAACCATAACATTAACAAAACAAATTCATTTTCATAACGCAATTAAATTTTTATTGTCTAAACGGGGCCATTTTATAATGGCGGGTCAAGTGACGTCATTCATTCCAGTGACTTCTATTTGATCGAATCCAGTGTGATTGCGAAGCTCCAAATGAGACTATGTCCCATATAATATGCTGGAGTGACCCAATTGTTTGGTTACTTGCGCCCTTGAACACTGGTACAGCTCCTCTAACACAGCAATAAACGTGGCCTCCTAGTGGGCCTAAATAGTGTAAATTATCATACATATTTCTATTAAGAAATTCTCGGTAACGTCTCTGTGACTCGGAAAGCATGGAAAGCAGTTAGCGCTGCATCTTGCGCCCTGGTCTCATTGGACTTTCGATGAATGCCGTGCACTATAATATCTCCTCCGTACACGTTTAGTCTCCATTGAGATTAGCCGCTATAACCGGAATCGGTCTGGAAAATACTTTTATTATCATCATCAATAGGAGAAGAAGAACGTGTTGTAGCCCAAGCATGTTATTTTCATACCACGCACGATCTGAACTTTTAAAAATTATTACCTGCTATGTACTTAGGACTATGACTACGACTTTCTAAGTGTGTCTTGGTCATCACTGACATCGGTGAAGGAAAACAACGTAAGTAAACCTGATGCCACAAAACTCACTTTTACGAGGGCGTCGGAGGTAGCTCAACAGGCTGCGTATGCGCGCTTGGCTTGTGTGAATAACAAAAAAGTGTATAGGAAAGCATGTCAATACCTCACACCTCGTTGTCACCTCTTTTCACTGGGAACGTACTGCGGACGTAACAGAATTTCATTAAGCAAACGAGATGTCGACTGCCCCATTCAGAAGGGTAGCAAAAGGCTATGAGCGACAGTGGTGGGTAGTAGGAGGTGGCTTGCAGTCGACAACCACGGCCCCTTTATTGAATGGAAAATACTTTACTGATTGATTTTAATGTCATTGGTACTTAGCTTATTACATTTCCAGAAATACTTTAAGACATAATTATGTGCACCCGATCGTCTAACCTCCAGGTCTGTAAATATATGACTGTTTGGTAAATAAACTTAACATCACGCTTAATTTTGCTCAAAGGATAAGCAAGGTTACTAAAAGCACCTTCTTTTTTCCAGTTATGTTATTATTTATGTTTCATAAAATCGCATGGGGGTCTATTTTCACATAATCCTGGCCCAAGTTCTTACTCCGTGCTACTGACATATTTAAAATACTGGCCTATTACTGTCCCACTGCAGGGCAAAGGCGTCTTCTCACAAAGAGAAGGCACGATCATTGACCTAGCTTGCTCAAGGCGGAAAGCGATTTTAGACTTATATTTTATGGGTACAGATTTCCTCACGGTGTTTTCCTTCACCGACGTCAGTGATAACCAAGATACACTTAGAAAGTAGGTACAAATGAATTGAAAACGTCACATTGGTGCTTGCTGTCCGCGCTTCTACAGCGACGTGAGGATGTCTGCGGGGACTGCGAGGAGAGAAGGGGGTCAATATGGTCGAGGGCCTCACTATTCGCTCAAACACCGCGCACACGCACTCGCCGATAGATCGCCTTCGTTTTAACGGTCAATTTGTTAACCCATAAATTTTTAATATACTGTTTGTTCTATCGTTTGAGTCGGCTATTATTTCGTATGTTCCTATACTGAACACTTGCTACTACTGAATAGTAACTCAAGCTCTGCTATCATAATTGCGACAACTAAACCAACGTAGCAGTAAAAAAAAGTAATTAAATCAGAAAAGAAAAAAAATATCACATATTTATTGTCCCGAATAAACCCAATCATAAAACCACATCATTACTGTTCTACGAAACATTATTGTAGATAAAATATTGTACGTAATAACCAAGGATGTAATGATTGGATGCTTGGATGTATTATTTTTCCTTTTGTACGCCATATTGCAGCCAGCATCATTTCCGGCGCAAGGTAAAACACAAAGGAAAAATGAGCTGATTGTTCAAGCTTATTTATTCCCAAATAATCAGTAGGTACATCCAATTGATATGCAAAATCGTTCCTCGCTGTCTTCCAATGCCTAAAGGTTTTCGCGAATTAAGCCGAGTATACAGCCTGTAACAAAAACCCTGTCCGATCCTTAAGGGTATTATTCGGCATCGTACTGCGTACACATATACGTAACCATTTAATGGATTTGAGATTATTATTTTTCCCCAGTGAATATAATTAAATTTAATAAAAAATAAAAACTGATCAACGGCAACACTGATCGCTCGACAAAGTTACCTACAGTTTTTTGTCAAAGAAGCCGCCTGAGCGAGACGGTTTGTAGGTACCTATGATCCCGTGTCATGAACCCGCTTTGTCGCGTGCCGCCAAACAAACTTATAACGAAAGAAACCTAGGTATCAGCTGATATTGTATTGTAGGCATAGTGATCCGGATTTCAGACACACTCTCTGTATTTTGTGTTTCAGACATAATTCTGTTTATCAAGAAACAATTAATCGAATTAAATGTACCCCTGATAAGGGCTTTTTTCAAATGTGATGTGCTTTTGGCAATGTACTTACCGACTGCAGGTGTCAGTTAATTAAAACGTTAACTTGTTGTTGTTGCATACTTCGGCGATCGTGCTCCACATGTCCACCTCCAACACTAATACACATTCGACACCTTTTCAATAAATTTGCACGTACTCTTTGCAGCGCACTTGTGTCCGATTGAAGTAAGTCGAAAATTAATTGTTTTGACGTAAATAGTGTAATTTTTACATCTTGGGATTAAATCACATCCGCCCCTAAGACGACCCACTGACCGAAAGCTGCCACAATCCGCGTTCTAAGCACATCAACATAATAAAATATTCCTGATTGGAATACGACATTGTTCGCGAAACGATAGCGCGTGATACGTACGGACGTCCGATCGAAAGCTATCTCCACGAAAGACTGGCGCCGGCGCCGGTAGCGGTAGGCAACCAGTCGGCGACATCAAAGAGTCGGCGACTAGTTGAAAGAGTGCCTACTACGCGGTAGTGTAGGGCGGTGTTCTTTGAAATAAAAATAGGTAAAAATAAAAAGATTTTGCCGGCGGGTGGAGTGTTGTCAACTTATGAAAATTTGCCATATTCAGTGTTAAATTTCGCATGGATTATAAAAATAAGAAATCAATAACTTTTGGTTGTTATGAGTTACATTTTTATACCAATTTTTTCTAGCACGTATGTTGAACCAGGAATACGCCCCTCTTGGATCGGACAGGGTTTTTGTTACATATTGTATACTTGCGTAAAATAGGGGGGCCCAAATCAGCGCAATAAACAAAATCTCGATACAGAATTACGGAAGTGACATTATTGGAGCAGAAATAAGTCAACAATCCTTGTTTGTTTGAGTTCACGGAACGGATCGAGGAGGATTCAAAGGGAAAAAATCAGCCGCGTAGAAAATTGGGACCTCTACACACTTGAATGTGGGGAAATAATATACTTTTAACGTACAAATACTGTATTGATTGGCCGGATTGGTTTAGTAATTTTTTGAAGCATAGGCTTATTTGTGAGTTATCGATTTTCACTTCACTTTGAAGGAATTTGAAATGATTGTTGTTTATTTTTCATTTGAATAAAGCTGCTTTGCTAATTAGGGTGGGCACTTATTACTTTTTAGTGGTGCTTTTAAGTTACTTCTTTGTTTACCGCTCCGCTCCCATTGGCCTCTGCGTGATGTTATAAAGCTTATAAAACCTTTTCCTCATGAATTTGGCTATCACATACAGAAAGAATTTGATTTGTGATGGCCTAGCGGTTAAGGCGCCCGCCTCTCATGCATGAGGTTGTGGGTTCGAATCTGGGCAAGTACCAATGTGACTTTTTCAATTCATATGTACTTTCTTAAGTTTATCTTAGACATTACTGACATCATTCCGTGCCTCGGAAAACACGTTAAGCGGTTGGTCCCGGCTGTCATACGTGGATCTTTGACAGTCGTTACGAGTCGTCAAAGGCTTGAAAGTCTGACAACCAGTCTTACCTAGGGGTATCGTATTACCCAGTTACTGGGTTGTGGAGGTCAGATAGGCAGTCGCTCCATGTAAAATACTGGTACTCAGCTGCATCCGGTTAGACTGGAAGCCGACCCCAACAGAGTTGGGAAAAGGTTAGGCAGATGATGATGATAAAGAAAGAATTTTCCCAATATGACTCGTAGTTCCAGAGATTAGCGCGTTTTAACAAACAAACAGAAACACTCTTCGGCTTTTTTTTTCTATATGTATAGATTCTGAATAATTTACTTTGACGATTGATATCTACCCAAAACTATAAACAAATTACGGATATTTTTACTAGTAACCTGATTTTCAAGCTAAAAGCTTTAAAAGCATATAAAGCGCAGTGCTATACGTTTTCCTCACCCTCTGAAGTTTAATTCCCGCCTGTACACAGCGCGCCTTACATTAGCAGTGGCATCACGTCCGCGCCCGCGGTCTTCGTCTTTTGAAATATTAACTCTCGACAATTTATGCCATCCTGGTAACTCCAGTCGGTGTAACTGATACAGTTATTTCTTTGGTTTACATTTTTAACTTTATTTGTCAGGTTATCAAGGTTAACTGACTCTTTGTTGGCTTGGTTTTAGACGCATCTAACGTTCAAGGTACGTGTCCACTACAAGGTACCGTACCGTACTATGACCGTGCTATGAACTTATCGTGCACGGAAAAAAGATAGAACATATCAACAATAGGTATCCACCGACAATTATTGTTGACTCTCACTGCATGACTACATGTATTGGTCAGTGACGGAACGGTCTAGTGGGCATAGTCTCATAATTTTCAATACAAAATATTTGTATGTAGGTATGCCTATGTATTGTATGTTCCTTTGTGGCGCTTTATAAACCAAACGCGTGAACCGATTTTGATAATTTTTGCGTCAATCAATTTGTCTTAATCTTGCGAGTGTCATTAAATGTTTAACAGTTACTGTTATCAAAATTGGATATAGGAACAATCAGACGCCGTATTGTGAAAATGAAAGACGACGAAGTTTTTTAACGGTTTTTCATATTTCATTTCTAATGACCATTATAATTATTATATACTATACTTTGGAAAATACGAGTAAATAACCCTAGAAATGTATATAACAGTGATATATTGAATACTTACTTCATTCACAATGTTAAATTTCCATAAAACAGATCCATGTATGAGAATTCCAACGATGATTGCTGGAAATTCACAATTTTGTCACAATACGTAAATGTAACTTTTCCAATTGATTTTATATTGAAAATGCTGTAACAGTGAATATTTCACGGAACACTTTATTCACACAATTTAAACTTTGCGATGTCAAAAATTCGTCTGTCACCTGATCGCTGATAAACCAATCAAATATCTGAAAGAACAAAAACAGCATATTGAAACTAGCAAGTACAGTCGGTAATAGCTGTTACCTGACCCACCTAATTGATCCACTAAATGTTAGACGAATTTGAACCTTCTGCAATTAGCAGTAGATAACATATTCGATACGTACGAGCTTTATGAGTTAGAACGACTTGTTCAATGAGGCAAATATTATAGAATACAGTTATGCCAATTTGGTTTTTAATACGTAAAGTTACGGTAGGTAATTTCTTGAATACTTTTTTGTCACATACCATCATAATTTATTAATCTATCCACCCTCAAAATTTTAGTCATACTAAAATGACGTAAGTCTCGCCCTGTGAGACTCGCCCGTGAGACTTACGTCACTTTTATCCTAGATCAATAGGTACTTTAAAACTACATTATCAGTTCCAATCTATGAAGTAACATCCTGGCCACAACAAAAGCCATTACAAGCATGAAATTGAATTTGTATTCCATACACTTTTCAAACTAACTCATCTCCCATATCTCGGGCGTAAAGGATATTAAAACTGGGACATACGACATAATAGTAAAAATAAAAGCGACATTATTGATTCCATCAGCATGTATCAAATATGAACTGTCGTAAAACCACGTTGAATATAAAATATGTCGTTGGTACGGAATCGTAACTTCTGTTTTACTGCAAACTAGCTGATGGCCACGACTTCGTCCGCGCAACATGCTAGTTAAAAGCTGGGCCTTTTTTAATTTGTTGGTATAAACTTACGATTAAGTAAGGCGGCTGGATTATACAAATTATGTTTTATTGACTTAACCAATTAACACAAAACTTTGAAAAAATATATATTTAACCTGAATGTTCGTTTGCGCTTGTCCCTAATTCATTTTCTAAAATAAAAGTAGCCGAAATTACTTCTCATAATATGAGCTATCTATCTGCCAGTAAAAGTTTCATCAAAATCGGTCCAGCCGATTCGGAGATTAGCTGAAACAAACTGACAGACAAACAAAAATTTAAAAAATTACCTACATTTATTAAAAACCGTGTCGTGTCTGTTTGTAATTTTCACATTACAAACAGACACGACAATTTTATTTATTTATATGTATATGAGCAACCTTTTACCTTATGAGACAGACATACAAACATTAAGATAAGTCTCTTTTTTAATAGATTATGTGCCATATTTGTTGTGGAGAGGCCAATGTTCGGTCGACCAATAAAAGCAAGCGAGGAAATTCGAAAATGATGTAAAATAATTTTATTTTTATAAGGGTAGCGAATACTTGTTTTACAATATTTTGCTGTTACGTATTTTATTGAGGCTGGATAGCCTCTTGATAACGCCAATTAAGTGAAACATGCTTTTATAACTGTTATTGACATAGACTTCAATTTTGATCGTTACAAAATCAAAGAAAAATAAGCATAGGTAATTCGTAGAAATCATTATGTTTGAACATTTTTCGACCATTTCAGATTTGTATACCTACTAACACAGCTTGAACCAAAAATCACTGGTTACTGTACCGAGATAATCAATATACATAAATGAAATACTTTTAGCGCTATTAGGTATCACACACCCACACCCTCACGCCTGTAATCACCGAAGGGTTAGGCAGAGGTGTACCCATTAGTACAGCCACATATCGCTAATTATGTTTAAGTCCCATGTTATAGGGGGCGAGCCTTTTATATTATATTTTATGACGTAAGCATCCATTAAAAAGGATTTTCCGAAATTCTAGCAAAGTTTGTATGAGACAACGTGATTCCTTGGTTCAATCTACTTCTAATTTTATGTAATAATAACGTAAAAAATCAATTAAAAATCCTATTAGAACAACTCCTATTAGGTATTTCTTATTTTAAACAAAGTTTGTCTCATAATAATAAAGTAATCAAATAAGATTTGATATGGCTAAACCAGCCAGTCTCTACCAACATTTTACAAAATAATTCAGACTTAACTAATCAGTATGAATTAATTATTAATTAACATGAATGTTCATTAAGCGGCAGCAAATGACTCGACAGTAATTTTGTTAAAAGCCTTAGACCGAAACTTGCGACGCGATTATATAAATCATAGTAAGCTTTATTCGAAATCTTTGAAAAGTTTACTACTGAGTACTGACCTACAAAATGTTTCGTATTATGTAATCTAAATGAGTAACAATAAAAAACTGGGTACTCGCGCTTGTCAGACAATCACTGCTCGGTTTTTTTTCGAAAAGAATCTAATTTAATACGAATTCAAACACAAGTCATTAATAATTAAATAAAAGTAAGACCTTATTAGTGAGGTTCTTATTCTATCTTATTGGTCAGACTTGGGAGTCGAATCCGGGACCGCTTGCTAGCACGACACCGATGGGGCAGTAATGATAGGTATGAAGGTACGATTCAGAATTCTTCAACCAACCATACATAGTGAATCATAATCAGAATCATACATAGTGATAAAAAAACACAATTAAGTACTGTTATAAAACCGTTATGTGAAATTATAATGTGCGAAATATAGGCAAGCGATGTAATTACGTTTCCAATTATATGCAACAATATAAACTGATCTAAATGTTCATACCAAAACTCGTATATTTAGATACTAACTAGGTATTTTCATTATTTCAGTGATTTCATGAGAAAATTTCATGAGATTATTCTCATCATACTAATGATGAGAATAATCGCCGATACGTAATTACATTGCTTGCCTATTGTTGCATAAACTACGGTAGGTATTTAGCACATTGTAATTTCACATCAACAGACTAGCTTCTGCCTTCAACTATGTCTGCGTAAACTTGAGAATTGAAAGCCCCAAAATTAACCCACAGGAACACAAACACGGGCAACTATATAAAATGGCTAAGCTATGGCTGCTATCTTAGTTAAGGTATGATTCCGAACCACGCTGCACGCAGCAGTGTTGTCGCTACATTGCTACCTAGCACGGAATGTAATCTCATATACGCTTATAGAGATTGTATAGGGACTAGTAGTGCCGTAACAGCACTGTTGCGGCAGCACTGCTGCGTGCAGCGTGGTTCGGAATCATACCTTTAAGGTAGTTAGTATATGGATAACTTTTTAGAAAGAAAGAAAAATGCGTTTATTGGCATTACATCAAAATTAATAAACTTAAAACTATAAACTAACCCCCCCCCCCCCCTAAACTAATTTCCGTGCGTTCAAGCGTTTTTGCCATCCCTATTACTGGAATCAAAAGTAACAGCTCACATTAGGACCCATTAATTTAATAATAATTGCAATCCGTGGTGCTTGGCAATCTGGGCTTCTCCCAGTTGCAAACGTCCCTTTGTGCCTATTGGCCTAGTTCTGTTCTGTCTCCTGCTTGTTTGGAGGGAAGTGGAAATTATATTTTTTTCTTACTCCTCCGCTATTCTTTTCTGATTAATTTCGTTGCGGGACCCAAGACAGTTAATCGTTTCTCTGGGACTCGTCGAGCTTCATTGCCTCGGCGCTTTTCTGGTGGCCTCCACTGTTGATTCTGGCTTTCAGGAGTTGCAGTGGGTGGGAACAGTGTGGAGGGCTTGTCCCATAAAAAAAAAAAAAAAAACTTAAAACTATGAAAACAGAGAACAATAATTATAATGCCAAAAGGGCCACAGCTCAGCATAATGTCAGATGACAACACAAGGTGTATACCACCTGACGCTGATTTTCAGCTGCAACCCACGAGCGAGTGCCGTACGCTAAAATAACAAGCTACTATAATTAAAAAATTAAAAAACACGACTGCGAGAATTGCACATATTTGTACTTTGTTTACTCGTCAGTTTTTTTACGACGTTTTTTATTAACAGTGTTATATATTTTTTTAAATCTACTTGTCAAATTCTAGACGATAAACATGGACACGACCAGATTCATTAAAAAAATAAATTGAGGCTGGTATTAATTTACGTTTTAAAGTGACCACACCGGTTTCTTTTTATTTTTAACTAGCCTATGTTACTCGGAACGATGCAAGGATTGTAACGATACCCCATACATCCAAATCGGTTCAGGCGTTTAAAAGTTATGATGGAATAAAGAAACTCACATACATACATACATACATACATACATACATACATTAACCCTGAACACATAACACTCCTTTTTTTTGGGCAGTCGTGTAATAAACACAAAGGGAGGTGTGTGTCCGTTTAGATAACTATATAAAAATAAACACTGTGACATAGTTTGAGTAGTGTATAAGTGTAAGTGTAAACTAAAATAAATACCCTATAATATGTGTATTTCCCACGATGAGGTTATAAATATTGTTTAAATTGTATAATTTGTAAAAAATTATAAAATTGGTAAAAAATGATAAAGTTTGGAAAAAATTGATTGAAATAAATACTTAGTTTTAACATAACATCTGTAACTTGGACCTACTTTATGTGCAAATAAAGAACTATTCTATTCTATTCTATATAAGTCTCAAATTCCAGCTGATTCCATTCAGTCGTTTACGCATGATATAGTAAGAAACATCCATCAATCGATCGTTTCTCACAAACTTTCACATTATAATAAGTAGTAGGATATTATATGAACTAAGTTTGTCCTATTGACGTCATTCCAGATTATAATAAGACTAACCCCGGATTTTCGAACAATAAATGAATATGACAAATAAAGGCTGCTGTTATTCATCATCATCGTAATCATTTCTGCCAAACGACGTCCACTGCTAGACATAGGCCTCCCCAAAGGCTCAAAGCACATCGATATGGCAGCGGCCGGCAGTGAAGCAGTGAGCAGTTTCACTGTCATATAATTTAAAAATTTATCTTTATTACTATAATACATAGTATCCCCTGAGAAACATGAAAAGGTCGCGCCGCGTCGCCGCAAGCACTTCGACGTCTCCTGCGTAGCGTGTCTTCTCTGCCGATCTGGCCACAATGACCGATCGTGTTTTGCCCTCATCCAACGGTTTTCCGAAACCTACACTAGTTCGTCGGTCCACATCGTCAAGGCCTTCCCACACTACCCCTTTCGGTACGCGTTCTACGAGCTATGTGCCCTGCCGAGCTATTGTCATTTGAGTTACGCAATTCTAATTTCTGATTCTAAAGAAAGAAAGAAAAAAGGTTTATTTGACACAGGCCATGTGCACACAAAAATAATAAAAACAAAAAGGCAAAAAAAAAGACAAAAATAAAAATCTTTATATTATTTATTTTTAAAAACATTATTATTATTTATTTTTTATTTATTATCTATCTACTGTGATTGGTTATTGATAATTATGTCAACCAATCGTTTGTGTTTCTCCAAGCCAGCCCACGTCAGTCACTTTAAGATTAAACATCTATGACAACGCTTTTGAGATTTGAAAATGCTTTTTTTTTTTCATAAAAAAATCTCTCTCTCAAAACATGAGTTAATAATATTTTTCGGAGACTACAGATTTTTTGATATTTTTGTCTTCCTAAATATCTACTGAACGAGCTTTTAGACATTTTTTAGACATTTCCTAACAAGGATTACTGTCACCACCAGGTACACCTAAGTACCAAGTATATCAAGCTAAATGGGTATTTTCACGTCTACTGATTTTTTTTTCTAAAGCACTCCAGTAAGTTACTAAGTACCTAAGTAAGTCTATTTTAGTTGTATAAACATGGTGTACATACATTGCATGCAAGATATTAAATACAGAAATGTTCTATCATTTTCAGCCGCATAATGTGGCGTATATAATATACGTTGGTAAAGAGAGATGGTACACACAGATTATATTAATTATCAAAAAACCATTACAAAAATACCTTTTAAATCATAATTATTTATAATGCATTATAATACGATTCAATAAAACCATAGATTATGTAATATGAAGTGTTCTTCTTACACAAAAATCTATAGGTACTAATGTAAAAAAACTAAAAATTTTTTGTTTGTTTGTTGGTTGGTTTAAAAGGACTAATCTCTGGAACTCCGAGTCGGTTTGGAAAAATTAATTTTGTATAAGATAGCCAAATTCATGAGGTAAAGTAAGGAATAGTAAAAGCTTTATAACATCACGCTACGACCAACGGAAGCTGAGCAGTAACCAAAAAAGTAACTTACTACTTTCAAAAACGAAAAAAATAATTATTGTCACATTACGGTACTGGCCTTTACCTCAAAAGTCTTGGTGACCGTAAAAGTTTTGGGTACCTGCGAATGAGCTGACATAAAATTGCTCCTTGTCAAACACACAAAAAGTTAATTAATTTTGAAGTAAATCTGAAAGGTTTCATTTTTATTTTTCTTTTGTTTTCGCTCGAGATTTGAGAAAATGATTATTTTGGACTGAGGTCTGAGAGTTGTCAGGCCTTTAAGGGTTTAACATGGCTGACATTTTGGGAATAGTTTAAAAAATATAAAAGATTGTAAAAAGGCACTTATCGAAACCGAAACTACAAAATGAATGACACAAATGAATGAATGAATGGTACATCTTCCCATGATTGAGATATTATTTTTTGTTCTGAACCATGTTATCTAGAAACTTTCTAATTACGAAAACATTGAAGGTTCCAATTTAAAGACACGTTTTTTTTTTCGAAAACGAGTTCTATCTTTAAATATAGATTTTTTTTTTTATTTTAATGATTAGTTCGAACATTTCAAACTCGTTTCACCCATGTAGGTACTAAAGGTTGCAACCGTAAGTACAATGCTTTGCATGCTTAACATTAACCGTTGAGTTTTAGTCGGTATGAGTTCGACATAACCCACCGTTATCCTCAGACGGATGCATCCATCAGGATATATCTATCACTCACAAAAAAATCCTAATTACCAAGTATTATTGGCTTCTGATATTGCGATGTTACGCATAGCCACATATGGGTCGGTAATACCAGATGCCTCACAGAAGCGTCGCCATAATCGTTGTTATGTTAAATGTATATTGTGTTTACGCGATGACACACACAAACAGTACCCATCTGTCATCATAACGAGTCCCCCGTTCATCGCAAACCGATTAGATTTTCAACGACACACACGATTAGAAACGACAATCAAGGGAATGTTTTGCCAGTCGAGTACAAACACTGTTCCAACGCAATTGAGTGACCAATTGTCTGTCATGCTCTCCTGGTACTTTGTCATAATGAGATCGCGTTAATGTGTTTATTTAATCACCGTTTTTATCAATTCTGGTGGTGATTAGTGTATTTTTTTTTCAACCAAGCCTTTACACAACATCACGCCTGTAATCCCCTAAGGGTTAAGCAGAAGGTTAGGCATTTTTAAAGTACAAACAGACACTTTTTTATTTATTTGTATAGATTGCAAAAAGAACCATGAAATAACATTTCTTCAACATATCACTCAGACAAATAGATAAACCTTCTTCATCCTCATCCGCATTAAATTTTCATTAAAGCAAACTCACGTACCTCTTTGCACCACAGTGTAACTACTAAACAGCGGTTACTTATGTGGTTTGTGTTTAAAATATAATATACTACACTGGCTGCCCATTTCCCCAGCTCAAGTCCCAAAGGTGCCATTCCCACTAAATTCTGTAAAAGCTTCGCTACTCTTGCTCACATACTTGCCATTCCAACATACCAGAATGTGTACTTACTTGTGGCCTCAAGTGTAATATCAACTTCACTCAACTCTGAACTCTGTTAATAAGTTATAAGGTTTAATTTCCTTTATACATTGAGTTTAGGAAACTTTTGTTTAGTCAAGGAGTTTCGATATAATATTATGCGTGGTTATAAAATCATTAACAGTTTGAGTTAAGAAGATCAATTTTCTTTAATTAATATGTTTTATAAGGCTTATAATGCGATCAATAGGTTCTGAGAAGCTTCCATTATTAAGTGCGTTGTTATTATATTAAGCTTTTAGCATTAATTAATTTAATTAATTAGGGCTGACGAAGCAGACTTTATAATTCAATTTTAATCAATAAACTACATAAATAATCTTTATTGTAAAGATATTAATAGAATACAGATGATCATATTCTGTTTTAAAATCTGTCTATCTTCTTTTTCTATATAAATAAAAAGGAATGAGTTGAGCAAAATTTTTTGCAAAGTTACGTACGCAAAACGTTGTACTTTCAGGTGCATTGAACAGTAAAAAAGGGTGGGTGGTGGCAGTATTGTTAGTTTAGCTAAAACATTTAAACTCATAAAAACTCATAACATTCAAACTGGTTTTCGCAAAGGTTCCCAGATAAGGTCTAGAGTAAAATAAAAAATATTGCAATCATGAGAAGAACATGTTACTTTTGGGTACGTTAAGCGTCTTTTTATACCCATTGTGTATGTTTGACGTCAGACTACCAAACGGCTTTCACAGGATTATGGTTTTACAAACATGGCGGCTTATCGAACGAAACAATGTAGTAGGTACCTCGTACCCGACGAAAAGCAATCAACATTTCCCAAAAACCATACAAATTTTCTCTTGAGCAAACTTAGTTTAAAATCAAACTATTAATTAAATTGTCGTTCAAAACTTTCTGAACTATGATCGTTATAACAAAAGGAATGATTTCTACACGAGTCGATCGCACGAGGTTAAGCGAAAGCTGTCAAGGTCGTCTCTGGATGGGTGACCAGCTATTTCATACCGAGCCATTCTCTGTGCCTCTAAAAGGAGATCATGCCTGTCTTTTGAAGATCTTTGATAGTCATTACGGGTAATCAGAAACCCGAGATCTGACAACCAGTCTTACTAAGGGTCTCAATAGAGTTGTAACGGAACTTTCGCCTCCGTAAGTACAAAACTTCCGCAAAAAATCGTACCTCCGCCACCGCATCTGCATTCGTAAATTTTTTGCATTGTTGTAACAGATGTTTATTTACGTTTACATACAACGCACAAGGTGGTCGCTCAGCTGTCTGTGCTGCGAGCGAAATGATCAAGATTTTGCTCCCATAGTTCGCAATTATCCAATATAGTGCATATTTTAAATAAACGCTTTTTGACTTTCTATTTCTGTAATATTAATTATGAATTTATCTTTTTTTCCATTTCCACTTTCACTTCTGCCTCCGGTTAACTCTGTATTTGCATCCGCTAAGAAAGACTCCGCTACAACCCTAGCCTCAACCAAGGGCACAAAGGGTAAACTCACTTCAACAAAATTTATTGAGAGAGATTTTTAGAGAATACCAAAATGGTAGGTACAGTCAGCAAAAGAGATAGGTATGCAGGGTCGTCAGATATCGATACCTTTAGGCTCAAAGGGCGTATCCACCATAACACGACTTTTCAGAAGAGCCAAAAAACACGACCCATTTTAAGAAAATAAATAAATAAATATCTTGGGACAACTCACACACGGCCATCTGATCCCAAGCTAAGCAGAGCTTGTGTGATGGTAACCAGACAACTGATATACATACTTATATAATTTATAAATACATACTTACATATCTAAAAAACACATACATACATACATACAAACACATACAAACAAAATCACACACATCTATCAAAATCTATGTTTAGCGAACCAAAAATTATGGCTGTATCCACATTTTTTTGCGAATATCGATGTTTTAAATATATCAATCGATAGAAGACGAAAAACTAAGTAAGACTGCATTAAAATTTCATTTTGGCCTAAATGGCGTTTACTCCCTTTGAGCCTAAAGGTATCGATATAATTGAAGTTATCTTAGAGACCGAAGTATGCTTTCAAATGTAATTTAATTAAAAAAAAAAACAGACTGTACATAATATTTTTAATATTCAGAATTCATCTCATAAACATGTTATTTGTAGAGCCTTGGGTTAAATTAGAAAATTAACATTTTCAAACTCAATTATCATTTCAAATTAATACGGTAACCTTAATACGATCTCATTACACTTCGCAAACAATGAATATACTTATACTTAATGTATTAAGTCAATGTAATACTAATTAATATATAAATAAGTAATAGTGTGTGTAATGAAGATCTGTGGTACATTTTTAATCATGAGATAGATCAGATACTTACACCATGTTTGTTTCTAGTCTCGTTTGTGAACAAGAGAATCGGCACCATTGTCCGTCTACGGTATTAATGTGCGATTCACAGCTCCTTTATGTCGTAGTAGCAAGGTCGATTTTTGTAGCTCAAATGCTATAACTAATGAAGTGCGGATGACCTTATAACGTCAAAGTTCCAAACTACGTAACTACAAAAAATAAAGAAAACACAAAAATTCAACTCCCTCAAACCATTAAAACTAAACCTACTCAATAATAAAAGCAAACAAAACTAATTACACACAGTAATGCGTGCGGACCCTTGGTGTCCGGGACCCGGGGACCCCGGACTCCGGGATTCGTCAGGGGTTAGCCACACGTCCCAACAGGGTCGTGGACAGGTCGCGACCAGAGTGTCACATTAACATGGTCGCGTGCATTATCTTTATTACGGGTGATGTTTTATAATGATATTCTGCCGAGTTTGCGGACGAAAGTTATGAGAGGGACAGATTTGTATTTTTTTGTTGTTGCTTTAAAATTTAAGGCCGTACCCATAACGACTGGTAAATGTTGCATGTTAATTAAAAATATCGTGATGTCACAGTGGTTAAGGCACCCACCCGCTTCTCATGCACAAGGTTGTAGGTTCGAGAAAGTACCAATGTGACTTCTTCTATTTCATATGTACTTTCTAAATTGATCTTTGACATCACGGACATCGGTGAAGGAAAATATCGTATGGAAACCTGGCCTTAAAATTTAAATAAGTCTGAAATCGCCAATCCATTTTGAGCAAGCGTGGTGATCAATGCTCGTGCCTTCTCTGTATGAAGCCTTTGCCCTGCAGTAAGACCATAATAGGCTGGTATTATTTTCTTTATATTATCGGGGGCCTTTAAAAGGCGTACGAGAGGCCGAAGCCAACTCTCAAAGGCCCCTTTGGTAACTTTAGAATTTTAGATGAAATAAGATACCAACCGACAATATCCCTGTACGCTATGATTAAAAGATCCTAGTATTAAAATTTCTGGTGATCCTGTATAATTAATACCTTAATAATTAAATTGCCGATGTGGGCAATAAATCTGCAGGGCTAAAGTGGGATTAAGCGTGATTATTATATATATGCAGAATGCGTAATGACAGATGGGCCAGAGTCGCCGCGCGGTGAGTGCCGGCAGACGGGCGTCGGCGTCGTCGCCGAGGGTGGCATAGGAATCTGGCGTGAGAACCAGAGATTGAACAGAGAAGGTAATAGAAGGAAAGAATGGAAGACTATGGAGGATAAAGCATGTTAAAAAAAATTGAATAACTTGCTTTTTTGTGAGGATTCGGTATGTTTACATCTGCAATAGTTATTAGATTTGAAAAGAAGAAAACAGACAAGTTAGTCACTACGCTATAGATACATAAAAATGCAAAAACTTGCGATACGACGTCACATCATGGAAAGCAGTAACGGGAATTGCCGTCTTATTAACAGCGACACATGAATTAATATCGCTCGAAGCTGTCAATTCGCATTAATGTGTTTCGACCCTAAGGTCATGTTCATATAACGACCGCAAAAACGTGCTCAAACCAACATGATCACAAAACACCTAATACCAAACGCGGAACATAACCACAGCCGCCTTCTGTCACATTATACCCTGGTCCTTACGTACACAAAAAAGTAATACACCTCAATAACCCCAGTCTGTTCTCTTTACGTCCTATATTAGGGATGTACCAGGCTTACATGACGATACACATTGCTTCATAAAGATAACATTGGGAGCGATAATTAGCGGGGGTCGGTCACAACCTGTTGACGACCCCATGGGGACCTGGCCTGCCGTGATACGCGCGTAAGTCCCCGGATTGTCCTAACTATAAATAAATGGACGGGTCGTTGTAAGGATTATTAAGCTTCGTAGTGTCGTGTGTGTTTTGCATTTGATATTAACGAAATATTAATTAGGTACGCATGCCTATCTATGTCATATTTTATTAATACGTAAAGAGAAAACTTCGTACTTCGTTTTAAGAATATTACATAATATCGGGGGGCACGGGAGTGCCCCCGCCAAAGTCGAGCGCGAAGCAAACACTGCCGTACCATCCTTTACTGGAACCATTTCGCCGCATTTTCAGGCCCCTATTTGAGAACCTCTAGATTAGACCAGAACGCAGAAATTTTCGTCATCCAGTAAGCTGTAATCATATACTTAAAATCCAAAATTTCAAGTCTGTAGGTCATTTAGTTCCGAAGTTAAGCGAAAGCAAAGTTTCGCATTTATGACACTCACTCACTCACTCATGATCATCAAAATAGAACTAGTACTTCCCATAAACTCAGAGAGCTGAAATTTGGTACAGAGTTAGGGTTTAATGGCCACATAAAGGGAAAACTATAAAAACTAGGACAATCGAAGATCTGGAGTACCTGGTGACCCTGATTAGAAAACACAAAAGCCCAACCAAACTATTAGAGATCGCGACATACCGCCTTTACAAAAAATATTCAACTTGGTGGGCCGCTTCATTAAAAACAAAAAGAAAAAAAAAACAAAAAAAAAACTGTGTCAAATAAGAAAATCTAATAAAATAAATCAAATATACGTTTCTACAAAAAGAAGTGAAATCCCACCAAAAACATTCTGTAAAAAACTAGCCAAGTCTCGATGGAGCTGCTTGTTTATCTCTAAAAAGTAATGAAATCAAAACAAAGTCGTGCCAAGTCTAAGGTTCCTTACTGCGATTTCTTTATTATTATAGTTAATGTTGTGTGACTTGGCCGTTGAACATTCTTTATACGTTAGTGTGTACAAGTCAACAATTGACTGGTTATTGAATCGACGTTTTCCAAGTGGCAATTTTCCATCGTCAATGGGTAGCGGTTCTAGCGACAGATTGGAGCAATGGTGTCATGGAGCACCTGGTTTTGTACCCTTAACGGCCAAGTCACACAACATTAACTATAATAATAAAGAAATCGCAGTAAGGAACCTTAGACTTGGCACGACTTTGTTTTGATTTCATTACTTTTTAGAGATAAACAAGCAGCTCCATCGAGACTTGGCTAGTTTTTTACAGAATGTTTTTGGTGGGATTTGTTTTGACACATTAAAGTTCTAAGTGTGAAAAGACATTTAATAGAAGTCAAAAGGTCCCTTAATTGCGATTATTTTTAACATAACATCACGCCTTTAACTCCCAATAGTTAGGCAGAGGTGTACCCATCAGTACACCCAGGGTTTTGATTCCCTAGCGACCGTCAAAATATGCGCAATAAACAACCTTATCTTTAAATTACGTTGTCGTTTTCACTGCTCTAAGCGGTAGCCAACCTGAGTATTTGATATTAATTTCAGCTTGATACCTGATATAAAGGGT
Source organism: Hoplodrina blanda (assembly GCA_949316365.1). Lineage (NCBI taxonomy): Eukaryota > Metazoa > Arthropoda > Insecta > Lepidoptera > Noctuidae > Hoplodrina > Hoplodrina blanda. The sequence goes on along the minus strand of OX438587.1, from coordinate 15,187,340 downwards.
CTTGACGGACGTGCAACAAAGTGATCCTATAAAGATTCCGTTTTCGCTAACTGAGGTACGAATCCCCAAAAATAGCATACAAATAGAGAACATGAAGCGAAAGGAGTATGTAAGGATCGTAGCAGGTGGCGTTCTGTGGTTTCTGCCTACCCCCATAAGAAAAAGGCGTGAGTTTATGTATGTATGTATGTATGTAAATAGAGAACCTCCTTCTTTTTTTAAATCGGTAAAAATAATGTTAACATTGAACTTTCGTAGCAGCCTCGTAGTCTGGATTTGTGCCCGGTTGATGGCAATAGGCTCGCCCCCTATTACATGGCACTTAGGCGCTCCACCCACTGAAGATGCGTCCCGCCGCGGTGAGCAGAGCGACAGATAACGCGCGCGGCGACGGAGGCGCAGATCTGCCTTACTTAGCGGTGTAATCTGCTCCCCCGCGCGGTGAAGCAGATTACGACGGCCTCGCGCTAAATAAACTCATATGTCCACTGTGTTGTCGATCGTCGTGGAGAATGGACGAACTTATTCAATTTCAAGATGTTGCAGTTATATTGTCATTTAGGTTTTTGTATACTTACAAGAATTAAAAGACACCGCGTCCATAGAAGATTTTGGATACATCCCTGTTTACGATCGAGATCTATAAATGGATCATTTGCACTAAATTACAAAGACTTAAGAAAATATGAAGATAAATTCTTTAGCTACACACGTATGTCAACTGCATCTTTTGAAATATATTTATTATCTCCTCCCATTTCTTAACTTTTTGTATGCGGTCACTATATTCTTTTCTTTTCATATCCCAAATTGCAGGGCGTTGCTCAGTTTCAATAAATTTGTCTACGTCGAGATCCATCGTGCAAACGCCTTTACAGTATAAAATCACGCCCGGGACGGCAGAGCCGGTGTGTCATATCCTGCGGCACGCCCCGCGCTCCCGCGCAGATTGGCAGAATCTGCGCGCGGTGCGCCTTCCCGCTCGTTTCCGCGTCGGCAGTGTGTTGTGCTAGGCATGATTTCTATATAAATTGAGATACTTGCATACAACGGTAAAATCTGCCATCCCGCGCTACGCGACGGGGCGCGGGGCAGTGGGTGGAGCGCCTTAAACATAACTGGCGAAATGTGGGTGTACTAATGGGTACACCTCTGTCTAACCCTACGGGGATTATAGGCGTGATGTTATGTTATGTGAACTTTCGTTTTTGCACTCGTTAAAATCTACATAAATTTTAAACCAGAATCTCGTTCTCTGATAGGAATTAACCTTTCACCCTTGTTTGCTTTTCCGATTTATTTTGTACGCGTAGGCTTTACGTAAAAGAAAAGGTAGTGACGTCATCTATCTGAGAAATCAAGTTATTATTAGACGAAATATTAATATTGTACTCGTCATATTACTATTTTCATTTCAGTAAGTAAGTTATCCACAAACGAAATAGGTAGAGATAAACTACTATAACATGGCGCGCCCCTCCGTATTACTATTTCAATAATAATGAGTAATTAATAATAATAAACCTTTATTTCAGGCAACTAAGGCCCATAAAACACAAAAACATAAATAAGTACCATAACTATAAACTAATACATATTTTATACAATAAACTTATAAAAAACTAGCACTCTCCCCGCGACTTCGTTCGCGTGATTTTTCTTACGGATCCCTAATTTTTTATAGTAAAATATAGCCTATAGCACTCAGTGATAACGTAGCTTCCAATTTGTGAAAGAATTTTCAAAATCGATTCAGTAGATCCAGAGATTACCCCCTACATACAAACTTACAAACTTACAAACATACAAACTTACAAACAAATGTTACCTCTTTATAATATTAAGTAAAATATAGCCTATAGCACTCAGTGATAACGTAGCTTCCAATTTGTGAAAGAATTTTCAAAATCGATTCAGTAGATCCAGAGATTACCCCCTACATACAAACTTACAAACTTACAAACATACAAACTTACAAACAAATGTTACCTCTTTATAATATTAAGTATAGATAATAAACTAACTAACTAACTATTAATGATGCCGCTAGTCGAGCAACAATGACACGCTGATTTGTTTTTGTTTCGAGAGCCGTCTCAGTACGCACACATGCGTTGTGAGTCTTGTAAATACTTTCACAAATACTTTCAAACGGTTTAAATTGTGAAGGGGCGCGCCAAGGCATCGTAGTTTATCTCTATTCGGCAATGTCTATTATTTTGTTGCGTAGGTAGAGTTAGTTATTTTAATCACAGTTCTATGTATAATGTTATTCCTACTAATATTACAAATGTGAAAGTTTGTGAAGATGTCTGAATGTTTGTTACTCAATGACGCGTAAACCGTTGAACAGATTCGGATGAAAATTGGCACATAGTTAGACCATTTTCTAGATTAACACATAGAATACTTTTTATCCCGGCAATATGTTCCCTTGGGATAATAGTTCAACTTACTTTACGGAAAGTTACTTTTTACGCGAAGCCGCAGGCAGAAGGTAAAACTTAATAATAAAGCGTTAAGGTTTCTTGAGAAACTTTCACTCAATAGCTGGGTCAAGAGTCAGATGCAGAAGACGATTGTCTTGGACACGGCACGCATAGTGAGGAGGTTCCTCTCTCTGGATCCCTAACCGCCGGTAGCTTGAGTTTCACCACTTCGTTGCGGGCGGAGCACTATTTTTATACATGTTTTTTTTTTTACTATATTATTTGTAATTTATTCAAAGAAAATAAATGTGTAAAAATATGGTACAATAAAGAATGTGGAGAACAATAAGCGTTAAGGTTTAAAGCTAGATGCTTTATTATCAATACAATTTCCAAAAATATATTTATTATAACCTAGCTTTTGCCCTTGATATTGTAGATAAAGTAAAATCTGTGTAGCTGACATCCCCCCATCTATAAACCAGCCTTTCAGATTCAAAGGTCAAGTAATTTCAGAGATTTCGTGTTTAGTCAGTGAGTAAATGATTAAGTGACCTTTCGCTTTTACAAAGTACTAGTCGTTGCTCAGTGGACGAAGCTGGACCGCATTTTTAGAGTTCTTCTCGTCGGTTCTGCGTTCGGCAAAAACGGAACTCTTATTCCTATAGGGTCTTGACAGATGGACAGACAAACCAACAACAAAACGATCCTTCACTTTGTTGTAGATAATCTAGATCATGCATGATCTATTTATAATCTCATTATCTACCTTTTTTTTTTTTTTTCTCCTCCGCTATTCTTTTCTGATTAATTTCGTTGCGGGACCCAAGACAGTTGATTGTTTCTCTGGGACTCGTCGAGCTTCATTGCCTCTTCGCTTTTCAGGTGGCCTCCACTGTTGATTCTGGCTTTCAGGAGTTGCAGTGGGTGAGAACAGTGTGGCGGGCTTGTCCCAATTAAAAAAAATCTCATATGTAAGTAAACGATTCGTGTTCTTTATGAGAATAAATATCTTTAAACCGAATCGCTGGTTAATTACCTATCCGTGGTCAACTCATCATGAACCTCAAAGGCCCTATAGAACTCCTCATCGGCGGCACCAGTACTATGCAGTGAATGAGGTATCGTGTAGAAGATGAAACAACTTTTTTAATTAGGTTATTACTCAATGAATTTTGATAATAAGAAGTATTTAAAGAGAACCGCCTTCATGAAGTACAAAGTAAAAATAACTTTAGTTTAGGAAGTTTGTGGCAATACAAAAACAACAAACAGAATCAAACCCACAGACTGTTGTTTGTTGTCTTTTTGTTAAGAAGTTTTTGTTCTGGACTATATCTGGAACCTTCTGTTTGCGGAGAAATCGAGGTCAAAGTAACAAGTAGGTACTTTTGCGTTTTTATTAAAATTTAGTTTTAAATATTGACTGCAAATACCGCACTGTTATGTTTCGTTTTTATAGGATCGGATAATCAACTGAAAGGACATTTTTACATAACATAACATCACGCCTGTAATCCCCGAAGGGTTAGGCAGAGGTGCAACCATTACTACACCTACATTTCGCTAGTTATGTTTAAGTCCCATGTAATAGGAGGCGAGCCTATTGCCATCAACCGGGCACAAAGCCAGACTCCGAGGCTGCTACTGAGAAATTCCTAATGCAAAAACCCAATAACACTTTGCCCGACCTGGGAATCGAACCCAAGACCTCATGCTCTGCAGTCGCGCTTTGCAACCACGAGACAATGAGGCAGGATATTTTTAATCGTATTTAAAAGGAAGACCCATAGGCAGTACCGTCCGCTCTTGAGTTCAACGCTTACTAGCTTCCCATGCTTATCGAGGTACCTATCGCTGTTACCTATCCAGGCGCTAATTCATCATTAGCCCTTGCAGAGCTGACAGCTCACAATGTTTTACTTTGTGTGAATAACTGATTTTTTACATACATAAATTCACGCCTTTTTCCATGGGGGTAGTCAGAAACCACAGAACGCCACCTGCTACGATCCTTACATACTCCTTTCGCCTCATCTACGTTCATACATCTCGTCATACAAGCACGCCGGTTACGAGTACTCCGCACCTGACCTTTCTGAAGAACCTCACCAATAAGTTCAGTGTAGGTTTTCCTAGGGCGACCCCTCCCTGCGTTGCCACTCACCTCTGCCATATAAATACCTTTTGTTAATCGTCTTTCACTCATCCTCTCAACATGACCGAACCATGTAAGCATACCCTTTTCTATCTTTGTCACTACATCCTCTTTTAATCCGCAACGGTCCCGTATAACCTCATTCCTCATTCTATCGTTCAAAGTTACACCACACATACTCCGCAAGGAACGCATTTCCACAGCATTAATCCTACTCTCATGCCTCGTTTGCCATACCCAACATTCACTTCCAAACATACGAGTAGGCACCAGCACGCCGTTGTGAACAACCAGTCAAGCCTTTTTGGGCATGGACTGGTTGGCCACAAACGCATGTATCACACTCACTCACTTTAATTCCCGCGGTTTTTTTTTTATGTGAAAAAAGAAGTCGTTTGCCTGTATTATTTTTACGCAATATTACTTAGTTTGATGGGCAGTACGTACCCAGTTAACGATGATGTTGACTCTTTTTACTCCACGTAAAATCTGTTGAAAAATTTCCACATTATAAAATATGAAAAACCTTTTTAAATCCTCAAAGTAATTATAATGTCCCTACCTACGTAACTTTAGAACGTTGACAAATAATAATAATGGTAAAGTAACAGAGAATAGGTACAGAAAGCTTCTCTCACAAAGCTATGTCGCACACAGATGACATGGCATGAAACAGGTTGCAACATGTCACAAGGGGCATGGCGAGAAAATACAGAATGCTAACTCAGAGCAACAAGTTTAAATATTGGTAAAACAAACGATTCATCCATCAGTTTCTTATGATGCGTATCAAATATTATCCATAATTTTTTGAAAATCTTTACACTGGATCTTTGATAGTCGTTGCGGGTCGTCAAAAGCCCGAAAGTCTGACAATCAGTCTTGCTAAGGGGTATCGTTACCTAGTTACTGGGTTGTGGAGGTCAGATAAGCAGTCGCTGTATGTAAAATACTGGTATTCAGCTGCATCCGATTTGACTGGAAGCCGACCCCAAGAAGAAGAGAAAAAGCACAGGTAGAACAACGAAAATCTTTACACAGTATAAAACAAAGTCGCTTCCCGTCGTCTGTAAGCTTAGATCTTTTAAACTACGCAACGGATTTTATTACAGTTTTCTTCAATAGATAGAGTGTGTTTAGAAGAAGGTTTATATATCTACATTGCGCCCGTGCAAAACCGGGGCGGATCGCTAATGCTCAAAAAGTATGGCCGCGCTATACATAATATTCAATTTCGTAGAAAATACCAAAGGTTTTCATGCTTTTTATTCAATCAACTTTTATTCTTTGAATTTTTGAAGCATTCGAGTAGAAGATATAGTGCACTCCATTTCAAAAGAAACAACGGATAATTGAATTGTGTGAAAGATGAAATGGATAGAAAGGGGAGACTATTTAGATGGAAGAAAGAAAAAAAGTTTAACATTTTTTTGCCAACAGCTTACATGAAACACGTAAAAACTAAAAATAAATTAAAATAGCTACGTTTAAATACGTAGTGTGTGCCTCACGGCTGCGCCAAAAGGATTAGTATTGCTGCAATAGAAGAAAGATGCTGTCTGATGATGTCTACCTACATTTCTAATGAAATAGTGGCAGGTGAATACGATATCAGTAAAAATAAAACAGTAAATAATGTTGACAGGTAAATGATGAAGTTTTCTAAAGAAGTATGAAAAAAGAAGACTTAGTACACCGACCCCAGAAACCAAATACACTATGTAACAAAAACCCTGTCAGATCAGTGTTGCCTTTGATCAGTTTTAATGTTTTATTTTAATTTAGTTACTTCTTCTTTCTTCTTTTTTTTTTCACTGGGAAAAAATAATAATCTCAAATCCATTAAATGGTTACGTATATGTGTACGCAGTACGATGCCGAATAATACCCTTAGATTGGACAGGGTTTTTGTTACATGCTGTATATCGAGATAAGGGTAGAAGAATAACGAAGTCGGCAATCGTGGAAGGCGCGTACGATCCCGGGATACCCAGTATAAGTATGGGAAGGGAACACCGGGGTTGTTTTTTATTTGATAAAAGTCCGACAGACACAAAACAAAAAAAAGGTAGAGGCGATAGTTAGCACTCCATTTTCTAACTACTCCATGGTTTTATTGCATATCGGAGCTCGAGTATCGTGTCCTTCTTGTTTTGTGCCCCGAGTCCACGACATGTAGCTCGTAATGTGGGTAAACATATCCATGTTATCATTCCATTCGCGGCCACTTGCGCCGGGGACTGTAATAATATACAATACTCAGTTTTATTAAAAGAAAACTGTATAAAATGGACGATGGAGGTAAACTTGTGTGACCTGGATATGGTTTACTGGACCATGTTGACATGAATCTCGTGTTTGTAAAAAGAAATATGTTTATTCTTCAGATGTTTATTTGCAATCATTTAAGAATTCACATACATAACATCATCACCTATTAGAATTTCCACCCACATTTTTAGCCAGTTATGTATAAATCCCATGTAATAGGGGGCGAGCCTATTGCCGTCAACCAGGCACAGATCCAGACTCCGAGGCTGCTACTGAAAAATTCCTGAAGGAAATATCCAATAACACTTTGCCCGACCTGGGAATCTAGCCCAAGACCTTTAGAATCTTTATGTAACTCGGGACCTTAGGTCCCAGTCTTGCGAAAGGCTTACGAGAAGCCGAAGCCAACTCGCAGAGGGCCCCTTAGACAGCTTTAAGATGCAAAGTAAGACAACAATCTTTACTCTTATATTGTCAAACGTCTATAAACCCAGCACGTTCACACTTCAGACCAAACAGTACACCAAACTTAAGTAAATCAAGTAGTGACGCTACTAACAAGTAGCAACTAACTAACAAACCAAAGAACAATAATGAGATGAACAAACACTAGTTAGAATTTGTGTCCTCTGCATCACAAAACAGACGTGCAGAGAACTTTACAGAAGTCTGACTCTGTTCATAATGGTTGAAAGCAACTACTAGCACACCCACACATACACACGTATTACGTACAGCGATCACAAACAAATGACGGTCGTGAATCGCGCATGCACTCGCTGTAAAACATTTTCTTGAGCATTTCGGAGCTTTTGTTTTTGACGGCACGGTTAGCGCAGTGGTTGCTGCGCTGCGTCATCTCAGGTTCAATTCTCGCGCGGAGCAAATTTTTTATGGCTAACATATGGTTGTTCTGGGTCTGGCTGTTTGTTTACGTGAGTTTTAAATATGTTTACGCACCCAGGATATAGGTGAAATTCCTAGTGCAGGGTAACGTTTTTTTTTTAAATATTTATTATTAAATTTCGATGTACAGTCAGCAACAAAAGTCGATTAACATTTATGATTTTTAAATCCTAATTATTAAGTACAATATTAAAAATAAAACGCAATGAACATAAAATTAAGATGTAATAAACCCTTAGCTATTACCTGAAATTCAGAAAGCCAGTAAATTATGTGTTTAGTGTCTGTTTAAATGATATAAAAAAGTAACATTGTTAATCGACTTTTGTTGCTGACTGTACCTACTGTTCGACGTAATACCTAAGACAAGTGAGCACCTGTAACATTCCTTTCTATTTTGCATTACTCTTCGATGAAATGTCGGATCTACAAGTCGCGAATGCTTTAAGTCTTTGCTCTATGAAATGTTACATAACTTCACTAGATAGTCTGTGAAATCAAATTGTAATAATGCGTCGAACCAACTTCTCCTGCTCAATGTTCAGTTCACGTGAAGGTGACACGTTAGAGCAGCTTGATATTTTGTTACAAGTATATTCATCTTTACGTGAAACGTTTCTATGTGTAGCAGTTTTTTGTTCGTTGTGTGGAGTGGTCCTTCTGTACCTGTCTATTCTGTGTCTGCATGCTGATGAACATTGTCCAAAATGATTTGATTTAGACGCGCAGATTTGATTAGAGGGTGATGGTTCTTGGCGTTGGTTAAGTTTGGTGTGAGATTTGAGTTGGTTCGGATGTTGAAATGAGCTAAGGATTTTATTAGAAGTCTTTGAAAGTAAGATTTATTTTTGTAGTTGTAGCGATTAAGATTTTTTTTTTGTATTTGTCACGCAGTGGGTGTCGGAAGACGGGCGTTGTCACCGAAGGAGGCCTAGGAAACTCTGGCGTGATTAGTGTGTGACTTAGAGACGTTTAATGGAAGATTAGCCAGAGAAGAAAACATATATTATAGGGTGAGTGAAAGGTTATGGAGAAATATATGCCCAGAAGTGGGACAATACAGGTTGATAAAAAACAAAAACAAAGCGATTAATATTAAGGAAAGCTGTCTATCACAAAACACGACGAAGTGCTAAATAAAAAAAAAATTAGTTACCTTAATAAGCTCGGTTATTATTATTAAATACTCAAAAAAACTCATTACAATAACAAAAAAAAATGGGGAAAATTTTGACAGAACTAAACCCAATTAACACTTAGAAATTCAAGTCAGAATCCTAGACCACAAGATCGAGGCAAGCTGTCCGTTCATTTTGAAGCAGTCGTGAATAAATGAGCAGATAGTATCCGTGAGGCTACTGTAAACTGTTGTGGATCTATAGCAGTCTTAACTGTGCCTGCACACGCCTGGCTGAATAATTCCTTGTGAAGTTTTCGTAAGACAAGTACCGTTAGAGATAACTACAGATCTGGACTTCTAAATCAAACTACCATGCAACTGGGTTTTCCACTAGATTAACTAATAACACCAGGACACATCTACTCTAAAAATCACTTTATTTTAGCCCTGAAAAATCCGAGTAATTTTTCAATTTACTGCAAAACTACTTTATTTTTAGAAATCAATAAATAGTCAATTGAGTTGCCAAAAATGTAACGTCACTGTTTACTTTTGCACTACAAAATCAGTCGGGGATCGTGTTTTGACAACTGATCAGAAGTAGATGTCAATTGATTCATTGTGTCAAGTACCCAGTTCTATTTTGCCACAATAACAGTATAGTTTACTTTAGTAAAACCAGTCTAATAAACAAATTTTTTTATAAATCAGAGGATTCTCTCCAAACATTAAGTAATATTCGTTACACGCCTACATAATTCAATTCTCATTACAGTTCGTTCGCGGTCGCGATAATAAATAATTTATGAAACATTCTCAAAGATGTCATCAACTTACGAAGTTTGGACGTCGCACTATTAATAATGGAGTGACTGCCATGATTTTCACTTTATCCGACTCAAAAGACCAGATTGTAAATTTCGGTCCTTTTCCCCTCAATTACTGTTACTTTTGTTCGGATAATTATTTTTATTACGGTAGTATAGTCGCGGCGTTTTTAGCATGGTAATAGCGGTGATTGCCCTTTTCCTTAATACCTCTTCGTTATGGAATCCGAATAAAAAACTGATTATCGTTTTTTATTAATGAAACCTATTTACGGATGTGAAATGAGCTTGAGATGAGCTGTCATCCCGCCTATAATTGCTAAGAATTGAGAGCTCACCTCAAACTTGCACGTGGAGATTCTTACTCATTCTTCTCCATAAAGGCCTGCCTACGTTTTGGAACTAGCAACTAGCTTCAACTTTGTTACTAACTGACCGAATCCTTGACAAGTCAAAAGTGCCTGTAAGTAGTCTAATTGAAATAAATGTTTTGAACTTAACTTTTACTTGGTTATTGACCCACCTACATTACACTATAGTGTAGGAGTTCTATTGACTGCGAGCATATCTGTTTGGTACCTCCTTTTGTTGCATTCCTTCTAAGATTCTCACTTGCAAAAGTCGTTTGTTAGTAAATTGGCTATCCACTTAAAAAACACAACACTTATTTCGAATAGGTCACATATACATATTAACAAAAAATTATAACACTCCTTACAGTAACTCAATTGCATATAGTTTAATTTATCTACATTTTAATTTTATATACATATTTAGTGTAATTAAAAAGGAAGACAAAAAGTCATAAGAACCAACATTTTACCGAAGTCTAAAGATATTAGAAGACGATATAATATTTATTTATTTTTAATGTTCACGTTTGTTTAACTGTACCTAGTTGAACGTCAATCTGAATGAAAGGGAACAAAAAGGTACGCTACGGGATCGTCCACAAACAAGCTCAGTAGTTTTTTTTTTAATTCACCTATCATCATATTAAAAAAAACTGTTTACTACAGTAATAGATGCCATCTTATAACACTATTATTTAAAACTAATTATTATTATCAATAATCAATATTTAGTTTAAATAAAAAATAAGTTAAAAATAACTAAAACCCGACTACGACAAAATCGCGCACTGAAAAGTATAAAACAAGAACAATATTCATTTGACCGATATTTTCGAAATTTTTAAGTAATAGCCGTGGTCGTGTGCCACCTAGTCAATAAAGATTTGTGTGAAACAACCGCAGGTGGCACACGACCACGGCTATTACTTAAAAATTTCGAAAATATCGGTCAAATGAATATTGTTCTTGTTTTATACTTTTCAGTGCGCGATTTTGTCGTAGTCGGGTTTTAGTTATTTTTAACTTATTTTTTATTTACACTATTTTGGGGGCTAAATTATTTGAAGGAATAACTCTATTTAATTATTTGATATAATAATAAAAACAAAGTAGCGAGTGAATTTCAAATGTACTCATTAAGCCTTTTCATTTGATATCCATGTTGAAACTGTTAAAAACAGACAAAGTAGCTAGTAAAAGCTATATAATGTATATATATTTCAAATGTGCTCATCAAGCCCTTTAATTTGATACCCATGTCGATACTGTGCGAAAATAATTTTTTTTTCGGTAACGACTTCACATCCCCTGGAGGGCGCCATATTGGATTTGGTGACACGTCACCTACCCTATAACCAGCGGACAACTGAGACGCTTCTAACGACACCTCATTTGTCATGTAATGATAAGTAGTTTAGAAGTTACGAGGGAACAAACAAACATACATACATACATACATACTGGTCAAAATCATAACCCTCCTTTTGGCTTTGCCGTAGTCGGGTAAAAATATGATCTCTCTTAAAACTTTTTTTGTTCAACATTTTAATTAAGACTATGTACCATTCGTCAAATAGTCGGATTCTGAGTTGCAGAATATTGTATTTATTTCAATAAGCGATATTACTTCATCAATATTTTATGACAGGTATTTTATGAATGACGAATATAAAATTTCATTTAAGAAAGTAACATAAATGCGTAAACTCTTATTCACAAACGTAGTTTCTGGAGTTACCCTAAAAACGGCGTCCCTCTAAACGAGGTGCCGCGATCGAGTGGTAACAATATGTGACCTCTGGGAGCCGCCATGTTTAGAACTTTTAGGGGACTTACTTTCCAAAAAAATATTTCACGAAATATGCGTGTTCAGGGAAAGTTCTTTTTTGTTTTGAAGGGAAAAAAAATGTAGAAATATGTTATGATTATGTATAAATAAGCGGAGGATCTGTCTGAGGTTCCCTTAAGAGTTGCTTGGATATGGATCTATAAGGCGTATATTTTGTCTACTTAGTTTGAAAGCGGGAAAAATTTCTTTATTACAATACAATGGCGGTGCGATTCCAACCTGAGTGTTTTTGCGGAAGTAGATTGTAAAATATTGTAATATTTTGACAAGTTAATGGGCTTGTAGCGAGCGGCCCCTTTATGTACTCAGGGTGTTGGGTTCGGTTACGTACTTGGACAAATATTTGTGAAGGTGGACCTTACACATATTTGTTCTGACTCTGTATGTTTGGGCATGTAATGAGGAAGATTGTCGTGGTGTGAAAGTATTGTTTCACATTATTTTTTGTGGTCCACAGTAGGTTAAGATACAAAGGATTGGAAATGAGAAAGGGAAGACTATGCTTTGCTTTAATAAATTCTTTAAAAACGACGAGTATTTAGTTTTTTCTTTTAACGGCGACCGACGAAGCCGCAGGGTTTACTTCAACAAATTTCGGTCACGGTGGCTAATCTCCCTGGAGGCAAGCCGAGTAGGTACGCAAAAGATGTTATAGTACACAAGTGTGTACGCAAATGCAGTCCCTCTTCTCTCACTCTCATAAATCGAGGAGAGATCAGGTGCATAGCCAACGGTTTTACGTACTTTCAGAGGCACGCGGTGGTGTCATAACTTTCTAACATGCAATATCACTTTGCCTCATCTGGGAATCACACCCAAGACCCCACGATCAGACGTCGCGCTTGTGACTATGAATCAATGGGGCAGACAAAATAAATATGTAGGTAATAGGAACAATAGATAACCATAAGTAAATAGGAAACGTAAAATACAGTGTAGGTAATAATACAGCTTTGAATACAGCTAAGAACGGAAAGTTCAACATTCAAATTGCAATTTTCAAACTACAGTTTGTGCCATAACAAAACCGTAGCGAACACAGTGAAAGACCGATAAATTTTCATAGTTCCTAAATTCAGTTCCCAACTTAGCCGCTAGGGGTCGTGTGGGGCGATAACAGGCGAACACCGCTTAGTACATACAAGCTATATGGATATTTTGTTTGCTACTTACGGACGAGTATGATAATATTGGATGTTTTATAAAATTGCCACTACACTACTTCGGAAGCAGCTTACATTATTTTTCTTTACTTAAACATCAGGGGAGCAATTTTACTAACTTTTAGGAACAATTACAATGTAATGTCAGTCTTAATTTGTCAAAAATACCTCTAACTTATCTACATTGATTATTGCTGAGATGTGATTGCGACTAGATTCTGAACGTTTTTAATGAGTAATTGGCCTACAGAATAAGCACTAAAGTTACGGCTTTTTAGCATGGCAATACAAGTCATTGCCTTTTTCCTTATGTCTCTTTGTAGAAAAATAAACAAAAAAAATGTATCTTTCCATCAATAAAACATGTATGACAGATACTATACATAAATTGTTTTTTAAAATGTTAACATCATTAATTTGATCATTTATTTGGTCTGGACTATACCTGGTAACATTCTGGTTACAGATATATATTGAAAGTCCTAGTTTCAACCGTATTTTAACAATAAAACTAGCGTGAAACAAACGACCTCTGTACTGTTGCATGCACTCGTAAGCTCAATGTTTAGCGAGCATTAAATTGCATGCTATCGTTATATTTTTTTGCACGAAAGATAATACTTAATATAATAGTTTTCCAGTTACAAAAATCAATGGGCACGGCTATGCCATGTCTTTTTACAACACGTATAATAACTAGGTAGCTATTCTATTCTAAGCATGTGTCATTCACAATTTACAAATTCACAGTCTGCAGCAGTCATATAAAAAGAAATTGTTAAAATAACACACACTTTTATCATAATATTTTAAAGGCAAAGGAAAATAGCTAAAAAACACATTGTATTATTTTTTTATTGTAATGTTAACGCTTTATTTCAGAGCAAGGAATACGTTAAGTAAATATTTTTGCAGTGATTCAGAATTGAAACGACGAAGCATTTTTTTTAAACAACTGTGGTTTAACAAATACAGACGGTACGCAAATAAGATAGAACGAAACGTTATTGTGAAATCAAATATAAAAGTTATTTTACTATAAAAAGCTAAGTGAAAATGGTCCTTCGGTACAACAAAAGCACCAATACTTTATTACCCAATAAAAAAATAACCAGTCGAATCTTGATCACAAACCCGTGTTAACCTTACTCTATAATGTAAACTACACGATACTACCAAGGTTCTATTATTCCTTCATAAATTATAACTTCACCATGACATAAATTAACAATGAACTAAGGTCCAGGTCGTCGTATACCCAAGCTATAAAAGGACACACAGGTACTTCAACCGTACCAAACAAAAATAAAGGAAATGTCGTACTCGTATATCTTGATATCAAGAAAAACAGGCCACTATGTCACAGGAGTAGATACTCCTACAGAGTCCACGCACTGAGGAAATTATATATTATTCACTTTTCCATAATTTCCATATTTTTATTTATACATGAGGAAGCTTGTAATTAACAAATGTCCCTACATATGCATGATGTTTATGTTTATTTTTAGTGTGTAAGCTTTCTTTAAAATAAATAATTTAATGTAAAATAAAATATGTAAATAAAACAGCCATTGACGAATAACATTAGACATAATATATTTAATTACACGACGCGACGTTCCAAACATGCAATAGGTACACCAAACATACTGAAAAGTTGTACCTACGTATGACACATGAAAATTAGTCGACAACCATTTAATTCACTACGCATCTTTCAGAAGTTGTAAATTAATACTCATGAATGTAAACAACGTTTGTTGTAGGATCAAAATTGAAAAATAAAAAAAAAATCAGTCTGTTCCAAATATTTTGTTCGTTTGTAGTGATTTTTTGTAGGATTTAACAGTTGAACAGGTGTTTATTTTTTTTGTAGTCTAATTATATGTGTGTGAAGTTAGGTCTCTGTAAGCTATCTCCTCATGTACTCCCAAGCCACGTCGTTACGACTAACATATGCAGAGAACATGCAACGTATCGTAAAACACATAGCGGTGGAAATAAAATATTTTAGTACACGTTATAAACATTATGATGACTTTTATTGTACTTCAATATTTGCCTTGAAAACTAAGAGATTTTGGCTTTATAATGTTAACTTCAGCCCGTGGTTTTGTCCGTGTGAAATACAAGTATTAAAAAGGCCACTCACTGCTTAGGTCATTTGGCAATAGTGTAGAGTTCTAACAGTGAAAGTTTTTTTTTGGAATTTATCAGTACTTTTAGAAATTGCTTCTTATAAACAAGCAAACAGTTTATGTTTTTTATGTTCATGTTATTTAATTTATTGTTATCTAAAGGTCAATAAAATTCTTCTAAATAAAAACGTTCAAAATCTAAAAAAAAGCCACAGACACCGGAACAGGTGAAAGTAAATAAAAGCTTGTAAAAATAAGTCCATTAGACAGCCGCATTCATTTCCTCTCACAACACACACAATACGACATTGACAGCACCTTTTCTACATAGAAATAAGGTCTGTTTTTGTTACTCAAGTGTCACCACTTACGAGTGGTTGTCTATTCATACATATACTCGTATTACAATAGACACACAATGTTTGTTTCAGTTCGACCGGCAGCCTGTAATTTCTTCCTTTGACAGCGGGACACCAAACGTTCATTGTTTGAAATAGACATAGATTATGTATTTGGTTGGACAGCCTCGATACTAACGTGCAATGTTTGACAGCCAGAGGGCCCAGCGGGCGCGCTGTGTAAACGCTACGTAAATTCGATCGATTTTTTTATTCGAATTATTTGTTTTGCAAGTAGTATTTATTTAGTTTGAAGATTTTATTCATATCATTGTGTCTCGTCGGTCTATGAATAATAATAATAATAAAGAGTTTATTGATAGTATAGATGGCCAAACCTTATTCACAAATCTCAACAATCCTGAGATTTGTTTCTATGAATACAAACAATATTGTTACAAATACCTGTGTACGGTATGCGGTTGTTTGAGCTTAATTCACACTGACCTCCGTACTAGTGGAAACTGTATCACGGTAGGTCATGAGAGTAAGGGATGAGAAAGTGCACCTATGTTTACGCAAATAATATCTTAACTGCGTGCTGGAGAAATCTCCATTTAGATTGGTCTCTGTGACCGAAATTCGAACGGGAGAAATTATTATCCTACTACTGTTCTAAATGCGAAAGTGTCTGTTTGTTACACTTTCAAGGCTTTAATGAAATTTGGTAGGTACAGACTAAGCTTGAACCCCAAGAAATGATATAGGCTACTTTTTAATTCGCGATTTTGCCTCCATTCACGCAGATGACGTCACAGTCAATAGCTAAATAAATAAATATCTTGGGACAACTCACACACGGCCATCTGATCCCAAGCTAAGCAGAGCTTGTGTTATAGTAACCAGACAACTGATATACATACTTATATAATTTATAAATACATACATATTATAGATAAATTACACCCAGACACAGAACCAACAATTATGCTCATCACACAAAGTTTGTCCTGGGTGGGAATCGAACCCACTACCTCCGGCTTTGCAGTCAGGGTCACTAACCACTAGACCAACGAGGCAGTCGAGCTAGTTTTATTACAACGTTAAATTATTCACTGATACTAATAATGTTATGATTAACTGTAAACTGTTTGATAGTTTACAGTTATGGGATCAAGTTGGCGAAGGGTTTCAGAATAAACCTCTCCGGGTTCTAAACTATGATTACCAAAAGGTCACGTCTCCTGGGTGTCATATAAACGACCTAAGATAATATGTTAGGATAGGCAATGGTATTCGGTTGAGTACCTACGAGTATGTATAAATTTACTGCGACCTTAGTATTTTAATTTGATTTAGTTTTGATAGATTGAACCTATCCACAATTACCTAACCAACCAACCAACTATAAACTACACCAAACAGTAATCTTGTATTGATTTTGGATATTTAACGATGATTAACCTATTATTTTTTATTTTATTTATTTAGGATCTCCAACAGAAACTAGGTATACACAAACATGACATATAAATAATAGCCAATAGCGATCATAGGTGTAGGTACTCCAGGGTTGCGGATTTTGTTCGAAAGAGTTACCGCGGCCTTGGAACACAAAGAGCATTAGGAGGAACACGGCAGTTTTAGTCAGTAAGACTCTGACAATCCCTTCCACTCCGCCCAGAGTGGAAGAAGCCATTTGATGACTTTCCATCTTTAAAACAAAAGGTGTAGGTACTCCTTTACTTATAGGAGATCACAGCATGCATAACAAAGTTAAAAAAATAAACGCTAGGTAAGCAAGTCTATCTACCTATATTCTATCTATCTATCTATGTAAATAAAAATGTATGGCTTTTTTTATCGTGTGGGCAGTAAGGTCTTACGACCCCACACACCCTAGTATCAGAGTTCTCTGACATGGTTTGAGTGGAACAGTAAGTCCCAGGTTTCCTCACGATGTTTTCCTTCACCGATGCCAGTGATGTCCAAGATAACCTTTAGAAAGTACCTACATATGAATTGAAAAAGTCACATTGGTACTTGCCCGAATTTGAACCCACAACCTCATGTATTGAGAAGCAGGCGCCTTAACCGCTGGGCCATCACGACACAATGTATGGCTAAATATAACACTTACAGATAAGGCGCCATCTTGTTTATTACACTGGATAAAACTACAAACTTTCTTTTCATTCAAAAACTAATTCTATGTACATTATTTAAAGCAGAAATCGAATAAACAATTCCTTCAATGACGTCAAATTGAGGTAGTGCAAGCACCATGCACGCCATATGCAATTTCACCTCCATCACAAAAGCGATTGTCCGCTTTTAACTCTGCCCCTAAAACTCAACCTTGAAACTTACGACATATGGTATGTTTTTGTGTGTCTGATATTTTTAGATAAGCACACTATTGAGGCTGGTTCTTTGTTGGTCCACAAGGGAATGTATTGCGGTATATGTGATAGAATTTAAGGGCTGTCGAATCAATGAGAGGTCAGAATTGATGAACAACAAGATATGTAGTGCATAAAGTAACCGTATCGTAAGTTCCATAGGTACATGTTTAAATTAGAAATCCCCTTTTTTACCTAATATTTACGGTTTGTAGGCTTTCCGTATCGATAGTTGACACTAATTATGCTTGTCATATAACATTAAACCAAAATATGTAGGACAGTCGTATTTCCATTCGAAAAGAATCTGATTACTTTTACGTTAACGCGGTAATGCTAGGTCTACAGGTCGAAATTCACTACGCTTTCGAAAAGTTAACTCCATGTCTGCATGGGTCCTGCCGGGGTTGCGGGACGTCTTAACAGGATACCGTGGCCCCGGAACATAAAGGGCAACAGAAGGAACAGGGTGGTTTTTTAGTCAGCAAAAGTCTGACAGTCCCTTCCGCCCCACCAAGGGCGGAAGGACTCATTCGATGATTTTTACCAACTTAAAAAAAAATGTCTGCATGGGTTAAAATAATTCAAAATAAAATAACAAAATTCAAAATAACTGGCTAAGTGCGAGTCACTCTTGCGCACAAAGGGCTCCATACCTTAAGTTAAAGCAGAAAAACCCAAAAAACCAGTTCCTTGTATGAGTTATAGGGGTAAAAAATGAAAGGTTACCTTTAATTTCTTTTTTTTATACAACGGCTATGTTATCCACACTCTGGGAAAATGTCCAGTGACTATTACGGTTTTAAAGAGCCCTGTGGCAGACAAACGGAAAGACATCGGAGTCTTAGTACTAGGTTTCCCATTGAGTACAAAAAACCCTAAAAAACTGTACATAAGGAACTAAACCTTCCTACATATACCTAAGTACAATGACGTCATTCGCAATCAGGCGTCGTCAAAGCGTTGCCGAACGTCGGTCGTCAAATTTCAAATCGAATAGAATCGTCCAATCAATCGTTATGGGTGATAGCTCAGTATCCGCATCGAGCGGACGAATGTACCCAATTCACATACGATCTCACACTGAATCGATTATATCGTACTGATTGAAAATTCCATATCGATTATACGAGTAAGATGATTCGTTGGAATTAGGTTGGAAGATTACGTGAATTGGTGCAATTGAGCTAATTTCAATTTTGCGATATGGAAATTTTATAGCGTTTATTCTAAAAGGTCAGACAGAAACAGATCACGGCGCCATTATCTAGTATGCTGCTTATTATGAAGTTAATGAATAAGAGGATTTTTGTATGATCTCAAGAATTTGGACAAGTTAAAGTGAACTATTAAATAGTAATTTTACTGCAAGCAAAAATAATTATTTTACCGCGCAGCGCCTACTACGACAACGCGTAGCTATGCGGCGTAGCAATGTCGCATCAGCTACGCCGTAGCAACATCATGTCGGCTACGGGCGCCGTAGCAACGATGCAATCCTGCCCTGCAATAGTCTGGACCTAAAGTTATATAGTTTGATGATGGATGAACACCTCCTATATTGACAATCGAATGAACTTCTTTATAAATAAGAAGCAATAACTTATGTAACGTAGTATTGTCGTGATGGCCCACTGGATAAGGCGCCTTCCATCATGAATGAGGTCGCGAATTTGATACGGAGCAAGTACCAAAGTGACATAATTATGTACTTTCTAATTTTATCTTCGACATCATGATATCGGTGAAGGAAAACATCGTGAGTAAACTTGGAATTAAAATTAATATAAATCAAAAATTGTCAATCTGCCTTGATGTGTGCGAAAAGGTCTTTGCTATTATTATGGGACAATAATAGGTTGGTATTATCATTATAATTATTGAACGTAAGTAGCCACCGGCCAAGTTCAAAGATAAGGATCGAATCAGTAAACCAATGCTTCCTATTACTTTTCTAAACTTGAACTATCGCAACAATGTGCTTAATAAAAGTCGGCCAAACCCGCCAAGTTTCAACTCTCTTACGTGATCAGAATGTAAGAGTGGGGCTATGGAATAAGCGATTTTTATTACGACCCGTTATAGCCCTTAGGGTAGAGACAGCAGCCCACGTGCTTCTACACTGCCCTGAGGTCGCCACATACAGGGCTAAATACTTCGGAAACCCAGGTAACCTGCGGGAGATAGCCGGCAACGTCAAGGCGCTGTTGGCGTTTCTCGGGGAGCTGGGGTGGATCGAATGACTTTCTTCCCACCCGTACGCAAAATACGCGCTTGGACGTGGAGTTGCGGAAACCGGCCCGTGTATACAATACAATACAATAGCCCTTAGGGTTGTCCTTGGTCCCTGGTTTAATACCGAGACGCCATGGTGGCGTAACCAACTAGTATTTTCTGTAAAAATATTTCTTGGCGAATTTACGGTTTATGGTTTCATCCAAAAGAAAGAAAGAAAGAAAAGAAAGAACTATTACTCTCGAGAAAATAACGCACATAACATAAGAAGAAAAATTTTATACAAAAGCAAAATAAAAACAAGGACACAACAAAAAAATCCACTTATCACTTCAATTATTCACTGCTTCGTTGGTCTAGAAGTCTGAGCTTGCGGTCTTCGATTTCCAGGTCGGGCAAAGTGTTATTGGGTTTTTCCATCAGGAGTTTCTCTGTAGCAGCCTCGGAGTCTGGATTTGCGCCCGGTTGATGGCGATAGGTTCGCCTCCTAATACATGGGACTTACTGGCGAAATGTGGGTGTAGTAATGGGTACACCTCTGCACAACCCTTCGGGGATTAGATGCGTGATGTTATGGTTATTAGGTATTTTTATACCATTGGAATTTAAATATGATTTCGGGCATATAAGCAGCGGCTAACTCTAAAAATAACATTCTTTACATCCAAAATAGCTTGAAACGAATTTAAAATTAATCATCGTTACATAAATCCAAAATCGGCGAGGGTTAGTTCGTTTTAACAGAACCAAACCCATGACCCGTTTTATGTGCGGATTGTAAATAACTTCTTGGACTTTTATTACAGTACCAAGCGAAAAAACACCTTGTCATCTCCAATAAACAAACAAATAAACCAAACAGAATAATAATAATAAAAAAAAGAAAAAATATAAACATACGAATTTCCTCAATTTAAAGTTCGCAAGATAATTTGGACGTTGACGGTAATGACAGGAACTTTTTAAATACACTATAACAGAGGGTTTCAGGGCGTTAAAACTCGGCTTTATGTCAAGGGTATTAAAGTGTAATTTTATGTATTATCACTTTTCTTTATTCATCTCTCTCGTCTGGTGATTCGGAGATCATAATTAATAATTATCATGAAATTTTTAATTTAATTTTATTATTAATTTGCTCGCCCCCTATAACATGGGAATTAAAATTGGGCGGGGTCTACTAATGGGTACACCTCTGCCTACCCCTTCGGGAATTACAGGCGTGATGTTATGCTTTATTATTTGTGCTAAGTAATCCGAGCGCATTGCACGAGCGCCGAGTAATTGTAACGTCAATTTAATTTTCAAATGGGAATTACCCGTTCCTCACATGATATTTATTTCATTTGAAAGCTATGTTCATATCAATATCATGTGTGTCGTATAAAATTAAACAGAAATGCCGGTAGTCGTTTTTCCTTTATGAAAATCGACTGGAGTCAAATGACAGCTTTTAACAAATTATGAAAATCGGCTGGAGTCAAATGACAGCTTTTAACAAAATTAAATTATAATGAGACACAATTGATTTTCTATTGTTCTGACTTACCAGTAAGTCAGCCGGAGCTTGACCGGTTAATAAACCACTAGCTTTTGCACGCGTCTCTGTCCACGTAGAAGTAAAATATAACATAAATTCTGGGGTGTAATTTATCTATAATATGTATGTATTTATAAAAAAAATTACATAAGTATGTATATCAGTTGTCTGGTTACCATAACACAAGCTCTGCTTAGCTTGGGATCAGATGGCCGTGTGTGAGTTGTCCCAAGATATTTATTTTATTTATTTATAAATCCCTAATCCTGTGACACTCAGTACTAGTTCCACTTTCAATCAGTGAATGTTTTATTGAATTTTCTATTAGGAATTTCTCAGAAGCAGTCCGGAGTTAGTTGGTGGTCGGAAAGCACAGAAAGCCGTTGGTCCTGCGCCTAATGTCTCCCCGGCTGAGTCGGATTGCCGATCCATCGAACTATGAGGGTGAGGAAAGAGGAAGTGCACCTGTGTTTTCGCTCACACTCGTGCATTAGGTATAATATCTCCTGCGTACAAGACGACTAGTCCATTGAGATCAGCCACCGTGACTGAAATTCGGTTGAGAGAATTATGGATTAACCAAACGAACCGACCATTTTTAATCATGTATGAATAGATAAAGACGTACGAGGGTTTATTAGTTGTTTAATTATTCTCCCACACGTTTCGGTTTAATCATTATTCAGTATTTACACGCAGTTCTAACGGATGAGTGGTGAGGAAAACCTTCAATCGTGTGAAAGATAATGCAAACCCTGAGTAAATATAGCATTACACCCAATATCCCTTGAAGGTGGACCTATAAGGGGATTTGGCCGAGGGTTAACAGAATAAAAGCAAGTCACTTATCGTGTCTGATCTCCTAGTTTTTCTAAACTACATAATGGATTTTCGTATGGGTTTTTCCATTATTTAAAACCTTCCGAAAAAAATCCGGAAGGTTTTAACTTGAAAATGACTTTTGGTGTGACTTTTTCAATACATACAGTGCTTTTTCAAGTTCATTTTGGACATCTCTACCTTCGGTAAAGGAAAACGTCGTGAGAAAACTCCGCCTTGAGCAAGCGTGGTTTTCAATGTTCGTGCTTTCTCTGTATGAGAAGAGGCATTTGCCCTGCAGTTTGACAATAAAAGGCTAGTATAATTATTATTAATTTCAGCACAAAAACATCCTTAATATGTTTAATATGGATGTTTTTGTGCTGAAATTAATTGTTTTGCCACCACATCAGACGGGAAATTCTATTATCTTTAGGAACTTCGCATTTTAATCTGTATCAATCTGTCAAAAGCCTCTATGGTTACTACCTACATTGATTGATGTTGAGATCAGATTGCAACTAGATTTTAAACGCTTTTCATTACGAAAAATGGCCTTCCGAGGTCCTAGGACCAGCGTCTGACATAAAATTTTCGATTCTTGTCGCCTTTAGAATTGAAAATATAACTATTTAATATACCGTTTTGGTTTAATTTCATATGACATGAAACGTAACTATAACCCATCGATATCAATAAAGAAATGACTCTAAAATAATGAACATTGCATACGAAATGGATATTACCAATTTAGAAATCGCTTAGTCCGATAATCGTTTTTATGGACGAAAATTATAAATTAATCGCTAACGTGAAGGCCCTAACTAAAAAGCTTTTGTGATTTTTAACGTCAAGATAGGTTTTTAATTAACCAACGAACTTCAGTGCGGGGTCAGTTTCAGCTAGCTGACTTGGCACTCCATCTATGTAGACTTAGCCGAAATGTTTGCTCCCGCCATCAACCTCTGTATTTATACACTGCGAAATTAGACAGCCATCTTTGTGGAATTTCAAAGGCGAGTTTTTTGTGAGTTGATTGTTAATTTGGTTTTTTGTTGTATACAAGGTGTAATTACATTAAATGAAAATCTGAAAAGGGGTCGTTAAAATGAAAGCTAGCCAAGTCAGACGTTAGGCTTCAATATATTATCCAAAGTTGTAAGAAGAAATAATATTTTAAGTTATTATAAAAAAAAAATATATTGTTTTAAATTTTCAGGATTGACTATTGAACTTGACACCCATTTAGATATCACTTCTTTTGTCACACTTTGGTGTTATTGGGTTTTTGGCCTCGGAGTCTGGATTTGTGCCCGGTTGATGGCAACAGGCTCGCATGCATTGCATGGGACTTAAACATAACTGGCGAAATATAGATGAACTTATGGGTACACCTCTGCCTAACCCTTCAGGGATTACAGGCGTGATGTTATGTTCGTAATCGTATATCCAATTCAAGAGTCGACTCGAATCGAATACGTATACGATAGCGTATTCGTACCAGGTCTACCAAACTCGAGTGGAACATTTAAGAACAATGTACACGTCAGGCAAGTTGCAAGTTAGATTTGTTAGCACTGTCAGAAGTTTACTTGTGCAAGTGGTGTTGTATTTACGTTACCAAAAGTATCGCAAGGAAAATCCTTTTCAAGTATGGCCGTGTAACAAGTCGGCTTGTGGCAAACTCTAATCCAATTTGAACTTGCTGCTAACTCATTGTTTGCGTGTTATTTTTGAGTCTGTGAGTTTAAATGGAGTGAAACTAACGTTAAATTCAGAATGCACTTGAGCATTTACTTGTAATAGAACATTGAGCGGGACACGAATCTCCAAAACGGCTAAACTGATTTTGACGGGACTTTCACTATCTGATAGATAAGGAAGATGATGTAATAAGGAGTAACTTAGGCTTAATATTATAAGGAAAACTAAATATGAATATTATAAGGTAGTTACACGAAAAAAAAATGTTTGTTTGTCTGTCTATCTATCTGTTTGTTTCGGCTAATCTCCAAAATGATTGGACCCATTTTGACGAGACTTTCACTAGCAGATAGATGACTTTCATTTCAGAAAAAGAATTAGAGTGAAAACTCCGTGATAGCCGACATTTAAGCGAATAAAGTTGCAACTTTTAACCAAATTGATGCAGGTATATTAAAGGTACAGTCAACAAAAGAGATGGTATCCAGGGTCGTCAGATATAGTTGAAGTTTTCTTAGAAACCGATGGATGTCTTCGATTGAAACTTAACTTAATATATGAACTGTTTATTATCAACTTTTTAAATTAAATTACATTTGAAAACATGCATGGGTTTCCAAAAAAACTTCAACTATTTCTGACGACCCTGCATACCTATTTCTTTTGTTGACTTTACATTAAGCAATGATCAAGATTCTAATTCATTATTTACGTTCAAAGCCCAACAGTTGACAATAGTGCCACAGCACACTAGTCATTGCGGATAGAATGCGGGTGTACTCTCTGTGTTTGGTTTTAACTATTGGTACACTGTGTGTGTAGCAAAGGCCTCTTTGTCTAGGTACCTACTGATTCTGCTCGATCTAGATAGTAATTGTAATGTAATGATAATTTTCAGCGGTTATGTTTACCTAGTCTCTGATAAGATAGCACTTAGGAATAAAGTGGCTACCTATTAGCAAAATCATTTTTAGAACCAGACTAGCTATCCCGGATATAAGCGTGAAAAAACAAAAAATAAATATAATTTATATAATTTCTTTTTTCAGCTTTGTAACATAACCTAGTATAGATTTCGCTGTTCTAAGTCATCAACATGTATCTATCAATTTTTGTGCGTTAGTCTTGCAAAAACTCGAAAATTATTTAACCGGTTTCAATATTTTTTTTTCGCGTCTGGTACAGACGGTAGGTACTTGGGTCGTTAAGGAAAAAAGGAAATTATAAAAAAAAATTTAGGTACAAAGTTAACCAGGTCTTCTAGTAATAAATAAATCTCGTTTCGCCATTATTCAATCACACTTAAACAGCATCAGTCTAAACTGACAGTCAACCTCGATCTTCAAACTCAATTCGGGCAAGCACCGTGTAACATGGCCGACTGTCATGAACGACTACCATCTGGCGCTGTCCAAACAAAAACATACCGGCGCCATTTAGAATGCAAATGGGAACGGAGTGTGACATCCGACCTAGTTTTTTGGCTGGCTAGATATGAAGTTTATGTTGTGTGGAGATCAGTGAGGCTTTGTATTTGGATAAACTTTTGATTATCACTCATTGTTCATGTATTTTAAGTGTTTTATAGACACTTCATTATGCTGAGCATCAGTCGTTTAGCGCGGTAGTGGCGCATATTTCTTATTTGTAATTATTTGTTTTTATTTTTTTTAGATATGAATTTAATCTAGTTGCCCCTTCAAAACGGCAGTTTTGTATAACAAAGTAACGCTTCTGCATGAGTAACTCTCATACATGGCCATACATTTGAGTTATACACGCGACGTACACTGCGCTACGTCTCCATAACCAACCCCTTAAAGCATGGTTAGTATGAAATACTTTGAAACATTGTTGTACTGTGTATAAAAATCTATGTTAGTAGATAACCAATATTTATATCGCCTAGTACACAGCTGTAGTAAAATATAATGTCTATCGATAACTAGGTTTGATGGTTTTGAATGCAATATTCTATCGTATACATCCACCATTTGCCTATAAACGTGTCGGTTGAAATGCAAGGCTTTGTTCATTTCAACACATATCTGGTTTTTTGGTAGCAAATGGGGGAACGCGTCACTCTTTGTCAAATATTTTTTTGCATCTTAATTATTCTCTATTCATCGACCCTTGTATGTAGGTAGGTATTAATGTTGTTATCACAACTCGTAATATTTATATACTAGCACTCTTTCCGCGACTTCAATCGCGTGATTTTTCTTACGGATCCCTAATTTTTTAAAATATGTTATAGCCTAGTCACCCGGGAATAGTCTAGCTTTCCAACAGTGAAAGAATTTTTCAAATCGGTATAGTTTGTAAGTTCATTAATACTAACCTCATATGGACATGCAAAAAGTCTGAATTAAATGTTTTTTTTTGTAGTTTCGGAGCCTATTCAATGCAAACAAACAATCAAATCTTTCCTCTTTAAGTATAATATTATTATATATTAGTATAGATTGTATAGAAATTGCTGGGGTTGGTCCGAGGATGGGTGACCATCTTTACACGACCATCTTTACCTCCGTGCCTCAGACGACACGTTAGGCAGGCCGCAGACGTCCGGTTTCCGAATCAGGAGGCGTGTATGTACATACACACACATGCATAAATTACACACACAACATGTAAAAAAAAGTGAATGTATGTGTAATTTATGCATGTGTGTGTATGTACATACACGCCTCCTGATTCGGAAACCTGATTCGGAAACCGGACGTCTGCGGTGGTCCGGGCTGTCATACGTGGATCGTTGACAGTCGTTACTGGTCGTCAGAAGCCAGAAAGTCTGACCGCCAGTCTTACCAAGAGGTATCGTATTACCCAGTTGGATTGTGGAGGTCAAATAGGCAGCCATCATCATCATCATCACGTCCACTGCTGGACATAGGGCCTCCCCTAAAGATAACAACAATGATAGGCAGTCGCTCCATGTAAAATACTGGTATTCAGCTGCATCCAGTTAGACTCCAACATGGTTGGGGATAGTTTAGGCAGGCAGATTTAAATATTTAAATAGATTTGTTTTATAAATATAAAGAATATACTCACCGGAATCCGGAACAGAGTCCAAGTTACCGGTGGTCAAGGCGATTTTATTTATAAATATGAAAAAAGTATACTCACCCGGATCCGGAACAGAGTCCAAGTTACCGGTGTTCAAGGCTTCTGAGAAACGAATCACCTATTATAAAACGCGTTGTGTCTAGAAGTACCGCTTTCTGAATCAAGCCCTTGATCCAACTGCGGATCCCATAGCTTCAGATTTTTGATGAATTACTTATTGACCAAACTATGACTACGTATGGAATCCCCTAAATCTATACTAATATTATAAAGCTGCAGTGTTTGTTTGTTCGTTTGTTTGTTTGTTTGTTTGTTTGAACGCGCTAATCTCTGGAACTACTGGTCCGATTTGAAAAATTCTTTCAGTGTTAGATAGATTAGTTATCGAGGAAGGCTATAGGCTATACCATCTACCATCACGCTACGACCTACGGGAGCGGAGCAGTAACCAAAGACGCGGGTGTAACCGCGGCGGCCAGCTAGTATAAAATAAATCTCAAACGAATACAAACAACCTAACATCATCATGTACCAACAGCAACACAACATCTCACTGATAACGACTCAAATACATAATAAAATAAATACATTTCTGACAAAATTATTACATTTTACTCGTTAAATATATTATATACGGCAATATAACGTAACTTTATGGTGACAGTTACGCCTCATTTGGCGTCTTTTATAGTCTGTGGTAATTAAGAAAATGGGAATTTTATATTAGATCATAAAAGCTCATTTGTAGTTAAGTTTTATTCAACAGGGAATTATGTATAATTAATATTAACATGTTTTCTATTTCTGTATGTTTATATTTAAATGACTGAGCTCCAGATTAATTTAGTGGACTGAGATTTCAGAGTTCCAAATCCGAGTAGTTTCAGCATGGCTAAAATTTTAAGAATGGGAAGTGGAATATTAAGCGTTATTGTACGAGTGGTTGCTGATTTTCATATGTACCTGAAAGTAAGTGAGTAAGGTATCATAATATGTATGTACCTATATATACTTGGGGGCCTATAGCCATCTCTTAAAACAGTACCATTTTAATATTACTTTGTAATTTCTGTTGCTGAATTTTCAACTCTGGTAAGTACTAATGTTGGTTATCGCGAATGTAGACGAAGTTATAGATTAAAAAAGTAGCATAAGTAGGTTTAAGCTTAGTCAGAATCAAATTTCATCTCAATCGATTCAGTAGTTAATCCGTGAAAGCGTAACAAACAAACCAATAAACAGACTCACGATCCCATTTACAATATTAGTATGAATTAATGGGATTAAAACTTAATTATCCATGAACTAGCGTCAAAGTTTGTAGTTCTTCTTTATGTTAGCAGTTACCTTCACCCAACAGCTCGTCAGTACCTACAGTATAATGTGTACGTGTGTAGTATTTACGCTTATACGTCACTGAATCGAGAGGTTTCTGCGGTCAGGGACCTGTTTGCCTAGAATGACCGGTAGCTAAAGCAAATACCGCCAATTAAGAAGCACACAACATGAGTGACTGACTGTAGATTTTGGCAAGGCTAGGCTACTAATGTGTAAATAGGTACTAATGTGACCGGTAGTCATCTTCTGCCTAGCCTTTTCCCAGCCAAGGTTGCGGGACGTCTTAACAGGATACCGTGGCCCCGGAACGCAAAGGGCTACAGAAGGAACAGGGTTGTTTTTTAGTCAGTAAAAGTCTGACAGTCAGTAAAAGTCAGGTAAAAATCATCAAACGACTCCTTCCGCCCCACCCAGGGCGGAAGGAATCGTTTGATGATTTTTACCACCTAACAAAATGGAGCGACTGTCTATCTGACCTCCACAACCCAGTGATGACTGGGTAATACAATACCCCTATGCATATTATGGCCAAAATTTCCTAAAAAAAAACCTGCCTTTTTTGCCCGCATGCGGCCGGCCGGGTCGTGGACGCCATAGCCGCAAAAATTTTGATTACTGAGAATTTGAATGGATTCTTCAAAAAATATTTTTTGGAGTTTTAATTTTTTTTACACAGAATCATACTAATTCGATTTCTAAAATAAAAGTACTAGTAGTAGCCTAAGTTACTACTTAAAATATAAGCTATTTTTCAGTGCAAGTCCCGGCAAAATCGGTCCAGCCGTTTCGGAAATTAGCCGAAATAAACAGACAGATAAACAAAATACTTCAAAATTGATTTTCTGCTAAAAGTGTCATTATCATTATTTTGTTGTCATTATGTGTTTCATTTATCTCGGTTTAAAGACATTTATTTCTCAAAAAAAGAACATTACAGGTCACTTACATATTGAGAAATGTAAATAAAATAATAATAAAAGTTTAGACAGAAAAAAAAAACGGAAATATAAGCACACAAATGAACATTATTATATCTATAAACAAAATCATAACCCTACGTAGTCCAGCAAAAAGGACATAAAAAGTACTTAGCTTTTTATGATTAATTTAAAACATTTTCATAAAACTTTCGTTTGCTTCATGAAAAACTGCATCTTCCAACTGAAATAAACTTCCCCATTCGTATGAAGCTTAAAACAGTCTAACTTAAAATGAAAAATGTATATATTTCGCTTAGTTCTTACCACAAGCTCTACTAACAAGCGACACTAGGGCAGGAATAAAGAATTCCGCAGAACATACAAAAACTAAAAAAAAAAACCGGAACGCATACTAACATTCAAAAATAGAATGCGGAAAGCGAGCGCGCGAAATTACACAGCTCAGGACGAGCCGCGAGCCACATCCGTTTCCGGCGGTAGGAGTAGGCGATTGTAAAGTGCGGGACACACTAGGGACTAGGGGAAACAAGTGTGAACAAGTTTGGGTGTCGACGTTTATCGATGACCGCCTAATAGTAAAATTTATGTAAGTCATCTGTCATAATGGCCCAGTAGTAAATATGGAAATACCACTTTACCTGCCATTTCGTACTTCTCCTACAATTTTTTTGATACCTTGAATTACAATTACAATATTACAATTTTCGAAGGGATCCCTTATTTCTTTGAAAGCAAAATATACTTAGTTAATGTTACTCACTGATAATGTAGCTTGCCATAATAGACCAGTATCGAAGCCGTCAAAAATAATTAAAAACGAAAAAAAATTAAAGTAGAATGAAACCTATTGGAAAAGGAAGGGAATACTACTAAAATGAAAGGAAAAATAAATTACGGGCGATCTGCGGTTGGGAAGGGGTAGGGGGGGGGGGGTGTTTTAAGGGTAAAAATCGGTAAATCTCGATTTCCGGCACATCCGTACATCCGTATGTCACTGCTGGATCTTTGCAGTGACATACGGATGTCGAACAGACGAGATAAATACTAGTTACAAGTCCCACTCATGTACTCCAAACCTTAGTACCGCGTATTTTTCAACCGATCCTATTTTTCGAACGGCGCTCACCGACGTATCGCGGTATTTGGATGCCAGTTCCCACAATT
Organism: Hoplodrina blanda; assembly: GCA_949316365.1. Classification (NCBI taxonomy): domain Eukaryota; kingdom Metazoa; phylum Arthropoda; class Insecta; order Lepidoptera; family Noctuidae; genus Hoplodrina; species Hoplodrina blanda. The sequence continues at coordinate 15,156,570 of OX438587.1, read as the reverse complement.
TTGCTCTTATTACAATGTACTCTGAATTTCTGGCTATTGTACAGAATGTACTCTGGCTATTGTGGAGTAGGCGTGAACATTGTGCGTTCAAGTATAAATTGTAGAATGTATTTTAAAGCAAGTAACTGGTAGATATTGTGCATTTGGAACGTTGGGTGTATTTGACCTGTTTTGTGGGTTATTTCTTGGATTTTATTATAGTAAGTAACCAAAATATTTATTATTTGTTCTATAGTACATTTAAAATCTTTATTAAAAAGATGTATGGATGGTTTTTATGGAGGGCTGCTGTCGTCTGTGTGGTTTTATTGGGGGTTGCTAATATGTTGCTTGTTTAAATTTTATTTTATTAAGTACTCAAAATTATGTTTAAGTAATAAAATAAAATTTAAATGATGCAGTTATCTGCATGCGGTTAGACTGGTAGCCGATCTCGACATAGTTGGGAAAAGGCTAGGCAGATGACGATGATGATGAAACATAACTGGCGAAATGTGGGCATACTAATAGGTACAGCTCTGCCTAATCCTTCGAGGATTACAGGCGTGATGTTATGTTACGTAAGAAGAAGCCCTATTAGTGCTTAGATACTTCAGGAACATCTTCTAAAATACTCAAGTAAAGCCCTAGTCGATAGCACCATCCCGATGCCTCTTGTACATATTCTGTAACATCTGTCTATACAATTCCATTATAGTAAGCCAGGATTAAGTATCTGCTTAAACTTAGTTGGAATACTAAAGTTAAATTTAGTTCAATATCCTTATTGAATAATTCGTAATAGTTGTGATGGCCCTGTGGTTCAGGGTTCCGCCTCTCATGCAAGAGAGCTATTAACACGATACCTAATAAAGCTAATTTAGACTCTGACTTGTACTTTTATAGCTATTGACTAATGTTTAAGACTCAAATTTTAATACTTGACTAATAATTTATTTTGATATTGTGCTTGTATTGTGTGTCTGTGTTAAGTATGCCTGTATTTGTTTTGCGTGCCTTAGTTAAGGCAGAAAGTATAAGGATCACTCAATTTGTTAAATAACATCTCAATATTGTACCTACTTTCTGTGCAAATAAACAATTATTCTATACTATTCTTTCTATTCTAAGAGGCGGTTGTGGGTTCGCAACCGGATACGGACAAGCAACAATGTGTCACTTTCTATTTCATAATTATGTAAGTACTTTTTAAGTTTATCTTGGACATTACTGACATCGGTGCAGGAAAATATCGTGAGGTCAAAGTCAAAGTCAAAACATTTATTTCAATTAGACCATTTACAGGCACTTTTGAATTGTCAAGAAGTCAGTCAGTTAGTCCGAAAAATGAAGCTAGTTGCTCGTTCCAAAACGGAGGTAGGCCTCTATGGAGAAGAACGAGCAAGAAACTCCACGGCACTCTTTTAAATTAGGTTTTTACAAAATCCTGGTTACATTATTCTTGTTGATTCTACATGTGATCACAATGAAGATGAATATAAAACAGTAGTTAAAAATAATAAAAATAAAGATGTAAGCCATAGCAGTTAAGAGATGACCAATCCCAACTGACAGCACCCGTTCACGAGCATGACGCATGGATCAGCACCACCTAGCTCAACCATTATGGAGGGAGCCAAATGATCCAACACATGCGCCACCATCAGCGAGACATTTGAGTGAGCATGACAAGCTCTCAACTGCCATGCTCATTAAGTCAAAACACATAGTAACTCAAAAATAAAACGCTCCATGGTACTCACATTTACAAAATTGAAATAAATTATACAATACTAACACTTTCGGTGTACTTATTGGTTAGATGTCTGAGTTAAGTAAAAAAGAAAAAGTAATCGTACTTACTGAGGAAACCTGGACTAATAATGAACTAGCTGTTGCCCGTTCGCGAAACGAGGGTCCGAAACGCGGACGAAGTTGAGGGATCAAGCTAGTATTATATGTTTGTGGTGCGAGTACCGAATTGTTATCTGCCCCTCGTCATGCAAGAAGACTTTTGGCCGCAGGACGTGGTGTTCCGTCGCTTCCGCGGACAAGTTCCACAGGACAGCACAAAGGCTATTTAGTGCAAAGTGAAGTGATCTTTAAATTATAAAATAATAATTATGTATGTTTAGGTTAAGGTATATATCTATCCGGGGTTGCGGGACGTCTTAACAGGATACCGTGGCCCCGGAACGTAAAGGGCAACAGAAGGAATAGGGTGGTTTTTTAGTCAGTAAAAGTCTGACAGTCCCTTCCGCCCCACCCAGGACGGAAGGACTCATTTGATGAATTTTACCAACTCAAAAAAAAAAATTTAGTTACAGTATTCAAAAAGTAGGAACAATAATTATTATTACTTAGATTCCTCGGCATTATGTAAATAAAACTAAACACACACACACAACAACAACAGAGGCGATGTTATGTTATGTTACGTAAATAAAATAATAACATTAATTTATTGGAAGCAATAAAGCAGAATACTGAAAACAAGTCTTAATCACCATAATCTCGAACATAATATTGATCCAATCAACACGTTCAAAATGAAGGGCTCACTAAAGCCAACAAGGCGTTAATCAGCCGATAAATGCCGACGAATTCAAATTCATCTTAAGGTGAAGTGATACCTCACGAGCGAGTGGTTTGTTTGACCAGCCCGCAAAATTCTTGCAGATTACCTAACCTTTTTAAAACTAAATAAGGTTTTATTTTAAGGCTGCAAAGCACACTGCAAATTACCATCCTTACCTTGTGGCTATTCCGCCTATTCGCACTAAGCATTTCTAAACGTCTTTTATATATTTTCACAGTCAGTGGCTGACTATAAGTTAGTGTGAAAGTCATATAAACCTGTAATTCAATGACATAACATAATAAGGCACGCGAGAAATTAAACTTCTTTGTAATTATTTCTAGTCTCCAATAACAATCGAACGAAGCATGAATGCAGCACACATGCATCTAAAATGACCCACTGACTTGCATGCTTGATGGATTTTCCAAAAAAATCTTTTATAAAAATCTCGCCCAGGAAAAAAAATTACAAACACGGTAGAAAAAGAATTAGCCAAACCGGTCCAGCCTGGAGTTTTGCGCTTAGCAACACATTCAGTCATTCACTTTGATTTTTAAAGTTCAAAACTGTTACTGTCTAAATTTTGATTTATAAACCTTTTCTTTGTCACTCCACCTTAAACCTAAATCCATACGATTCAAATATCCGTGCGGGCTTTTCCAAAAGGTTCCGCATAAATCATTTGAGGGCCATCGACGTCCTCCAAGGCTGCTTCTCCTCCAGTTAATGCATTTCGATTACCCCCTTGAAATTCATGAACTGATCGTTCTGGAGATCTTCTTAATATTCTTCGATAGTGCTTTAAAGCATCCTTAGTTTTTTTGTGATGCAAATGGTTAGTAAGATTGCGTGAGATGAAATGCAAGCAGGTTTTATTAAGTACTGGTAATACCACGCGGTTTCATCTGCGCTAAGTTATTTCTTTGATTACTGCTACGGTCCCATAGCTTGTAGCGTGATGTTATATAGTTTGTTACTCGCTGATAATGTAGCTTTCTACAGGTGAAAGAATTTTTTAAAATCGGTTGAGTAGTTTTTGAGATTATCCATCACAAACAAAAATGAAAATCTTTTACTATTATATGTATTATTAGTATAAGTTTAAGTAATAATTTCACTTGCGAACGGTATGAGGATCATCCACTTGGATTTGTTAAGATTAGGTACTTGTATAAAGTAACGAAGTTAATTTGTGAAACCTTAGAAAAATATTTTCTTCTACAGTTTTTTTTAAAACTTCTTTGAAATGATTTTTTTTAATTACGTCAATCATAATCAAGGATAGGAAAATCGGATAATTTCCTAAAACTTCAGTTGTTGGATTAGTATGGATTGGACATTTGCATCGAAAATTCTCACGATTTCGAGATTCTCCTGTGTTTTTCTTAAAATCAATTATTTTCGGAAGTCATATCCATACCTACATTCTCATCTACTTACATATCAGTCTGATCCGTACTCATAAGCCATCTTGTATTGTCCATACATTTCGGAAAATCAAACCAATTGCAAATACTTAAGGTCTATTTTTCTGAAATCTATTTCAAGATTTAATAAACAGAACATTATTTTAACAACATAATAGTTAAAGTTATTATAACGCAACAAAGAACTCTTTATATTACAAAAAAAATCCCTGTTAGATCCAACTACCCAGTTTTAATAACACCTCAATGTTCCCCTTTCCCTCCATTCAGTGGGGGGGAGGAAGGAGGGATAGTCACGTCCGCATCTAGCAAGATTACGAGAAGATATTGGCAAAGAGTTCTGATGACACGCCCCGAGCACACTTGTGTACCAGTATCTTTGATATTACAACTAAATAATTACTTGAAACTTATTGGTTTAATTTTGTCTTGACTTTAAAGGCGCTCCCTCACCGGGAGCATTCGCGTGTAATGTAACGTTACAGAGTCGAGCATTACATCAGTGAGGGAGAACTGAGCATTACAGCGCGCACCTTGTAATGATACAAAACGAGTTTACATCAGTGAAGGAGGAGAACCGAGCATTACAATGCGCACCTTATAATGATACAATGTGTAATATTTTGATACAACTTGTAACATCAATGCGCTTTACAAATTCAAATCTATACTAAATGTTACATTATACGCGAATGCTCGTCAGTCAGGGAGGTAGTATTGTAATGTAATGCTCAAAGTCGAATCTATAATGTTACATTACACGCGAACGCTCGTCGGTCAGGGAGCGCCTTTATGAACAATTACCTACCCACACACTCTAGAAATAACTCACTAAATGAGATCTCGTTGAAGATCAAGCTAATTAGTTTTGTTTTAATTTTATTTGACGCATAACACCACGCCTGTAATCCCCGTAGGGTTAGGCAGAGGTGTAGGTATCCATTAGTAGGTACACCCACATTTCGCCAGTTAAGTTTAAGTCCCATGACACAGGGGCGAGCCTATTGCCATCAACCAGGCACAAATCCAGACTCCGAGGCTGCTACTAAGGAATTCCTGATCGAAAAAACCCAATAACACTTTGACCGACCTGGAAATCGGACCCAAGACCTCATGCTCAGCAGTCACGTTTTACAACCACTAGACCAACGAGGCAGTCAGAAGAAGCAGCAGTTGAAGTGTTTGTTTGAACGCGCAAATCTCAGGAACTACTGGTTCGATTCGAGAAAATATTTCTGCGTCAAGTAGCGCGTTTATTGAGGATGGTAAACGAAACAGTAGTCAAAGACGTAGGTAAATTACAGCTGGTTAAACCGCAGGGCATTGCTAGTTTATTTTATACTGTATGTTAATACATACTGTGTACTTTTTTTTAGGTGGTAAAAATCATCAAATGACTCCTTCCGCTCTGGGTGGGGCGGAAGGGACTGTCAGACTTTTACTGACTAAAAAACCACCCTGTTCCTTCTGTTGCCCTTTACGTTCCGGGGCCACGGTATCCTGTTAAGACGTCCCGCAACCACATACTGTGTACTTAACATTTATTTAGAAAAGCAAGTAGGTAACCGATATTAACGCGGGCAAAGTCGCGGTCATAAGCTAGTTAGCATTCAATACAATCTTGTCGTCTTATCAAAAGACAGAACACAAACCCCACACAGAAAACCTCAACGTACTCCTTCAACATCCATCTATAAGTCGGATGTCAATAAGCGACATTGAATTTTCTATCAGATTTCCGCATATCAAAGTCGTTACGACAGCAACAAGATTGCATTACGCCGACGCTCACGTAATCGATGCACTGCCTTTATTGGTCCCCGGAGCTCTTATGCTCTTATTGGTATCTCGGTAAATACGTGTCCCGACAATTTACGGGCTTGTGACGTCACTCATACTCTGGGACTTTGTCGGGAGTGGCATGTGGAGGGGCTTTTGACAGTGATATGACGTTGAAGTTTGTAATCTTCCCTTTTTAGCGGAGAAATTGACATTGACTTGTATGGATACTCCATATATACGAGAAAAAGCTGCCGACTTGAAATTTCGAATACCATAAGATAAATCGCCGAATACGAATTTGCACCTATTTTAATCAGATAAGTACCTATTTATTTGCTTACACGAATCTCAAACTGAGGCTACACAACTGCTTAAAAATTACATCTAACAACAATTACTCTTGTACTTCACAAATTATAAGGGATCATATCGTTCACTTATTATCTAGTCACAGATAAGTTTGACAAGAACAGTTAAATTTGAAAAAGATAAGGAAACAAAACCACATTAATTAGTAATTCTACCAAGTACCCTAAATTAAAAATAAAACTAAACTAAATAGTAATTAACTTTTACAGAAAATGGCGGACATGCCACACTTAAAAGTTAATGGCATCTTCTTAAGTATATCTCTCTGGACATTTATCTTTTATTTCAAACTTGGAATCAATCTAACCGTTAATTTGAAAGGGAGAGGAGAGGATCGACTTTCAACTTCCTAACAAAACTTATGAACTTAATTACACGTGGACTTATGGTTAGGACAAAAATTCAACATCAAACACCATTTATAAGGTTGCGCGTTCGATACCGGGCAGATACCAATATGACTTTTTCAATTCATAGGTATGTACTTTGTAAGTTTATCTTGGACATCACTGACATCGGTGAAGGAAAACATAGTTAGAAAACCGGACTTAAAAAATGAATGTAAGTCTCAAATCCTCAATCCGCCTTAAGAAAACGTAGTTACCAATGCTCTTGCCTTATCTGTACGAGATGAGGCCTTTGTCCTGCATTGGGACAGTAATAGGCCGGTATCCTAACTAATATTATAAATGCGAAAGTAACTCTGTCTACGTCTGTTTTCTGTCTGTCTGTCTGTCTTTTCTTCACGCCTAAACTACTGAACCGATTGGTGTGAAATTTGGTACAGGGTAAGTGTGAACCCAACAAAGGACATAGGCTACTTTTTATTCGACTTCGACTTCGTCTGCGTCCGCGATAACCGACATATACGCGGACGAAGTCGCGGGCAAAGGCTAGTTATTATTATAATTTAAATACCAAACCACTTACTAATCAAAACAATGAAGCTTATCCATCAAAAGAACTCCAAACCCATCAGTTGAAATTTTTAAATTCGAAGAACGTGTGAAAACCATTAGGAGGCCACTGGCACAAGTAATTACTTTAAAAAATTCTCACCGTCTATTTGGTTAAAAGCGTTTTCAAATAGCAGTCGAGCTACTGGCGCGAGTGCGCTCGTGTCTATACTGGGAGAGCGTTAAGACCGGAGCTCGTCTTGGAAAATAAAGGCAGTATTGGAAACTCAATGAGGTAAGTATGTTTGGATTCCTCTGAGTGCCATTTTGAGAAAGGTACTTATTTGCAGTTTTAAAGGATTTTAAAGGATTAGGATAGGAGAAATATAACAGTGGGGTGATAGCTAAAGTATGGCGGAGTAAGGTAATGGCTTCTGCTCACGACATCGTCCAGGTAAAATGTCGGTTATTGGCGATATAATCATGTTTCTCTATACAAACTTTGGACCCCTGTTTCATTCCCTTAGGGGGTGAATTTTGGTAAATCCTTTCTTATCGGATGCCTACGTCATACAAAAAACACACTCTCCAAGTTTCAGGTCTCTACGATCAGCGGTTTAGGCTGTGCGTTGATCCGTTAGTCAGTCAGTCATTCAGGACAAAACATTTTATATGTATAGATTACGATTTGACTGACTCCACCATTGGCGTGAGGGTCCATTTATTTATTTAAACTTTATGCAACAAAAGTACAAAGGCGGACTTAATGCCTTAGGTATTCTCTAACAGTCGACCAAAGGTGGTGAAGAGATAACATGGTAGGTGCAAATTAATGTACGAGCGCTTAACTGCAAAATTAATTTGAAAAAAAAAAAATAAACACACAAAAGTATTTATCCAAATAAAATCAAGTGTACATAAGTACAAAATATTTTAAATACTACATACTTACTACTTATAAAAAATACCATAAAATAAACATACATACATATTTATATATACCTATATATTATAATACATATTAAATACATACCTAATAAAGAATAGAATGGAGAATTATAATACAACTCTTTCCATTTGCTCCGAAAAGTAAATCCGCAACTTCCGCTTGAATGCATACAAACTGGTGGCTGTTCTGATATCAAGAGGGAGTGCATTCCAAAGAAGAATAGCCTGGACATAAAAGGAAGAGTGAATAAAATCCATTCCATTTCATTTTTTTTTCATTTCCATTGTTTGATGTCTAGGTCGGGAAAAGTGTTATTGGGTTTTTCTATTACAAATGTCTCAGTAGCAGCCCGCAGTTTGGAAGTTGGTGGCGCATGTAAACCTGCTGGTCCTACGCCTGATATCTCCCCGGTTGTGTCGGATTGCCGTCCCATCGGACTATGAGAGTGAAGGAAGAGGGAGTGCACCTGTGTATGCGCGCACACTTGTACACTATAACATCTCCTACGTACTTGGTTCTTCTGCATTGAGATTAGTCGCCCTGAGAAGCCAAAAGCTTGTTGTTCTCTATTGCAACAATTTGATGGTTTGTTACTTATTTTGAGCTCAAAATCTATTTTTCAAGTATTTCATGGCAATAGGCTCGCCCCCTATATTACATGGGACTTTTTTTTTTTAGTTGGTAAAAATCATCAAATGACTCCTTCCGCCCTGGGTGGGGCGGAAGGGACTGTCAGACTTTTACTGACTAAAAATGGTTTTTTAGTCAGTAAAAGTCTACAGGGTGGTCCCTGTTCCTTCTGTTGCCCTTTACGTTCCGGGGCCACGGTATCCTGTAAGACGTCCCGCAACCCCGGCAGGCGTTTGGCTCCTATTGGGGCCCCGTCCCTGTGCTGACAGCTCTTTGAGGCGCGCGCGAACAGAACGCGCCATCGACCCGGGCTTGGTCCTTGATCGGACGGCGAGCTACCTATTACTCGCCGTCCGCAAGCCCGCGCCTATGGCCGGATGTCGCCTAAAACATAAATGGCGAAATGTTGGCGTAATTGGGTGTTCTGTCTAACCCTTTGGGGATTACAGGCGTGATGTTTATGTTGTTATGTTATCATGGCAATATTTCCTTATCTACCTTTGAACATTGAGAATACTACATTCAACACCAGATATTAATCTCGCTTGATCTTAAACTAACACCTCATTTCCTCCACCTCTGTTATTATTTCCTCGGCCGAACATCGTCTGTGAAATGAACATAAGAACATAATCTATTAAAGGGTAAGCTCTGAGCCGGTAATAGCCGTGAGAGAACGGACACGAAGGCGGAAATTTTAAGACTCCACCAAACATACATGAGAGGTCTTAGCTTAGTCGTCTTTCAACATGAAAGGTAACAGAGCAACTGTTCAGGATTTTATGCGACCTCTGGCAAGTAGGAATGTAAGAAAAAAATACCAGCCTATTATTGTACCACAGCCTACCTCGTTAGACTAGTGGTCGCAATGCGCGACTGCTGAACATGAGGTCTTAGGCTTGATTCCCAGGTCGGGCAAAGTTTTATTGAGTTTTTCCATCTGGATTCGTGCTCAAATGATTGCAATAGGCTCGCCCCTATGACATGGGACTTAAACATAACTGGCGAAATGTGGGTGTACTAATAGGTACACCTTTGCCTTACCCTTCGCGGATTATATGCGTGATGTTGTTATGTACCACGGTGAGACAAAGACAAAACTCATCTTCTAATACAGAGAAGGATCGAGCATTGATCACCATGCTTGCTCAAGACGGTTTGGCGATTTCAGATTTATTTTAATTTTTAAACGACTTCAAAAAAGGAGGAGGTTATCAATTCGTTTGTATTTTTTTTTTTATGTTTGTTAGCTCCTTACTTGCGTCTGGGTGAACCGATTTTCATAATTCTTTCTTTATTTGAAAGCTGGTGCTTCCCGTGTGGTCCCATTGTCACCATTTCATTATCTGATGATGAACTTCGGAGATATGGAATGGAACTCCTCACAGAATCACAGCAGCAATATCGTAACAAGTGAAATTGCTTTGTTTATACGTGTAGTCGATGACTGACTGAAGGAAAAGGGGGGGGGGGTACGTCAACCCCCCTCCTACCAGTTTCCAAAATTAAATATATCGTGTGAGGTATTGTTTGAAAGGGCTTTTTGTAAGGATTTCAAACATTAATACACAAGCACTAAAAAGTGAAAAATAAAAAGCTTTTTTACAAAAAAAGATAACTGCCTTCAAAAACTACAAAATAAAAATAACTTTAGTTTTGGAAGTCGGTGGCAATACTTACCTACATAATAAAAACAAAACCAAATCCGCCGACTTCCAAAACTAAAGTTATTTTTATTTTGTAGTTTTTGAAGGCGGTTATCTTTTTTTGTAAAAAAGCTTTTTATTAGTCTAGGTTTTTCCTTCACCGATGTCAGTAATGTCCAAGATAAACATAGAAAGTACATATGAATTGAAAAAGTAACATTGGTACTTACTGGGTAGGTACTGAATCCACAACCTTAGGCATGAGAGGTGGGAGCCGGATGTCAGAAGTGTTATAAATATTGAAGTTGTGTATTTATTAAAGTTCGCTTTCCGGACGAAACAAATATTTATATGGCCTACAGGTAGTTGTTCCGGGTCTGGTTGTTTGCGTATGTAAGTTTATATGTTTGTTACATGATTAAGAAAGTTTGGAATAAAACCTGTCCAAATGTTTAGACTGAAATTTTAATATTAAAAAAAGAAACTAAAACAAAATGGAATCAAAAAAATTCCTCTGCATCGACGACAACTGGAAATGTGCCCGAAAGACTGACGGCATTGCCACGTTGGATGCCAATGCTTAGCCTCAAGGCTAAAGCCAGCCTTTGGGTCACGGGAAGCGTCAACCAACTCATAACATAACATCACGCCTGTAATCCCGATAGGTTAGGCAGAGGTGTAACCAGTTATAGTACACCCACATTTCGCCAGTTATGTTTAAGTCCCATGTAATAGGGGGTGAGCCTATTGCCATCAATCTGGCACAAATCCAGACTCCGAAGCTGCTACTGAGAAATTCCTGGTGGAAAAACCGATTAATACTTTATCCGACCTGGAAATCGAACCCAAGACCTCATGCTCAGCAGTCCTGCAAAATTAGGTTAATGCTAAATAGAATTTCAATATTGTGTAAGTAAGAATGAAAGAAATAAAAGAAACTCAGTAAGTTTGTTCATATGCTCAGAGCTGTGCAGTTAGCCGCTTCAAGAAGCACTATTAGCAAACTACATGTTACTCTTGCCTTTTATTTCGTTTTGCTTTACTTTCAAAGAGTAAAACACAACACAAAAGGCAATATCTACTATACAATACAATTCACTTTCCAGATTTTCAACGCATTGTAAGTTTCTATGTATGTAAATGAACAATATTCAATCGCAAACAGTAGTCCACAAATTCAGCAAGGACTATGAGGGTTCTAGCTACAGCTGAAAGGTCCATTCCTAACTTATAGACCTGAACTTAAAAAGAGAAATAGTCTCATTCCATCTCAAATGCTTCTTCCCAACACATGATAATCAACATAATCTATAAGGTCGTCCGGTAATGGGCCGGCTGCCGGAAATGAGCTCCACGGGGCATCGCCGGCTTGTAATGAAAACGAGACACCGCAGCGGGACTATTAACATGGTACTTTTAATGTTTTATATCTCTTTTGATGTTAGTTTAATTGGTGAGGTAGAAATATCAATTAGATTGGATGGTTTTGTCGATAAAAATGTCTTTCTAGTTTTGTGTGTAACGAGTGTGAAAAGGCCAGTAGGGCTATTGCTATCTCTTTCACTCTTCTTCTTTTTCGTGTCGCTGGCACGACAGTTTTTTAAATTTAGGTAGCCCGTTCTTTTTCTTCATTTCCCTGACACGACAATTTTTTAAATTTGGTTGGGCTAAAACATTGCCATTTCCACGGCATCGTTGGTGACAGCACATAGGTCGCTTGGCTGCATTTTTTGGGGCACAGAGGGTAAGATAGAAGGTGGAGCATGGTTTGTGACTCGGCACCACATCCATAACCTGCAGTTGATTCTGATTTTTTTTACTGTCAGTGATTCTTCTTCTTCTTCTTTTCGAACAACTGTTTCTTTTTTGTTTGTAGTAATCGCTTGAATTACAGATTCGATTTCAGAAGAAATTTCACTACGGGGCACTACATAAGGATCGTAGCAGGTAACGTTCTGTGGTTTCTGCCTACTCCCATGGGAAAAAGGCGTGATTTTATGTATATGTATGTGTATTTAACTACAGACACTATGGAAGGCTATGTGTGTGTGTATAGAAGGCTATGTGTGTGTGGCTATGAGTGTCATAAGATAGGTTTTATAGTTTACTTGATTCGCGGACGAAGGCGCGGGAAAGTAATTACCCAAAATAACGAGAAATAAGTAACAATTTACTATCAACTCAACAAAACACCTATTTTCTTCTACAACCTACTCCAAGTACCATACAAGCTTCAAACAAGCATTTCGTACTGAGTACACTTAGTTTGATGGGAAAGAGTAATAATTCAGTCGCTTGTCAGCGCATGCGCGATGGCTTGAGTGTTTCATTTCCCATCTGCTCGCCTGCCTGATGTACTCGTTTGTGAAGTTGTTATCTTTGAAGTAATGGCTATTTTTTATGGTGTTTTATGTAGGGCGTTTGCATGGCGGCTTGGTTTTGAAGTGTTGTATTTGTTGATGAAGTTATGATGTCTTTAGTCTTCTTCTCCATAGAGACCTACCTACGTTTTGGAACGAGCACCTAGCTTCAGCTTTCTGACTAACTGACCGACTCCTTGATAATTCAAATGTGCCTGTAAATGGTCTAATTGCAATACTGCGATTGGCTTTTAATAATTTATTCAACGAATCACAGCAACCGCTTGACAATTATCCAGGGCTAAATATCATCACTATCACGCCTATAATACCCGAAGGCTTAGACAGAGGTGTACCCATTAGCATACCCACTTTTCGCCAGTTATGTTTAAGTACCATGTAATAGGGTGCGTGCCTATTGCCAACAACCGGTTACAAATCCAAACTCCGAGGCTGTTACTGAGATATTCCTGATAGAAATACCCAATAACACTTTGCCCGGCCTGAAAATCGAACTCCCTGACCTCATGCTCAGCAGTCGCGCTTTGCGACCACTAGACCAACGACACAACAGCGGGGGTATCTATCTATATCTTTGAGTTTAAACTTCACCGTTACATCCATTTACTAATAAAAAAATCACATTACCTCAACGACTCACACTTACTCAATATTCGTTTTAAAACGAGTCACGAGAACTTTTGTTAATAAACATAATTCTGACTTAATACGCCGTGAGTCGTGAGTGAGTTTAAAATAAAAACATAAAACGAGTAAAACCGTGTGACATGTGACAGTACCTGTGCTTGCGAAACCTGACATAATAATATGTGACGTTAAAGCAACGTCCCTCGGCGAGGGCTTTGGGAAACACACGGACAGATAATGTGATGCGAAACGACTGGTTCGAACATTTCGTTTAGTTAGTTCATTAGTGACTGCTGCACTAATATTGGGGGTCGATGATACATCGACCTTTCGAGAAGCCTTTATATTCAGTTCATATTTTATTTTTTATTTTTTTAGATTCAGTACATATTTCTAGACCCCATAAGGTAGACATTTTTGGGCAAAATTAAAGTGATGTAAAGATTTTGGAACGCTGGTTCATTTCAAATTTGATCTAAGCGTCAGCTCACACTGAGACGCGACGCGATGCGATGCTGCGTGCACACTTTAAAAGAGCGACTCAAAATTAACTTTATTTTCTACACGAAAAGATACACATTTCATTGTGAGAATTTAGAATACGTTACACCACGCAGCACTACGCCTCGTGATGCCTCGCGGCGTAGAGCGACGCAGCGGTGAATCGCCGGTACGCGCGGCGTTAAGAGCGGCGACGTTGCGATGCGTCTCGCGGCCGGCGCGCGGCGCAGCGCGAAATCACTGACCTCTTCCAGTATCGCCACGTCGCGTCGCGTCGCGTCTCGGTGTGATCTGACTCTTAGCTTTTTGAGACGTACATTGAACTGTTATTAAATAGTTGGATAGGAATATGTCACGACATTTTAAATTAGTTTGTCGTCATTTATATGACGTATCAAAAGTATCTTATAATGATCTAATTAAAATAAATAATTTGACTTTGAGAGATTGTGAGTATCATCTTAAAAATACGGAATAGAACTGCTACCGCGCACTGGATTTTCAAAGCCTACATTTGGAGGTAAAAAAAAAACTCCTCGCTATAAAATCGCCCGTGCAAACAGCTTATGCAGAAAAAATCTTAACTTAAACTTGAACTGCGAAGTTTCCGCCCAAAACAGCGTCCCGTATAAACGTATTAAGCGTGTGTCGACTCAAATTTGTTACCAACTAAAAAGCCATTTCTTTTCCGCTGAATGCGATAAACACAACACACGATAATGTCACCTAATAAATGCTTGTTAAGGTACATATTATAATACATTGTAGGTGTAATGTGATAATTTGCATGAAAAGTTTGTAAATGTGGCCTGTTGAACGGTGTTGTAAACGTAATGATATATAGGGGGAAACAAGACACATCACATAGGCATTTACTATGCATACTGCCATAAGTTTAAATAGAACATATATTTTAAAGCATGAATTCGTAAAAAAAAAACTCTGTAATTGAAAAGCTTTCAAGTAAGGTCTAAAACAAAAAAAAAATACCGCAATTATGGGTTGATGGATGAATGGATGGTTTTATAATAATAATAATTTAAATAATTTAGCTTTATTTCATTCATAATATTACGTCCATAGATTTTTACAAACATGGCATTAATAGCCTTATACTTACAAAAAATAAAATAAAAATTGTGTCAGTAATATTTTGTTAGTAAACACAAGTGAACCAGTTACACAATAATAACTAAATTTAAAAAAAAAGTATCTTTTTACATGCGATAAGTAAAGGGTATAAAATATATTTAGTCAGTCATTCCGTTAAACGTCTATCCGAAAATATAATTATGTATAACAGTAGTAGGATGAGATAGGAAAACAAAGTCCCAGAAGCCCAGAACGTTCGTAAAATAAAAATATCAGATCCCAATTTCTGAAATGAAATGTAAAACGCATACTATTTCAAAATTAACAAGCTTGGTCACACCTGCTACTGATGAAAGTACTACCTACTCATATACCTACCTACTAAGCTTTGTCGATGTATAACAGTCGGCCAAATGAAGAAGAATTCTTCTTTCTTTCGACTGGTAAAATTAAGGTGTTGGTTATGGTACCATCAGTATGGGGTGTTCCCACGACGGTACAACCCATACTGATGGTGACATTTTAATGGACTTTTGTTGCTGACTGTACCTACACCGGTACACGAGGCAAAATTATTTTCTTGTGATATTATTTTAAAAACAAAACATTATCAAAAGCTAGACAAAGTAGAAAGCTTTGGCCTATTTAGTGCGTGAGGCTGACAAGGAACGAGAAGAAATAACCAAAGCAACATTTTGTACCACGAAAATATAGTGACATTTAATTTCCACAGAAACAGAGAATCCAAAACATAGCCCCGAGCAATAATCCCTTGCGAAGGTAAAATAGCCCTGACATAGCCTTCACGAAAATTTCTATAGAAATATAGAACCACCACGTTACCGTTTCCAATCTTTCATTCTATTAATATTATATCTTTCATTATCCATTATTGAATTCTCTAAAGAGAGGGACACGCTTTTAGCATTCATTGCGATTTAAATATTCATTGGGCTACAATTTTTATTTATATATAAATCGTAAGAATGAGAGCACCTGGCTGGACGATTGAAATGAATAATATATATAAAATTTCGTGGTGTCGAACTGTCACAGGTGCACACTTTAAATATAAAACTCTTTCATAATTATACACTACCTTCTGCATGCGACTTACATAACATAACATCACGCCTGTAATCCCGGAAGGGATAGTCAGAGATGTATCCATTAGTACACTGTGGGTAGTAAGAATTAAAAAAACTAATTGAATTATAGGTACCCTATGTTCAGACTCTGTGAGTAAATAATCATAAAATAGTTTAAAAAAACACGCTTTTAGCACGCACTAAAAATTACAAATGGAGCGTTATTTTTTTCGTATTCCTGACAGCAAACCATATCGTGGGGGTGGATTTCAAACAGCCAGTCCGCCATCTTGGGTAGGCAGCCATATTGGATTTGTAATGACGTTTCTTAGCTAGTCATGTATTGTCATCAGAATTCAGAGCGTGTGCAAAGTTTCATCCTAATCGAAGACCGGGAAATGGGTCATATTAAGATTTCAAGATTTTCTTACATACATAGTTACAAGTGAAGCTAATAAAAGCGTGTTAATTACAATGAGATTGTCATCCACGGGTAATTATTTCCCAGTTTTTAAAATACTCAGCCAGAGTTTAGATAAGTGGCCACGGCCAATCATAAATTTGACTAGATTTCAGATATACCTACATAGCATACTAACATAGTTTATAAGCTTCTATTGTTACTAACCATTATGGATCATGTTATCTGACATTTTAAAATAAATAAAAATAATAATAATAATAGTAGCATCACGCCTGTAATCCCCTAAGGGTAAGACAGAGGTGTACCCATTAGTGTCCCATGTAAGAGGGCGAGCCTATTGCCATCAACCGGGCACAAATTCAGGCTCTGAGGCTATTACTGAGAAATTCCTGATGGAAAAAACCAAATAACACTTTATACGAATTGGGAATCGAACCAAGACCTTATGCTCAGCAGTCACGCTTTGCGAACACTAGACCAACGAGGCAGTCAATGGCAAATTACGAGCAAGTATACCATTAAACATCTACATTAGTATAGCTTTCTACATAATTAAAAGATGTTTTGTAATCGGACCTTAACTAACAAAGATTACCTTTTACAAATATAAAATAAACAAGCTTTATCTCTTTATAATATTTATATAGAAACACAGTGACTTACCGTGGCCTCAGAACAATCCACAGTCCTGAAAACCCGATCAATTTTCAAGTAACTTTAAAATGTTCCTTTCAGGTAATTTGAAATTAATAAATAGTTAATCGAAACAGCTCGGCAATCGAAATAACTGGCGAAATGTACCCACATTTCGCCAGTTATTTCGATTGCCGAGCTGTTTAATACACTTAGGGTCAGTCCACACCGAGACGCGACGCGACGCGACGCAACGTGACGATACTTGAAGAGGCCAGTGACTTCGCGCTGCGCCGCGCGCCGCCGCGAGACGCATCGCAACGTCGCCGCTCTTGCACGTCGCGCGTACCGGCGATTCACCGCTGCGTCGCGATGCGTCTCGCGGCGCCGCGCGCGCATCGCGACGTAGTGCTGCGTGGTGTAACGTATTCTAAATTCTTACAATGAAATGTGTATCTTTTCGTGTAGAAAATAAAGTTATATTTTGAGTCGCTCTTTTAAAGTGTGCACGCAGCGTCGCGCGTCGCGTCGCGTCTCGGTGTGAACTGACCCTTACATTTCGCCAGTAGTACACCCGTACTACTGGTGAAATGTAAGTGTACTAATGGATACACCTCTGCTTGACCCTTCGGGGATTACCGGCGTGATGTCATGTAAATATTTAATCAATTGAGTTGATTAATAAGTGACGTCATAGTTTACTGTTTCCATACAAAATATATGGGGGTATCGCGTTTTGACAGGTCATAAAAAGTACGTCAATTAATTGATGGTATCAAGTACCTACCCAATTTTTCACATTAATTTTTCATTCGAGAAACCAGGATTACATTTTGTATCTCTAATTTAAACCAATCAGCAAATTGTCCCCATTTAAACAAGCACTTACGCGCGTTACACCACAATAACACCGCACTAAACCTAAACACATAGACCCAAATTCATAACAATTTTCTATTCCATTACGCGTCCACAAACCGGATCACTATAACCACTTAAACAGAAGCCGCAATAGGAAGGCTATTACCCGAAAGTTCCTATCTATATGAGCAGTGGAACGAACACTTTGTGGCGCTGAAAGCTAACTACGGGAAGCCGGTTCTAGCGCTTTTTCCGCTTTGTTTAATAGTTTTGTAGGTTCGTTCCGGACGGAGCATATTGGGGGAGAAATGCCTATTCGAAAAACATTTTCGGTTAGCGTATGTGGCTTGGAAATTGGTGCTGATACGTTTTTGTTGAGCTGGAGTTCGTTTTTTGTATGAAGTTTAGAGTTTATTGATTGTGTCAGACGCAACATGGAATGCATGTGAACTGGTTTTGGAATGGTATTAAACTAAATATTTTCTGGGCAGGAATTTTAGAGGATATACCCGACAGCGCGCACTATACTAACATTCTCTATTCATATTTTAAGTATTTAATAGGTAACTGTTGAGTGTCATGCTCCAGGTGTGTTGCTGGTGGTCTTGGCTATTTAATAAAACTGCTTCGATGGTTTAAAATGACTGTATTGTATAGGTACTGGTTATGTAGATAGCCGATGTGTGCGCGCACGTTAAAACGTCGGCGAGTGAGTGGCGCGCGGCTTCCGACGACCGATGAAGTGGGGCGTACAAACCCAGGTGTCGCCATGTGTGGCCCGATGTGACGTCAGGAACAGTAACAAATAATTTGGATGAAATTTTGTAGATACTTAAGATGAAGGTACTAACACCTAGGCTTGTGCATTGTCAGTTTTAAGTGAAATAACTTATTTTGTATAATCATTTTTATATCTTTTTACTTCTCTTTTTGATCTAAATATGTCTGAACTGCGTTTGCATGAAGTCCTACACTACGAATTTCTCCTTTATGGTAACAAACATATCTCACTCCCAACAAGACTCTGAAAATTACCTGTAGACCATGCAAAATATTTATTCCTCGTGGGCATCGTACTCATGACGCGCAGTACAGCAGCCAATCTCTCAGTCACTGCACCAGTCGTGTAGTCAACATTCTAACATTATTCGTTTGAATTTACTGCTGATAGTTGCGAGTGGGGGACTAATAAAAAAGAAAAGAAAAATATAATTTCCATTCCAAAAACATATATTGATATAAAACATATTGAAAATAACCTAAACTAAAACTAATAATTAAAATCAACAAAAATCTACTTTCTATCACCAATTCTGCTCGAAAAACCAGAGATAACCCTAAACTGCAGCCGGATCCTCACTCTAAAAGTAATTCTTACGTAAATACACCGGCAGAGTGCCCACGGTGTGATGTATGGCACCATTTACACGCCACTCCAGCACGTTATTATCTGAGAACAGGCACTGTCGCAGGAAAAATACAAGCACTTACTGGGCCCTGACGTGGGAGGAATATTGTTAATATTATAGGTAGGTAAGCATCTACTTGTTGAATTGGGTTACTGGTCTACGAAGAGGCCAGAGATTGCTTTCCGAAGAGAGAGTAGAAGAGATTCAGTCAATATAATAATAATAATCATTTTATTTCGGACAACTATAAGATCCATAACTTGTTAGTAACAGTTTTGCACTTAATACTAGTGTTAGTAACTTAAACTAAAGACAAAAACGTACGAAAACCACCCAACAACTCGACACCCAGAAACTATGGAACAAGTCTTCGCAAAAATTGCCATATTATGGAGTATCTGTCGCTACAGCCTTCAGGATCAGTCAATAACAAAATCAAAATATTACAATCATCCTAATCATCTTTTTTTTATTTATTTACACTTTATGCAACAAAAAAGTACAAAGGCGGACTTAAGCTTGAAATCACACATATCAGTGAAGTCACAGTTCCGGCACCGTCCCGTATCAGTGATAAATTATTCTTTCATACATTCTTTATGAACGCGTTCACACTTAGCAGTGTCAGTGACGACACAGTGCTCTCGGTGTCAGTTCCAGCGTATTCATAGAGAATGTATGAAAGAATAATTATCACTGATACAGTACAGTGCCTGTACTGTGCCGGAACTGTGGCTTCACTGATATGTGTGAATAAACCTTTAATGCCATCATCATCATATTATCATCATAATTATGATAAATTTCGTTTCAAATAAATCATTTACATCAAGAAGGAGATGGCGGGACGACTTGGTGGGCTTCCTTGAAAATTGGTAGGACGTAGCGCAAAGTCGCGAGAGATAAAAGAAATCGAGGGAGACCTTTGCCCAGCAGTGGGACAGTACGGGCTAGTTAAATAATACTCGTCACCCACCATTAACACACCCACATTTCGCCAGTTATGTTTAAGTCCCATGTAATAGGAGATGATCCTAATGCCATCAACCGGGCACAAATCCAGACTCAGAGGCTGCTACTGAGAAATTCCTGATGGAAAAACCATACAACACTTTGCCCGACCTGGGAATCGAACCCAAGACCTCAAGCTTAGCAGTCACGCTTTGACCACTTGACTAACGAGGCAGTCGCCCCTTTCATTCACAGAGATATACCAAAAACTAATGAATAATTAGCCACCACTCACGCATTCCAATTCAAAGCCTAACTAATAACGTAAAATTTACACTCCAGTGCAAAATTAAGTATAAACCGGGGGCATTAATCAACGTGTCCGTAGCAAAGTGCGGACGCACTTACCGCCACTAATGCACGCCGCACCTGCAGTACTGCTAATGCTGTTCCCGTTTTACTGGCCGCTTTTCTTTGCACTTACATTTTTAGTGGGTAATTTTTTTGCAAGCATTTGTATATGAGTTGTTTTTTTTTATGTTGACTGTGTTTATGTGTGCCTGGTAGCGCTCGCGTGTGTTTGGAAAATAAAAATACCATACAATCGCAACGTATAGTGGTACTATTCTGTAAAATTTTTACTTAGTGAGTTTAGGTGATGGTATACATATCATCCCACCTAATTCTAAACATTGACACCTCACTTCACAAAAAATCTCCGAGTAAGATTTTCACAGAATAATACTACTGTTTGGTTTAATAATTACTTTGCTTCCTTTTTTCTCACCCAGGTGTTACATTACTAGGAACATTGTTTGTACAATCAAAATTTTAATAAACAAAGTTTTTTATTAACCGTTATTTAAATAATCAATCAAAACCGAATGATGGCCATCATCATACCATAAGATTTATTGTCTCAAGCGCAAGATTTTTCCATTAGGAATTTCTCAGCAACACCTCGAAGTTTGGAAGTTGGTTGTGTGATATCCCCGTGCCTCAGAAAGCATAAGCCGTCGGTCTTGCACCTGATCTTCACCGGATGGTCGTCCCATCGGGCTATAAAAATGAGAAAAGAGGGAGTGCATCTATGTTTGGGCATACACTTGTGTATTATAATAATTCATCTGCGTACCTGCGGCTAGCCTCCATTGTGATTGGCTGAAATCCGATCAGAAATATTTAGATTCAATCAAAATGACCAAGAAATTCATATCACAAAACGTTTTTCGCGGAACATTGGATTATTGATCTCGGATATTTCCAGTGAAACCCAATATTCCCAAATCGGAAATGGACAAAACAAAATACCATAGCAACAGGATAGCGATATAATCGCCATAATCGAACATTTTAGATCTCCAAATGCCTTCGTCTAACAATACTAAGATGAAGTTCTTGAAACCGCATCCCAAATTCCCTGAAGTGGGACCTCGAACTCAATAGAGCAATCTTATAAAGCGACAATATTATTTCTGCTGATGAAAACGCAACTTCCATCTTTGTTTGGACGGCATAAAGGTTAATTTCACATGTGTAGACGGAAGATTGGTGGTTGTGCGAAATTTGGGACATACGGGTTTGTGATTACACAAACGAAAAACGTACGTATGGAATTTATTATGATGTGTGCTATCCAAATTATTCGTGTGGTTTTTTTTTTTTGTAATGTGTGACTGGTGTTTTTATGAACGGTATTCTAATAGCCTGAGATTTCAAAGTCCTCATCATTTTAGAATGATTGAAATTTTAAGAAGAGATAAAGGATAATTTCCTGTAGCTTGAATTCTGGGCGCTTTTTTTGTAACAGGTTTAAAAGGTACCTTCTTCGCTTACGTTTACTACTTCTTATCGACATATTCCACTATTAATCCTCATAATATCAGCCATGCAACAATGACGTAGGTTTGGCGGCCTTGAGTTCTTGAACCATAGTGCTTACTGTGTGGAAACGTCCCCTATTTTGATACTACTCATCCCACATATACCGACTTCGAAGTTAAAATAAATAATGACTATGTCTATCTAGGTACCTATCAATATTATAAGAAGATAAAGTTTGTTTGTTTGTAAGTAGAAATCTCTAGAAGTACTTTCTCGTAAGTAAATATGGCAAGTTTTAGAAAAGTTTGTTTTGTTGTTCGTCGTCCTTGTCACTCATGTGACAATTCGTCACACTATTTCTAACCACTGCAACTTTCAAAAGCCAGAAACAACAGTGGCGACCACCAAAACCGACAAGTCCCGGATAAACAATTCAACTGTTTTGAATCCCGCAACGAAATTAAGAAAAGAAGAACGGAGAAGTGAGACAAAACATAATTTCCACGGTTTCATATGCCTTTGAGACTTCTCTTTCTAACCGACTTAAAAAAAAGAAGAGGTTCTTAATTTAAAAACGTAATTGAAAAGAGCTTCAACTTTCTAACTAATTGACCGACTCCTTGACAATTCAAAAGTGCCTGTAAATGGTCTAATTGAAATAAATGCTTTGATTTTGACAGTTTCTTACTAAATGCATAGGACAAAGGTACACGGTAACTTATAACAAAAAAAATAACGTATTTTTTTTGTCTGTCAGTTTGTTCCGGTTATTTCATGAAACGAATGAACCTTGAAAAGTTCTTCTAAGGATTTTTTTAAAGAATTAGGGTTCTGCATAAAAAGAAACCTCGTGATAACATTTACACGAATAAAAACGCAAGCGTCAGCTTCAATACAATTTCAACCACTACCTACCAAAGTACCAACTCCCATAAAACCCTGCCAACCCAACTCCCCGTGTGTCCCACCACTAAACAAGTTGTGAACTAGTGACGACTCCGAGTTGTAGCCTGCGCCTGTCGGTTATGCCGCCAATAATTTACACCGTTTTCACTTCTCTAGCTCCCGTTTTATGGGAACGGACGTGTGTGATCACTGCTTCAAGTTTCTTAGCTTTTCATTCAGGTTCTCTGCTATTATGTACCTTTTGTCTGGTCTTATAGTCTTTTGTAAGTTAACTTTTCGTGAGCAACTGGTATGCAGGTATTAATAATATTACCAGTCTATGATTGTCCCACTGCAATCATAAGAGGGGGGGACTATCATAGACTGGTCATTGTCCCACTGCAGATGTCGTGATGGCCTAGCGGTTAAGGCACCCGCCTCTCATGCGTGAGGTTTTGGGTTCGAATCCGGGCAAGTACCAATGTGACTTTTTCAATTCATATGTACTTTCTAAAGTTTATCTTAGACATTACTGACATCATTTCGTGCCTCGGAAAGCGTTAAGCTATTGGTGCCGGCGGTCATACGTGGATCTTTGACAGTCGTTACGAGTCGTCAGAAGCTTGAAAGTCTGACAATCAGTCTTACTTAGAGGTATCGTAATACCCAGTTACTGGATTGTGATAGGATTGTAGATAGGCAGTCGCCCCATGTAAAATACTGGTACTCAGCTGCATCCGGTTAGACTGGAAGCCGACCCCGACATAGTTAGGAAAAGGCTAGGCAGATGATGATTGTCCCACTGCAGGGCAAAAGCCTCTTCTCATACAGAGAAGGCACGAGCATTGATCACCACGCTTGCTCAAAGCGGATTGGTGGTTTCAGACTTATAAGTCCAGGTTTCCTCACGATGTTTTCCTTTATCGATATCCATGATGTCCAGGATAAAATTAGAAAGCAGGAGTTAGTTTACGTTATACGTTTTCCTATTATATTCTCGTTGGTGTGGTGATTGTAAACTTGACTCGTAAGCGCATCAAGGGTTGGCTCCAAGGTCGAGAAAAGTTTTGTTGAGTTTTTAAGTTACAACTTTGAACAGCAGCCCGAGTTTGGAAGTTGATGGTGTGCCCTTTTTTTTGAGGTGGTAAAAATCATTAAATGAGTCCTTCCGCCCTGGTTGGGGCGAAAGGGACTGTCAGTCTTTTACTGACTAAAAAACCACACTGTTCCTTCTGCTGTGCCTCGAAACGGACGTAAAACCGTTGGTCCTGAGCTTAATCTCTTCCCGGTTATATGGGATTGCCGACATTTGCCATCCCATCAGAATATGAGAGTTACTAGACCATTCTAATAGCTTCTGTGTACTCATGGCGATTCTCTATTAACATTGGCCGCCGTAGCAGAAATACGATCGGGACAATATTATGATCATACTGCAGTATGGAAGCCAGTCAGCAAACAACAGCCTATCCTTTTACAAGCTACGTTCCTCGTCGACTGCCCGTCAAACCAAATATGCGGTTGAATATCAGATTTCAACAGAGCGACTTCACAACCAAATTCTCTGGAATGAATTCCGTACTTCCAGTATACCTACTAACTTTTAAAGTTATGGCAAATAAACTGTAAGACACGGAGGGTGATTATTTATTAACACAACCTGTAACACACGGAGGGTACTCATTAATATAAACTGTTACACACGGAGGGTAATCATTAAAACAAACTGTAACACACGGATGGTAATCATTAATACAAACTGTAACACACGGAGGGTGACCATCAATAGAATATTTACGAAAAAGGGGGGGGTTTGGGTTACCATCAACACGTCTTTGGGCTATGAAAGGACTTTGTTCATCTCCCAATGCATTCATTGTCTTAATTTGAGCTTAGTTCTGCCATAACGAGCCAACCCAAGTAATAATACAACAATATAAGTACATTAAAAACTTAAGCTTAGAATAATTTATTATGCTTAAAATCAATCAACTATACAAAATCATTACAAACACGAAAAATGGAAAATATTTAACTAAAACTTTGGTACAACAAACCCCTTTTACCTCGGCAGCTTCGTTGGTCTAGTGGTCGGGCATAGTGTTATTGGGTTTCTATCAGGAATTTCTCAGTAGCAGCCTCGGAGTCTGGATTTGTGTCAGGTTGATGGCAATAAGCTCACCCCCTATTACATGGGACTTACACATAACTGGTGAAATGTGGGTGTACTAATAGGTACACCTCTGCCTAACCCTTTGGAGATTACAAGCATGATCTTATGTTTTTAAAACCCATTTATTCTCTCACCCAGAATGACTGAAAACGTTCATCAATAAAAAGCCTCTCAAAACTGTTAAAGATCAAAAGCCAATCACCAACAAAGACGTCAAACCACAGAATCATCAAAAAAGGGGATATATCTCAGAATTCAGCCGTTTTATTGCGAAGGCCGAGAAATAAATCAAGTAAGCCGAGATCGCTTGTCGAAGCCCTTCAGCGGACGAACCCTCCGAATCGGATTGAGCATACAATACACGTATACGAGCCGCGGTGCTTGCGTCCGGATAAAGGAAATATCTGAATAAGCGTTGATGTCATCTGCTTTGTGGTTTTGACTACGAATTATAAGAGATATAGGTACTCTGTACGATCATAATAAATCTAAAGAGTTTGTTTGTTTCATGAGGAATAATATAGGAGAATACATTTTTAATTAATTAATAAAAAAGTAAAAAGATAATTAATTAATTATTATATTATTTAAATTGGGTTGGCAAAAAGTGACGTCACTGTTTACTATTGCTATACAAAATCAACGAAGAAATCGCGTTATGTCAGTTCATAAAAAATATGTCAACTGACCAATGGTGTTAAGTACCCAATTTTACAATGCGTATACCTGACATTACAAACTCATTCGACCACAAAGCGCGTCCCTACCCTACCGATGACATTGATAACAAGTGACACAAACACAGACAGCGGAGCGTCGCGTTCGCCACGAATAACAGTAGTATCTAAATGGCATATCGCGAGGCCGAGCGACTGCGCTCACAAAGCGGAGTTTCAAGTACGTAATGACATTACAAACTTCGCGACTATGACACTGGTAGCAAGTGTAGGACGTAAAAGCGTGAAGAAATGCATTTTTGCTTTTTAACATGAGATTATCTTCCTACAGCAGTTGTAATACTAGACGAAATCACCTATTGACCTAACCTATCTCTCTACTGTCCGTTGCACATGACTATGTACTCGAAGCATATTACATCACACAATTCAATTAATTACGTCTAACTAAGTCAGTATACCAAATGAATTACATTACTATCCATACGTATCGTATGCTTCGAATAGACTGAATAGAATTAATCAGCGGTAAATATCCAAAGTCGTTAAAATTACTTACTTAGAAAAATACCAGTAATTTCGATGCCGTACTTCACCCAATAAAAATCATCTACTTAGCTGTTAGACACAGTAACAATTCCAAAATGTCCCAAAAACCGCCGCTCCGCTGAAGAAAAAAGAAATGGTGGTTTGTCAAGTGCTTGAAAATAAAATACAGTGTTGCGGCATCTTTCACACCACAAATGACGTTTCTTAGAAAATCCCGACTACAACTGTCGGGCAGTAGCCTACCAGACACACAACACCCGTCTGATCGAACGATCCTCCCCCAAAAGAGGATGACACATTTTCTAAACTATTCCTATACTACCGAAAAAGTAAAAACATATCAAAACCGCTACATCTTATTACTTGTACCAATCCAAAAAGTGACACTCGGGGCTCCGTACCTACTTCTCAGAAAACTATTTAACTAAAAGGTACACCGTTTGAAAACATTTCCTTAAAGGAATTATTAAGTACTTAACTCCGGAGTATGAGCGAAATTCTTGGCGGACATTATACTCTGGTAATAGGCAATTTTACGTTGAAGTTTCATTAGCTTTTCTTGCTCTGGGCAATTTTTATTTCACGTTCACTTAGGAAGTTTTTTGTCGTTGCTGGTCTACGTTTTGCGTATCCTAACTGGTTTATTTCGGGAAAGAAAGTTCAAGGTTACTGGGTGGGTTTATTTGGAGAGGGTGGGGTGGTATGTAGTAACATGATCATAATGTAGAAATTATACATACATAAACTCACGCCTTTTTCCCATGGGGGTAGGCAGAAACCACAGAACGCCATCTGCTACGATCCTTACATACTCCTTCCGCCTCATCTACGTTCATACATCTCGTCATACAAGCACGCCGGTTATACGAGTACTCCGCACCTGACCTTTTTGAAGAACCTCACCAATAAGGTCAGTGTAGGTCTTATGTAAATTATACTTGCGAAATATAAACCGGCCAAATGCGAATCGGACTTGTCCACAAAGAGTTCCGTAGCGCTATACAACTATTTAACATTACACACACAAAAAGCAGGATTTTTGTATGAGGACGAATCCGGTGTGTGTCCGTCAAAGGCCTAAAGTTTTCAATATTGAGAGATTCGAAGGATGCCAACGGGACCTTATTACTAAGCTGAGTCTGTTCGTCTGTCTGCCAGCAGGTTGTATCTCATAAAACTCTCTCTCTGTCTCTGTAGAGAGTAGAAATTTTCACGTATTTCTATTTCCTCTAAAAGAAAATAAATTATTAAAAAAAAAAAAATTACCCCCTATACAAGAAACTAGTTTTTTTGAAGTGAAAACTTCTTTAGCGGCGTTGAGCACTTTTTCTGTAATGGGTATAAAATCTTAAACTCGCGTCAGGGGACACGTGACCACGCGCGTCAGGACACGTGACCTGATCGAAAAAGCGTAAACAGCTATCCCCTCTCTACGGCGCGGCGAAAATTATGCCTGGGCCTACTGTTTCGTTTAGACAGCGCAGGGCGCTTGCGCGAATGATAATTGTAATAGTTTTAAAGTTAAATTTTTAATGTAATATAAATTGTCATGTTTGTGTACGATAGCGCAATAAATGAATATTGTATTCTACCACATAAATGATAGTACTTTTATACTGATAAAGCAATTGGTGCAAAATTATTCCCTAACCATTCCAAAATATCAAACATGCTCAACGTTAATAATCAAGTTTTCACTTCTGCCGGCACTCCCGGAGTGCAATTTTTTTTGTTTTAAATATATATAATACGGTATTACGAAATTCTTCCTGTGGATATTCGCACTTTACTGGTTTTTTTAAAACGTTCAACTATGCATAATCATCACTTTTCATCACTAGACCCTTATTCCACCCAATCAACATAGAAACCACAAGTGAAATAGCTTTACAGTAGCAGGTTATCAATTGGCTTGTTTCTGATATCGACCAGCTCGCGGTGAATGCGGCATTAACGATCAATATACTGTCAACAGCAGCAAGCTTTTGTTTTGTTCAACGTTTTTGATTTAGCACAATAAAATTACTACAAAACTACATGTAAGTAATGTTATTATATGAGGTTGTTTTACACAAAAAATATACAAACACTCGAACATAGAAACTCCTCTTCTTTTTGAAGTCGGTTAGATTAACTCTTTATTGTCGTGGTCACTGTGACGACCGAAATATATTATGGAAGTGATTTCCCGCCTAACGCAATATCTATACTAATATAAGAAAGCTGAAGACTTTTTTAGTCTGTTTAAACGCGACTTACCTCTGGAATTATGAGTCAAATTGGGAAAAAATATTTTTGTGCATGCTGACCCGCCACGACTTCGTTCGCGTGGTATCCTACCCCTACCCAACCGATACCCCTACCTCTATCCTACCGATACCTTACCTAAACTCTACACTACCCCTACCCTACCCTACCTATACCTACCCCTACCCCTACCCCTACCTCTACCATACCCTACCTCTACCCTACCCTACCTCAACCCTACCCCTACCCCATATTTTCTCACCGTTTAAACCTTCCCTGGACTACGACAAACATTTCAAAACCAAAATCAGCTAAATCGGCCCAGCCGTTCTCGAGTTTTAGCGAGACTAACGAACAGCAATTGATTTTTATATATATGAAGATGAAGATGAAAAAAGAAAGATAGATAGGTAGATTAGTCAGATTCATGAGGCTTAGTCGGATGCATGAGGCTCTACAACATCTCGCTACGTCGCATAGGAGCTGAGCAGTAACCAAAAACATAACTGAAGCCAGGTAAAACGGCGCTACGCCACGATAAGTCCCTATACTGGGCGTTAGTGACAGGTTGGCAAAAACTGAAACTGTAGTTTCAGACCACGATTTGTGATTGAAAATCGTTGGAATTTTTCTCCGGAAAATTCTCAAAATTAAAAGAAAACCGAACGAAACTTTAACAACTATTTAAAGTTTCGTTCGGTACAGCTCTAGCAGAGGACATCGCACCGATGCGGCGACGCCGGGCGGCGCGTGATATTTGTGCCTAAACCTACATAGCTTAAATGTAGGTACCTAGAATTATTTTTGTTGTGTTTACATTGCCGAGTTAAGTTTTTATTGTTTTTTTCATTAAATTTATGTTTAGAGGCCTGGACTTGGTACTTACATATCAATATATCACGAATCAAGTGAAAAATCGGTCGAAAATTTTGAGAATTTTCCGGAGAAAAATTCCAACGATTTTCAATCACAAATCGTGGTCTGAAACTACAGTTTCAGTTTTTGCCAACCTGTCACTAACGCCCAGTATAAGATGACGCCATTTTTAGTAGTGCAGCAATGGGGAAAGTATAGTCCTCGTCTTGTGTTTCACAAATCAATAATTTTCTATTCAAGTAATCAGGATACGATTTAAATCTTTAGGCCGTTACATAATTATTCTAAAAATAGGCTCATAGGCTCTAAAGCGATTAACACACGGCACCGCTGCGGTAGGCGGTGAAGCGCCGATTATCACACGGTACACCGCACGACCGCGCGTCTTACCCTTCGTTCACAGAATTTTAAGTCTTTTCCTTTAATACACATAGGTACCACTAATCCTGATCGTTCACAGTAACCATGGGTACCATAAAACAGTTGTAAAAGAGCACACCGCTGCTTGATAACGGCTATGGTTTACGGTTACTGTTTAAGGGCAACGCTGACTACCGACTTTTTTGTGCGATTAATTTACCGTCAGTCGCACTGAAAAAGTCGGCGAGGAGGGCGGACACATCCGCGCATCGCACGATGTTTGCTGACCGTACATACATGGGGTCTTTGTACAAAGTCGATTTTACGCGCCATGCGTAAAGTTTAAATTGAAGCATAATTGCTGCGACTCAAACGGAAATGCAAACATTGCAGTCGAACTCATGCATTGCAGTTTTCGCCATATTTGACGTGAAACAAGCAGAGTAAATTCAATTAAAAATTTCTTGTACATCTCGTTTGTTCATGTTGCTACTATTATAAATGCGAAAGCTTGGATGGATGGATGTTTGTTACTCAATCACGCCAGAACGGCTAAAGGGGTCTGGATGAAATTTCGCACAGAGATCGATTATAGTCTGGAATAGCACATTGGATACTTTTCATCCCGGAAAAATGTACGGTTCTCGTTTCCCGGTAGAATAAAATATCAACTTTAGCGCGGAAGCTTGTATATAAAAAAATAGCAGCCCATCAGGAACACGGTCCACCTTGGGCCCACCAGGGTCCTTTTGTAACTCCAGAGAGAGAAACCAATGCTTGAATTTGATGAGGATGCAAAACTGCGCCTAGTATAAAAGACGGAAATATCGCTAGATTATGCTAATTATCATTACTTTGAGACTTTCAGCGCATATCATAGTATGGAGATTAACACACGGCACCGCCGCGGAGGGCGGTAGCGGTAAAGTGGATTGCACCGCTCGACCGCGCGGTCACGCGCTGTACGTGTGTTAGGCATCAACGGATTTTTTAGAGGCCAATGCGATATGACACCGCCTACCGCGGCGCTGCGCGGTGCCGTGTGTTAATCGCGTAATTTGTCGCAAACAAAAATCGCTAGTCTGATAACACTGGTCTGTATTTTACATTTTCTTTACCTTAGCATCCATGATAATGTTCTTACCTAACAGGCGAAAACATTATTGCGTTCTTATGTTTATGCCAGAGCTCATTAACGAATGAAGAAAGTGTCAATATTTTGTAACGTTATCCCTGACTCAGCTTAACATGTGCATAAAAGATCATAATATTATATTACCAAGTTTATGTTTCAAAAAGCTTTGAGGAGCGTTTGAAAAATTACTTGTGAAAATTTCCTGGTTTTCTTAGGATTTTTCGTTTTTAGGCAAAAGAATAAAATATTTTTTCACTAAGTTTTGGCTAACAATTAAAGTGGAATTATAGTTATAACCACTAATAAATTAAACTATACAAAATATTATAAGAAAATTTATATTCATGTTGTTTTTAAGATACATAATTCGGAAGTTTCTTGAACGAATCCGATCCTGAAAATTCTTACACTTATAAAAAGGTACGTTATTCCCGAGTACTTTATATTCTATTACCAAAAAGAACTGGAATCTGTAAAAAAATCACGCAGACGAATACGCTAGCAAAAGCTAGTCAATCAACAACGTATACTAAAGTCTCAACTAACAATTTATTTATTTCATGCAAAAATAAGCAATTTCCATTACCAGTTCCAAGTCCCTGCCGTCTATCAAAGGTGACTGGTAATGACAGGGACGCGAGCTGTTGATCACCTCGAGGACAAGTCAGACGGAAGTCTGGTTTATGTCTCCTGGCTTGTGTTCTCTTGGCTGTACTCTTTGTTGGCAGCTCATTAGTTTATCGCGGGAGTGCCGACGACACGATATCGCGTCGCGCCTGTTTGTTTTGTCACGACTTAGGGGCTGGTTTTACTGCTGGAAATAATGCGGTTTTGTTTAGTGAGGGCTGATTTTTTAAAGTTTTTTCTGGAGAATTAATATCATAGTTTGACAGGTTGTGTATAGAAAATATGTAGGATGTCAAATCACCATTAATTCTTTAGAAATGAATGACGATCGAAAAATAAACTCTCTTTTCAATAGTATAATATACCTTTTGATATCCTATGAGCTCGTGAGCTTCCTCCTTCCTTTTTATTAATTGTATATAAAAATATTTACTTAATTATTTTTTATAGGTTAATTTTTATTTTAATAGAAAGTAAAATTTAACAAATTCTTCAAAAAATGTTAAATAGAACCTATCTATTCAATATTTTTTTAAGAATTTGTTAAATTTTACTTTTATCTATTGTTACATCTAAGACTAAAATAAAACCTGGAATTTCTATCATCATTCATGAATATCATAAAAGAATTTAAAATATTAAGACAGTAGGTACTTCAAATATTCCGCAAACTACCCGAAAGAAAAATACAAAAGACGTTAAAATTTCAAAATTAAATGCGAACGAAACACGCGAACTCGTGATTAAAACCGCCAAAGCTCGCGCAGTGAGACCACACATTATTTACTCAATAAATCATTACGGTCTGCGGCCTTTTCATGTGTTCACAGTTCCACGCCGCACTTCTAATTCACATACCGCCTTCTATAAATTAATACAGATGCTAAAACCATTAATAAACGTCACCGCCTCCAATCATATAATGAAAGGAAATTACATTTTTAATTA
The DNA here is from genome assembly GCA_949316365.1 of Hoplodrina blanda. Lineage (NCBI taxonomy): Eukaryota > Metazoa > Arthropoda > Insecta > Lepidoptera > Noctuidae > Hoplodrina > Hoplodrina blanda. The sequence continues at coordinate 15,124,043 of OX438587.1, read as the reverse complement.
CATCTTATAAAGCTTTGATTTTGCGCGACTTAATTACTTTTACATTAATTTTGTATTAATTTGCTTTTGGTGGGGAATTTTGAGCAATTTTAATAGGTTTGGTGCTATGAGGTGTAGCCGTGTAGGTGTATCTGTCTCCTCTTCCCCGGCGGTAAGATGTTAGACTTTAAGTATGTTTATAATTCTATACATCAGATACAAATAATTGAAATGCCTCTTAATAATGTAAACCACTTTTTAGTAAATTCATTTGTATGTTTACACGATTTATTAAAACACAAAACACAAATTTACAATGTTATTTTTAATTTCTGTCTGTTTATTTTTTCTATATATAAGTAGCTGATGTTATTTATAAGGCGAGTTGCTGCGAAAAAAGAAAATGTTAAACGCGTAAAATACCGACTTCTTCCGGCTAATGAAAGTATATTTTGCTTTACTGGATAATCGAAGGTAGCTATCAAACAAAAAGAAATCCAAGGAATGTCTACTCCAATGTGGAAGCAAATCTTACGGTTATTTCTAACTTTAGTCCTTTGTTATTAAAACTAAAACAAAATGCTTATCCAAAAACGATTCACTTATAATATAGACCAAGTCAACATTCCGCTTTTCAAATTTAACGTTTTCATACTCCTCAAGAACATTTCTTCAGTACTGTAGTATTGATATAAAACCTATTTCGTAGGTTGTTATAGCTGGCTGGTTAGAATATGTTTATGACTTTGTTGTGAGTGTCATTTGTTTTTTAAAAATAAACCAGTTAGACTCCAACCGGCGTTTTGCTATTTATTACATTGGCGACGAGGATAATATTTTTAGTGATTTATTAAGTAAAGATAATTAAAAATGCCTATCGGAAAGTTAGAACCATTTGAAATTAGTTCTAAGCAGTGGCCAGCATATATTCGGCGTGTGGAGCAGTATATTGTGCTCAACGAAATCAAAGATGTGCTGCGAGTTCCTTTGTTGATTACCGTAGTAGGTGAAGTCACGTACGCACTGATGTGCGATCTTTGTGCTCCTAATCATCCAGAGACCAAAACCTTCGACGAGTTAGTAAAGGTGGTAGCGGACCATTTAGAGCCGCAACGGTCGGAAATTGCGGAACGCCATGTGTTTCGCCTACGCAAACAACACATTGGAGAATCCTTGACGGTATACTTGCAAGAATTGAAGCATCTCGCAACCACTTGCAATTTCGGCACTATGCTTGAAGAAAATCTTCGCGATCAATTCGTATCTGGTCTAGCAAACAGTGCGATGCGGTCGCGCATCTTTGCGGAGAAAAATATCAATTATAAAGATGCGGTGGAGCTAGCTCTGGCTTTGGAGGCTGCGGAAAGGCACGCGGAGGTGAGCGGCGCGATTGCGGCGCCGGCGTTAAGCGCCTCGAGTGCGAGCAGCGAAGCGGGCGAAGGCCTGCATGCAGTGCGCGGAAGGCGCAGTGGCGGCGACGGCAGCTCGCGGGCGGCGCAGGCGGCCGCAGGGACGAGTGCCGCGGGCCGCAAGGACATGGTCTGTTGGCGGTGCGGGAAGGCACATCGGCCAGATCGATGTCGTTATGCTCATTACAACTGCGATAGTTGCAATCAGCGCGGTCACTTAAAGGTGATGTGCAGAGGAGTACGTAATGGTGATAGTGCTAAGGAACAGTTTTTCTTAGATACAAGTTCCGAGGATGGATTTTATAACCTTCATGACTTGTCGGCACAAGGTAATAAACCTTTCTTTATTAAGCTTAAAGTGGACAATGTTTTCTTGGATTGTCAGATTGATACCGGTAGCCGTATTTCAGCCATTAACGAGGACTGCTATAGGAGACTGTTTCTATGTAAAAGGAAAAACATTGATAATGTCATTTTACGTAGTTATACTGGTTCACGTATTGATCTTCTTGGTTATATTGTAGTAAATGTTACACTAAATAATGTTACGGCTAAGGACCAATTTTTATACGTTATCAGAGGTGGTAGTCATCCATTACTCGGTCGAGATTGGTTGCAAGCGTTAAAAATTAATCAAATCACTTTTAATGATATAATAGATGATCAATTTGAGAACCAACGGTGTGTAGAGTTTCCTGAAGTGTTTAGTGATAAGTTAGGTACTTTTAAGAAAACGCTTAGTTTACAACTTGCTAATAGCAGTGGTGTGTACGTACACGCGCGGCCCGCGTCATTGGCGCTGCGGGGCAGGGTCGAGAGGGAGCTCGACCGGCTTGAGCGAAATGGTTCTGTATATCGAGTTGAACATTCTGATTTTGGCACTCCAATAGTACCTGTCGTGAAATCTAACCATGAGATTCCAATCTGTGGGGATTACAAAATCACAATTAATCCGAAGTTAAAACGAGACTTTTATCCTACGCCGCGACTTGAAGGATTGTGTGCTAATCTTAGAAATAGTGAAGAATACACTATAATAGATCTTAGACACGCGTATGAACAGGTAATATTGGACGAGGCCTCACAGAAATGTACGGCTATTACGGCACATATAGGTACATTTGTTAATTGCTGGGTGCCGTATGGTTTGTCTTGTAGTCCTGAAAATTTTCAGAAATTGATAGAAGAAATGTTATGGGGTGTATCAGGCACCGTTGTGTTTCTTGATAACATTTGCGTTACGGGTCGAGATAGACACACAGATTTGTGTAATTTGCGGGCTGTACTGGGCCGATTACGTGATATGAGGTTAACTGTGAAACTGAATAAGTGTTGTTTTGTGCAAAAAAGTGTAACATACTTAGGCTTTATTTTTGTTAAAGAGGGGTTACATGCGGACCCTACAAAAATCGAGGCAAATAATAATGCACCCGAACCTAGTGTTACTACTCAACTAAAGAGCTTCCTTGGTTCGTTGAATTATTATAGAAAATGTATTCCAAATCTTAGTATATTATTATGCAAGCGTGTTTTGGCACATAATGTGGAGGGGCCCATTGTGCTCTCAGTGGATAGCAGAGGTTATGGTCTTGGTGCTGTCCTGACGCACGCTTATAATAATAGGTCGGAGCGGCCATTTAACTATGTCTCGCGAACTCTAAATTCTGCTAAAAAAAACTACAGTCAATTCGACAAAGAAGCTTTAGCAATTTATTTTGGGTTAACGCGGCATCGTCAGTACTTTTTTTGGCAGGAATTTTGTGTTACACATTGATAATAAACCGCTTAGTTTTATATACGGTGTTAAAGGCGGTATCCCACAAACGGCAGCTAATCGTTTGCAAAGGTGGGCAGTGCAACTGTCTGCTTACGATATTTCGGTGGTGTTTGTTCGTTCGACAGACAATGTTTCTGCTGACGCATTATCTTGTCTGCCGCTTTCATTTCGCCCTTCTGATGCTATTATCTATGCTAACTTCGTAGAAGATTGTTTACCGATTAGTTTTAAGGAAATAGCTAAGGAGATGAAAAAGGATATTTTGTTAAGCCAAATACTTGGCTATGTTATATTCGGTTGGCCGTCGGTCGCAAGTTGTGACGCAGAAAAGCCGTTCTCTGCGCGAAAAGAACATATTGTAGATTATGTATCACAGGCACTGACAAAATTTTTGTTGCATCGTAATTGTGAGCATGCGATGACTGGGGTGTCGCCTGCGATGGCTATGTTAGGTTGTCTTTTACGTGGACGTTTAGACGCGGTTAGGCCGGATGTGGCGGCGGTGGTGCGTACAGCACAAGACCGACAGGTTGCCAACGCAGGTGGTACTTACGGAGACGTTAGGGTAGGTGATCCTGTTTTGGTGCGCGATTATTCCGTTAGGGGGAGTAAGTGGGCGGAAGGTCTTGTAGTAGATAAGACCGGACCGGTTTCGTTTAATGTTGATACTGGTAATGGGCGCGAATGGCGCAGGCACCAAAATCTACTTATCCCAGTTAAAAATCGGTACGCGTTATCGCGGACAAGTGCAGGATTACCAACATCAGATAGCTCAAATTACAGGAATATAGAATTTGAGAAATTTGTTGATGCGTCGGATGAGGCGGAGATGTCAGAACCTTTGGCAGTTTCTCCACAACAGGTGGAGCCTTCGGTCGAATCGTCGACTCCAGTTCAAACTGTAGGCTCTCAATCTCCGCCAGGTCCCAATGCATCATCACGAGCATTACGTGCCTATAACCGTATGAAAAGAAACTTATAATTTAAAGAGGGAAATATGTAGTATTGATATAAAACCTATTTCGTAGGTTGTTATAGCTGGCTGGTTAGAATATGTTTATGACTTTGTTGTGAGTGTCATTTGTTTTTTAAAAATAAACCAGTTAGACTCCAACCGGCGTTTTGCTATTTATTACAAGTACAAGTTATTTTAAAGAAAAACTCAAACATCAACAAACGAAGACAAAGCTTACAAAAACATTAAAAAAATACCCAACAAGGCATGAAACGTTTAAACACAATTAAGGGATGCTATAAAAGAGACCAAAACACGGGTCTGACAAATTGGTATGTTTTAAAAGAAAGAAAAAGACGGTGGGGGGTGAGAGAGTGGGGGGGACGCTAATTAATCTGGCCGAGTATCCCGGGGCAGTTACAGGTGGTCCTATTATGACTCAATTTAATGTAGCGACACACCTGCCCTAAATTACGTCGCGTATTCAGACTTCGACGAAAATTCCGCGTCGTAATTTTTGCAAATTGAGTTTCGTGATGATACTGGTTAACACCCTCGCCTTTTACATCGAGTTGGAATCCGGGTAATGATTTTGTAAACAAATATTAAAAACCATTGATTTTTTAAAAAGTGCGTTCTTGCCCATTCTTCTCCATACAAAACTACCATTTGGAAGGGGCAACTAGATTCAATTCTTTTTTTTTTGTTTATGACGTTCAAAAGTGCCTTATTGAAATAAATGATTTAACTTTGAAAGTTCTGCCAGACCGATTCAGATGTCAAGACACGACGTAATTTAAGCATGGAGTGTTTTGGTAATTTTCACAGCTTTGCAAACGTAACCGCGTCGATGTTCCGTCGCGTTTTTCCAGAGGTGTGTCCAGCCCTACACTTACCTCCAGCTGCTAATTAAAACTCGACGATTAAACAACTCGTGTTTTGAAAAGCCCCTTGAATGTTATTGGTTGATGATAATATACTTAATTACCAAACCAAAGAATTTCCTGACTCCGCCAAACTCCGGCCGGATTATTTGTTTATTAATTCGCGCGGTTTAATAAATTTAAATTTCGAGGGAAGAAAATTGAGATGTTGATTATAATTAGCTGCTTGTGGTTCCAAATCATGGATATTGGTTTTGCTAACTCCTGATTCATCAAAAAGTTTGTTTGAGAAGAACCTTCAGGGTAGACAAGCAATTATATTAATTGATACGGACGTCCATTTTACTTAAGATTATTTAACCCGACAATGTTTTACTTAGAATTCTCTAAATATACACTGACTGCCTCATTAGTCTAGTTTACGCAATGCGCGACTGCTGAACATGAGATCTTGGGTTCGATTCCCAGGTCGGGCAAGTGTTGTTGGGTTTTTCCATCAGGAATTTTTTAGTAGCATCCCCTTGGATTCTGGATTTATGCCCTAAATCAAACAGATTTTGATAGAAATTGGCACATAAATAAACTATTTCCTGGATACTCAAGTATTATCCTTGTAATTTGTTCCCTTGGTATAATAGTTCAACTTACGTTACTTTTTACGCGGGCAAAGACGTGGGTAGAAGCTAGTAAATAAATATACGCAAGATAGCATTATTATTTCCTATTTTTAATTTTAAATTTTGTTTAATTCTTACTACAAAAATGTTACTTCTGCCAAACTGCACACATATGCCTAGCCTTTTCCCAACTATGTTGGGATCGGCTTCCAGTCTAACCGGATGCAGCTGAGTACCAGTATTTTACATGGAGCGACTGCCTATCTGACCTCCACAACCCAGTAACTGGGTAATACGATACCCCTAGGTAAGACTGGTTGTCAGACTTTCGAGCTTCTGACGACTCGTAACGACTGTCAAAGATCCACGTATGACAGCCGGGACCAACAGCTTAACGTGCTTTCCGAGGCACGGAATGATGTCAGTAATGTCTGCCAAACTGCACAGCAGTTTATTTAATCGATGCTATGTAAAAGAAGGACAAACCAACAAACACTTTTACATTACCATATGGTAATGTACGAAGGGATTCATCGCCATCCTATCCAAATATGAAGTTGCAAAGGGCACTGTACAAGTCCCTAGAACGCCACTAGTTCCGCCTGAACGCGCTCCATGTAAACCTAGCTTAATAGACCGTATCTCACACCTAATTGGGGTCCAATCGCCCGCTCTTAATTGAACTTCGATGTCTTACACTTGCTTTACACACATTGGTCTAAGAGCCAGCAGTTACCAGACCTAAGTTATTTAAGCATGGCTGAAATTTTGAGAATAGATAGAGGAATAATAAGTTGAGAAGGTATGTGTACTTGCTAGTTTTAATACAAAGGTACCTTATTTACTTACGTTCAAGTATGATGATTGATTCTCATTTGATGTTTTACAAAGCTGAGAGTTACATGATATTCCCATCATTGCGATCATTTCTTTCCATTTGGACCATTCCTGGGAACCATCTAGTTACGGAGATAAGGTCAAAGTTCCAACTTTTTGTTACATTTTTACGAAAACCAGTTTTGTTATAACAAAGCATTTAATACCCCCACGACCCTTGTACTATTGTACTGTATGCATCTATTCTTCTTCTTTATCGTGAGGGCAGTAAGGTCTTACGACCCCACGCACCCTAGTGTCTGAATTTCTAAACCGCGTCAAGGACCTCTGACACGGTGTGACTGGGACAGTAATAGGCTGGTCCAGTCCAGCATCTATTACATTGAGCACTACCACAAACAGATATTTCACACCAAAAAAATTCAAGTTGTTTACCAGCAATAATAGATTTTGTTCAGTGTTACTTAATTTAATGGGTGGTATGCGTAATAAGACTCCTGCCCACGACTTTAAGTTACGATAACTGACATTCTCGTAAATATCTCCTTTTTTTTCGAAGTAATTTTAAAGATTTTGGATACTTAACTAAGTATATTGAGCTGTAATTGCTGGATAGTAAGTAATTAACACATTTGACACAGAATTAGTTTGACGCAATTAATTTCAATATTGAGAGCATGTGGATCGCTCTTTTGCCAGAACTACGCCCACTTGTAAGCAAACAAAAATACTTCAACCAAGAAAATTACAACTTACAAAACAAAACATTAAATCGTCTTCTTAACTTTGTCAGGCCTCAATGGAGCCTATTCGTAGATACAAGTCTTATCCACATTATTATTACATGTTAACACACATTCAATTAACTAAATAAACCAAGTAAAATCATTAGGTACCTACGTATCTACCCAGAATCCAACAAAAACGTATCTCGTTCAACTAATCCAGTGGCCGAGCGTAAGTGCAGAACAATTACGACTACAAACTCATGTAATTGGACCAATTGGCCCTTATCATTGGCGGGAGCGGGCGAAAGTTAAAATCGCATTACCAGCGCTAACGAGACGGCGGAGGCGTTAACTGTCATGTTTCCCTGAGTGACGTAAGTCGGGAGATGTAGAGGACACGGGAATAGTTGCGGATTTCAAGAGTCTATGAAGACTGACACCCGGTTTCTCAAAAAAATATTGCAGGGTATCGTATTATCCAGTTACTGGGTTGCGGAGGTCAGATAGGCAGTCGCTCCATGTAAAATACTGGTATTCAGCTGTAACCGGTTAGAGTGGAAGCCTAGGCAGGTTGAATTTATCAAGCGTGAGCTGCTGTGTACGGTCGACAAAATTATCTAGTCTCAATACAACTTTTGAAAATGCCGAGCCGAATGCTCCGACTCGCTTATGTGTCAACCTTTACACATTCAATCGATGAATCGATGATATTTTTGGGTAATTCTGCCCCGCTTATGTTCATATACAAAACAACATGTATCCAGGCTTGTGGTTACTCAATTTCCCGTTTAGAAACCTAATTGTAAAATAACTCAAAAACTCGTACGTTTAAGAATTGCTATTTTCTTGTCTCCAAAATTTTATCGCATTTAATTACTTATTTACCAAAATATGACTACACTACTTTTGTATGAAACGCGCTGTCGGGAGTATCCTTTTAAGTAAAGATACATTATAATACAGGAGCATACTAATCTACCCACAGATGTCTGATGAAAGCAGAAATCGATGACAGTTATAATTTAATATCAGGGATACACCTTCTCCTTCCGGACTATTATATAAAAATTTAGGTGAAGTGATCACGAGATGAACTGTCATACCACCTGCAATATTATTCTTTAAAGATCTCCCTCTATGAATCTTACTGTAAAGTGTGCTTGAGCTGACCTGTCAAGCAAGCATCAGAGCAACAAATCTCATCACCAAGGAAGATACTTACAGAATAAAGCAGCTTTAACACATCTTCTTAAATAATGCCGTAAAAAATCTCAGACGCAATTTCACTCATATTTTATACCACACGTCAAGAGGGAACGGCGCGGTCGGCCGTAGCAATTGTTATTGGGTGGTAATTCAAGGGTATAAACGTGTAAGTGGAGGGAAAGACTTTGTTTTTATAGCCACCAGACTGCGATGATAGAGGGAGCCAGTGTGTCCGACGATAATTCCAACGCTAACGCCGACTAATTCAATCTTATCACGATTGAATAGTTGAAACCAATAATTCCAAGACATTACTTCTTTAAAGAAACACTTTATTATAGCCCTGAAAACCCGATTAATTTTCAATTTACTGTAAAATAAGTTTTTTTGTGGCTTTGAAAAAGAAACACTTTATTTTAGCCCCGAAAACCCGATTAATTTTCAATTTACTGTAAAATAAGTTTTTTTGTGGCTTTGAAATCAATTAATAGTTAGTCAATTAAGTTGCCAAATAAATGACGTCACAGTGAACTGTGACGTCATTAACGAAATATCGAAATATTGCCGTATAAAATCTATGGAATAATCGCGTTTTGACAGGTTATAAAAAGTACGCCATTTTATTGGTTGTGTCAACTAGCCTAATGAAGTTAGTACTGACAAAAAGAGCCAACCTATAAACTCTCGATAATTTAATTAGTTGTTACCAGGTCATTATTGTGTCCACTGTAGGCACTCTTCTCATAAAAAGAAGATACGTCGTACGTAAGTCCAAGTTTTCTTACAAAGCTTTTCATTTTCTCTTGTTTTTTTAAAGTAATTGTGAATCAAGTAAGTACTTTGAAATTATTTATTGTATTATTAAATGTATAGCCGACTGCCTCGTTGGTCTAGTGATCGCAAAGCGCGACTGCTGAGCATGAAGTATTGGGTTCGATTCTCGGGTCGCGCAAAGTATTATCAGGTTTTTCCATCAGGAATATCTCAGTAGCAGCCTCGGAGTCTAGATTTATGCCGGGTTGATGGCAATAGGTTCGCCCCCTATTACATGGGACTGAAACGAAATATGGGTGTACTAATGCGTACACCTCTGCCTAACCCTTCGGAGATTACAAGCGGGGTGTTATGATGATATGTTAAAAGAATGTTCATTTATTTAAAAAATTTGACGTATATTGGTACGTTTTAGTATAACAAAACCCACAGTATAAATCTTCCTAAAGTTAAAGTTCTTCTTGATCCTTTGTACATCGGATCAAGTCATTTGAAACAAACTGATTTATTCTCAGCCTTTGAACTGAATTTAAATTAAACTTCGACAATATATAAATGGGACAATGGATGGTAATAAAAAAGTAATGTATAACTCACGCGTTTCATTCCTCTGGCCTTTACACGCGCCGTTATTGTACTGAGGAAGATTTCATGGATGACATGTTCATTTGAAACTTTATTATATTATCAGACTAATACACGGCCGCGACTTCGTCCACGTAAATGTCGCGTCTATGGGCTTTAAAGAAATTTATTTGCGCGGAACCCTTATTTTTTTTTCTAAAATAAAAGTACGCCCAAGCATAAGTTCCTTGTTCCAAAGTCCCATCTTAATCGTTACAGTTGTTTCGGAGATTAGCCGGAACAAACAAACGGACAGAAATACAAAGATTTAATCTTTTTTAACACGCTTATATTAGCTTCACTTGTAAAGTATGTAAGAAAATCTTGGAATCTTAACTTGACCCACTTCCCGGTCTTCAATTAGGATAAAATTTTGCACACGCTCCGAGTTCTGATGACAATACATGACTAGCTAAGAAACGTCATTACAAATCCAATATGGCGGCCTCCCCAAGATGGCGGACTAGCTGTTTGAAATCCATCCCCATGATATGGGTATCAAATGAAAGGGTTTGCTGTCATAAATACGAAAAAAATAGTCACGTGACTTAAATCCAACATGGCGGACATCCAAGATGGCGGATTGGCTATTTGAAATGCACCCCCATGATATGGGTATTAAATGAAAGGGTTTGCTGAATGGGATACAAAAAAAATTAATGCGTGCTAAAAGCGTTTTTTTTAGTTTTTAAAACTATTACAAAAAAAATTTTTTCGTTTTTGTTCCGTGTATGGATGGTAATTAACAAGTAAGGTAAAACTTACGGGATTTTTGCTCTGGCCCCTACACGCGCCGTTATTGTACTGAGGAAGATTTCATGGATGACATATTCCTTTGAAACTTTATTATATTAGCAGACTAGCTAACACCCGCGCCTTCGTCTGCGTAGATTTTAGAATTAAGCCACAGTCCTAAATTAGGTATCACCAGTCAGACTAGTCCCATATGCTGAAGTGTCCCAACTGTCCGTTCACCTGCACCCTTGACAACCTGTGCAACGCCTCTGACGCGGCAGTAAACGTGGCAACCTACTGGGCCCAAATACTTCAATTTTTTTTTTTTTATTTATTTATTTATTTAAGATATATGGAAGACTTACAGCTAAATACATAGTATATACGTATATACATACTATTATACATAGTATAGATGTATCATCGATACGAAAAGAAGAAGAATTCATATAAAACTAGCTAACTCGGCCACGCGTTCCTGTGGCTTGAAGTAATTAAAGATATTCAGGGTATAGGATAATCGAGGATAATCGAGATAAAAACTATCCTATCTTTTAAGTTTGACCAAATTACACACAGTAAGCCATGTTTCATAAAAAATGGTTGAGTAGTTTCGGAGTCCATCCCGGACAAACAACATGACGCGTAATTTATATAAGTATATTAAGATTAGGTTGAAAATGGCAAAACCAGCCAGAGTCTGTATAATAGTAAACGATTCCGTAATGTGTCTTTTACACTTTGTATTGAAGTTCCAAGCCTAAATTTTTCATTAAACAGCAAGCATTCGCAGTCGGATCCGTTCCGTTTTATTCCAAACTCGGAATCCGTTCAATCGGATTCAGATCCACTGCATCTCTCATCTTTGAAGTCACTGATTAGCCCTGTCGCAGCCACGCTGAAGTTAAGGCGATGTAGAAGCTGGATTTATCGGGAATTTATTTCGCCGAGTGACGTTTTGTTTTGTATTTCGCAATTTGGGGCCGTTCTAGGTTTTGTTATTGAGCTTTTGTGTGATGTTTCATGGTTTGGTAGCCGGTTGGTTATTGACGTGATAACTGTTTCTCCTCCTCTTGGACTGCCTCCGTCGTGGGGGTGACGAAAGGGCATGCCGGACTCTTACCGGCTAAAGCCATCGCAGTCTTTCACTTCTGCCTATGGCTGGGAGTGCAGGACTTGCATAAGCATACACCGCTCCCCTGGCAAGCCTCGACCCGCTTTTCCTCAGCGGGTCACTCTTCCCCGTGCTGTCATTCCCATAAATAATAATAATGATAACGTGATAACCTATACTAAAAGGGGGGTCGCCCTAGGAAGACTGACCTTATTGATGAGGTTCTTCAGAAAGGTCAGGTGCGGAGTACTCGTAACCGGCGTGCTTGTATTACGAGATGTATGAACGTAGATGAGGCGAAAGGAGTATGTAAGGATCGTAGCAGGTGGCGTTCTGTGGTTTCTGCCTACCCCCATGGGAAAAAGGCGTGAGTTTATGTATGTGTGTGCTATACTAATATTATAAAGCTGAAGAGTTTATTTATTTATACTTTATGCAACAAAAGTACAAAGGCGGACTTCATGCCTTGGGCATTCTCTAACAGTCAACCAAAGGTGGTGAAGAGATATATGGTAGGTGCAAGTTATTGTACGAGCGTAAAACAACCAAATTAGAAATTTAAAAAAAATGTACTCAACATTGAAAGAGAAAGAGAGTTTGTTTTTCGTTATTTTTTTAACCGACTTCAAAAAAGGAGGAGGTTATCAATTCGACTGTATTTTTTTTTATGTTTGTTAGCTCCTGACTTGCGACTGGGTGAACCGATTTTCATGATTCTTTTTTTATTTTAAAGCTGGTGCTTCCCGTGTGGTCCCATTGTCACCATTTCAATATCTGATGATGAACTTCGGAGATATGGAATGGAACTCCTCACAGAATCACAGCAGCAATATCGTAACAAGTGAAATTGCTTTGTTTATACGTGTAGTCGATGACTGACTGAAGGAAAGGGGGGGGGGGGTACTTCAACCCCCCTCCTACCTGTTTCCAAAATTAAATATATCGTGTGAGGTATTGTTTTAAAGGGCTTTTTGTAAGGATTTCAAACATTAATACACAAGCACTAAAAAGTGAAAAATGAAAAGCTTTTTTACAAAAAAAGATAACCGTCTTCAAAAACTACAAAATAAAAATAACTTAACTAAACTTAAAATAACTTAACTTAACTTAACAAACAGAAATTTCAATTAAATAATAAAAAGCTTTTTATTATTTAATTGAAATTTCTGAATCGATTCTGAAAATTCTTTCACTAATAGGAAACTACGTTATCCCTGCTTCCCTATAAAATAGGGAACTGTAAGAAAACGGATGAAGTTTCGGGCAAAACCTGGTAATTATCATATTTCATTACTGCTAAGTAAACTAACAGCTAGTCCATTTGAGTAAGCAGTAAGTACTTGTGTAGAAAATAGCCAATTACAAGTTTCCACCTATGTGGAAATCAGTTTCAGCTTTCATAGACTTATTTTATTGACTCGTCATCGTCATCTATTAGTACTTCTCTTTTGTTGTTACTATCATCTAATGCTAAATACCAGTTGTCCAATATAACAAATATTATTTTACCACGTAATGGTTTCGCAAACATTATTAAAGTGCGCCATAATCTGATGACAACCTAAACTTTTGTATTAAGTGTAGGATATCAAAAATAGATTTAATAAGTGTGAATATCACTTTCAAATTAAAAAAAAATCCAATTCGTAAGTAAACTGAAACCTTGATTACAGCCAAACATATAAAAATAACCGAACAAAATAATATTGCTACACACTTTATAAAACACACACCAAAAGTCGATCTCCAGAAAAATCTGAAGAGACATTCGACGAAAAAAGAAAAGAGAAACACAAAAACTTTTTTCACACAAACATCCGTAGTTTACCGCAGCGTCCCCTTAACACGTCGCTTCTGATTGGCCGATAACACTCACAGGGACGTTATCTCAAACTTGCCCGACGTGGCACGGTCGTTCTCGCCAAGAAATCAAAATACTCAACCACATCTCGCAAACGAAAACCAACCTTAACAAAAAAACTTTAGAGTCGAACAAACTGTTTTGTAACAGCCAAACTATGTTGGCAGTCACGGATCTTCCACTTACGTTCTTTTACAAGCCAATTACAGCGACCGATGTCCACACCTTTTTGGTGCTCGCCAGATTAAAGGGAATCGTTAAGACGCGATTGCCTTGACAAAGATGTACACGATTAAATGATTTGTTTTATTAATTTTAGTATCGATATAATCCTTTTTAACAATTTCCTATGTAGGTATGTGCCGTGATGAATCAGCGGATAAGCCTTATCCGCTTTCTAAGATTATTTTGGACATCACTGACTTCATTGAAGGAAACCTGGACTAATTAATGTTAGTTTGAAATCGCCAGTCCGCCTTGAGCAAGTGTGATGATTAATGCTCGTGCTTTCTCTGTATGAGAAGTCTTTGCCCTTTAGTGGAACAGTAAAAGGCTAGTATTATTTAAATACGTATTTGAATACATTTATTCGCGCTCGTTCATCTGCTGTACCTACTTAGATAAATCGAAACAGTTCACGAAAGTATTATAAATCTTAATAATGCACAGAAACACACCACGTTCAAACTATAACTTGGAAATTCGTGTATCATTCTCACTACCCGAATACCAGCCAACCATTTTAAAAGTATTCGAAAAAAGAGCAAAAAAATACATTTGAATTTTCAGCCAGCATTCCACAAACGTCTTAGAGTGTCCTTCAACGTTTTACGACGGGATTTCAGTAGGCTTAAGATGTGAATACTTTTTTTCTAGACTGGCAACTCTAACATGATATAAAAATAACAAATTACGCTGTTGGCTTTTTTTTTTTTTTTTTTTTTTTTTTTTTTTTTTTTTTTTTTTTTTTTTTTTTTTTTTTTTTTTTTTGAATTAACATTACATGGAGACAAATCGTAATGGATTAAGACAGATGTGGTTGCCAGAAAATGAAATTTGACAAGATTATGTTTGACGAAAATAAAAATTGGCAAGACTACTACAGTTAAGAGTCTTGGCAAGATTGTATTTGAACCTTTATTGAACAAATGTTCAATTGTGATGTCAGATTGCCGGTTGACACAGGGACTGAGCGATTGCTGCTGCGCTACGTTTCGTGGGTTCAATCCCTGCACGGGACAAATATTTGAATGGCCTACAGATAGTTGTTCCGGGTTTGGCTGTTTGTGTATGTGAGTTTATGTATTTGTTAATGCACATACAATACAGGAGAAACTACTAGTTTGGGGCAAGAAAAATAATTTAATTTATTGAAAAAACAATCTTAAAATCTACCACTAAACTACCCAGGAGAACGAGTTACCAACATATAGGTACCAGGATTGCATAATAATAAAAAACTTAATCAACAAAGGTCTCAAACTTCAATCGAAATTTGAAATAACGTCTCATAAAAGCGAAAGTATCGCAGTAGTACGCTGTAAGTTAACCCGCTGGAGTACACACCGAACTAAGGCATTCTCTCGTCTGATGCTCTCCTGGTATTTCCTTTGACGACACGTCAAAGGAACGAGTCAAAGGCTCACAGTGAGATCGACAGGACTCGAACAACTTTCTACACGAACGGCCCAGTTTTAGATGCTCCGTTAGAATTGCATCACATTGCTTTCATGGAATATTTTATTTTATTTGGTCGCGAACGTTCCTTTGAATTTCGGTGTTGGACATATTTTTCTGTCGAGTCTTTAAAGGCTGTGTTTTGACCACTTTACTATAAAATATGTAGGCAAATCAAATCCGTATCCTACTACTATATAATACATACACGCGAAAGTGTGTGAAGATGGATGGATGAAAGTTTGGTACTATTTTACGCTTCAACGGCTGAACAGAATTAGCAGAGGCAAATATTTAGTCATAGGACCATTTTTATCCCGTGTTTGTGTCATTTAGGATTCTGGCGAATTCTTAAGTTTAGTCATATTTATGCTGAGTCGTGGCTGCTTATCTAAATTCCGGACTACTACTGAGTTTTTCAAAATGGCGATAATCCATCAATTCCTCTAAGCAACTCACAGAGTCTGGACATAGGGTAATTCGTTTTTTTAATCTATAGTTATTCTATAGTAATCACGATCGCCGTGCCGTGTGAAAGCTCTCATTGTAGCTCAATGAGAAATTTCACACGGCACGGCACGGCACGGTTAATCTATAGTAATAACAGAAGTAAATTACAAAGAGGTACTTAAATTTGCCCTACCACAAAAACAGAAACTCTACGACTAAAAAAGAGTGTACCTACTACATGAATAGTAGTTTTCGGTTTAAGATATTATAGATTGTGGAGTAATCGACAAAATTCAACATGTCAAGCCTTGTATTTGCTAGGTACATCCCTCGTCCTGTTGACGTATCAATTTGTATCGCATAGAGAGCATACTACGATATTGTGTAGTTTGTGCGATGGTTTTGCGATCGTTGTGTTGAGATTGCTGTATGAAATTCATCATTTTAGTTAGTTTGATTCTAACTGTGGGTTTGTGCAGAGAGTTATCGCTTTCAATGTTCAAGAAGCACATACAATAAAGAGTTAAAATGCTTTGAATCATAACTAAGTGGTCCATAGAACAAGAAAAGGGCTAAGTATATTAGTATCTAATTTTTAAAAAGTTGCCCCATACTACTCTCCTGTCTCGTGGGTGCGTTTACAAACATATAAACTCACATACACAAACAGCCAGACTTGTAACAACGATCTACAGGTCATACTAATATTTGTTTCGTGTGGAAATCGAACTCATGACTCGCAACACAGCCAATCGCTCAGCCACTGCGTGTATCGTATCGTCCAAATCATTATTATAAAATACTAGCTTTTGCCCGCGACTTCGTCCGCGTATATGTCGGTTATCGCGGACGCAGACGAAGTCGAAGTCGAATAAAAAGTAGCCTATGTCTTTTGTTGGGGTTCACACTTACCCTGTACCAAATTTCACACAAATCGGTTCAGTAGTTTAGGTGTGAAGAAAAGACAGACAGACAGACAGACAGAGTTATTTTCCAGTTATAATATTAGCTAGGATTTACGACAAAGAAAAATTTCTAACTAAAAAAAAAACAAAAAGAAAAATTAGAAATTGTGATAAGCATTAAATCACTAAACGAAATGAAGGGACCTTTAAAATTATCGTTCAAACAAAGTCTCTAGAATCTAAAATAATAAATATTTGAAACATCAACAACCGTCGCTCGTCCCCTTTACAGAATAAACTCTAGGAGCCGTTGAAAGTGTTGATATAAGTTAGACTTCAATTTATTTCGTACTTCATACAAAAATATTAATAGGAAACGCGGGGCGAATGATTTGAAAAATTTAGGTATTAGAAGAAACTAAAACAAACAACCAATATAACTGGCGAAATGTGGGCGTACTAATGGGTACATCTCTGCCAAACCCTTCGCCAGTCAGATGGTATACCTTCTAGATATACTTGTTAGTTTCAATGCTGGGCCTTTATTCAGGTACTTAGATCGTTGGCCATAGGCCTCATTTACGGAGACGCGGGGCGTCGTGCGTCGCGTTGTGCGGCGCGGCCCGCACTGAATTCAAACATATGGCGTTGTATGAGTGCGTTTACGGAGAAGCGATTTTTGACGTACAAATTTTCGCGCCGCTTGACGCCACGCCGCACGCGACGCGCTACGCCCTGCGTCTCCGTAAATGAGCCCTAACTTCCCACCAAAAAACAAAAACTAAACAAAAGAATACCTATCTTAAAAGCAACATCCTTTACCTCAGAAGCACTTTGTAGTGTCTTAAATCGTGACACGAAGGATTAGTAGCGTAATTAAGCTTCAGCGATCCTACTCCTACCAATTATACAGATTCTCGACATTCCAGCAAGAGAAATTTATTTTACCTATATAATTATTAGATCCCGCTTTCATGTCGGGGTTAAAAGGAATGGGGTACAAGCGTAAATGTAATATTATGTTATACAATTTGTGCCTTTGAATGTAAATATTTGACTTCTTGTCCCAGAAAATACTTACCTACTATTACGCTTAAAGTACGATAAATCGGTTTGTTATCATAACACCATTAACCATTGATTTGATTAAGTATGCTGAGCGTCAGCCGTTTCGTGCAGTAGCATAATATATTTATTATTTGTTTTTAGTTTTTTAGACTAATACCAACTTGTTTATTGTCTTTTGCATAAAATTTTTCTTACTATGTTAAGTGCGTCATTTTCGCGTGAATACGGTTTTAATTTCATTCTTTCTTTCAAATTCTCAAAAAATATAAATACTTTATTTAAGTAGAAACCTGATTAATTTTCAATTTACTGCAAAATTAAATTTTTTGTGTGTCTGAAATCAATAAAAGGTAACTTAAATGAAACGGTAAATTAGTGACAAATCTATGGGGAATCACGTTTTGACATTCTATAAAAAGAATGTCAATTGATTGAACCTAATTAACTACTGCCTATGGACTACCAACAGTTCATGGTAGTTCATGGCAAGACATTTTTTTTTGTCAAATGATCCCCTCAATTCCAAAAGGTTAAGAACAGGCTAATTTCCTTATAGGTTGGCCACCATGACCGTTTATTCAGGAAGATAACATCATTTCTTATCTCATTTATTACTCATCTCACTTTATTAGCTATCCATTAGACAAAATAACACGAAAGGCAAAGAAATTAATTCTGTAAATAACTTAAATGGCTTGAACATCCCGCCTACATCATTCTTGGATGTCAAAGTAAACATTTTGACATTTAAATTGCAAGCGGAGAGCGTGGCTTCTGAAACTCATTGAACTTCATTATTTAGGGTTCTGTTGTAAATTGTAAGACAGGTCTAAGTAGTGTAGTGTATAGTAGTAGTAGTAGTGTGTAGTAGTTTATAGTTGTTGTACTTATCTAATCTGTTTAAATAAATACTATTTGCAATTTATAGACGAAAGTCAACACTTGTCAATTTTGTCATTAGTTGTCAAAAGTTTGTCATTAGTTTAGTACCGCTATTAGATAAAAGATGACGTTGTGCCGTGACGTCACATTTGTGAATCGCGATGTAGAGATTTTCCTGCAAAACATGACCGACGCGGTACTATTGACGCGGTACTTTTTTCAATAAATTGTCTTAGAGCGCCCGCACATATACAATTCTAAGTTGGCCAACTAAATCGCACAGCATACAAAATACACTAAAAAGTTGGACGATTTAGTTGGATAAGTGTGCGGACTCTCATTAAGTCACTAGTCTATTGGTATGCTTTGCGATTTAGTTGGCCAACTTGTAATTGTATGTGTGCGGGCGCCCTTACTCTGGAAACCCTTGTTTTATTTGGAAGCGAGATATTTTTGAGACGTTGTACAGTACTAATTTATGTATTTTGTGTTTTATGGGCCTTAGTTGCCCGAAATAAAGGTTTATTATTATTATTTAAAAAATACTAACTTCTTCCCGCGACATCGTCCGCTTGAATATTGATTTCTTTTATACAAACTTTGGTCCCCCGTTTTATCTTCTTAGAGGGTGATTTTTGGAAAGTCCGTTCTTAGCGGACGTCTACTAACTATAAAGTACCTCTCTGTCAAATTTCATTTTTATACGTCAAGCGGTTTTCGATATTTCGTGATGAGTGCGTGTAAATGTTAAATTACTTAGTTATTTTTTGGTTCCTAACCTTTGGATCCAGTTGTCCCGAAATAGATAATTTTGAATTTGAATTTGAATTTCGTCACCCCGATATTTGTTATGTTTTTTTGTGCTTTGTGTTAAATATTGTTTGGTAGTACAGAACCGTTCAAGTAGTAGTCCGACTTGTACTTGGTCAGTTTATTACACTTGATATAATTCAAGTGGTTCGTATCTAAAAGTAGTGTTATAAGAAAATGGATGAGACCCTCGAGAATTGGAAAAATACTTGTGTTAATTTTCTAACATCGGTAACAAAATATGGCCGAGAATTTGGTACCGATAGTTTCTTTTAAGCCCCGTTCTTCTTCCGAGCTTTCTAGAAAAACTCTTATGATGTAAAATTCAATGAAAATTGCCAAACAATACGTGGCAATGCTGACAGCCTTTAGGGCTCTTGTCCCGTTGACAGTGATGTGGACGAGTTTTTTGAAGCCCTATAAGCTTTCTCTTTTCTTTAAATTGTACAAACTTATAATAATAATAGAACATGATTATTTATTTATATTAATTATTATTTATACCTAAGTGTTTTATTTATATTTTGTAAAAGACGTTCAAAAGTACCTTTTAATGGTCTGATTTGATATAAATGATTTTACTTTGACTTTGAGGAGACTCATAATAGGTACGACAGTAAAAATTCGACATTCGACAATTTTTTGCAATAAAATTCTACGCCACCCCCCATATTCTCAAATGGGGAACATTATCATAATTCTTACGAGACAAGAGTCGGTAACAAATCGTGTGACAATAGACTCCTTATAAAATAAGATCTTTTTCTGCAGCCAACGTTCGCTGCCATCAATAAAGCCTGGCTTTATTGATATTCATCGGAGATTAATATGAAATTACCAACGCTTGACATTCGACTTTGCGCTACTTAGTGAGCTTAAATTACACTATCGATTGCAAAATTTTAGTTCAATATGACGTCCATCCACGACACGCCATCTCCGCCACGTCACGAATGCCTGAAGCCCCTATAATACCCGCCTCCCGGTAGTGAATTTGCAGTGATCTATCTGGAAGTTACTGAATCGACTGCCAACCCAAATAGACAGAATTTAGCGAAATCAGCATGAAAATGTCTCTAAAATACTTAAATTTGACATTGATTGTCGCTGAGATGAGATTAATTGCGGCTAGATTTTAAACGTTTATAATCAGTAGAATTGGCCTTCTGAACTTTTCTATTCCACGTACCAATTCCGACTGAAAACAACGTGTATGACACCGACAACAACGTCACATCGGGGCCGAAAACAACGTCGCATCGAGGCCGAATTAGAACTGTGTGACGGCCGAAAAACAAAAACAAAAGTGATAAGCCGAAGCTACTGGAGTAAAAGTGTTTGCGATTTTTCCACATAGCTGTCGTTCTGAATTTACGGTGAAGATTTTATGTATCGAGTACATGGTGAAATTGGAGCTGGCTTCATTCTCGATATGCAGGTAGTAGATACAAAGGTAGGACACCGCGTGCATTAAATTTATACTAAACTATATTAATATAATAAACAATCTACCGGGCACAAATCGAGACTCCGAGAGTTGTTTATAAATATAAGACTTAAGTATATATGTATGTCGAAGCGTGGGCGAATATCCAGTCTTTGGGTAACTCGGACAAGCAAAAGATGGTATTGGATTACAATGGTTTTACTTCAGTTAAGTAGGTTTTCACAATATTAAATTAACAAAACTCCGAGTGAACTGGCAGGTTCAGTCGACATGCAGCGCCCGTCATCCACAGCAGTCCAGACCATTCTGTCTAGCACTCCTTTTTCATTATCCTGACAGCACTGAGTCACCGAAGCCCACCCAAGTACTAATCCCATTAGTACTCTTGTTCACTCTATGCATAGACAATCCATAGATGGGATGCAACCTCGTTGTATTTCCAGTTCCAATTTTCAATTACAGATGGCGTTGCAGCAAGAAGGTTTCAATCTCCGACATGTATATGTGTCTGTGAAACGACAATCTACGAACAATATTTTATTTAACTTTATTTTATTTCTTAAAGGATAATAAACAACTACAACATAATATATAATACAACACATAAGGTTGATAAAACGAATATGAGCGATAACTTTTTTATGCTGGCTAACCATAAGGAAAATACTTAAGGTAAGCACAGTGTGGGCGATATAATAAGCAATTAACGATAAAAATAACAAATTGCTTGTGAAATTACTCTCAGAATGATGGCAGGAAAAAAAACATTAGAGTAAATGAGGGTGCTGGATACGGGCAACGCAGGGCCGGTCATTGTGGCAATCTTTAGGGGTGGCCTATGTCCAGCAGTGGACGTGGCTCGGCTAATATGATGATGATGTGGGTTGAACGTTTCTTTTGAATTACAATTATTACTGTTGTTCCCGAACACGTGCAAGTACCAATGAGAATTTTTCAATTCATGTACAGTCAAAAAAATAGATAGGTATGCAGGATCGCCAGATACCTATTGTTGGGTTCTTAATGAGTGGACTGTATATTTTTGTGGTCTTCGTTGGCGCAGGTGATAGGGCGTGTGGCGATTGAAAATGCAAACTCGTAACTTCTCAAATTATTATAATATAGGACAAACAACTCGCCGTACGTTCATTTTACACAAGTTCTTGAATGACAAGATAACGTCAATGTTGCAATTAGATAAAAACTTAATAACTTTGTTGGTGTTGCCAACACCTATAGCTGAAGTTTTCTTAGAAACCGATGGGTGTCTTCGATTGAAACTTAACTTAATTAATAAACTAAGAATACTTCAACTATATTTAACGACCATGCATACCTATCTCTTTTTTTTACTGTACCTATTATCTAAGTATATCTTTGACGTCACTGACATCGACGAAGGAAAACATTGTGAGGAAAACTGAACTTGATTATTCATTTAAGTCTGAAATCGACAATCTGTATTGAGCAAGCGTGGTGATCAATGCACGCGCTTTTTTATTAATCGAACACAAAAACAAAGAATCTACGTTCACAAACTACACTGACACTATTAACCAGTATTCATCATCATAATCATATCAGCCTATAGCTGTCCTCTGCTGAACGTAGGCCTTCCCCAAAGAGCGCCAACCATCCCGGTCTTGGGCAGCCCGCATCCATCCGCTGCCCGCCACCTTCTTTAAATCGTCGGTCCACCGTGCAGCAGGGCGTCCCACACTACGTTTGCCTAAACGTGGTCTCCACTCTAACACATAAAAATCCAGTAATCATCTCCACACAGTGCGGCATTAAGCTAAAAGAATGCACAATATTTCACCTCGGAACTAACTTAAGCACATTCTGGCAGTCGACTCCCTCCATCTACCATCATAAAACACCACACCAGTATGTGATGTTTAAGATCTAACCAGAATGCTATTAAAAGCTTTATTATGTAAAATTCTGGCTGCAGTCCAAGTCTAAAAGAGCCTGAGCTGCCAGGAACGGTTGTAAATTATATTACATTGTTCTTTAAATGGTATCCGACGCCGCTTGTTTCAAGTCAAGTATTTATGGTGTGTGGCTCTGATAGAAGATACCTTTAATGTTTGCAGTTTGTATTTATCACGGGATGTAGTTACTAGCTATACCACGCGTCAAAGAGATGTCAGCACAGAAGACGGGGCCCGCTGGGGCCAGTACCTGCCAGGGTTGCGGATTTTGTTCGAAAGAGTTACCGCGGCCCTGGAATGCAAAGGACATTAAGAGGTACACGGATGGGAGTCAGTACGAGTCTGACACTCCCTTACGCTCCGCCCAGAGAGGTAGAAGCCATATTATGGGAATACCACGCGGGTTCATACGCGTTCAGTTACGTCTTTGGGTTACTGCTCCACTCCCGTGAGTTGTAGCGTAATGTTATAAAACCTATACCTACCATTACTCATGAATCTGGCTATTATGTACAAAAGATTTTTTCCAATCCGACTGGTAATTCCAAAGATTAACGCGTTACAAACAACTTAAAAAACTGCTTCAGCGTTATTAAATTAGTATAGATTTATCTCATTATCTGCTTAGCCTTTTTCCCAGCTATGTAGGGAATTTTCAGTCTAACCAGATGCAGCTGAATCTGAATACCAGTATTTTACAAAAAGCGACTCCCTATCTGACCTTTACAACCGAGTTACTAGGTAACACGATACCTCGAGAACAATCCTGGTACTGCGAGCTAACGCCGGTACCACCGACTTTTGCTCAGCAGTCGGACAATAAACTGGTGTTTCTTTTTCCATTAGAAATTCCACTTAACGTATTCAACTCTCTTCCTTATAACCATAGGCGTATAAACTAAAAGATTTATTCAAACGATTCTGTTTTTCCCTAAGATACTTGTTTACATACGCAAGAGGCCCATTCCTCATTTGTCTGGCCATCCACATTGATCCCTACGTTACATGCCCACTGAACAAGGCTGTTCTCACTCCTCACGTTGTCTATTTTTATTTACGACTTATAGAATTTCCTGCGAGTATATTGTCTTTCTTTTATACGTGTAGATATATCTTTCTTTATTTTTGTGTTTGACTTTGTGAATTATTTCAATGTTCTTTTTTTGTCTTGGCTGTCTTATACAATATTTATTAGAGCAACAGAATTTTACGGACGTTACTTATAAAATATCGATTATTATGTTTTTCCTTGGTAGTGTATTTAATTTATTTATTTACACACACAATTATAACATCTTTACAGTAAAAACCATAGCGATGTTCTTAGTAACATTAGAACCATAATATAAAATATCATTAAAAAAATAAAGATATAAATATACTCGTATGTAAGGATCGTAGAAGGTGACGTTCTGTGGTTTCTGCCTAGCCCCATGGGATAAAGCGTGAGTTTATGTATGTATCTATGTACATATGTATAATATAACTTCATATTCATCTTCATTCATAATTCTTCCTAGAAGAGAACACAAGAGCAATTGCAATATAATTCCACACTGAATATGTAGGCAATCCTACAAAACGCATAGAGACGTTCCCACTACATACAAATTAATACGTACAGGAACATTCGCCTAAGCCGTAACCACGCAAATCCGTGATTGACACGACGCATCCCTATTCCATCCCAGCTGATCGTTTGTCGGACCCAGTATTAGGGGCATACACTGATCACAATTTAGTTTTAATCCCCTACTCACCGACATAGAATAAGAATATCGTACAGAAGCGAAACCTCATAGCTTTTGTTAATAACATAACATAACATGACGCCTGTAATTCCTGAAGGGTTAGGCAGAGGTGTAGATACCCATTAGTAAACACCCACATTTGGCCAGTTATGTTTAAGTCCCATGTAGTAGGGAGCGAGTCTATTGCCTTCAAGCGAGCACAAATTCAGACTTGGAAGCTGCTACTGAAAAATTCCTGGTGGAAAAACCCAATAACACATTGCCCGACCTAGGAATCGAACCCAACACCTCATACTCAGCAGTCGCGATTTGCGACCACTCGAGGCAGTCGAGGCAGTATTACAGAAGCGACTCTTTCGCATTTGAAATGCCTAATTTCAAATGCAATAGAGTCGCTTCTGTATAATAATATTCTTATTCTATGTCGCCAGGAACAGGGTTGGATGGTCAGGAAGCCCGACGAATTTAGTCGGATAGTCGGATTTATTAATCCATCGACGCTGTTGATTCGACGAGCGATTGTCAATTAAATGGATACCTACCTATGCATTTATGTTGGAACCATTTTTTTTTGTTTTGAGTAGATGTATTTGGAGTAGATGTATTAGAGTACTTAGATGATTTTTTTTTGTTTTGATTATGTATTGGCATATTGGTAGTAGGTAAATAATATTCTTACTTATAATAATAACTTTAAATGATCGCAATAACTATAACTATTAAGTTGTAATTTATAAGATATTTTTTTTTAACTTTAATTTTAACTTACTTGTAATATGTGATATACTATGTCATTGTGACCTAATAGGATTCATTACTGTACCTACTTTAGCTTTAAGTATTATGTAACATTTTTTATACACATGGTATGCAAATAAATGAATATAATATGAAGCAATGTACTAACTTATTTTTTAATTAGCAGAAACCTAAAAGGTGATCATGGTAGAACAAATCTATTGACCCATGCATTTGTAACACAATTTCTTAATTAAAAAAAAAATCTTTGCCCAACCCTTGGAATTCCTCTATCGGGAGAATGTTATTATTCTATCTTCTGTAGTATTCAAAATAACATAATTATATTTTATTTCCAAGAGTCACATACAAGGTCAGCCATTTTAAATCAGGACTCCCAATTTTTAATAATTAATTTGCCTTTTCGTTACTTTTAAATTACGTTAGATATCCTTTAAATACATAAGCACATCAAAGATAAACATGATATCAACCCAAACCCAACTTGGAACGCTTAAAAACCTTTTTAAACATCTCCATACAATATTTGAGCAGCAGCTATTAATATTATATCGATTCATGAGATCATAAATCAATTTTAAAGGCCCGTGGTCGGGCTTTTGACGTTTAATTAAATATTCGATTTACTTTGTCTACAAACTGGTAGCCATTATCCTTTTAAAAGCTTTAGGAGCAATATTTTGAGGTACATCAAAAGAAAGTTTGTAATTTCAACGAAATTCTATCGTAATTACTATTTAGATTCGCGTCTGGAACATAGAATACCTACATAATAATATAATACAAAACAAAATGTTACAATATTGCTGATAGACACCTAACGAGTGAAATTATTATCATCATGCTAGTCATACAAGGAGCTTAGCAGAGCCTCTAGTCGTGAGTTCAATCCCCAACCGAATACTTTCTCTAAAATATCAAAATATTGACAAGCATTGGAATACGTTGAAGCAAACGGAAAGATGCCTGTAATCCCTAAAGGGTAGGCAGAGGTGTACCCATTAGTACACCCACTTTTCGCCAGTTATGTAACTTGCAAGTTTTGATGACAAACACATAGAAATCCGGACAGGTGAAAGTGCTCGTATAAAAAAAAGCTTGCAAAAAGATGCATACTTCCCAGGAGTCGTGGACAAAAGTTATGAAGGTTTAAAAAGTTGATTACGTCACCCGACACTTGACGTTAAAATGGAAAGATACTTTTAATTATATATAGGTATATATTTTACTTCTGCTTTGAGATGTAAATACTTCTATTTAATAATTTATTTGTGATGATACCATTTTTCCGGTACAAAACTGGGGAGTATTTTGTCTATCACCTTTACCGAGAGAGATTTTTAAAGGATTCTTCAAAAATCTTCCTCGGTGATTGTGTTGCATTGCAGATACTATAATTCCTTAAATAAATAACAACTTACACAGAAATTCCACCAAGCATTATCCTGACACCTATTACTTGTTATTGAACTAACTAAACTAAAATGAACTAGGTATCTAACACTATAACTAAAGTTATAAGGAACTCTGCAACTACGTGCTTTTGAACCAATATCCGATTTAGTTCTGAATTTTGACACACTGGTAGTAGATATAATTATTATACACATAATTAGCTCGCGAATACTTCATAGGTATTTTCCATCAGGAATTTCTCAGTAGCAGCCTTGGAGCTTGGATTTGTGCCCGGTTGATGGCAATAGAGACGCCCCCTATTATATGGAACCTCTGCCAAACCCTTTAAGAATTACAGGATTATTATTAATGTTATATCTATCTTACCTTTATAAGATACCAGCGCGGGCAAAACGTGTGACGTAGATATTTCAACGAAGAAATTAAATAAAAGGAAATGTTACAGGTAAATGCTCGCCCGCCTTGAGCATTAAGTCGAACATTCGCAAGAACGGTACATTACAAGTAAATAGTTTCTTATTACCAACCTATCTGTCCCACTACTAGCTAAAGGCCTCTCTCAAACAGAGAAGCATAGGACAAGACACGCTTGCTCAAGGCGGGTTGGCGATTTCAGACTTTATTAAAGTCCGGGTTTTCGGGTTTAGACATCACTCACATCGGTAAAAGAAAACTCATCGCAGACGTGTCGCAGACAGTGATGTCCAAGATAAACTTAAAAAGTACATAGGGTAATATGAAAAAGTCACATTGGTCAAGCATCAACATTTTTGATCTATTATTAAAAATTCTGCTGATACACGCCAACTTACTCATTTACACGGTAAAAAGTATGGAAAAGCTGATTTCGTTTGATGTCCCTTCCACTCGTTATTTTAATCATCAAAACAAAGAACGTACCAAAACAAAAGAACATCTAGAAAGACCTAGAAAGTCCTTACACGTTCATAATTACAAAGATTCTACGTCACAGATATGAAGCCTCGTTCTATCCTTCTTACATACAAAAAAAAAGTTTTGAAAGGTCAGCAAGTCTTAGGCAACGTTACTCAAAGCCTTATGACGAAATAGGGATGCGAAGAACGATTCGATTGCAGAAATATCTCGATTTAATTCTTAAAAATCGATTACGATTCAATTTCTAAAATGAAGCAGCGAGTAGGACCAAGCTAAATCTATACTAATATTATAAAGTTAAAGACCTTGTTAGCTTTTTTATTTGTTAGACGCACCAATTTTCTGAACTCCTTATCCGATTCTCAGAATTCTTTCACTAATAGTACGTTATTCCTGAGCGCTAAAGCTGAGTAGGTATATATTTAGGTGTATATAGGCTATTTTATCATAAAAAGAAGTCGGTAAAAAATTTGGGATTCGTAAGAAAATACACGCGAATATTGTCGAGCGAAAAAACTACTAAATTGATTAAGACTATTTATTCTATCATCATTACTAATTATCGGATCCTTATCATAATCATTTTTTCTTTTGTTCATTGAAAGAAGAATTAATGCAAGTACTTCAAGACAGGCGTGATCACATCATTACCTATATCGAGTTGATAGAACAGTCCCACAGAAAAATCTAAACCATTAAAGTCAAAGTCAAAGCAAAAAATTCGATATATTTTTTTTTGCACATTTTTTCGCAAAATTAAGACAAATCAATTGACGCAAGAATCTTAAAAATTGGCCCACATGTTTGGTCTTTAAATCGCCACAAAGGAACAAACATACATACATACCTTGGCTGATAAACACATTATCCTTTGCATCGCACAGTCGGGTAATTATTAAATAGATAAACTTAGCAAACATTTCGAATCATTTGACAGTCGCTAAGTAAGTAGACTGTTTATTCGAATTTGAATTCGCTCCGATTATTTCGGTACATTTTGGAATGGTGCGTCGCTACCACAAAGTGTATGAAACGACATTCCGGTCACGTTTGCACTAAATCCTTACCGCATGATGCCATTACTAAGAGTCTGCCTACGACTTACATAACGTAGATATAGAAGTGTCTGCGGACGTTTTCTAAATAAAATAGTAACAATAATATCAGCCTATTACTGTCCGTCTGTAGGGCAAAGGCCTCTTCTCACACAGAGATGGCTCGAGCATTGATCACTACGCTGACTCGAGGCGTATTGGTGATTGCATTATTTTCTTTATACGTCAAGCGGTTTTCGATATTTCGTGATGAGTGAGTGACCTTTCGCTTTTATACACAACTAGCACTCTCCCCGCGACTTCGTTCGCGTGATTTTTTTTACGGATCCCTAATTTTTAGCCTATAGCACTCAGTGATAACGTAGCTTCCAATTTGTGAAAGAATTTTCAAAATTGGTTCAGTAGATCCAGAGATTACCCCTACATACAAACTTACAAACAAATATTATAGTATAGATAGTATAGACAATTAAAAAAAACCAGCTGTTCAGTTCACTTTGACGAGTTAGACGAACATAAATGTACTGAACAGCTGATTTTTTTGTTACTTTTTGAAAAAAAAATGGTCCCAATCGTTTCGAGTTTGATGATCGAGTTTATAGCTTTCGGTTCCAGAACGACCTAAAAGTAACCGTGTATATATGTAGAAAGGGAAATAACAACTCGGTCACGACTACCCAAAAAATAAACTCAAATTTTTATATTCTGTTTCGGAATTTATGAAATTCGTTTGAGTTCGAAATTATGTGGAATTTATCGTAACTTTCGCTTGAAATATTTGAATGAAGGTGTCAATATTAAAATTAAATTTTGTTTTTCATTCGATTTATGGGCGACTTTCTGTAATACGATCTGTAGATCCTAGATACCTACCACTTAATTCGTTACGGGCAGGGATCGATTTACAGATCGTATTCAAGAAAGCGGTGAGCTGGGATTCATTTTTTTTATTTAACTTAAATCTATAATTAAATACCTTCTTGAGAATTCTGCCCGCCTGGTAGGTGCCTGAAGCAATTTATAGAATTGATAAGATAAAAAGACGGTTTTTTTGATTTCTGGAAATCCAAGTTTGGACTGGTATTTTAAGGCAACCTGCCGGCTTATCTACCAAACTATAAAGTAATAATTATACAGGGTATAAAAAATTGACCTTTGAAATCTCCGCAACCAATAATTTCGCAATTATGGTCCAGAGCAAAAAAACAGCTCCAATTTTTTCACTCGTTATTCTCCAACACTTCGAGATACCTACTCCATCATCTGCAAAGAAACAAAATCACTTAAAGCCACTTTCTATACGTAGGTCCCGTCTCTAATCCTTATTCCTTTTCTTAAAGAAAAATTCATTAAGAGCTATCGCATTTCTCAAAGGAATTCTCGGCGATGTCTCAATCCTTCCTTGATAGGACGTCGAGTAGCCGCCGGAGCAAAGTGTAAGCAGCAAACAGACTTTCCATGGGGTCACCATGAAATATGTGATTGGTAGGACTTTTTTTCAAATTAATTTTGTTTGACTGCCTCATTGGTCTTCTATTTGCTGAGCATTGTCCTGCTTTCGATTCTTAAGTTGAGAAAATCGTGATGGTACAACTTTTTCTGTTTGGTATTTTTTTGAGTAGCATTCCGGAGTTCGAAAGTTGGTAGAGTAACATACCCGTGCCTCGGAAAGCATGTAAAGCCGTTGGTAATACGCCTGATCTCTTCCTGGTCATGTCGGATTGCCGACCTATTGAACTACGAGAAGAGGAGCACCTGTGTTTGCCCACACACTTGTACACCACTATCATATCTCTTCCATACTTGGCTAGTCTCCACTGCGATAAGCCACCAAGACACAAAATTCGGTCGGTAAAAATATTATTACCGAGAATACACAAATTTTTAACCCAAAACCAGAGCAACATCAATATAATCTATACCTTAACATAAACTTTTATGCCACGGTCGAACGGACTAACATATCCGTGTAGCAAAAACGTTTTATGTCGAACGATAACAGTAACGCATTAGCAGTGAGTGCCTCGCCACAGAGTAGTCTATTCACTTTAATTTTACGAGTTACATCAACGTTTAGGTTTAACTAATTAGGTCTAACGAAGATGCTGTTTTTCTTTAAGTAGGTAACTGGAGTTTGTCTGTAGTCTGTGCCTCAGACCTCTTGTTTTGGGTTGAACAGAATAGTTATTAATTGGTCTAGTTGTTTGTCTATATTAGTTTGAATGTTTACTGTGTAGTTATGGATTTCAGAAAGAAAAGAACGAAAAAAAATATTTTACTTATACTGATGGGTACCTATCATATAATTTTGACATAATCTTGACTGTCTACAGATAGTCAAGATTATGATTGCGATGATATACATGTCGTGTTGACTGTGTTTCATGTGAATAAAAAATGATCAAACGATAGTTTACTCAACTTCGGTCAAGCCAAAGAAAGTGTTATGATTTTAGCAGCCTATGTCTATATAAGTATAACATACGTTTTTATTTAGGTAGGTATGTATGTTTATCCGTAACGCCTAAATTACTCATCCGATTTTGATGAATGAAATGTCCATCGATTTGTCATCATTGTCCGAGTCACATATGCAAATTTCATTTGCGTGAAGCATTCAAACTCAATTAGCAAAAATCGACAAAAAAAAACAAAATAATAATTTTGTAAACAACCTGTTATTTTTTTAAAAACAATCTCGTCTGTGCAATCCGATTACTCGGTTATTTTTATTCTTTTTGTAATCGACACCTATCCGATTGTTTCCAAACCGATTGTCGCCCTACTAGGGGATAATAACGTTATTGAGTCCAGTAGGTGGTGACCCGAGGATTGAACCAATCAAAGGCTTCCTATAAACCAGAATTAAAAGTATTTTGTTACCAAACATGATTTGTTTTTAGTACCTAAAGTTCAATTAGTGTTTTAAACTATGCACTAGGTATTATTATTTGTTTATCTAAGTACTGGATTGTGGAAATTATAAAAGATTTTTAACGAGCGAGCTCCATTCAAATGCAGTGTATTTTGGTAAATGTAATTAAACTCATCATTTGGTTGATATTGATCACAAGGGCACTAATATCTAGGTTTATAGGTGACCCCGGAGCTTTGATAGTGAAGTAAAAGTGAGGATTTTTTTGTTAACATTTCCTCAGACTAGATATTTGTCCTGTATTGTGGAAACGTTTACTTACAAACAAATAAATTCACATACACAAACAGTCAACCCCGGAAAAACTATCTGTAGGCGAATCAGCGAGGCAGCAGCCGATCACTCAAGATACTAGGTAGGTATTTCTGTACAATAAAGTCAATGTAAACTTTAGGTACTGCAATAAAACTTCCTTTGAAATACAGCCCGAGACCCAATACGTTTATAATATAAAATGTATGCAGTGCACAATGCGATAGTAAGCTCGTCCCGTCGCGTTGGGCTTGATTTACCGGCGTACGGTAACTAGGTACCAGAGTGTCTCTGTGACTATTTCCAAATGTGAATAACTACTAGTTGATTATATCTGTTACCCTAGTAGAAAATTTATTGATGTGAAGTTTAACATAACATCACGGCTGTAATCCCCGAAGGGTTAGGCAGAGGTGTACCCATTAAATCACCAGTTATGTTTAAGTCCAATGTAATAGGGGGCGACCCTATGGCCATCAACCGGGCACAAATCCAGATTCCGAAGCTGCTACTGAGAAATTCCTGATGGAAATACCCAATAACACTTTGCCCGACCTGGGAAACGAACCCAAGACTTCATACTCAGCAGGCGCGCTTTGCGACTACTATACCAACGAGGCAGTGAAGTTTAATTTATGGCGAAACTGCGTTGACTTATGTTGGATTGCGTTATATTAATTTTTCTAAATCCATAATTAACCACAAAACTTTTCATAATAATAAAATTAGAAGGTACAATTTATAAAACAGAAAGAGGGAAGTTCATAAAGCATCAAGAAAAATACTGAAATAGAATTCGAATTACGACCAGTGTAAATTGGCAGACGTGAAAGTCAAGTCAAAATCAAATTATTTATTTATAAATAAGACCATTAAGTTTATAAAGAAAATATTGAATCTAGTTGCCGGAATGACAGAGGAGTTAAATTATTAAAATTATTTTTTAAATTATTTCAATGTTCAGAGACAAATCTTTCTGATCAATGCTTGTGCCTTCTCTGTATGAGAAGATGCTTTTGACTTGCTGTAGGAAAATAGTAGATTGGTATTATTATTAATCATGGTAAATATCCATACCAGATAGTAACCAAAAATTCTCAAACTATGTACTAGCACAATATTGAAAATCCAATTAATATTTCTCAGCCTCCCAGGTCCGGTGGATACGGGTCCTAAGTCCGGGTATTACGTCACAGACCTACCCGGCTTTTATAGAGCTTATCCGGCCCCATTCAGTTCGCATTAAGGCTGTTGATTCTACGGCGACTGTGGGTGTTCTTTTGCATTGAGACCGATGCAGGGATTACAAAACGTTTGTGTGCATTTTTAGTAAGCCTTCCCAAGAATAGATACGGTACAGGTGTGTCGGATAATGTAACTATGCGAATCTATTGAGGTTTTGTTCGTATTTAAACTAATATTATAAATACTACTACTCGTACAAAAACTTGCACCTACCGTGTTCTCTCTTCACAACCTTTGGTTGACCGTTAGAGAATGCGTATGGCATTAAGTCCGTCTTTGACGCCTAGACTTCGAGGCTGCTACTGAGAAATTCCTGATGGAAAGCCCAATAACATTTTGCCTGACCTGGGAATCAAACGAATTGATGCTAAGCAGTCGCGCTTTTGTAAATATCTACAAAACATTATTTACAGAGTTTATTGCCAATTGAATTCAAATCTAACTGGGGTAGAATTTAAGCATAAACTTAAATGAATTAATATCCTAAGAATAATAATTTAATTAATGGTTGTGGGTTCACAACCTAAAACGGGCACGTACCAATGTGACTGTATATTCATTTATGTACTTTCTAAGTTTATCTTGGCCATCTGTGAAGGAAAACATCGTGAGGAAACCTGGACTGAAATCGCCAATCCGCTTTTAGCAAGCGTGTTGAGCCTTACATTGGGACAGTAATAGGCTGGTATTTATAATATCCAAAATTATTGAAGAAGCTTTAAAATAGCAGAGGCCAAGCCTTCATTGAAGAGTTGAAACAAACAAAAAAGTATCGTGACACAAAATAAAACCAATTTATTGCTCTCAATCAACACCCAACAGAATTAGTTTCATAAAGTCGCAATTTTGTGTTCATAATTATTTAAACCGTAATCATGTATTCGTATGTGAGTTTTATCCGCTGCTGAGCCGTTCATTGTAGGTACCGATCATAGAAAACTGGTCTTTATGTACGATTAGTCTTTTACAAAACATGTACCACTGTTCAGAAAAGCTGCAGACTCCCAACCAATCAATCAGACGTCGGAAAACTACGTCAATCACGGGTAATTGGTCACATGACCCATTAAACGAAAAGAGCATAAACCATAACGTACAATACAAGATAGATGTATGTACACACAGCAAAACAGATAGGTATGCAGGGTCGTCAGATATAAATGAAGTTTTCTTAGAAACCGATGGATGTTTTCGAATGTAATTTAATTTAAAACGTAGATAATAAATAGTTTTTAAAAGTAGAAACTTCAACTATATCTGACGACCCTGCATACCTATCTGTTTTGCTGACTGTACCTCCTGAACGGTATAGTGAGAAGGATAGTCTCGATTTATTTCTTACTAAAACTCAATTTGGCGTACAGAGAATTTGGCAGGAAGCGATCATTTATTACTGCGTCTTAAAGTTATGCTCTGAAAGAGGTAGGAGTCAGGTTTAAGTTATTTTATGTGTAGTTTTAATGTGAATAAATATAGGATGTAAAATATAGCCGTTAAAAAATATATTGCTAGGAAAAGATTTTTATTTCTGGCACGGAAATATTTTTTTGTAAATATCGTAACTTTAACCTTCAATACTTATCTCGGTAACCATGCGGTTTCAAGATATAGTCCAAAACAATAAAAAAATATCACAGTGATGGAAACAAAATGAAAATTTCGACTTCGTTTAGTGTAGCCTAGATTCTAGCAGTAAGTAAATATTATATTATTTACTTACATACTGCTAGAATTTAGGCTTGAACTCGACGGCTATTAGAAAAAATGAATTTAAATGTTATAGCACCTACATTATTTTTTGACAAATCTTCTCCTAATAAGAGGAAAATATCAATAGTTCATACACTAGTTAAGAGAAGAGAAGCGGTACAGTTTGTTTATTTTTTTGTTTGTGAAAGATAATTTCTAGAAGTAGGTACTTCACTGATAGAAACCTCACTATTGCCAAGTACTATACACGTCTTATGGTTGACCGTACTTCCACACAGAAGAAGTCGTGGGCAGAAGATGGTAAGAGATAACAAAGAAGAAAAACAACCCTTACTGCTTCGACATAAAGGCATAACCAATGTTACAACCAAATACCTAGCAAACTTAATCTATACAAATAAAGAAATGTATGTCAGTCTTCAGAAGCCCTTCTCTTCATTGCCGAACAAATTAATTCCGTCAAGCATCCCAGATCGATACCCACAAGCCGACATTAACGATCTACCCAATAATTGTAATCCAAGAGCCAGTCACACGAGGATTACTCCAAAACATCGCGAAACAACAGTCGGTTTGCTTTCAAGTGGTAATTGCGGATATATTTTTCAGAAGTACGTATAGTAAGAGTTTTATCATTAACTCCCTTTCTGTTCGTATAATAACTTATATATTATATACACATAATGTTACAAGTTATCTAGTAAATTATACATATTTATTTAGGTATAGGGAATTTTAATTATCACTTCAATTTATTCATGTAATTGTTTTTCCGATTTTTTTTTAAACCTCTTATTTAGTTGTTTTACTTTCGTAGAATAATTTGCACCTACCATGATATACTCATATATCTCTTCACCACCTTTGGTTGACCGGTAGATAATGCCTCAGGCATTAAGTCCGCTTTTGAACGTTTTTTACAAATTTTTACTTAACTTTCAATGTTTGTATGTATGTTTGTTCGGGTCAAATCTTGCAAATGAATTTTAAAGCAGTTGTCCTCAACCGAATGAGCTGAAATGTTGCATGCACATTTAGTTTGATGACAATGCATAGTGAGTTAAGTGACGTCATTCTAAATCCAATATGGCGGACCAGCCAAGATGGAGGATTAGTTATTTTGTGCACTCCCATGATATAGGTATCAAATGAAAGGGTTTGCTGAGAAGAATACGTCACATTAAATTTTAAAACCTTGCTTTTAAGATTTATTTTTTTACTTAAAGTTATTTGTTACATTAAGTTTAAATAAAACAAAACAAAGTAATCTTCTTCTCAAGTATTTGCTCTCCTAAGGTTGTAATTAAGTTTAGGCACCGAATTTTCGTTTTAACTTGCACAGCAACGAGATTGCGCCACTCCATTGTTTGTGGATTTAGTTATTATTCGCAATCGAGTTATGGGAGCCTCCGAAAGGATTAACTGAATTGTTTTAATGTAGAAAGGTCGCTTGTTTTTAATGTATGTATGTATTTGTGTCGAGATTTTTGCTGAGAGTTTGTGCAGCAAAGTTTTAATGAGACAGCTTTATGTATTTTGTTGTTTACTGCTTGTGTGATTACGAATTTAAGAACTTGTATAAATAATGTCGTGATGGCTCAGTGGTTACGGCATACGTGTTTGCGGGTTCAAAACCAAATAGCAATGATTTTATACAAGGTTTATAGAGTTTATCTTGAACGTCACTCATATTGGTGAAGAAAAATATAGGTATAATCGAATATCGGTAGGTATATCGGTATTCGGTATCGGTACAATTCTACTAACTTTTGAGAACGATCGCAATCACAGTCGTAATCTGTCAAGTATAGCACTAATTTACATAATATTTTTAAAGATTTATTTTCTTTTTTCTTTTTTCTTACTCCTCCGCTATTCTTTTCTGATTAATTTCGTTGCGGGACCCAAGACAGTTAATCGTTTTTCTAGGACTCGTCGAGCTTCATTGCCTCGGCGCTTTTCTGGTGGCCTCCACTGTTGATTCTGGCTTTCAGGAGTTGCAGTGGGTGGGAACAGTGTGGCGGGCTTGTCCCAAATAAAAAATATTTTTTTTTTTTTTAAGAACTCAACTTAGAACGTTTTTAGTCGTAGAATTTGCCATGAAATTAGTATAAGACTGAAATCGCCAATTCATGAATTGCAACCTTGAGATTGCATGATGATCAATACTCGTGCCTTCTCTGTATGAGACCCTTGCCCTGTAGTGGGACCATATTAGACTGATATTATTATTTAAATACCCAAAGCCTGATGGAGCAATATTCAACCAGAACATACAAATTCGTAGCACATCATTTGTAAGCTACGACTGCTACGAGTCTTCCGGCGTAGCAGCTACATTAGCTACGGCGTAGCATCTCCGTATAATCTCTTTATGAAGAAATTCGTGAATTATTTAGGCGGAGCACCGACCTAGACATGATTTTTTATTATATTTATACAACTTTATTTAAAAGACCATAATATTTTGCTTTATACTAGGGTAAAATAAGAAATAAAATAAATATTTTGTTCCAAACTAGACAAATTCAAGAAAAACATACACAAGTAACCATCAACGCTTTTAAACTTTAAAAGTTAGAATTTAGAATTTGTGATTGGAATGCCTCGTTCGTCTAGTGTTCGCAATGCGCGACTGCTGAGCATGAAGTCTTGGGTTCGATTCCCAGGTCGGGCAAAGTGTTATTGGGTTTTTCCATCAGGATTTTCTTAGTAGCCGCCTCGGCGTCTAGATTTGTGCCCGGTTGATGGCAATAAGCTCGCCCCCTATTACATGAGACTTAAAACGTAACTGGCAGAATGGCGAATGCTACACACTCGATATTTATCGTGATATTTGGATCGTAATCCAGGATCACGATAATTATCGAGTCTGTAGTATAGTGTATTCACGTATCGTGATACGGATCGCTGGATTTCTAGAAATCCAGAAATCCACGATTTGGATCGAGTATCGTTGATAAATATCGTGCGTCTAGTCTCTAATCGATATTTATCGCGTCAGTATTAATTCTGTCAGCGATGGATGAGGACGCGCATCTTGATGCGGCGGCGCCCGTTGTAACTACAACAAACGACCAAAAGCATCTAAAAGAATCTAAACAAGTGTTAGAAACACTGCCAGAAGTATGGGACAGCTCAAGGGCCGACAGTTTGAATAAAGTAAAAAGGGCGAATGCCTATGAGCAACTATTAACAATTAAAAAAAAAAACTAAACCAGGCGCGACTACCAAAGACGTCATAGCAAAGATAAACTCTTTAAAATCTAATTATAGGAAAGAATTAAAAATAAAAATAAAAAAATAAAAATTTAGATGTGTATATTTCTCTCGATCTTGAAACCAATATTTCGTCCATTTTTTTCGTTTTGTACGTCTTTTCAATGCTATCGCTATAATATAATAGCAACGCAAGCTTTATTTATATTATCACTCATAGCTTTTTTTATATTTTAATACGAAACGTACGAGTGTACTCAATGAAATTTACCGTCTTACTGACGCGATCCGTATCGTGTGTGTAGTATACGAAAATATTACTAAATATTACTAGTTAAATATTACGATAAATATCACGATTTATATATCGAGCGTGTAGCATTCGCCAATGTGGGTGTACTCTGTCTAACCCTTCGGAGATTAAAGGCGTGATGTTATTTTATTAAACACCAAAATATTATAATCTCACACTGTTATCAGTATATCAGTTATCAATAAAACAATTAACACGCACTACAATACCGAACTTAATGAAATTAATTAGGACCAGTAATTCCCAAACATTTACAAATTAAATTTTAATCCAATAAAGTTCCCGTATTGGCGGAGCTGCAGAGGTGGGAACTTCCTGACCCTTGTCAAACGAATAACTTTCAGAATCTGAGCGTTCTGATGTCGCGAAGGTGTGGGATCAGACGGTAATTGAACAAAAGTTACTCTTTTAGAATTCCGTATGAAATATGGTGAAATACCTACAAGAAGTTCGCTAATTGAGGGCTTAGCAGGAAAGCTTGATTTTTAAATTGGAAATAACGGTATTACACAATTAAGAAATGAGAGCAAAATTATGTGTAATTGGTACATAGTACCTACTCACAAGCACCTGCATCAAATATATGATCCTTCCTATTGCGAGCATCGCTGGTGTGCTTTCAGGTGGCTGATATAGCCAATTTTTGCAGTGAAGGTGCGTTCATATTCACTGCAAGTCAGCACCCCTCAAATAAATGCACATATTTAACCTCGACAGCATCGATATGGTTTTGTAGATCCTGTATCAGTGCAGATGTGTGGCGGATTATACTTATCCAATAAATGCAGCTGTTTACATGACTTCTGTGTATTTTTTTTGCTAACCTTCACTGCCCCACCCCTGGGCAAAGGCCTCCCCCCTTTCCTTTCACTTCCCTCTATGTTGTGCCTCCTCTCGACAGTTCCTGAGAAAGTTACCAAACATGGCGTCCCGTCATCTTCTGTCTTATGTCCTATATTGCTTTATATGCTTGTAAATAACGCGTTTAAAATAATAGTAGGTTATCTGGCCTGTAATTTCATACACCATTCCATTTTTTAATTATCTTGCGCATATTTTGGACTTCAAACAACGGCTCCCTCCATAATGGTTGAGCTAGGTGGTGCTGATCCATGCGTCATGCTCGTGAACGGGTGCTTAACTGCTATGGCTTACATCTTTATTTTTATTATTTTTAACTACTGTTTTATATTCATCTTCATTGTGATCACATGTAGAATCAACAAGAATAATGTAGCCAGGATTTTGTAAAAAACTAATTTAGAAGAGTGCCGTGGAGTTTCTTGCTCGTTCTTCTCCATAGAGGCCTACCTCCGTTTTGGAACGAGCAACTAGCTTCATTTTTCGGACTAACTGACCGACTCCTTGACAATTCAAAAGTGCCTGTAAATGGTCTAATTGAAATAAATGTTTTGACTTTGACTTTGACTTTGACAGCGACAGATAGCGTAAGAAAGCGAAATAGGTCAATGAACGATAAGACTCCACCTTGTTACTTATGCACCGCTGCTAATTTGGTAAGCACGTACCGCCATTACCAATAGTCGTTACTCTATTACGTGACCAAAATGTTTGCAAACATGTATGAGGGCCCTCTTAGTACCTCAGCTCTGGAAGAGGGGAGAACTTTATGCCCTTGCTTAAAAGATTCATTGGGTGATTATTAGTGTATCTTTTAACCCTATTCTTGGCAACAAAAAAAAATTAAAATTATATTTTTTTTTACTTTAAATGTGTCCATCGTGTGTGTCGGTTAGAAATGCCAAAGTAGAGAGAAGTTGGTCATCTGGGTCACATTATGCGACACGACAGACACCAACTGTTGTAACTCCTAATGATAGGCAAAGTGGCTGGAAGAAGACCAGTAGGCCGAAGAAGTTTCCCAAACTGACGGCCAACCTTCAGTAGTTGAAGAGGCACTGCGATAAAGAAGATCGTGTACGTCTCTTGATGAAATAATATGAAATAATCTCCACGTCATCTAGGCATTTGCCGACTACAAACTGTTAGTCACGTGAGTTCGAGTGAATGTCTTATACGAGGTGTAACAAAATACATCACAAGCCTTTAACTCCGCATACTGGTCATCAAACTGTGCTACTTTGAGCAAAAATAATTGCAAGGAACCTCTTTTATTGTTTTTAGTCCATATAAGAAAGAATATCTAGTTATCATTTTAGCCCTAAGCGCTCATGCCCACGAGACGGTTTTGCGCCGGAGCTAAGCCCGGCGTCAAACCGGGTCTACGGGCGGTCGTCAGTCGTGTATGAAACTCTATGAAGCTAACCACACGACGCCGGCGCTAGAGCCGGCTCGTCGTGCAACCGGGCGCGGTGCTCGCCGCGTATACGCCCGGCGTGCAGTGGAGTATGGCAGTGTGTGAGCGCATGCACACGAGACCGGACCTACGAGCGGCGCGTTCACAGGGCTACCAACGCAACTTGAAACCGGGTCGTGTACAAACCGTCTAGTGTGCACGGTCGGACGGTTTCTACCCGGCGCCGGCAAAAAACCGGGCCGTGTTAAAACCGTCTCGTGGGCATGAGCGCTAATACACAATCAATTTTAAATTAACAAAGAAGAATATATAATGTGTAAAATTAGATTTATAGTTGCTTTGAAATCAATAAATAGTTAATCGAGTTAGCAAAAATTTGACGTCATAGTGTAGTTTTGCCATACAACAATTTTTTTCTTTTTTTTATATCTATTTGGAAATCGAGTTTTGACAGATCATAAAAAGTATGCCAACAGACTGATTAGTAGTGTCAAGTATCCAATTATAAAATTAACAAATTAACACATAGGCAGTTTTTAAACGTAAACCTAAAAATCTAAAACTTCCAAAACAGGACAAAGAATTGGTAAAATGGCGCGAGTGGAATACGACCCGTTTTATTAACCCTGGCCGGTTTGTAATTGAATTCCGGTTTTTTCCCGTTGCGCACTCCCGAAACCCACTGATTGGGTTTAGAGTGAGTCCCGGCTTGTTTTCTCGTGTTCTGATTGGTGAAATGATTGTCTTTGGCCGAAATTGGGCTCGAAATAATGGGTAAGGAGGATTATAGTTCGGGATCTGCAATCTAGTGGAAGATTAAAAACGGATCGCGCGTTAGTTTTGTGTTGTGGTCTTGTATGTTTTATTATCGAATCATTTTATTACTAAGAGCAATAGCGCACTAGCGGCCAGGCCGCAGCGGCCATCGAGATACATACCTTAGTATGAAATCGCCACAGAGCGCGCGCACGCGGCCTGGCCGCTGCGGCCAGGGCCGCTAGTGCGCTATTGCTCTAACTGCTGTCCGCGACTTCGCCTGCGTAGACAAAGCCCTAAATTATCACACGAATACACAAAAGCGAAATAAAAATCCTGTTAAACAAGATCAATATCTATGCCTAAGTGTGCCTCAGCTTATTTCGATTATGTGTTTAATTCAGCCGTTTGAACGTGAAAGAGATACATTCATCCATGCATCCATCCACACAAAACATTCACGTTTATAATATGTAGTAGTAGAACTATTTATATAAATGTGATAATGGAGCCTTATGGTGGGATCAAACGATGAATTATGATGATAAGAAAAAAAAATAACCAAGCACCTTTCTTAAATTTTACTTTCTTTTTTTACTGTTAATAAATTAAACTGCAACTTTATACAGTATGGAACTCACTTCTAGGCAATAAATGAAACCTCAAGTAATACTATAGTCCACAGAAGTATAGCTTAATTAAATTTTAAATCGAAAACCGAAAATTAAAAAAGTAAAATTTTCAAACAAAATAAATATTAAAATAAATTCAGTTAAAGTAAACACTCAAGTTGACAACGTACCTTGACCCCAGCAGCGAAGAACGGCAACGACGCATGTCGGCGCGGCTTTTTGATTCGTTTGACAATTGATCCAATTCTACAGAGTGTTTAAATTTGTTCAAAATTAAAACTCTACTTTTTGACCTAATTACTGGACCGATTTCGTTAATTTTTTGTATATCGTCAGAAAAGGCGATAACAAGTATGTCGTATAATTTATTGCATATATGTGATCCCCATACCGTATATATTTTTTAAATTTCTTAAGATTAGTATGTAACTAAAACAAAAATGTACTTACATTGCATATCGACCCTTAATGTCTCAGTACACTATAATATTAACTGTGTTAGTATTACATGTACGACAATGATGTTGAAAGAGCGGAGCCTCCTAACACAGGCATTGTTTGCTAAAATGGGGGCTCCAAACACGTTACCATGTAA
The DNA here is from genome assembly GCA_949316365.1 of Hoplodrina blanda. NCBI lineage: Eukaryota > Metazoa > Arthropoda > Insecta > Lepidoptera > Noctuidae > Hoplodrina > Hoplodrina blanda. Next base: position 15,081,557 of record OX438587.1, on the reverse strand, counting down.
TGTATTTTCTAAATGACACAATAAACTATTTTGTATTTTTAAATAAGAAATATAAGTTAAGTACCTATTCGAACTTCTTCACATTTTTTTATACACACGTATTTTTTTTTATTAAAGTAATTGAATATACGATTATTTTCTAACGTGCTTCATTCAACACACTTACGCAATTTAAAATAGAAATGTCTTTTTGTAAACCATTCAATTTAATAAAAATCCTGTAGGTAAGTTAATAAAAAGTTCTCAATTCCATTTAAAGAAATTGACAAACATGAGACAGTGAATTCAGCTTTCACATTGATTACACAAAGAAGCGAGTCACCATTAACTTACATATTGTATAATATATGACAAGAAAGCAACAAATCATATCACAGAGATATATATGCGCGCCCAACGGTCCAGAAAAGGTCTTCAACAAGAATAAAACAAAATGTTTTCGTCTATTTGGAAGAAAACTAAGCAAATCCTTCATTCACTGTGCCTCGTTTGCATATACTGCTACTGGACAATAGTGAATACGCCACCTACAGAGAGTACAGGTGTAGATTGAAGCTTCTATTTAATTTGACTTATTAAGTAGATCTTCAAGAATCTATGCTATATAACTAAAATTGAAAAGATTTGTATTTTTTTTTTGTAAAGAATAAAAAAGCTTTTTTACAAAAAAATAAAACCGCCTTCAAAAACTACAAAATAAAAAAAATAACTTTAGTTTTGGAAGTCGGTGGCTTTGGTCTTGTTTTTAGTTATGTAGATATTGCCACCGACTTCCAAAACTAAAGTTATTTTTTTTATTTTGTAGATTTTGAAGGCGGTTTTATTTTTTTGTAAAAAAGCTTTTTATTTTTCACTTTTTAGTGCTTGTGTGTTGATGTTTGAAATCCTTACAAAAAGCCCTTTCAAAGAATACCTCACACGATATATTTAATTTTGAAAAGTAGTAGGAGGGGGGTTGAAGTACCCCCTCCCTCTCTTCCTTCAGTCAGTCATCGACTACACGTATAAACAAAGCAATTTTACTTATTACGACAGTTATGCTGTAATTCTATAAGGAGTTCCGTTTCATATCTCCGAAGTTCATCATCAGATCATGACAAAATTTCTATGGGACCTATTCGGAAGTATACTCTTTCAAACAAAAAATCATCCAAATCTATTCATAATTGGCTGAGAAATCAGGTAACATACAAAAAAAAAAAAAACATACGCGCCGAATTGAGAACCTCCTCCTTTTTGAAGTCGGTTGAAAATCAAAAATTAATTAACCAATTTTAAAAATTCTTTCGTTACATTATCAGCAAATAATATAGGCTACTTATATTTTATTTTAAAAATCTACTAGTCGTGGGCAAAAACTACTTAGTCAGGAACTAAGACGATTTAATTTTCTACGTACGAATCAATTCGCACATTTGTACCAAATAAATCGCTATCATAGTTCTGGAACTAAACATAAACTGTGCATAGTGGAAACACTACTTATCTATATAGGTATCCTATACAATTCTGCTTAAACAGTTTAAACTGAAACTTTAAAACCACACAACTTACAAACTGCTAACATTGTTGGCGCCAGTAACTAAACAAGCAATCTAAACACAGCACAGCCATTCCCGCGTACAGTGAAAGTAAATACCGCGTGAAATTGAAGGAGCATCGATCGTAAGTTCTCGGATCAGCTGTTCAGTAGTGCCGTAACACGCGGCATTTGTTCCGATGTACTCACTCAATCTGACTGCCTGAGGAACGCTCTTTGCTTTTTATGAGCGCCTGGTAGAAAGGGTAAGTAATTAGAGTAGTTTCGGCGGAATCGTCTGTGAAGCACTCTAAAGTTGCATGTTTGTTTGAGGTTTGTTTATTCAGATTTTTAACACCGACGAAAACAGAGGGGTGTTATGAATCTGACGTGTGTTTCTGTGTTTCTATCGTAGCTCCCAAACGACTGAACCGATTTTGATTGTCTTTTTTTGCTTGAAAGGTTACTTAATCAGTGATTGACAGTGTTCTTAGCTGTTTGAAGAAAATCCGTTTAGCCGTTTGTAAATTATCAACTCTTTTGAGCCTCTACTACAAGTCGATCGATTTTTTTTGTAGTTATTTATATTTTACGACGTATACGTCTGGTTTTCATATACATTTATGTTTCAATAAAAACTCTAGAGTAGAGTATGACAAGTAAACAGAGCATGAATAATAGGTATAATGTTTTAAAATATACACGGTAAAATAACAAAAAAAAACATCTGTTCAGTACATTTATGTTCGTCTAACTCGCCAAAGTGTACTGAACAGCTGTTTTTTTTTTATTGTTAATTTGAAAAAAGAATGGTCCCAATCGTTTCGAGTTTGATGATCGAGTTTATGGCTTTCGGCTTAAGAACGACCTAAAAGTAAGCGTGTATAATGTTATTAGTCTGCAAGCCTTCCTAAAATAAAATAAATAACTAATAACATTAAAAAAACCCACAAAATTACTACGAAATATAAAAACAACTGCGCAAAGCCCACGTAAAATATGCACCATGAATATTTTTGACATAAAAACTTTTATCAAAACACGAAGCAAATAACAAAAAAAAACAGCCACGGCTACTCCCCAATCATTTTTCGCTACATACGATCGAGTGACGGCTAACAAAACAAGCAAAACCAGATAAAAACTGTACTAGTTACATTTTTTCTATACATTGCTTTTATTCTATAGAGAAAATTATGCAACTTTCATGCAAATCCGTGAATGGATATAAAAGTTGTTGTTTTTGTCACCAATTTTTTTTAAATCTGTATGTATTTATATTCATTGATGTGATTTGATTCTTCAATAATATTCAGATTTTTCCTTCAAAAAATTTTTCCTTGATTGGGGTAGGTTCGGATAAAATGATTGTCAAAGACATTTAACGAATCCGAAAGTGAAATGTTTGTTTGTTCTAGACCTTACCTAAGAAGCTTCTAGTTTCGCAAATATCGAGGGTCAAAGTTAGATCGTTTTTACAAATTTTAAATGTTAAAACTAACTATTAATACCGCTACGACTCTTACGCTTATTAGCATAACATAACATCACGCCTGTAATCCCCGAAGGGTTAGGCAGAGGTGTACCCATTAGTACACCCACATTTAGCCCATAATGCGCTTATTAGATGCACCTGAAAGCACGATATTCTGCGTGTTTTACATTAGGCACTACCATAAACTAGACCAACGCGGCAATCGGCGCAGTTTTTAAGGATGAGAAATCATCAAATGACTTGTTCCGCTCTGGGTGGAGCGGAAGCAAGTGTCAGACTTTTACTGACTAAAACCCATCCGTGTTACTCCTAATGCCCTTTGCGTTCGAGAACCGCGGTGACTCTTTCGAAGAAATCCCGCAAACCCGGATCTCACATACCCCCACTCAAAAATTTAATCAATACTACTTTCAAAAAAAGCTTTTTTCCCCTCGCGTGTAATATTGCTTTATTTTGTCCCAAGATCATAATGAGGATGGGAACAAAATCATGGCAAATGAACGCTTCCGTTCCTAAAAATACCATGTTACACTTATCCTTCTCACATTTCATGGTATTCCATTTTGAACTTAATGTTTTAACTCACAAAGTCTAAGCTTGGTTTAAGAACGTGGTATTGCTATCATTGCAACTCATATGTTCGAATTTGGGCTGATTTTTCTTTGTTACTTTCGGAAATACGTCTTATACCAGTAATTTCTCATTATAATAAGCCAGGTAGGTAGGTACTTTGTCTTTAATCCTCAATCTATGTGAGATTTTTATTTTGAGTTTTGCTAAGCTGTTTTTAATTAAATATATTTTACTTAAGAATCTACCTCTCGCCATTTCTATTCTAAGTTATTTACGGCTAATATTCGTTTTAATATTTTTTTAACTAGCCTTTCTTTATTTTTTTATCATCAATTGACTTCTCCTGCTCTGAGCGGAGCGAAAGAGAGTATCAGACTCTTACTGCCTAAAACCCATCCCTGTTCCTCCTAATGCCCTTTGCGTTTCAGGGTCGCGGTAACTCTTTCTTTAATCCGCAACCCTGGCAGGCAACTCCGTCTGCGTGAATGACGTTTATCTGTGGGCCTTCACTTTTTTTGGGCGGATCTTTAATTATTTTGTCTAAAATAAAAGTAGTCTATGTAACTACTTATAATATCAGCTATCTGTCAGTGAAAGTCCCGTCAAAATCGGTGTAGCCGTTTCGGAAATTAGCCGCAACAAAAATCAAATATTTTTTTTTACTGTTATTTTGAGATTACAAACAGACTTTTAAATTATATTTATTTGTATATATAATGATACCAGCTCTAATACAACTCCAATAAGGAAATACAATTTTGCATGGAATATAGATACTTTGTGCACACGAGTAGGTACGATAACCATATTATCTCTGAACCACGACCTGAAAACGAGATCAGAGGACAGGTACCAGGGTGTAATTTAATAGAATATTTAATAAAAGTATACGTTACAATGAATTTTAAAAGTAAAAAATCCACAAAACGGACGGTCGGCGGCGTTTGATTTTTTATGTAAAAGAGAATATTTTTTTATTGTACAGTAGCGGTCATAAGTGCAGTAGCAATCTCACAAAGCAAATTGTTTTTTTTAACTTACCAACTTTCGACGCCTTTTGCTAATTCTGAGGTGTTCATAGGTACTGTGTTAATACACTTACACACAGATGTAGGTACGGTCTGTACCGCGTATTCACAGCAATTCAAACATTAGCATGCTACTACACTAATTATAACCCCTTACATACCTATTTACTTTGAAACTAAAATTATTTCCAATTTATAGTTTTTAAAGACAATTTTTTTATTAAAAGTATGTTTTTCCGCTTTTCACTATCTACTTCATGATCATTTTAACAACGGTTAGGTACTCTTAAAAATATTTTCAACATGCATATTTAATTAAATAAATAAATATATCTGAAAATTCTGAAAAATAATAACTTAATCTTTATATGTGTACTAAACTACAAGTAGGTACTAAAAGGATTTAGATTACGATTTTAAAAAAATCATAAAAAAACATTCAGTAGTTTTTGAGAAAATCTCAGAAACACATACACTTACGAGTCAAAAACAGAATCTCCTTTTGTAAGGCGGTTAAGAAACTCAATATTGTCCTCCGAGCTATATTGAAACCCAATCATTTGTAAAATTCAATAAGTAAGTAATGCAAGATTTAACAACGATTTCATTTATATAAGAAATTCAAGAGTTTCATGCATCAATGAATCTTATATTATAAAGAGAAATCAAATACCGTTTTTTATGGTAACTGCCTTCAATTTAAAAGAAAATCTTCGAAATGAAATACCTAAAGGCATTCGTGAATAACTCCCCGATTGCCATACAAATTGGTCGATACCTTCGGGCTATTGACCGAACGGACAAAATGCAAACAATATTAAACTTTATTTTCGTAAATAAAAATGTTATTTATGACTGCTTGAAATTGTGCCCGGTTGATGGCAATAGGCTCGCCCCCTATTACATGGAAGTTAAACATAACTGGCGAAATGTGGGTGTTCTATGGGTACACTTCTGCCTAACTCTTTGGGGATTACAGGCGTAATGTTATGTTATATTTATTACTATAGCCAATCTTCAAATGAAAAATCAAATCTATACTTAATATTATAAAGCTGCAGTGTTTGTTTGTTTGTTTGAACGCGCTAATCTCTGGAACTACTGGTCCGATTTGAAAAAATCTTTCAGTGTTAGATAGATTAGTTATCAAGGAAGGCTATATACCATCACGCTATGGCCTACGGGAGCGAAGCAGTAACCAAAGACGCGGGTGTAACCGCGGCGGACAGCTAGTTATTTATAAAGTAAATCGTGGAAATCACTGTCTTACTGTGAAGTATATCTTACTATAAAGATATTCGAAACGAGTTCGAAACATAAAATATTACCTACCAGTCCATTACTGTCCCACCTGCAACGCAAAGACCGCTTCTCATACAGAAAAGGCGCGAGATTGCTCAAGGCGGATTGGCAATAATGAAGACCAAAAATTTATTATAAGTCCAGATTTTCTCACCATGTTTTCCATCACCGATGTCCAAGATGAACTTAGAAAGTAGGCATCTAAATTGGAAAAGTCTCATTGGTACTTGTCCGGTATTGAACCCGCAACCTCATGCATAAAACGTATGCCATCATAACAGCTGGAAACAATTGTTTCCGAAGAAAAAGCACAACAACACGATTAAAATATATAGAGAACTCACATTTTATTCACATTTCATGTTCTTTCCAATATAAAAAGTTGTTCTTATTCATGAGTACATTCAAGAAATATGCGCAATCAATTGAAACTCAGCCTGTATTCTGCCTTTACAGATTAATGTTACATAACTGCATAAATCTTGATAGTATTAACTGATATCCTAGAATTATTTCAGCCATCCATCAATTTTAAATTGAGTTATTACATATCACGTGCAGGATTTGGTTAACGAAAACCATAGAGACTTCAACACTAAAACTATTTTGTATTTTTACAGAACTTTAAAATTCAAGACTGAAAACGAATTTCTCCTAAGAACTTTTAAGTCCTTATTTTTCGAAATTAATGAACCGATTTTAATAAAATTTCCTATGCTTAAGCAGGATACATAGGTCTAAAAAATTATCAGAGAACATTTTCGAAAAATATGTGTTACAGCTTAATTCGATTGGCTTTTTCCATAGAAACAGAGATTTCCAATAATCTTTTTTTAAATAAGTCATTTCGAAAATGATACTTATTTATTTATTCAAACGTTATGCAACAAAAAAGTACAAATACAATATTATCGAGCTGAAGAATTAGATTGAACGCGCTAATCTAATATTTAATATTTCCCTAATAGGAAGCTAAGTTATCCCTATACCTACATATTATCATCAAAAAAATTTAGAATCGGGCGAAGTCGCGGGCAAAAGCTAGTTGTATATTAATATTGGGCTAGTGTCGACCACGAACAAACACTCGCTACTAACAAAATCTGTTCATTACAAAACATCGATATTCATATAAAAGTACCAGGGCGACAGAAACATACAGGAGAATATAACCACCATTCCTTTCCGTATCCAGCACAGGCCGCCGCAAAGCTAATAACATACTTCCCTCACTGTCATTCGTGAGGTGAAAACCAACTTGGCTCACTAATGCTCAACCAACTAAGTTACGCTCATCAAACAAGAAATTCCACGATCCTCATATGAACTTCAGTTCCTTTGCCGAGCAAATCTAAGGAAATTGAGTTATGAATAAGACATTTTCTGTTCCGTGTATAAGAATGTAGATTGACGACACGTAATTTGGAGTGGTACGTAGTTAGGCTTGGTGGGAGAATGAGCTGGGTTTTATGTAAATAGATCTACATATATATAGGTATATAGGTATAGAATCTATTTGTACTTATACTGTCCTGTATACACTTACAGGGTGATGGGTTATCCGATACATTTACTGAAAGACCCCTAAAAACTTGGGGTCGATATTAGATTGATTTCGAGTTACAGCACTTTCTAAGTGTTTCTTTTTAATTTGTTTAACCTCTTAACCAAAAACCGCATACTTAATAAATTGGTTTATTGAGGAGAGATGAATCTCTTACAATGGCATATTCTAGTAAAAAAGTGCCAAAACCCAAAATGGACCCTGTTTCGACCCCAACCAATAAATGCAAATGTTTGGATGGATGCTAGTTACTCATCACGCCAGAACGACTGAGCGGACCTGGATACAATTTGTTATTTTTCACTTTTTAGTGCTTGTGTATTAATGTTTGAAATCCTTACAAAAAGCCCTTTCAAACAATACCTCACACGATATATTTAATTTTGGAAACTGGTAGGACGTACGTACGTACGTAAGACTGGTTGACGTACCCCCCCCCCCTTTTCCTTCAGTCAGTCATCGACTACACGTATAAACAAAGCAATTTCACTTGTTACGATATTGCTGCTGTGATTCTGTGAGGAGTTCCATTCCATATCTCCGAAGTTCATCATCAGATATTGAAATGGTGACAATGGGACCACACGGGAAGCACCAGCTTTCAAATAAAAAAAGAATCATGAAAATCGGTTCACCCAGTCCCCAGTCGCAAGTTAGGAGCTAACAAACATAAAAAAAAACAGTCGAATTGATAACCTCCTCCTTTTTTTGAAGTCGGTTAAAAAAACAAATGAACGGACGTTGCCAAAATAATGTCAAATAACAAAAAGCGGGTCAGTACAAGATCAACGATAGCAAAGTCCATGCACAATTCAGGAAACAATCGGTGCACACAATACTAGAAACTAATGGGCAATTAATTGTGGCGACAATGCAGCTTGATTACCCAGTCATTGTGGCGCTTGTAGGTGCCACGAACTAATCTAGCCTCTAATTAATGCCCTATGCCATAGAAAAATAATGTACAAAAGGTCGGCTCTATTGCACTACCTATGCTAATTTTACTAATATTATAAAGCTAAAAAGTTTGTCTATTTTTTTTTCGTTTAAATGTGCTTATCTCCGGAACTGCTGGTCCGTATATAAAAAATATTTTTCTAATATTTAGCTGGCTATATTTTGTTATAAAAAATCCATAAGAAATTCACTCAGACAAGTGCATAACGTGCACGCACATAACCGACTTCTTGTAGGACCGATTTATCGGACCGTATCAAGACCGACCCACAGTGCACTAAGGACTTCGTAAGACCGTTTCTTTTGAGGGACCACACGGTGCCTACGTTAATACATTGGAATCCATATGCTCCATTCTCTGCTGCTGCAGCTGACCTTCTGCTCCTCTCTGTTTTGTGGCTGCTTTGTTTATTACTGATAGTGTTGCTTTACCAGTCACTTTGTTGTCAGGTTATTGGGTTACGCAATTACAGTGTCTATGTGGCAACATACGGTTTTACTGATATATTCATGCGTAACAAATATTTTGGTAATAACGGTTTTTTTTATGATAACAGTGCAGTTGGACACGAAGTTCGAAAAACTTCTCAGATTTTTTAATATATTATTATACAGGGTAATTGAAAATATACCCGAAACCTTAAAAGGGGTCATTGTACTTATCATTATGAACAACTTGTACTATGGGACCATCCCTGAAATCATGATATTTTTTTTTTATACATACCCTGTATATTCTAACTTTTTTTTTATAACTTGTATACTGTTTTTTTCTTTTATTTTGTTGTGAATCTTGTGCACGTCTGTAATTAGGTAGTTGACACCATCAATCAATTGACGTACTTTTTATGACATGTCAACGAGAATTGAACCCACGACACGTAGAGCAGTATCCAATCGCCCAGCCTCAACACCAACCGTGTCTTCCAACTCTATTACTTCAATGTTCGCTCTAAAACGTATTTCAAGCAAAAGGCAACCTTATTAACTGCTTCTACTAGCAGCTCTCAGTAAGGATTCAATTTTAATCCTAAAATCTTCGATCTCCGGGGTTTTGAATAATTAAGTGGCGCTGACCCAGAGTCCCTCGATAGTGAAGGTAGCTTTAAATTATTATTGTAATAAAGTAGAGTTTCTATCATACTGTACGTATTTAAGGAGTTATTAGGTGCTGTATAAGGGGTGGTAGGGATATCGTTATAAAGCTTTTAGGTGCGATGGGTTCAGTACAAGATTCTACAACCCTCTAAAACATTTTTCTATCGTGATGCTTATTAGTTTTCATAAAATAATTATGAATATTATCTAGATTTTTTTTTGCGCCCGTAGGTATCTGCCAGTTATCAGATTTTGCGCCATTCACTAATCAGAAACTCTTATAAACTTACAAAGGCTAGCTTTAAAGAAATCAGATTAACTGTACCTACCTCGAGGGGGCGCTGTTCCCAAAATACAGGTTCTTAGTAAGACTATATACTTAGATGCTAAAATTTTGTGTAAAAGTAATTGATTTATTACAGCACCTATTTTTTAATTCATCATGTACTTTTTGTTTGATTTTTCAAGGATTAAGTACTCATGGATATAAACAACTTTTACTACGGGACCAACCCTTAATTAAATATAAAACAAAAATTGGTTATTCCAGAATGTATGAACATCCGATTCTCTATCAGGGTTTTTTCCTATAAAAGAAGTAGTACGCAAGAGTACTTCCATCCCATGAAAGATGCGCATTAAATTAAAAGTCAGCCTGTATATTCACTCTTCCAGAAATCAGCGGGCCTAATCCATCTCATCTTAAAGTCCGGAACCGCGGCAATAAACCGCGCGCACGTCTGAAAGACTAGCGTGATATACAGCGCCGGCCGGGTACATTACAAGAGATTTATCGCTCTCTTCCGACGCGCAACTGATTGCTCATGCTGTAAATTTCCCACTCCTGATTAGCGTAATAGTTTCGTGGTTGGTGTTAAAGATTTAGGCTGTAATGTACTGAAATTGTTTTTTATTGAAGTCGTATTAGTTCTGTCCCGACCGAATTTCTGTCACGGTGGCTAATATCTTAGAATACCAGCCAAGTACGCTGGAAATATGAGTAGGAAAATACAGATGCACTCCCTCTTTTGTCACTCTTCTCATTTACAGAGACGCGGGACGTCGTGCGTCGCGCTTTGCGGCGCGGCCCGCACTGAATTCAAACATATGGCGTTGTATAAGTGCGTTTACGGAGAAGCGATTTTATTTATTTATTTTAGATGTACTAATTTTTCCCCCGCGTCTCCGTAAACGAGGCCGTCCGATGTAACGGCAATACGTAAATTTATCACGGTTCAAATGATACAACCCTGTGACAGATAAACGGATAGTCTTAGTAATAGGGTTTGGGTACGTAACCCTGAAAAACAGCACATCAAAATACCCCGTTATTGGTGCCTATTCCCTTGTTTCCAAACTAGACCAAAATCAGGGAATTGGCATCTCTTACTGACATACATCAAAGAAAAGGACGGTGATACTTCAAAACTAAGTTAGAGATGTCAAATTAGTTTTGCCTTAAACTTCTTCATGTTTTTAATCAATACGTTCTGACATGTCAACTATAATTGCATAGATGTATCAAATTTTTGGAAGCTCTTATTTACATCCGTCCCTTTCTTATTTTATTGGCGAGAAAAAGATAGAAACAGTCTAAATTCAGTTTAGTTCATGTATAATAGAATGAACACCATTGTGTGCCAAAATACAGACTATAAATGCCAGTAAACTTTACTTCCAATTCTATTACCAAAGTTACTGTCTCCAAAAATCTAATATCTTTGCTCCTTTGGAAGCCGACTCTTTCTTCGGGTATCCGGGTCTGGCTATGTCCACTAATCTAGTAAGCCAAAGGAAGTAATTAAAACGTTCTGAAGAAGCCCACTCATTTAGCTTAGAGAAACTTAACTGTCTGCTAAGTTATGCTACAGTGATTTTCTATTGGATTTTTGTTTGTTTATTTTTTTTATGTTCTGTAAATGTTTTGTTATGTCTATACTATAATATTATAAAGAGGTAACATTTGTTTGTAAGTTTGTATATAGGGGGTAATCTCCGGATCTACTAAACCGATTTTGAAAATTCTTTCACTAATTGGAAGCTACGTTATCACTGAGTGCTATAGGCTATATTTTATTATCAAAAAATTAGGGATCCGTAAGAACAATCACGCGAACGAAGTCGCGGGGAGAGTGCTAGTGTATAATATAAATACATAAGACTAATTTTTGCCGTGTGAATTCTCATACGTATTTTTATAACAAAACTAACTTTTGATCGCGACTTCGTCTACGTAAATGTCGGTTATCGCGGAAGCAGACGAAGTCACGGAATAAAAAAGCTTTTTCACAAAAAAAGATAACCGCCTTCATAAACTACAAAATAAAAATAACTTTAGTTTTGGAAGTCGGCGGCTTTGGTTTTGTTTTTTGTTATGTAGATAAGTATTGCCACCGACTTCCAAAACTAAAGTTATTTTTATTTTGTAGTTTATGAAGGCGGTTATCTTTTTTTGTGAAAAAGCTTTTTATTTTTCACTTTTTAGTGCTTGTGTATTAATGTTTGAAATCCTTACAAAAAGCCCTTTCTAACAATACCTCACACGATATATTTAATTTTGGAAACTGGTAGGGGGTTGACGCCCCCCCCCCTTTTCCTTCAGTCAGTCATCGACTACACGTATAATCAAAGCAATTTCACTTGTTACGATATTGCTGCTGTGATTCTGTGAGGAGTTCCATTCCATATCTCCGAAGTTCATCAACAGATATTAAAATGGTGACAATGGGACCACACGAGAAGCACCAGCTTTCAAATAAAAAAAGAATCATGAAAATCGGTTCACCCAGTCGCAAGTAAGGAGCTAACAAACATAAAAAAAAAAATACAGACGAATTGATAACCTCCTCCTTTTTTTGAAGTCTGTTAAAAAGTAGCCTATGTACTTCCTTGGGGTTCAAACTTACCCTGTACCAAATTTCATCAAAATTGATTCAGTGGATTAGTCGTGAAAGCGTAACAGACATAGTTACTTTCGCATTTATAATACGAGTATTAGTATACCAGCTCTTGCCCGCGACTACGTCCGCGTGGAACTTGTTTATATCGTACTTGCACACAAACTTCCACCCCCCTTTTCACCACCTTAGGGGGTGATTTCCTATTCTATGTCCTTCCCCGGGTCTTAAACTATCTCCATGTCAAATTTCATCAAAATCGATTCAGCGGTTTAAGCGTGAAGAGGTAACAGATAGACAGACAGACAGACACACTTTCGCATTTATAATATTTGTATGGATGGTGACTGCCTCGTTGATCTAGTGTTTGCAAAGCGTGACTACTGAGCTGCTGCTGTCTTGGGGTTTGATTCTCAGGTCGGGCATAGTGCTATTGGATTTTTCCATTACAAATGTCTCAGTAGCAGCCTTAGAGTCTGGATATATGCCCGGTTGATAGCAATAGGCTCGCCCCCTATTGCATGGGGCTTAAACGTAACTGGTGAAATGTGGGTGTACTAATGGGTACCTCTTCCTAACCCTTCGGGGATTACAGGCGTGATGTTATATAATATTAGTATTTTACGGATTATCTACGACTAATGCTTGAGTTTCCAAGAATCCTAATCCAAGATTACTAACAATTAACAATACTCTATTATGGGTAAAGACGAAGTTTAATTAAAATATGTATTACACACATATGACCTTAGCTTTGTAGCAAGGTCATATTTAATAACCTTCTCTTGTGAGAAACGTCTAGTTTATACATCATGACTTTTAACCTTTGCTTACTATACAACGTGTAACGGAAAGGGTATATACATACCAAGAGCAAGGCTTCTTTGGATGATAACAAACGATATGGCAAGGGTTTTTTAATCCTATCTCTACATGTTCGGAAATTATGATCAACAAAGAACACCGCCTGCAGTAGGCTACTATGCGGTACTAGGCGCGCAGAATTACGGAAGAGACTTATCGTGATATTAAGCAAGTAACGTGGGAAGTTTTTGACCCACGTAGTGCGGTTTGACACGTTTGTTATGATTTGAATTTAAGAAACATATAAAACCGAAAGTTTGGTATCAATTCTTAGAGTATTTTATATTGAGCTGAAACCCTTGCCATATCGTTAATTATCATCCAAAGAAGCCTTACTGTTTGTATGTAGGTATATACCCTTTCCGTTACACGTTGTGTAATATTAGCTTTTGCCCACAATTTTGTCCACGTAAATGTCGGTTATAATTTTGGATGCGGGCAGAGCAGGAGTGGTCATTGTGATTAGGGGAGGCCTATGTCCGGCACTGGACGTCGGACGGCTGATATGATGATTATGTTGAAATGTTGATTATCGCGGAAAAAGTCTAAATTGTGGAAATCAAAGTAGCCTATGTCCGTTCTTGGGGTTCAATCTTACTCCGTACCAAATTTCATCAAAATTGATTCAGTGGTTTAATCGTGAAGACGTGACAGACAAAGTTTGGTACTTTCGCATTTATAATACACACATCAAAAGTGTCTAGGGATCAACATCCCTAATCAATGTTAGGGATGTTGATCCCTAGACACTTTTGATGTGTATATTAGTATGGAAGTATGGAGTATCTTAATAATCTTTTTGTTTGTTTGTTTGTTCAGATTGGGCCCCGTAATAAAAATTGATCATAATATTATTCATGAGTTTTTATACTCCCTGAAAGATGTATAATAACGAATTAAAAGACATGTTGTATGTGCTAATCATTTATAGTCTAACCAAAATTGAACAGCGCCATTACTCGTGTGGAACAGCCTTAACAATGAAATATTGAATCGCGGTCCGCACTAATAAAGGACAGTAACTTAATTGAAGGATCTCTGTCAGTCTGTGGCCGACTCAATCTTTCACCAACTATTATTTATATGGGCTATCTTGGAAGCCTTCCAATTTAATTCTAGCCATCCTTCACACTCTTTGTTTATGGAACATAAAATTTGTTAGCTGTAGGGGAGCGGGGGGCACGTTGTTACAATTTTTAGATAGTTGTTAATATGACAAAAGCTATCAAATAAATTATACATTTGATTACTTATAATGTTAGTATGTCTATTTAGCTATTAAAATATGACTGAAAAATTATTAAAATTTATGTAATTTTTTCACAATGGAGAGTTTAACTAAACAAGTAGATTGTCAAAGTCAAAGTCAAAGTCAAAGTCAAAACATTTATTTCAATTAGACCATTTACAGGCACTTTTGAATTGTCAAGAAGTCAGTCAGTTAGTCCGAAAAATGAAGCTAGTTGCTCGTTCCAAAACGGAGGTAGGCCTCTATGGAGAAGAACGAGCAAGAAACAAAATCCTGGTTACATTATTCTTGTTGATTCTACATGTAATCACAATGAAGATGAATATAAAACAGTAGTTAAAAATAATAAAAATAAAGATGTAAGCCATAGCAGTTAAGAGATGACCAATCCCAACTGACAGCACCCGTTCACGAGCATGACGCATGGATCAGCACCACCTAGCTCAACCATTATGGAGGGAGCCAAATGATCCAACACATGCGCCACCATCAGCGAGACATTTGAGTGAGCATGACAAGCTCTCAACTGCCATGCTCATTAAGTCAAAACACATAGTAACTTGTAACATCTTACCCCGGAATTGGGGCTAGTTGTTACATCATCGGGGCACGATGTTACGGTAGATAAATAAACAAAATCATCAGTGATACATATTTTTTTACTAGTATTTCAAAACGATATAGACAATAGAGATCACTTTATACAGTCTTCTAACATTTATGAGTAATTATAATATCTATTATGGTAATTATTTAAGTTTTTTTTTGTGGTAAATCACTTTGGCAGGAACATTTTTAAATCTTATATAAAAACACAGACTTAGTCTGCAAATAACAACTTGTAGTAATTAAATTATTCACTTCCATTTCTTAATTAGTTTTTCCTGGTTTGTTGTTACATGTACATGTTGTTACATGTAACAACTTACCCCAAACAATTGTAACTACTTGCCCCATGGCACGTTTTTTAATATAAATTGAAGTCATTATTAATGGATATCGATAGTAGAGTAAAACAATATTGTAAATTAAAGGTAGATATATTATGAACGTTCAAGGTTAAAAAATTTTACAAAATAAAAAATATAGTCATCAGGAATCAAAAATTTCGTAAAGGATTTTTTTACTTACTTGGTTGAAATCGGGACACACGCACACAACCTAGTAGCCCAGCGCTTGGCTGGTCACTTATTGTTTTTATCTAATGCACGATGTTATAAGATAACAAATGAGTCCAATTATGTCCATCAAAGAGTTTAAAATCCCGGTAAAAAACGCGTGTAACTTCTTACCCCTGTAACAACGTGCCCCCCGCTCCCCTACCAGAGATAAATGAGCTATTATTTATTTATTTATTTAAACTTTATGCTTTATAGGCAGTCGCTCCATGTAAAATACTGGTACTCAACTGCATCCGGTTAGACTGGAAGCCGACCCCAACATACACACATCAAAAGTGTCTAGGGATCAAAGATGTATTATTACCAATACCATCTTTGATCCCTAGACACTTTTGATGTGTATAGTTGGGAAAAGGCTAGGCAGATGATGATGATGATGCAACAAAAGTACAAAGGCTTATTGCCTAATAGGGATTCTCTAACAGTAAACTAAAGGTGGTGAAGAGATAATGATGTCATAGAGGTGGTGTGATGATGGAGCCGGAAAATATCCATAGGAACTTAATCAAACCGATTATGCTGGAATCTTGACATGAGAATACAGTAGGAAAGTTTGTTTAAAAATATAATTATACTTAAAGCTTTTTTCACTTGCAAGCTGCCTCCTGCTGCTAAGCGAGCTGTTTGTTGACGTATGGGTCGAAAGAACGGAGCGTATTTCAGCATCATTTCTTTTAAACTTTGCCACGCACTAGAAATTACTGCTGTTTCATAAGTGCTTTTACGAACAAAATTTTATAAACTTACATATACAAAAAACCAGACCCGGAACAATTATTTGTCAGCCATACAAATAATAGCCAGATTCATGAAGAATAGTAGGTAAAGGCTATATAGCATCACGCTGATCGACCCACGAGAACCAGGCACCAAAGACGTAACTTGGCACGGGTAAAAAAAAACCACGCATAGATACGAAGTCGCAGGGAGCAAGTAGTGAATAATAAGAAGGCCATTAGCCCTTAAAAGAATCTTAGAACACCTATATAAAACTTTATTACTATCTAAGATATTGAAGAAACAAATCGATCTGAGTGTAGCGCGGCACCGATAATAAATTCTTATTAAAAATGCATGAACACGCTCGGTCCGCCGCCGCCGCGCCGCTCGCGCCAACATGCAAAATGCTAGGAGTTGATACTTCATACGCTATGCGTTCAGACTTCTGTTTACTGTACGACTTTTGTATAATAATGTGCTACTTTTATGGAATTGTGGGGTTGGGAATAGTTGGGATGTGAAATAAAATGGAAATTACTGTCGTTTAGTCTGTCTTTATACTTAATATTGTAATAAGGATGTAGTTTGTTTTGTCTTTTTGTTTGTAAGGTAATCTCCGGAAGTACTGGTCTGATTATAATATTCTTTTCACTGATTGAAAGCTACTTTATTGCTGAGTGCCTTAAAGGTCTCTTTTTGCTGGTCTCTGCGCCATCCAATCCTTAAAAAGCCTCTGGACTAGAACATTTTTATTTTTATTCTCCAATTTATTTATTTATTATTTACTCTCCTGCAATAATTTGCACCAGTCATGTTACCACTTCACCACCTTTGGTTTACTGTTAGAAAATGCCTTAAGGCATTAAGTCCATCTTTGTACTATTCTTTTTTTGCATACAAAATAAATTTAAAAAAAAATAAGAAAGAAAGAAAAATGCGTGTATTGGCATTACATCAAAATTAATAAACTTAAAACTATGAAAACAGAGAACAATAAAATATCACAATGATGGAAAATTGGAAAGAACATAGGTACCTTTCGGCTCTGTGTGGTTAGTTTACATACCTACTTTATTAGCGCTGACGGTATCATTCGTGGTTCTATAAAATTCATCTGCCGATAAAATACTAAACGTAGGTAATACATACCTAGCTGCTATACGTTCGACCCCACACTGCGTTTTAATTTAGTGGTCAATGAAAACAAAGTGCAGTGCCCCGCTACCCCATTACACGGTATGGTAGACAATTACGATATATCTATAGCCGATCCGGGAGTGG
This sequence comes from Hoplodrina blanda, assembly GCA_949316365.1. Taxonomy (NCBI): domain Eukaryota; kingdom Metazoa; phylum Arthropoda; class Insecta; order Lepidoptera; family Noctuidae; genus Hoplodrina; species Hoplodrina blanda. Next base: position 15,063,829 of record OX438587.1, on the reverse strand, counting down.
GGGGGGACTTGCGGGACTAAATCAATTCCTTCGAAGTCCTTATCCGCGACGACACTTCAAGAAAATACAATTAAGGTGATTGGCGTTTGTTTAAATTCACTGATTTACACCGAGCTGTGTAAATCAGAATTAGAATGCTTTATTTGTAAACATAGCGTGACTACCTCGTTGGTCTTGTAGTAGCAAAGCGCGACTGCTTAGCACGAGGTCTTGGGTTCCATTCCCAGGTCGGGCAAAGTGTAATTTGGTTTTTTCACCAAGAATTTCTCAGCAGCAGCCTCGGAGTCTGGGTTTGTGCCCGGTTGACGGCAATAGGCTCGCCCCCTTTTACATGGGACTTAAACATAACTGGCGAAATGTGGGTGTACCAATGAGTACACCTCTGCCTAACCTTTCGGGGATTACAGGCGTGATGTTATGTATTATTTTACTAGTACTATTTATTGATTAAAATTTGTAGTATTTTGAGTAGCCCCACATTTTGTCAGCTATGTTCCCATGCGAGGTATTAGTACGTTCTACCCCTCTGAAGGCAATCCTATTCCCACTAATTACTTACTGAACGGTATTGGCTCGAATATAGACTTGGGATTGCTACTGAGAATTACCTAGTCGGAAATTCGAGGAACTAAACGTCACTATAATATTCGACGGTCGCCCTTGTGAACCTTGCCTGGACCAGAGAGCAGGCATTTACTAATTGATATTTTAATCCTTTATCTAGCGAATATGGGATGAGTGGAAAACTATAGGGGAGACACGGGCACGGCAGTGGGACAATACATATACATACATACTCACGCCTTTTTCCCATGGGAATAAAAATGTAGTGAATTTAACTAAGATTAATCCAATAAGTTGTCAGTAATATGTTGTTGTTGTATGTAATTATTTTGTATTGTGCGTCACTTTCACGTGAATAAAAAGTTTTTCTTTCTTTCTTTCTTTCTTTCTAATATTGAAACTAGCTTCCGCCCGCGACATCGTCCGGGTAATTGGCAATCTAATCTTGTTTCTCCATACAAACTTTGCCCCTCTTTTTCACACAATAAGACTTGTAGGTATGTTATAAGCCGACTAAATTACACTTGTCTTATATTCTAGAAGCTTTGTAAACCCAGCGGCAATTTAACTCTCAAAAAAAGTCGAGAAAAATAAAAAAACAATTCTTATATTAACAAAAACGATCAGCCTGGAATAATCTCCATCTAATATAAAACAACAATGTCTAAGCTCCAAGAAAATTACAAGAAAATCTCTTTCGCAAACATTGTTTGTGTTTTTACGAAGACATTTATCTTATCCGCGATATCGGGGCACAATGGACTACGTTTTAAGTCATTTATTACAATAACATTCACGCTGTAAGTAAATAAAGCCCATCTACCCAATTTTAGAAGAAAAAAAACGATAACTACCAAGGGCACGCCTTTGTGGAATAAAACAGAAATGAAAAGATCTTAAAAAATGGCGGCCCTATTACAAAAGACGTTTTTCGTGAATTTTCTTACGTTTTCTTAATTCAAAAATGTGTCCAAAGTTCCCTAATATTTTAGACCTCTTTAGTATAATTTTCATTACCATGACGTTTTGCGTTTGGTTCAGAATATATTAAAGTTAAATCTTGCTGCGTTTTGGGGTAAAAATAGAATAGAATAATGATTTTAGGTAACATTTTTGCTTTTTCATAAATTGTGATAAAATTGAGGTACACAAAAAAAGCCCATAGATTATTGATGTAATCTTTTGTGATTTTGGCTTGAGATGTTCGGAAGCCAATTCTCGTAATAAAAAACTTTCAAATCTAATCACATCATCTCAGCGACAATTATTATTAATGTCAAAGAAGGATGGCAAGAGTGGACCCAAAATGAACGGCGCGATGTGCACGGTCTACTTTATATCAATTATAATATCAAGTAAATAAGTGTTGAACAAAAAAATACTGAGTTATTACAAAACGGGAATCAAAAGTTATTAATTATTCATAATTACAAAAAATAATCATCGTGCAGTTTCTAAACGAAACATATAGTTACATTCCTTTCTAGGCTAATGATTAGATAAAAAGTAGTTCGTTTTTGCTTGGTTATTTTCCTTCTTTTATACTTATACATCTTGTTAAAAAGTTGTTAAATATTCTGAAAACCCATAACGATGAAACATACGAACCATGTAAATAGACCGTAAAAAAAAATAAGACTCATTATTTTGCTACATACGTAATGGATTATATGAAACGGAGAAACGGAACGTCATTATCAAATTGACACTGACGACATTTTTGTTGACATTTGTCAACTATTTGTCTATTAGAGTTGCCCAACTATCGATAGTTTCTCTATCGATAGATGACCTCGAAATCTAGTAACAATGCTAAACCACTGATACTATCGATATCACAAATTAACTAATACTATTGATTGGAAGCGAGAGTATCGATAGGATCGATACTATAACATGATAATATTATCAATAGTATATCGATTTTTTAAAGTAATACTATCGATACTAATGATAGTTTGTAAAACTATCAATAGTATTACAACATCGATAGTTTTATCGATAGCTCACACTATCGATACCATCAATACTATCGACAGTATTGCTCGTAAACAAATGCTGGACTTCGATAGCATCGATATTATCGGAACTAATACTTTCGATACTATTTTTGTATATCATTATAAAAATACGTAAACTACTACTACTATCTATAGATAATATGGATACTATCGATAGGCTATCGATAGTTTAGCGATAGTCGACTATCGATAGGCAACACTATTTTCAACGGTTACACATTAATGTAAAAAGTATTTATGCTTGAAAAAAAACCTAAAAAAGAAAGAAAAGTGTAATGTCATACCGTAACCATGGAAACTATTATATAACAAAGATGTCAAATTATGATTAATTATTTTACAACAGCAATAAAAATGGTTTAAGTTTTATCAAGCAGTATTTTTAACTATTTATTATTGACCAAAAGATATGGTCAAACACCCCGACAGGTTGGTTATGAAATTAATAAATGTTGTACTTACCTATTCATATTATTATTTTACATTTGTATTTTTGACAACTTTTTACTTGTATATTGTTTCAGTTAATCTTTAACAATAAAGTATGCGGTAAAGTATGGTGGACAGTTTTCACAGAAACTCTGCTCTTGTTGTTGTTATCACCATTGCCTTTTGGGGACATGAATGTGGACTCTTGCTCACATGGTATGAGCATTTTGTGGTAAGTACGTGGATTATCCCAGACACCAAAGCTATGTCGCTGCACCAGCTAGCTTCTTAGATAATCTTTTAATTAGGTTAAAAGATTATTTATCATAAAATACTATCTAGGAACGCAAAACAAGATTAAAGGAAGATGCAATGTTTGTATGTCTTGAATATTTTATAAGTAATTACAAAATAAATAAAGGTTTAAATAAATAAATGTTGTTTTATTCAACAAAACTCTGGTAAATGTAGATAAAAGTACATCAACTGTGCTTTTAAAGAATATTCCAGGAGATATAAAGCTGCCTCCTTATCCTGTGATATTATGCAAAAATATGAATTACAGGTGAATCTGGCTAAACGGGTATATGACTGATTATTAGCACCGGAATAAAAATAAATAATAATATAGTATGTATAAATAAATAATAACCAATAATTGCGAGTCTTAGTTTACTTTTAGATTATTTTAGGTTATAATCTTCCACCTTTCATATTTTTTTTCTCCCAACTTTTTCAAATTACTTTCCATTTGATTTTTGGTTAGCCTTAAGTCGTTCTTTAACTACAAATCAGTTTCAATATTACACACTACTTCTATCAATGGGTCCCAAATTACATGTAGTCTCGCCATTCTCCTTTAGGTAAAATGAAGGTTTTTTTTTGACAGTAACAGCCCTTTCACACGGCAGTCCAGTTTTGCAGGATCGGCTTTTTACGGTATCCTGCTAAACTGGACGCTGTGTTCACATGGCAGTTCAGTTTTGCAGGATTCACGCACCGAAACCGAAACCGCACGCAGGAAGCCGTGTGAACACTGCTATTGAAATATATGTGTGATTAAACGGGATCCCGCTTTTTACTGGACTTCGGATCCAGTTTCTAGTGACAAAACCGAATGACACAATTCGACCGGATCGGTTTTTTGCAGGATCCCGCATGCAGGATGCTCGTATGAACGCTAGCATATAAACACATTCGCCATCAAACGGGAATCCTGCAGAAAACGGGATCCTGCAAAAAACTGGACTGCCGTGTGAAAGAGCTGTTAGAGGCCGAGTTTAAAATGCGAACGTTTCTAAAAATTACTATTATTTATCTCCAGAACACAAGTGGAAGAACAATCTAATAGATAATAATAACCTTTGTATAAAATATACTAGCTTCTGCCCGCTACTTTGTCCACGTAGTCACGCATTATGCTGAGCGTCGGCCGTTTCGCGCGGTAGTGGCGCAATCTTTTTATTATTATCATTTAGTTTTTTTTTATTCTTTTTTTAGATTAAGTTCCAGCTTGTCTTGGCTGTTAAAAATTATTTTGTATGCGTCACTTTCACGTGAATAAAAAGTTTTTCTTTCTTTCTTTCTTTCAATAACTTTCACCTTCCGAATGACACATGACACCTCATTCGAATTCCCATCAAGATGAGAGACTTAAGACAATGTGTGCAGCGAGAGCAAACGCTGTGTTACAGAGCATAGATGGTAGCACTGGAACAGGGGGGGCTACAAACCTATCTGTAGCACGTGTAAAACCACTGTTATGCAGAACATGGGTTAGGGTTGACACACACCAAATGTTTATTTATTTAAACTTTATGCAACAAAAGTACAAAGGCGGACTTAATGCCATAGGCATTCTCTAACAGTCAACCGAAGGTGGTGGAGCAATAACATGGTACATACATAAACTCACGCCTTTTTTCCATGGGGGTAGGCAGAAACCACAGAACGCCACCTGCTACGATCCTTACATACTCCTTAGGCGTAGGTGCAAGTTATTGTACGAGCGTAAAACAAATGTTATGATATTTTTCTACACACCTATAAAAGTCAAAGTCAAAATCATTCATTTCAATTAAGCCACTAAAAAGAACTTTTGGTCACCATACCAATGGAGAGAAACGGGGCTGTCAATAAGTAGACACTTAAACACTTGTTTCTGTCAACCTAGTTCGACTAGGTATGTATATGATGTCGTTTTTAGCCTTTTAAGATGGTTGATCATCAGTAGCTCTGCAGCTAGCAGGTTCGAGTGAGTTGCTAGCCTTTGTTTATAGTTAATCGAGTACTGCTTAACCTCTTCGCTAACTCTTTTGAAGTGCAGTTGTTCGTAATGTTCACAGTTTCTTAGACATCGCGGAGCATTAGACAGACTTCTTACGAGTAGAATGCCGTTGTGGGCTCTCTGTATAATGGAAATGTTGGATTTGCCCCACAGTTGAGTGTTCAAATAGTTTTGTTCTTTTTTTGTATGATGGTTCAAATAGAAATGCAAATATTATACAGATTATGAAACAGTAGTTTTGAATAGGTTTTATAGGAAAACTAGCTTCTTCCCACGGCTTCGCTCGTGTTAACAAGATCAGGGAACAATACCCTTTGTCCTTATTTGGTCCCCTGACAAAGTGTATGCAAAATTTCATAACGATCGGTTGAGTAGTTACATCGTGATAGCGTAATAAACAAAAATAATCAAACTCACTTTCGCATTTATAATAATAGTTAATAAATAAAATAGCGAGAAATCAGGGTCTCAACGGAAATAGTCCGAAAGAGGACGGGGTCACGTCAAAGTATTTTGACAGCAGTCGCCATTTTGAAATTTTCGCTATACTAGTTGAGGCATTATGTAAACACACTTAGGGTCAGTTCACACCGAGATGCGACGCGACGGGACGCTGCGTGCACACTTTAAAAGAGCGACTCAAAATATAACTTTATTTTCTACACGAAAAGATACACATTTCATTGTAAGAATTTAGAATACGTTACACCACGCAGCACTACGTCGCGATGCGTCGCTCTACGAGACGCATCGCGACGCAGCGGTGAATCGCCGGTACGCGCGACGTGCAAGAGCGGCGACGTTGCGATGCGCCGCGCGGCGCAGCGTGAAGTCACTGACCTCTTCAAGTATCGTCACGTCGCGTCGCGTCGAGTCGCGTCTCGGTGTGAACTGACTCTTAGGGTTATTACGTGTATAAACCTATTATGGGAAGACCCCACATGAGGTGAACCGACGACCTAGTCAAGGTCGCGGAAAACCGCTGAATGCAGGCAGCGCAGAATCGGTCATTGTGGCGATCTATAGGGGATGCGTATACCTCTAAAATGATGAAGATTGTAAATCTGTGAGTATATTACGTAATACCAGTTACATTACCCACGCTGCCTGAATTCTGATGTAGGGCCATTATTTGTAAAGGTAATTTTGTTGTACAAACATAAATCTGAGGAATTAGAGTCATATGTCATAATAACGTTGCCTTTGCGGCTTCATTAATAAACCTGAATAGTTATCATTAAACACAGCATTATTTTTTAACTTTGAACCATCAACTTAAATGCATATTTTTCATTTTTTTCATATACTAGTCACCCATATTTTTTTAATATGTCAGTCTGGTTTCGCTGCAGGGCAAATGCCTCTTCTACAGAGAAGGCACGAGCATTGATATATAGGTAAATATGTATCTATAAGGTATATATGATAAGGGTCTTTGTTACCTGAACTAAAAAAATAAAAAAAATTAAAATTGATCACCACGCTTGTTTATAACGGATTGGCGATTTCAGACTCATATTAATTAAAACTTCCGGTTTCCTCACGATGTTTTCCTTTAATGATGTCAGTGATGTCCAAGATAAACTTTATGAAATGGAAAATGTCACATTGGTACTTACCCGTGCTCGGTTTCGAACCCACAGCATCGTCCATGAGAAGCAGATGCCTTAAACACTGGGCCATCACGACATCACATCATACATTTTTTTTAGTTACTAGATTCTGCCCGCGACGTCAGCCGCATGCTTTTTTACCGGCATTAAGTTCATCATCATCATATCAGCCTATGGCCGTCCACTGCTGAACGTAGGCCTCCCCCAAAGAGCGCCAACCATCCCGGTCTTGGGCAGCCCGCATCCATCCGCTGCCCGCCACCTTCTTTAAATCGTCGGTCCACCGTGCTGCAGGGCGTCCCACACTACGTTTGCCTAATCGTGGTCTCCACTCTAACACGTGTCTGCTAAGTTGGTATTTGCTGGCATTAAGTTACATCTTGGTAACTGCTCCAGTCTCGTGAGCCTTACCGTGATGTTATATAGCCTATAACAAGTGTCATGAATCTTCAATCCAACTGGTAGTTCCAGAAATTAGCGCTTTTAAACAAACAGACAAAAAAATCTTCAGCTTAATTATATAAGTAATAGATTTTTAATACAAATAAACCCATTTTCTTTCTATCTGTCTTCCATTAAACAAATTAAACCTACTTAAGCAATAATTACAACCTTCAACCTTAAATAAGTAGCAGATTATACTCCATTTCTCTTGGCCTCTTAAAACAATATGGAATCAAAGAAAATGAATAGAAATTGAGAAAGGGAATGGTAATAGCGGTAACAAAATTAAAATCACCATTTAGTGAGGCCGTCATTTTACGCCGAGGAATTAAAACGAATCTGAATTTCTCATGATGGGAAGATTTCGGCTCTGATTATACAATGATTTAATTGATCGATATTATTCGTACTTTGAAGATATTTACTGTTTCAAAGAACATATTTCAGTGGCGAGTACTTTTTTTGGGTTCCCTAACGGGACCCTGTCTGTCCGTCCGTCTGTCTATCATCGAGCTGTATCTCATGAACAGTAATAGATAGAGAGTTAAACACGTGTTAGAAATTGACGTTATACAGCTAGCCGCACACAATGCTTGCTGCTCGAATCTCACACACACCTTCACCCGTGTATGATAGAAAGAGACAATGAAAAAGAAGGTCGTCTGAAATCGTCACGTAAAGAAAAAGCGTTACGCACCTGCATAACGCTTTTTCCTTACGTGACGATTACTACCAGACAACTTCATCCGCAAGCAGTGTTAACGAACGTTGCTAAAATTTAAGGCCGCTGCATACGTGACGGGTTTTTATCCGGACGGGACGTGACGGGAAGTTTTGGAAACATCGTTGCATACAAAATGTATCCAAATACGTATATGTCACGGGAACATGGACGGGACGGGAACGTGGACGGGAAAAATCTCGTCGGCGACGATGTTTAGCACGTCCCCGTTTAGCAATAGCAATTAAAGCCAATTATTGAATTGAAAAATCCATCTTTCTTTGTTCACAACACTAGCACGTTAGATACGAATCAATGTCACGTTGCGTATGCGTTTGCACCACGTTCCCGTTTTGAACGAGGCAATCACGTGCCCGTCCCGCTCACGTCCCGTCCGGAGTATTTACCCGTCACGTATGCAGCGGCCTTTAAATGGCATGGCAAACAAGCGACAACCCTACACTAGGGTCAGTGCATGTTTCCCGTGGCCGAGGTAGCCTATTAATTCAGTTTACATTGCAACTAGCTGCGGAGGTGAACTCCCCTTAAATTATTTATAAGATGTGTACGTACACCACTAGTGATGTATAGTCTATGCCTTGTCTATGTCATATCCACATTTTATGGTAATATAGCGAAAATACCTCTAGGAATATTTATGAGGTGATTTTTCTAGGCAGCCAGAGTAATGTGGTCAGGCAAGATTTAGCTTGTGCACTTAATTTGTGTGACTAAAAACTGGAGTGTAGGTTGACGTTTGACAATTGTTTTTTTTTTTACTTTGACCAGTTTAGTGAAGTGACACAGAAATTTTTTTTAAACTTTTTTTTTGTTTTTTTTAGTAGAAATTATATCATGGATGGAAAGATAGATGAAATAAAGTTTATTACTCTTTTACCTTTTAACAGCTGAACGGTATTAGCTGTGGCACACATAATTATGGATATTGGGTTTTTCTATTAGGATATCGATATGGATTTCTTAGTAGCAGCCCGGAGTTTAGACGTTGGTGGAGTGACACCTTCGTGCGTCGGAAAACACGTATATTAAAGCTATTGATCCTAAAACATCGTAAGGAAACCTGGACTTATACCAGCCTAGTCCCACTCAAACCATGTCAGAGGCCCTTTTTTTTTAAGTGGTAAAAATCATCAAATGACTCAGGACTGTCAGACTTTTACTGACTAAAAAACCACCCTGTTCCTTCTGTTGCCCTTTACGTTCCGGGGCCACGGTATCCTGTTAAGACGTCCCGCAACCCCGGCAGGCGTTTGGCCCCTATTGGGGCCCCGTCCCTGTGCTGACAGCTCTTTGAGGCGCGCGCGAACATAACGCGCCGTCGACCCGGGCATGGTCCTTGATCGGACGGCGAGCTACCCATTACTCGCCGTCCGCAAGCCCGCGCCTACGGTGGCCGGATGTCGCCTCGCGACGTCCGACGCCCTGGGCGTCTCCCGCGGCATGTCAGAGGCCCTTGAAGTGGTTTAGAAACTCTGACTCTATGGTGTGTGGGGTCGTAAGACCTTACTGCCCACACGATAAAGAAGAAGATTGGTCCTACGCCTGAAATCTCTCGATTGCCATTCTTTTGCACTATGAGAGTGAGAAAAGAGGAAATCGTATCGTAATGTTGAGCGTATTAAAACGTATCAAAATGTTGCAACTTTGGCCTTCAATATCTTTGTAACTAGAAAATTCCCAGGTATGGTCTACAACAAAAAAATTGATCGCAATGATATGAAGAACATGTAACTTTCGACTGCATCAATCGTCTTTTACACCCGTAACAACGTCACAATCACACAACCATAAAGATGTTAACTTCAAGTTAGATCTACCCTACATTACCCCCTACAAGGGGTTCTCAAGGTACATCCCTAAGCTTTCATTTATAACAATAATCCAACATTAATCACCAGCTCTATGGGATATACATAAAAATTATTTTATGCGTAATGGAATGGTTAGGGAGATAAAGTGGAAATTTGATGAGGAGGGTAATGGCGGGGCTGAGGGGGGTTAGGGGGGGGTAACGAACCATGACGTAAGACCGTTGACTCCATTCTTTACGACCTGGAGACAAGAAGATGTAGATGTGATATCGTAAAGTACATTGGATAGACCAGCTAATTGGATAGAGTTGGCTTGGATTTTGGCAGAAAAAATAGTTTTTCTTTTTATGTGAGTTGGTACGTTTTTTTCTGTTAACTACATAATGGAGATTGCTTTGAGATTTTTTTCCATTCACTGTCATTTATTGGGCAAATATCGAAACACTATGTTAATTGAGTTGGCAGTATGAGCCAAAATCTCTTAATAATTAAAGTAATTACGTCAAACTAATTAAACATTCCAAATGTGTTGAAAGGGATCGGTTGCCACCATTCGGGTACGGAACACTAAAAATAAAATGAATTTTCAAATGGCAGAAAATGTTTTTTTTTTATATTTTACTTTATTTTAATTTTCAATGTGACTTTTTCGATTCATACGTACTTTCTAAAGTTTATCTTGGACATCACTGACATCGGTGAAGGAAAACATCGTGAGGAAACCTGGACTTGTAATTAATATAAGTCTGGAATCGCCAATCCGCCTTGAGCAAGCGTGGTGATCATGCTCATGCCTTCTCTGTATGAGAAGAGGCCTTTGCCCTGCAGTGGGACAGTAATAGGCTGGTATTTTTTTTTTTGTTTTTTTTTTTTTCTTGATTTTGCTCAGGTAGTTTTATTTCCTTGTTTAGTTTATAAGCAGTTTAAGACATGCGGTTAAGGCGGCCGCCTCTCATGCATGAAGTTGTGGGTTCGAATCCGGGGTAGTACCAATGTGACATTTTCAATTCATATGTTCTTTCTAAAGTTTATCTTAGACATTACTGACATCATTCCGTGCCTCGGCACGTTAAGCTGTTGGTCCTGGCTGTCATACGTGGATCTTTGACAGTCGTTACGAGTCGTCAGAAGCTTGAAGGTCTGACAACCAGTCTTACCTAGGGGTATCGTATTACCCAGTTACTGGGTTGTGGAGGTCAGATAGGCAGTCGCTCCATGTAAAATACTGGTACTCAGCTGCATCCGGTTAGACTGGAAGCCGACCCCAACATAATTGGAAAAAGGCTAGACAGATGATGATGAGTTTAGAAGCAGTTTAAGTTTAATAGAATGCTCTGTATACCTCTAATTGGTGTGTAATAATACTTTAGTACAAGTACTTTGTACTTCAATTTCAATGCTTAATGCATATGTCTTGTATGTATTACCTACCGTCTCCAAAAGTCATAATACATTTCCAACATCCCACAACTTACCGAGATGACTTTTTCTCAAAGGAATGCGAGTGTCCCTCACTCAGCCTAAGTGACCATGTAATGTTGCTCTAGTCTCTACGCTTATTGTAACTTTTTCCTTATAAAATACATTAACACCGCACAATATTTTAAGTATCTATTAAACTTCTGTTTTGTTGTCATTCTCATTTGAATAAAGATAAAAACATTGTTGTTTTAGTCATTATTTTGCTAATCCATAGTTATCTCCTTGAATTTTTGACAAGGGTGCAAATCTCCACCTGATCAGTATAAGATGAGTATACCACGAAAACACCCTTATTTTTCTTTAAAAAGATCATGTAAGAAATTAAAAAGATAGTAAAAACTATACTATTCCTTAATATTGATTTAGAAAAATTGTTAATTTATTAATGGCAAATTTTAATTATTTTTTTATTATTTTTTCTTATTAATTAATTAAATGTTTGATTTAATTATTTATTTATTTCTTATTTTTTATTTACTTCATAATATTGTTGTTGAAGAACTGTAATTTTTATTGATGACAATCGTTAAATATTTTACTGTATCTTAATTTTTAATTTGTTGATGTTAAAATGTTATTGTTAGATGGTTAATAGAAATATTTTTTATTTTGTGTGTAAAAATTGAAATTCAGATACAAATTATTGTTATTGAATATAAATAAAGACATAATAGGTATATATCTACGTAAAAATTAAAACATTAAGCCTGGAGCTTGGGGTTGTGGGGTCGACTGATGTACCCACTCTGGCGAACAAGAAGATTGTCCATCCCTTTTTTTATTATTTCTGACACAAAAGAGAAAAGCCAAATCCCCACTTTGGTTTAAGCAACCGTAAGCCATAACCAAAATACAATTTCGATTTAAAATATAATATTTTTGTTATTTTTAAATTAAATTTTCATCATAACAACATTGATTCTATCAGAAATATGCAAAAAATTGATTTAGTTTAGTAATGAAATATATTATTATGTACATACATACATTCCTGCGATTGCGGAGTCGATTATTTTAGTGATGCAGCAAAAAAAAATGTCATTTTTATTTACTTTTAAACTTATTATGGACCTTACGACACATGATATCTTAGTGATGGGATCCAGAGAAAATTATATACAGAATTTACCAATTAATAAATATCTTTTCTTATCTAATAGCGTTGACTCACGTACATTAGCAAACCTTTAATGGACATAACTTATAAATCTTATTTTACCTTTCGACAGCAAACGAGTAAAGTTACCCTTTTCAAAAAAGAAATTGCCCAAAAATTAGATCTTTGTCGTGTATAAATAATAAATGTAAATAAAAAATTGACCTTCCAAAAACCAATTAATCAAAAACGTGATCAATTATCGTGAAACTTAATTAAAAAGTGCTATAACCCAATTAAACCCGATATCGACCCATAGTTATCAAGGTCTTTATTTCAAATGTTTATTTCCTTTTGATATAATATACAGTCGTGATGGCCCAGTGGCTAAGGCAACCACCTCTCAGCATGAGGCTGTGGTTGCGCAACCAGGCACAGGCAAAAAACAATATGTAATTTTCCTTTTCCATATTTTCTGTCTATTTTCATTTGGAGGTCGCGTCGCTGACATCGGTAAAAGAAAACATTGTAAAGAAACCTGGTCTTACAATTAACATAAGTTGAAATTGCCAATCCAACTTGAGCAAGTGAGAGTTAGGTTTTCTGTATGAGATGGGGCCTTTGCCCTGCAATGGGACAAAAATAGGCTGGTATATATTATCTCTTTTCAAAGAACGTATCGAATTTCCAATTAAACCATGAGATAGTCATATTTTCCATAACTTAAACAAAGTAGATACCTATACAAAACCTTGCCGCAATCGAATTAATATTCTCCGAAGCCAGCCAACACCATAAACAATCAGGAAATTGCTCCGAATAAAAAAGAACGGGATTTAAAGTACACCGTATAAACCGAGCAACATAATCACCGGACTAAGGATGTTCCCTTTTGTTTCAGCTTCCCCTAAAAAAATCGATACCAATTGAAAACGTGACTACTGAACGCGAATTCGAATCGAGTGCCCTTAGTGAACGGGGATCAATGAAAAACGTCGCCTGGGGAAATCTGTAATCGAGTTTGTCGATTATACCCGACCCTGGACGGATCTTGGTGTCCCCGGGATTTTAATCTTGAAATCGTGGTCACTGGTGACAAGACCGTTTAATTTTGAAGTTGAAACTAATAAAGTTATGATTTATATAACATAACTTCCGTAATCCCTGCAAGGTTAGGCAGAGGTGTACCCATTAGTACACCCACATTTCGCCAGTTATGTTTTTAAGTCCCATGTAATAGGGGGCGAGCCTATTGCCATCAACCGGGCACAAATCCAGACTCCGAGACTGCTACTGAGAAATTTCTGATGGAAAAACCCAATAACACTTTGCCCGACCTGGGAATCGATCCCAAGACCTCATGCTCAGCAGTCGCGCTTTGCGACCTCTAGACCAACGAGACATTTATATATTAACCCGTTAGCTTCGTCAGGCGTATGTGCCTGATGCTAGTGAAGGTTTGACCTTCAACATTTGACCCCTTGGGCAGACGCCAGTAATTATTATACAGGGTCATTGAAAATTTACCAGAAACCTGAAAAGGGGTCATTGTACCTCATCACTATGAACAACTTTTACAATTGGACCAACACTGAAATAATGAAAAAAAAATCAGCTGTTTCATACATTACGATCGTGTTGTATAGCATTTTTGTAGGGAACAGCTGATTTTTTTTCATGATTTCAGGGCCGCTCTCATAGTAACAGTTGTTCATAATAATGAGTACATTGGCCCCTTTTCAGGTTTCTGGTAAATTTTCAATGACCCTGTATATTTTATTATTGAATAAGTACTACACGGTTCTATCAATGCCCTCTTCGAAATCACTAATATCATGGCAATTAAAAAACCTAGCCACACTAAAATCAAACAACACAAATAGCTCCTAAAACTGGTACATAAACTTTAGTTTGAGTTTTCCTCGAAATTGCTGTTTATCGTGTTGTAAATAACTAAAAACCTGTCCTGCAACTAAAACTTTTTCCTAACCTCTCAACTTAGTTTTTGAACTTTGATTAAACCAAAGGCACGTCGCCTTTCAAAACCTTGACTTGTTCAATATCTAGACATACTTTTGTAGGTTGAAAATGATGGTAGGTATTGGTAAAAACAATCTTTGAATGTACAATTTTGAACAGAAATCAAAGGACGCTTTCTTATAATCTTGGGCCTGGTTTTAAAAAGATGTAAGTGGTATCATATAGGAGCTTATTATAACCACAAAACTCAAGATATAATCATAAGAAAAAAAAAAAACGAAAACTGATAAAAACCTTTTAACTTATCACCTCACAAAATTCCGTACGCTGCACCAAGCTAAGTTACTCAATATTATTCCAAAATGCGCTACCTTTTTGGTTATTTTTGTTTAAATTTGGAATTATTTATAATAGTTTTAACTTAGATTTACAAATTTATTGGCCAGTACTTATTTAGAGAATTTTATTAACTAAGTTGGTATAGTGGGTGCGTCTCTGCCCCCGCGAAGCGGGGCTCCTTGGGCACCTTGATAGCCCTACTGATCCAGAGCGAGCGAAGCGAGCTCGGGACTTGGGGCACCCCGACATGGACAGGTTAGGTTAGGTTACTTTAAACCTTGAACGCGAAATAGGAGCCACCTTGATAGGTAATTTTGCTTTGTGTTATTAAGTAGGCGTTGTCACCATATTAGACCAAATAAGTTTGATATCTTTTGAGTGGTATGTCAAACGATTTTATATTTTATGTAGGTATGTTATGCTTATAAAAATTAGTTATTTTAAAATTATATTAATCGTTTATTATATTAACTAAACGTTATATTAAAAAAATATAGCTTCCGTTGTTATATGTTGTAAATATTAGAGATTTTGTTGTTATATCATCTATTACTTACCCGGTATAGTTACCGTGTTTCCTAGAGTTTGTTGAGTAGTATATTTTGGAATTGAATAAAATAACGCTTTTTTTAAACCGTATTTCAACTTATTACACTCAGGCGCAGAAATACCCACCTCCAAAGTTCTAACAACGTTTTTGGTTCAAGAGGAATAGATTTATCAATGTCCTTGAAAATTCTAGAGAGATAACAAATCAGAAACCCGTAACTCAATAAGCAACACGAACATCGGTCAAACACAAATAGACCCGGTACGAAATCTAACGCCCGGACACTGAAATCAAATTATTTAACTACTCAACTTCCTATACCAATAGATGGGTGCTATACAATATTGACACTTAACCACGAATCTATAACGGTCTCTAATCTGTAATGATGATGATGAATTAAAATTCATTTTAAATAGAGTTGAAAATTGCATAACTTTGTGCAAGATTATAAATGCCGCCCGGAATTCCATCTTGCACACAAATTTTACCTCAATTCGTGATGTTACTTCATTACCAATTAATAATTGCTTCTAATTCTTCTCCATAGAGATCTACCTCCGTTTTGGAACGAGCAACTAGCTAAAACTTTCTTAACTGACCAACTCCTTGACAATTCAAAAGTAATTGGTCTAATTGAAATAAATGTTTTGACTTTGACTTGATTGAAGGCCCTAGCACAAGTGCACTTACATAAAAGTATTCAATTAGAGTCGATTTTGGAATTGGAAATCCGACTATCCTATTTGGAAAAAAGATTTAAAGGTCGGAACTTTAAAGCGTCTAACTGACATCAGATAACGAAAAACATGTTTATGAAATACTGTTAGCACAAGCGAGGCTCCAATGAGTCAAAGGAATTCAAACTAAAATTAGGTTCTAAAACAAAAAGAAAGGATCACTTTGTAACGCAAGGGTGATGAATACAAAGAGGACATGTGTATAATGTGCACTCGAAACATAGGGGAGGCCGGGGATGTAGGTACACGACACTGATTCGTCTGTTGCCTTTCTGCAGTCCTATTCTGAAAAATCTCCTTCGGTGAATTTAGGTGAACTTGAGGTAAGTTGTCAATCCATCATAGCATTAGGTAGAATGATAGCTGTAGTACCTATTACCACGGTTATAATTGTTGACTCGGTTACACACCAGTATACATACGAAGAAATCCTACTATCAAACTGACGTTCACTTAAATTCAATCAAGGAGATTTTAACAGAACAGCTCTACTGGTGAGAGACCGGTCACTATGTGTTTCGGAAAGGCCTCCACAGGCCTACAATACATGCAGAGCAACAAAATGAAAAAAAAAGAACAAAAAACAACAGAATCAACAATACGAATTGGACTGAAAACACACGATACAACTAATGAACAAAGTCCGAATTTTCCAAAAGCTGACGATATTTTAGGCTAACGCCCCGGGCGCAGGCCCGCACAAAGATAGATAAACAATGTGTTTTCATAGTAACCAAGTTGTATGTTGACTCATCACCTAAAAGCCTAGCGAACTTACTTTCTGGTGACGACACGACTACGATTCGATATAGGGCAATATCATTTAAAAAACAAGATTTTATTTTAAAGACGAGAATCCCGTTTGATACGGACCCCTTAAAAATATTTGAGATGAATAATCATAAATAGGGTTATACTTTAGCAGACCATACATACAGAAACTCACGACTTTTTCCCATGGGGGTAGGCAGGAACCACAGAACGTCACCTGCTACGATCCTTACATACCTACTTCTTTCGCCTCATCCACGTTCATACATCTCGTCATATGAGCACGCCGGTTACGAGTACTGCGCACCTGATTTTTCTGACAGACTAACCATACCAGTCCATATGAAAATATCAAACAAAATGAAGATGTATAACATGATAAAATGTAAGCTACGGTTATCTGTTGAGTATAATACTCGTAAAGTGTAACGTAACTTGTACGGTCGAACTTGGTTTACAGACAACAATAATAATCTTTCTGCTACATTGCCATTAATTGTTATTTTGTGATCACTTTTTAAGCTTGTGGTGTCTAATAATTTTATGGCGCATTTTCATTAGTCGATAGGGCCCGCATGCGGGGAGTCCCCGCATGCGACATAACAACCAATGAAAGTTAAAAGTCGTTACACCGCATGCGGGGATCCGCCGCGCATGCTTTTTACCGACCGTGATATCGACATGCGGGCCCTGTGGCATGCGTTCCAGAAATCTGTCGCACCCCGCATGCGGGCCCTATCGACTAGTGAAAATGAGCCAATAGAGAGATTAAAAAAATTGACACTACTATTAAAGGAAGTTGCAAGTTAGTAGCTGCCTGTATACCAAATGACATGGTAGAGTGTACTATCTATAATGTAACTCAGGGCAGTCATTTATTTATTTATTTATTTGGTTCACCAACAATTGTTTACACAAGCATCTTGATGAAAATAACATCTTAAAAACTTTGAACAGTGTAACAATTACTTAAAGGTAAACACCACATGAACTAAAATTATGTTAATATTTAAGCCTAGGTACTAGTACAGTTTACAAGCCAACTTAAAAGTAAAGCAAAATATATAGCCTATGAGTAAACAAGCATATGCATGATATTGTTAACATTGAAGTTCAGTTTTCTTACTTGTACGCGATATCAAAGAAACTGAAAAATTCCAGTTGAACTTCTCATCTATTTGTTTCTTTGATAAAATATTTCACCATTCTTATAAGCTTCTTAAGCGAAACGAACATTTTTAATATCCTCAAATACATTCAAAAGAGATATGATTAAACATTCTGCTTATATAAATATATTACAAACGTTTTGTTAAGAATTTACGGAAAGATATTATTATTAAATTCTACAAACACGGAATCTTAATTTTTTTCGCCCAAAAAGAAGCAGAAAAATATTTTTCTATTACAGGAAAATACAGGAAAATTTTTCAATAACTCCTTAGATGAGTTTAAGCAAAGAAAGAATGGCAATTAAATATCGTTTGTAAGGCCAGGAATATACGTCAGATTTTACGGTGCGATAGTCGGATCCGATAGCCTTATCCGTTTATTGAAAGGCGATCACGGCATATACCTATTTGTTAGAACCGATTGTTTCTTTACCTTAGCAGCAACAAGCAGTACTTCATCATCTATCAGAAGGCCAATTCTTTTAATTAAAAACGTTAAAATTTAGTCGCAATCTCATTTCAACAACAATCAATGTCAAAAAGGAATTTCAACAGATTGTATTTATTTATTATTTATAAACTTAATGCAACAAAAAAATAAGACTTAATGCCTTAGGCATTCTCTACCAGTTAACCAAAGGTGGTGAAGAGATAACATAGCAGGTGCAAGTGCAGGTGTGGTGTTGACTAAGATCAGAGATCCAATCGTTATTAAAAGTTACTAAAATTCCCCCTTTTTCTGTCTGCTCCGTATGAGATCAACCGTTAGCTTGGATAGCTTTGAAACTAGACAGAAGAATCGATCGTGTATCGAATGATTAAGATCCGACAGTCTGATCAGACAACCGAGAAAAAAATCTGACGTATATTCTCGCCTTACACAATCATGAAGATAAACCTGTCGGAAGAATTTTATAACATCAAAAGGAAGTCAGGGAAACACCGCGCCAAATGCTGGTATGAACGAATTAAGAAGAATCGGCGCCTCAGAAAGTTTTAAGGCATTTCTACACTAACTTGTTTTATCTTCCGCCTAAAGGCGTCAAAAAATTTTCTAACCCAGAATTTTTAGATCAAAAGAATTTTGGAGAAACACCTGTCAATCTGAAGTTCGTCCTTGACTCTCATTCATGGGTAGGAAAATTGCTTTAGAAGTCCTCATTTTTGATGGCGAACGTTTAAGATAATGCGATGAAAAATCATGCTACCGGTATTGTTAAACTTTTGTATGCACTAATGAATCAAAGCAACAAAAAAAAAGCGAACCGCTGCGAAGTGTCTCATACAAACTTTTCAAGGCGAAAATCTTAAAAATTAATAAAATGATTTTATGGAATTGTAAATACGTTTCAAGTTTATCATACACATTATACATAACACGCCTGTAATCCCCGAAGAGTTAGGCAGAGGGGTAACCACCCATTAGTACACCCACATTTCGCCAGTTATGTTTTAAGTTTCATGTTATACGGGGCAAGCCTATTGCCATCAACCGGACACAAATCCAAACTTTGAGGCTGCACTTTGCCCGACCTGGGAAACGATCCCAAGACTTCATGTTCAACAGTCCTGCTTTGCGGCCACTAGACCAACGAGGCAGTCTCAAATTAAATCGTATATCACAGTCTCAGTAAAAAATAATTGGTCATTAAAATCGTATCCTATAAAAACCTAAATACATTTGTTTGGACCAAGGGTTACCAAAGGGTAAAACGTCAAACGTTCGGCTTCAACAGGACGGCGGAAATGTGTGTGACATTACAATTACCGCAATAATGCCGACATGCGTCAGCCAAGGTTATCTTTTAACTTAGAGTTAGTTGCTAACATAAATTATTCCACGGGAACCGTCTATTTTTTAAGGATAAACAGGGGCTTATGTGCAATTTCAGACAATAATCTATCTCTGTGCTAAAATTTATCCAGATCCTTTCAGCCGTTCTGGCGTGATTGAGTCAAACATCCATCCAAACTTTCGGATTTAAATAGTAGCAAGAAGTAAGATTACATTGCTACAAAAGTTGTGAACAATTCTTCTTTCGAATCTATAAATTTAAGTAAATCTTTTTTTTAATTTATTTTTTAAGAACCTGCCACTGTATATGGCCACGTTTATCGCAGCATCAGTGGCATTTTTAATGTCCTCCAAGGTACAGGTATAGGAACATCTTGGGCACTGCAGCGTTTTGAGCCATCGTCAGGTCAGGAGCACTGCACTCGCACTGGGTGGGTGTCGGTAGGATCTACATTCCCCTATTTCGCTAGGTTGAAACAGTCAATGACACCACGCTATCAGTGGCTATCAATCATTGGTCGTGACTCGGGATCGATTCTTACTTGCCAATCACGAGATGCTCCGTCAGTCACGTTGTATCTACTGATTTTGTGATTTATTATACTGGCGATTGTTACTTATACACACTATGCTTGCTATGCTGTATTAAGTTTAATTTATTCTGCTAAAATCTATATAGAAATATATAGGTAGGAAAATTACATGTAAAAAATTTGTTGTTATCTCAACATCTGCCGAACTTTTTCCCTTCTATGTTAGGGTCGGCTTCCAGTCTAACCGAGTGCAGATATCTGACTTCCAAAACCCAGCAACTGTCAACACGACACCCCTTGGTGAGCCTGGTTGTCAGACTTTCGGGCTTCTGACAACCCGTAACGACTGTCAATGATACACTGATAAACCGCTAATCGGATCCTGATGAAATTTGGCACAAAGATAGATGATAGTCTAAAATAGCAAATAGGCTTTTTATCCAGGAAAAATATACGATTCCTGTGGGATAATAAAATATATACCTACACTTTGACGCGAACAAAATCGCAAGTAGAGCTACTAAAAAGTAAATGTATAACTTAAATAAGTAACAAATAATATCGGAATCTAAAAGCTATCGATAATTTTATAAGAGAATTTGTTATCTCGCGAAAGGTATTTTACGAAGGCATGTAGTTTACAAAGTAAATTCGTAAAAGAATATTGTAAGATTGTTATAATATTAAAGATATCTTAGATATCCCTAAGTAGGCATTTTAGAAATCTGTTTTCTTGTTGTAAAGTTTGCCGAAATTAAATGGAAAGGTTCGACGAAAAGCAATGGAAATTGTCGACGTGGCTTTTCTTCTGTTATGCTCTTTTTTGTTTTATTCTTAGGAAAATCCGGATACACTCCATCTGGAGAGAACGGAGGGTTATGTCAATCTGTTACCGACTACCTCTTGACTGCCTCGTTGGTCTAGTAGTCTGGGTTGGTGTTGGGTCGGGCAAAATGTTACTGGGTTTTTCCATCAGGAATTTCTCAGTAGCAGCTTCTAAGTCTGGAGCTGTGACCGGTTTATGGCAATAGGCTCGCCCTCCATGATATGGGACTCAAACATAACTAACGAAATGTGGGTGTACCTAGTAATGGGTACACCTATGCCCGAGCCTTCGGGGATTACTGGCGTGATCTTATCGACTATAACCCCATGGTTTGTTATACCATCGTAAAAAGGGAAGTCGGTATATACTTAACGTACGATCCGCGTCTCAGACTCTCTATTATTCCATAAGAAAACAATTTTTTCGATGGCAATGTCTGATTATACTAAGAACTGATAGCCTCAGTATAGTCCAATCAATCGTTAGAATTTTTTGATCGAATCAGAGCATAACCTTTTCTGAAACCTTTCGGAACGGGATTTTATTTTCTTGTCCACAATCAAAGAGCAAAACCCCTGTTAATACATACGAAACAAGTTCATAACAAGTTTATAACCCTAACGTCAGCAGGGCTGTCACCACAAGTCCGGGCCCGGCCCTTCGCACGTCCGATTACATTTCGTACCCTAATGAGATTATTTTATGATGGTATTATGGCAGATGTATCACACCTAAATGGATTTCCTTCGTCATGGGCGGAATATGTTGTTACAGCTTTACGAATAATTATATTATCATTTTGGCGATAAGCCAGTTTGCGGGTTTATATGTAATTACTGTTATTAAATATTTGGTGAGTTTTGTGTGGTTGGTTTACGGAAAAACTTTGTTAACGTCTTGTTAAGAGGTTGATTAGTGGCAACATTTGTTAAAGGATTTGTTTATTTAGGTAACTAATAGCGAGATACATAATTTTTAAGCTTCTGCCCACGAGTATGTCCGCGTCAAAGTTCATGTATTATCCCACAGGAACTGTACATTTTTCCGGGATAAAAAGTAGTCTATGTGCTATTCCAGAACATAATTCTCTGTGCCAAATCACATCCAGATCCGTTTATGTGTTTAATTAGCTTACAAACATCTATTCAAACTTCGTATTTATAATTGTAAGATCGTGTGATCGGCCCGTCGAGTGTCAAACGCACGTTTATGCGCTTATTGCGCCTATGTGGTGACATCCGATACTCGATAAGTCACGGTTTTTAACCGACTTCTAAAAAAGGAGGAGGTTCTCAATTCGGATGTTTGTATTTTAACATAATTATAAGATCCCGCGTTGGCCTCGTTGGTCTAGTGGTCGTAAAGCGTGGCTGCTGAGCATGAGGTCTCGGGTTCAATTCCTAGGTCGGGCAAAGAGTTATTGGATTTTTTAATCAGGTATTTCTCAGTAGTAGCCTTGGAGTCTGAATTTGTGCCCGGTTGATGGCAATAGAGTCGCCCCTTATTACATGGGATTTAAACATAACTGGCGAAATGTGGGTGCACTAATGGGTACACCTCTGCCTAACCCTTCGGGGATTACAGGAATGATGTTATGTTTATTATAAGATTCTTGCTCACAAACACTTGGATGTTACTTGTGGGAAATAAAGATGTTTTTTTTTTTAATTTTTTATTTACCAGCCAAGCCTGCAACGTCAATTTCAAGGTTGTACCGGACCCACTTCAATGTCACCGCTTGGCCTTCATCTCAAGATTTGAGAAGTCGTAATATAAAACTGTCAATGGAATGATGATATTATGACACAACATGAATATTGTATGAAATTGCCCAAGTAGCCAGGAGTGCCCACTTTGATACGGGCTATGTTCCTTGAAGACTCTTCAGCTGGTATAAAATGATAGCTGTCGTTGATTCTCGCTTCAGGAGGCAAATATTAAGACTTGGTGGAGATATTATATCGGTTATTTGTTTAATACAAACAATTATGATAGATAGGACATATTTGCAAACGTGGATCTAAAATCAGGGGGTAAATTCTAGTAACTTTTAGAAATCGAAAATCTGTCAGAAATACCTACATTTTTGTCAATATTCAAATATTCACATTGATCGTGGTAGAGATTAAATTCCGACTAGATACTCACGGTTTTTAGTAACAAGAATTGGCCTTCTGAACTCAAGCGTTATTAATAATACGGGAATTGCCCCCCTGGGTTTTTGGGTTTTGGTATGATTGAAAGGGTTCCATGATTCAGGTAGAATAGTATAAGAGAGCAAGTTTGTTTGGTCTAGTAATAACCTATGTCTAGCAAAGAGACATTACAAGCCCACTTTTTTTTTAATACTTCTTTTACGGAACGAACTCGTAACCCAGCAGATTTTGTAACAATTTTTCAATTATTATCATTAACCATTTTACCCACAAACGTTCATCAACATCTGAGTTCATTTTGCACATGTTAGAAGCAATATTGTCCTATCACGAATTCAAGACAATCGCACTACTTAGTTCTGGTTACAGCAACCGAGAACACCCGACGACTCCCCGAACCACATCAGACATTCCACTTACGTACCTCAGTAATAAGGATCGTCTCAGACAACAAATCTACATATTTTTCAAAGCGCAGAGGAATTGCAAAACACGTTACGTTTAGAACAAGTACTAGAACACCGAGGTATGAATATGAAAATCCGAGACGAGAGAGTAGATAATACAACAGAGTCCAAACTTAATGGTGAAGCTAATTTGCAGTCGGTCAATGACTTAGGGCATGTTGCTCTTGATATGGCATCCCGATTGCGTTCGTCGAAGTCATTAGTAGAGATTGAATGTTCTGATTTCATCCAATATAAACTGGTCGTCTGCAATCTTTTTGATATGATATGATCACTATGATATCGGTGGAAGTCTCGGTTCCAGGGTCCCCGATTTAAGGGTGGAAAGGGAACACCAGGTTAGTTTTTAGTCACAATAACATAACATCACGCCTATAATCCCCGAAGAGTTAGGCAGAGGTGTCTCCATTAGTACACCCACATTTTGTCACTTATGTTTAAGTTCCACATGTAATAGGGGCGAGCCTAAAGTCAAATATACAATACTATGACACTGTAGCTAGCTGCTTTACCGTTTTGGAGATTGTCCACTCGCTAAACCTTGCAACTACAGATAGTACAATGACATGCAAAAATAAGAAATTGCGCGTCGTTGAGACGTCGCACTTAGGTACATAGACCTGCTACATAAAACAGTGCCTAAGTGCAATGCGGTCTCTGTCTCATACTTACTCTGTGCCGCGCCATGCTTACCCCAACGTTTACACACTCACCATGATTAACGTGTTATTTAGGACAATGTCCTGCTAAATTATGACGGCTATTTATTTTAGAGATTGCGCAGCCGCACGGAATTTCCGACGCTCTGAAGCCGTGTGCGAGTCGAAAGTGGAATTATTCCATTGCCAACTAGCGGGCTTATGGTGTTAATGTGGGAAATTTAGCACGTTCTCCTTTTGAATTTAATTAATACATGTCAAGCTGTGGATTTTTGAGCGGTGGAGTAAATTACTGGGTGGTTAACATCATTTGTAAAAAAACGTCAAAAGTATATAAGGGCAAAATTAATTGCGGCTGTAAGCATATTAATTATTATAAGTAACGCTTCTGCCCGCGACTTCGTCTGCGTCAAAGTTGATTTCTCCATACAAACTTTGGACTCCCGTTTCATTCCCTGAGGGGGTGAACTTTGGAAAGTCCTTTTTTATCGGATGCCTACGTCATACGAAGAATACTCCCTACAAGTTTCAGGTCTCTACGATCAGCGGTTTAGGCTGTGTTGATCCGTCATTCAGGACAAAGCATTTTATAGGTATAGATAGATTAGGCTTCTGAACTACAGAAAGTTTTACGAACAGATGACGCTAGTTCATCTATCTTATATCATGCAAGAGCAATATAACAGAAAATTAATAAAAAAAATTAAGGCCTCGTAATAAAATTAACTTAGCTAATTAGAGAGACACTGTGCAACAAGCATGATCAAATGATCAAACAATATTTGAGGTCAATTTTACCAAAAAGAAGCAACCGACCTCAAAATTTCTTCCATTTTTCGAAGTTATGGAATTTGGATTCTGATTTTAGATCTATTACGCTGATTAATTTGTAATCCATTCTAAGCTTGATTGATGACATTGACCTCGTATAACATTTAGTTTAATGAAGTAATCTGACGAAAATAATTAAATTGAGAGATTGTGGGTTTTATTTGTTTTGGTAGAACTAAGCTAAATAAACAGTAAAACTCCACTGCTTAATCTTTCATTTGGTACCTTAAGCACACAGCAATAATTTACCACAAAATAAACAAAGAATTTCTCATAAAACATTTCCAATTTCCTCAATAAATCCAGTTACGTTGGAAAAACTGAAAACTTCAATAAGTTTTCCTTCCCTACCTATATTAGTCATTGTCTAGCCAATCTCCAAGGTTTTAAAAACAGCGATTGTAAAATGATTTACAACCCCGATTGGCACGTTTGTAAAAATAAACGGAAATGTTTTGAATCAATGCTTTTACTTTTTGCTTAATCGTTTCTTTATTGTGTTTATGCTGTAAA
The DNA here is from genome assembly GCA_949316365.1 of Hoplodrina blanda. Classification (NCBI taxonomy): domain Eukaryota; kingdom Metazoa; phylum Arthropoda; class Insecta; order Lepidoptera; family Noctuidae; genus Hoplodrina; species Hoplodrina blanda. The sequence goes on along the minus strand of OX438587.1, from coordinate 15,038,008 downwards.
TACTTGAAAGACCACAACTGTTTTGTTGTCGTGGTCAATTTTATTTTGCTCAAAAACTTAGTCATAAAATTAATAAGTAATGAAACCTTACACTATAATCCGTCTATATAATTGAGGTTGGAACCAATCCACGTCAAACTAAGACGAGCCAATCCACAACCTCTTACTAATTAAACTAATGACGTCAAAACAATTCCTTAAGCCAAAAAAGCATTGACGTGAGACAAACACGTCAAAATTTCTTCTATTTTACGAAGTAATTGTAATAATTTTGGATATTCTAAGCTGATTAATTTTAAATCTACATATTATTAGTATAATTTTGGGTCTGTTATTACTAAATACTATTAGATATATTGTTACTTAGCATAGGTACCTATTGAATAACTTTGACATAATAATTTTAATTATTGAGATATTGCGATGGGTGGTTTTGGCAGAACTAAGGTCAATTATGTAAATTGACAAACAACCCACCCCGGTTTCGTACGGGTGTAATCCGATCGGACTGGTGAATAGGTATTCCAAAAAAGAATCCTGCAGATAAACCCTGCCCTAACAATTAAGAAAACAACAAAAAGAAATCAGTCAAATCGGTCAAGCCGTTCTCAAGTGATGATCTTTCATAATTATATGAAGCAATTGATTTTTATTTATGTACCTAGATTTCTGACACCAAAGTAAACCAGCCAATCTCCTACCGCTACAAGACTAGGTATTTGTGATGTAGTTACTACGCTAAGATGCCCTCGTAACACGACTATAAAGGACATGTGTTATAATTAAGTTCTCCACTACCACATAATTCTTGCACTTAATGTCTTGTCATAATTATTATGGACTTGGTCACCCTATTACCCAACATCGTCCTGTATCGCAGTTTAGAATTATAAATGCTAACTATTCTATGAATATTATTCCCATTGGTTTCAAATATTAATATGTTACGCAGAGTTTCAACAATGTTGTCTTAAAGTATACAAAATTGTTATTGTTACTTTCGAACTGGCTGGAATTAATGAAGATGGAAACTTGTCTAGACAATAATGGGATAATTAAATATTTATAATGCTTTTGTAACTTTGATAATTATTTTGGTAAGTAGGTGTTTTAAACTTTTTTGTTTCAGAATATTGTGTGTTTGTTTTTTATTTTACTCAATAGAGCTATCCAAAGTATGCTTGGAGATATTATAGTGCACATGTGTGTGCGCAAACACAGGTGCACTCCCTTTTACCACAGTCTCATAGTCTGTTGGGACGGCCATCCGACATGACCGGAGAGAGATCAGGCGCAGGACTTCCAAACTTCGGACTTTTTCCTACTGAAAAAAATCTCATAGAAAAACACTTTGTGCACGACCGACTCCAACTGGGTAGTTTCGAGTCGGTAAAAAGAAGACTTGCTGTGGATATTGATGGTGGCCTATGTTAAGGTCGAACTAAAATTTCAACATGGCCTCCTACAACAATGAGAACGTTTAGATTAAACAGTTTTTCGTAAACAAGAACCTCAAACGACAATTCGCAATCTGAATAATCCGTCCGTTCGGTACCAGGATAGCAGATGTGCGAGGCGATGTGTAAACACGCGTGAAAGTGCCCAGTCAGCGGCACGCCTGCGGTTTTCGTGGCACTTCAAGATGGCGGCTCCATTTCACAGCTGACGTCGAACGAAATGTCAACGCGGTGTTCAAAATGTAATTAAACGTAAATCGATTGATATAGTTCGGGTTTGTTTTGATTTAGACAAACTGTTTTGCGTTTAGTTTGTTTGTAGGTGCTTGTGGACTATTGTAGAAGGCGTACCCGTTAATGAATTGGATGTTTATGTTACGAATTGTTGGATTTATCTCTTTAATGTATTTACGAAGTGAATTGTTTAACGTAGGTACTTATTTTATTTCGGTTTAGAGACTCCATTCTCAAAATTATTGTGAATAGAAGAGATAATTTTAAAAGGTCAGAACCATATTGTGTCAATACTTTTTATAGACGAAGTATGAAACAGATAATTATTATGTAAGCATTAACATGATTAACGTCAGGGAATAGTACCTATGCGTTGCCCACTGAGAATACCTACTTAGATAAGTACCTTCCTAGGTTTGAGGAAGTAAGCAATCAGTCCCAATGCTATCATTAGCTCTTTACAAAACTAATAACAAACTAAATTCAAAGCCTTTCATAAAGTTTGCAACATATTTACAAAAAATATATTCCCAGTACACGCAACATTTTCAAGGAAAAATAAAACAGAATAACTAATGTAAACTCTGTCCATAATTCAGTCTAATAAGGCACTAGACTGAAGGAATGAAGATGTCTAGACGGCTCGGCAAATACAACAAAACATTAGGGCAAAAACTTGCTTACTGTACCATTGACATGATTGACAAAACCTTACAAGATTGTTTCCCGACCATTTAATTAAAAAAAAAATGGGCTAGTTTTGTAGTTAAACGCCGACTTATTATGGCATCCCACACCTAGGAATAGACAAGAAAAAAAACATCACCACTTTACATGGAAGGCAAAAAAAATTGTCGGCGTGATTATTATATTTATAATAAATCCCAAATTATAGCATTCTAGTACTAAAAGTCTCTGAGCTATACCGCAGACGGACAGACAGACAGACGGACGGACACGGCAAAACAAAAAGGGTTGACTCTAAAAAAAAACATGTAAAATGAAAAACAACTAATTTAAAAGCGATTTCTCAAACGTATAAAAGGAAAAAATATCGGTTCGCAACCTAATACTTTTGCAAAGGATTGAGTTGCACGCAGAACTTTGTATTTTTATACGAGAAATTTAAGGAAGATTGCATGAAGTGATTCTTTAACTGATTGCGAAACCGTAAAAGAATTATAAGATATCATTTTCCTGTTTGATATCGAAATCAAACTTGTTGAAATATTAAAAAAGTGGTAGGTACACAAGCTTACATGGTTTGGATTCCATTATACCTATCGTCAAATCTATACCTACTAATATAATAAAGCCTGTGATAAAGCTGAAGATATTTTTTGTTTGTGTGTTTGTTTAAACACGACAATCTCTGAAACTAACTTTCCGATTGGATTTCTTTTTTGTATAATATAATAGCCAGATTCATGAGAAATATAAGCTAATAAATTTATTAAAAAATAACATCACGCATTTTACCCTCGAAAGGTTTGGCAGAGATTTATTCATTTATTTATTTATTCATACTAATAAGTACAACATCTTACAGATTACTCCAAGACGATGCTATACACACAAATTAAACTATATCATAAAATATAGGTACTTAAAATAAAATTCAACAAAAAAATAAAAAACAATCGGATGTGCCCAAGATGTACACACACAATATTTTTTTTATGTAAAAAAGTGAATTTAAAAACAATATAAAGTATTAGGTACCGTTCCATACGAGACGGTCTGCTAACAGGGCGTCTACGCGGCCTGCAGAAAACAGCATACAAACGAACAAAGATTAGGAAACAAAGTGTCCGTCAGTGAGTCAGGCACTGGAATCTCCAACGTAGAGGTTCTGTTTCCACTTTTAAGCCGTAAGATCCTAGAACTTAACTCCAAAAGAGAATTTTGAATGGAAAGTGCATACTGAAGAATTTTTTACACAACAGACAGAATAATAAAAAAATGTGTGCTTTTTCAATTGCGGGACGTACGGGAACGGAACGGTGTGGGTGGCCTACGGACTACGGTCACACTTCAAAAATTAACTATACATATTTTGAATCATTTCTCTCGCCCTTTCTGAAGAATTAAGTATTGAAAGTGTATGCAACAACGTTTGTGTCTTATTGTAAACTAGCGTTCTGCCCCGGATTCGCACGAGTACAATATAAAATACATAAACCTTCCTCTTGACGGTGGCAAGCCACTTTATTTTATACCATTTTATATACCTAATTTTAAAAGGTACATTTTACAAGGGACAAAAATATTGCAAACCTCTGTATTTTGTACACCCACTTTCTTAGCAAATAAAGTTAATATTCTATTCTATGCAAAATTCAATGTACGAGGGCATATCACGTTAAAATTACCTAGTATGGCAGTGTCAATTTTACGCTCAGTTGAACTTGCAACGAACGCTGTCATAACCGTGTCGAGCATATGAGAAATACTATATACCAGCTGGGAACAAGAGGAATATTAAAACTGAGAACCCCTATTGCATGTTAAATTATAATAAAACTTATTTTAAACTATTCAAGGCCCGGCTGTCATACCGGTATGACAGAACAATAGATAATCAATAATGTCTCATTACGAGGGATTTGCTACTCCTGAAGTAGCAGCCCATATTGTCCCACTGCAGGGCAAAGGCCTCCTCTCATACAGAAGGTGCGAGCATTGAACATCATTCTTGGTCGAGTCGGCTTGGCGATTTTAGACTTAACTATCTTAATTATAAGTACAGATTTCCTCACGATGTTTTCTTTTACCGATGGAACTGATTTCCATTTATCTCATTTATTTCTCCAACAATATTTAGAAGAACAGCTTAGTGATTGATGCTTCCCTTCCTGTGTCTGATATGAGGTCTTGTCACACTCATTCCGCTGACCATAACTTCAACCAGACGCTATAAAGGTCAGCATTTTTAAGCGCCTAGCTAAAATGACTCTTATATAGTTACCCACTCACATCACTGGTATGAACATTAACTACAGGGTGTTGTTTATGAAACATATTCGTCAAAATTACCTAAATGTAAGTCCTTAGAACACTGTACGTATTTTTCGCAGAAGTTTTAAATGTAAAAAAAATAAGTCTCTTGTAGGGGGACCCCCTTTTCTTTTTAACTTTTATTTTTATTATTTCTTGGTAAAGCAGAAATAGAAATAATGTATACGTAGATGAGGCGAAAGGAGTATGTAAGGATCGTAGCAGGTGGCGTTCTGTGGTTTCTGCCTACCCCTATGGCAAACCCCCCCCCCCCCTACACCTATGCAAATTTTCACGGAATTTCAACTCTCTAGCTATTACGGTTCATGAGATACAGCCCGCTAACAGACGGACGGACAGCATTAGCACCCTTCGGCTACGGAACCCTTAAAATAAAAAGTGCAAGTGCCTTTATTTCAATAATCACATTAAGCTAAACCGCGGGGTACAACTAGTATTTATACACAAAATCTTACAAATTCTTTTTAAAAAGTTCCGCTAAGTAGAACTTCTGTTCTTTCCCTGTTTGTAATCGTTTTCATAATGTAGGTATATTAATATGGTAATTGTGTTGCGAGCCCTACTGCTTTTAGTACGGGAATTGATTTATTTAATGTACTAGGGAAGCAGATGTTACCAGCCTGTTGCCGCGTTAATGAGAACATATGATTTTTGGCGTTCATAATATAAATGTCGATCGATGGAACGTTCTTTCAGAATGGGGTATTTGTAGGTAAGAAAACCTAATAATATTTGCCTATTTGGTGGTCATTTTTACTTATGTATTTATCCATACTTCCGACCCTTGTTCGTCTTATGTATAGGATAAAGTCTAACTAATGTCAAGGCTTGTGTTTAGTTGGTTTTCTTGTACGAGATTTTAAGTATATCCTTTTGAAATTATTATGTTACTATGATTCCTACTAGGTTTTCAGCTAATATTGCATAAAATACAAACGAAACCAATAGGTACCTACGCGTAACAAGTGTTAATTAAAGGTAGGTAACAACCAGCTAACAAAAGTACACACGACCCGTATTTGAATCACAGTATTCGACTGCGAGTAAAATTAGTAGGAACAAATGACGTCACCCACATTACTGAAATACTACAGTTGAATTGTAGCTCACTTATTAATTACGCGCCAATTTCAGGGCACCATTTTGTTACGAAATGGCGGGATTAGGATTTTTTTTTAAGTTGAATTTTGCTTTTGGTTCATACTTTTTGCAGGTGACTGAGCTTGAACGTATTATTGTCTATGCTTAATTTAGAGACAGTTGGTGTCGACCAATGATGACAGAGATCTGAGTCATTTAATAAAAGGCTCTACCTACAAATACTAAGGTTAGAACAGCAAAAGTACCTACTCTAACATAAGGGGGGCAATTCTACAAGTTTTAGCAACGATCGCAATCTAATGTTAGTTTCAATCTGTCAAAAATCTGTCTATAAAATATTTTTGACATTGATTGTCGCTAACATGAGATTGTGACTACATTTTTAACGTTTTTGAGCACAATTAACCTTCTATAAGCTCCTACACAAAGTAAGTCGCAAACAAAAGTCTATTTTTAATGAAAATAGGTACCTACATTTTGTTCTTAATTTCATCAAATTAACAAACAACATTCGCAGAAATTAATGTTAAACAAAACCGTGCGTGCTTACAGAGCTACGTATGTTCTCATTAGTCTACCAAATCCCAATTATTCAATCAGTACGACACGATCAAAATAAATAACAATAAATTAACATAATTCACTAAAAAGGTCTGCTTTTAAACTGAACATAAACAACCAAAGATCGCGAGTGCTTTTTTTTGTGAAAGTTAATCACTCGTGCCTTTGCCCGAAGAAATAAACGTTCGAATTTCGAAACGACGACATTAAATTGGTTCCGGAACGAAAAATATGGCGTCGCGTGCTGAGAAGGAATTGGGAAAATAGGATAAAATGCATTGGAAAATAGGTACCTAATGCTTATAACTCGGACGACTAATAAAAGAAGTAAGAAAATGTTAAGTCATTTATTTAGGATCTATCCTTACTAATATTATAAATGCGAAAGTAACTCTGTCTGTCTGTCTGTCTTTCTGTCTGTCTGTCTGTCTGTCTGTCTTTTCTTCACGCCTAAACTACTGAACCGATTTGTGTGAAATTTGGTACAGGGTAAGTGTGAACCCCAACAAAGGACATAGGCTACTTTTTATTCGACTTTCACTTCGTCTGCGTCCGCGATAACCGACATATACGCGGACGAAGTCGCGGGCAAAAGCTAGTCTAAAATATAGAGAAGACTATTTATTTATTTAACGGCTGGTTTATCAATAGACAGTTTGGCATATTTTCTATACAAAAGCTGTCAAACCGCCATATTTATCCCTCCGATACTCCGATCCGATATGAGTTATTTGACGATTGAAAACTTAGCCCTTAAAAGAACAAGTATTGAGTTTCTTACCCATTCATACGTACCTTTTGGAAGGAGCAACTGGATTCAATTGATTTTTCTTGTATATGACGTACAAAAGTGCCTTTTAATGCAATACAAGATTTGACTTTGACCAAAGGAAGCACGATATCGATAACAAGCGAGACAACCTCAAAAGCCTTACCTTCCAATATACAATACCATTATCTCGATGGCATTCTGACGTTTCCTCGACATGCACGTACATTCAGCTCAAAATAGGATATATAAGCCACATTGAAGCCCACGCTTATGACATTTCGAACAGAAACAACGACCACCGTTGCCGAAATCGGTATGTTATACCGCTAATAATTGTGAAAGTTTGAATGGATGCATGTCTCGGTTACTCAATTACGCCAGAACGACTGAACGGATCTGGATAAAATTTTGCACAGAGATAGATTATAGTCTGAAATAGCACATAAGCTACTTTTTTTTTTCAGTGCCCATTATTTTTATGTTCTTCTATTTGATAAGAACATTATTTCACATTTTATCACTAGTCTTTTTTTTTTTATTGGTAAAAATCATCAAATGACTCCTTCCGCCCTGGGTGAAGGGACTGTCAGACTTTTACTGACTAAAAAACCACCCTGTGCCTTCTGTTGCCCTTTACGTTCCGGGGCCACGGTATCCTGTTAAGACGTCCCGCAACGCCGGTTTATCACTAGTCTTCTGCGATCTTGCGAGTCATACATCAGTATAATTATAGTGACGTTAATTAAACAGTAACGACAGAGACATTTCCCAATTTTGACTTTAATGCATGTCCTTTGAGAACGAACAGTGAAAAGGAAAATTACATAGTATTTTTTTGAAACAAAAAAACGGGTACCAAATTCAGTGCTTGACTTTAAAACACGAGGCAGGTAACAGCTTTTATTACGAGCGCTAAAAGCAAATTACTTAAAAGCTGACATGGTTGCTCATTAGTACCTGAAACTGGCCTCTCGGCTGTAGTTTCAAACAGAGTACACGAGGTGTAAGAAGACACATTACATACCCGTAACCCGTATAATGCCCATCAAACTAAGTAACATTAAGAGCCATTACGCACTGTCGACTAGTCGCCGGCGACTTGCAATCGCTTGTACGTCGCCACTGCGCAGCGAGTCGTCGAGTCGCTCAAGCGACCGGCGACCAAGTGCGTAAAGACCTATTTGACTAATGAAAGTCACAGTCACTGGCGATTAGTCAACAGTGCGTAATGGCTCTAAACTACGCATAGGGCAGTACCCATCAAAGTAAGTAACATTGAGTATATTATTTTTCTGAAACATTACCATGGTCATTTTTCATCAGTGATGAAATTCATGTTATATTAATGTACTCCATTTCGTTTTAATGAAATGAAATACTGCCTCGCGGGCAAAGTATTGTGTTTTTCCATCAGGAATTTCTCAGTAGCAGCCTCGGAGTCTGGATTTGTGCCCGGTTTATTGCTATAGGGTCGCCCCCTATTACATGGGACTTTAACATAATTGACTAAATGTGGGTGTGCTAATGGGTACACCTCTGCCTAACCCTTTGGGGATTACAGGCGTGATGTTATATAACTTTGTAAAAAATACGAAACTTTCGCTTATACCTATTTCCGTAACCAGAACGTTCCCAGGTGATGGAAGTAATGGGAAGAGTATATAACTTTTGGGTTCATTAAGTGTTCTATTTACACCCGCTATTTTTAAACACATACTTAATAAATCAATTCTCGGTAAGAACACATTAGCATACAGAACCCACGTGAGCCTTTAAACACCCAACTTCACGCAGAAAGGTTGAACAGATTTAATAATGTGACCGCTCCACTGGGCTAATGGAAAAGAGTGACACTTTCGAGCCCTCACATTTACGTTACAAACAAAACAAAAAGTTTTATGAAGCAAGCGGCCATATTTAATGCGGATGTGTGTATTATGTGACAAGAAATTAATTCTTTCGCTTAAACGCTTTCCCGGTTTTTTTATGCTTTATTGTAACTGACCCTAGAGGGTAAAGGGATTTAAAAAGTTTAGGGTTTGTTGTTTTAGACTAACCCTTGGTTTTTCAACGGACAAAATTAATGTGACAAATTGTCAAGCGAGCGAAAGCTGCAGCTGTGATTGGTTGTTGAGAATTCAGTCAACCAATCAGCTTGACAATTTGTCACAGTAATTTTCCACTCAAGAAACCGGGAGTTAAAGCTTTTATCAAAGATATAAAAATCAAGCGAGAGACAGTGAGCTTGTGAAATAACAATATAGTAATACACATTCTTATTTTTTATTTACCAGAAACCTAATAAAAAATGGTTTTTGTAGGTACCTACTCATCATTTTGATTGATGTTTGCTACTCAATCACGCCATAACGGCTTTAGAAATCTGGATAAAATTTAGCACAGAGGTAGATTATAGTTTAGAATAGCACATAGGCTACTTTTTATCCCAGAATAATCTATTGCTCCCGTGGGATAACTTTGACGCGGACTAGGTCACTGGCGCAAGCTAACGGTATAATGAAAGGAATAGCATTGATTAATATGATACCTATTATAGGTACCATTCGGATTTATTGATCTAAGGAGAAGTTTCATTACTTTTTTAAATCTACGACACGAAAACCATTTATTTAAATTTTGCAAACACCTAGGTTTATTTTTATCACTTTAGTACTCCGCCGTATTTTCTGAAAGAACCTAGTTTGAATGTACATTGTTTAATATATTCATGGAGCACCTGCTGAATATGTAAATAACTTAATTGTGTATTGGCTGGCTCCCATGTTTTTTTTTTTCGTTTAGGGACCCGTCATCCGTCGGTCTAGTATAGTTGAGCCTCGATTAGGTGTACAATATTCATCACACACTCACGATTTTATTCTATCGGTCACTATTTTCTATTGTATTTACCTAGGTATTATTAGTAATTACTTTTTTAACCGTCATCGTGCTTTTAACCCTCATGACGGAGGTTTAGTAACAGGATTCCGTTGACACCCTTAGTTGATGCCCCTAATTTTTCTACTGTGCGGAAGCAGTGCGGTATAAATGTGTGCGGGCGGGCTGCGACCTTAAGAATCATCTAAAAAGCGTCTGCAAAATAAGAAATCAGATAAGACAATATAAAACTAAATAAGTGCCAAGCCAAACGGTATAATAAAATCGTGGAGAGCTAGACAATTCCCAAACCAATCCTGGGACACGGACACCACTGTCTCACTAGTTTATTACTCGTATACGTTACGAGGAACGGTTATTCGTTTCTTTGCTCGTCTCGCGTTATTGTGTCTATAAACTATCTCTGGATGTGCCCTCGGAAACCGTCAGGAAGCGATTGCATGTTGTTTGTGATAAAAGTTGTTTTATTCATACTGTTTTATGTGCTGCTTGCAGGTTAGAAGAGGGTTTTGATTTTTGGTATTTGTTTATCATGTGTGGTTGTGAATATAGGTACCAGCGTATTTTCTTATTAGGCATTACAAACAAAAACTTTCCTTTCAATATTTCTAAAAAACGACCTCCAAAAAATTATAAAGAAGGCTTCAAGTTCGTACATTTATGTTTTAAATTTATAAACCAGAAATCAGCTAAAAATAATATAATGCACAAAGAAAATTGTTTTTTAAAGTCGTAGGCACAAGTCATCTGTACCGGCCGACAATACTTCTAATTTGTGGCTGCCAGTCACCATTTCTGTGACGTCATAAAGCCTATAACCATTGAAACATCATGACACTTTCAACGATACAGTTACCGGCACGTAAGTTGGCAAGAGTTTTTGTAGTGGGGGAAGTTTGCGCACGCACAATTTTATACATTTTTATATGCGCGAACTTCCCCCACTACGAAAATCTCTTGCCAAGTTACGTGCCGGTAACTGTACCTCATTTGTTAATATAAGTATGACGAATAGTAGGTATAGAAGAATTATGTGCACACAGATGAACATACATACATAAACTGCTAGAATCATAACTCTCCGTAGTTGGGCAAGAAGATTCACTTCATTGCAGTTTGCTACCACTTAACAAAATATTACTACGTATTACGATCATCTGCCAAAGAGGGTCACAGCACACAAAAACCAGATACGAGTGTATGACGTAAGTAGGTACTAGTTTCTGTTATGTAACCATTTAATAGCTGTGTCAGCGTGCAGCCACTACCTCCACAACTTTCTCTTAGTTAAGCCAGGCAGTTTCTGATACTCAAACATTCCGCAACTAAAAGCGCGCGAATACGATTGTGCGATTTATTTTATAAATTCATTCGCACTGATTTATTTAAAAAATATTTACAGAATAAACCTCTTCAATAAGAACGTGACGTTTAGTTTTCAAAATTTGAATGTGATTTGTTGTTTTTTTATTGCTTTGATATTCCGTTTTTTATGTATCGCAAATCAGTGAGTGACAGTGTCAAAAAGCAGATAAAAATAAATGTTTCTTATTTTTTTGTTTCTAAAAATCTCGTGATGTGGTGGTTGGTCGTTGTGTTAGTGGCGTGCCTCTTCTACTATTCCCGGAAACGTTTGAGATACTTCTCATCTAGGGGTGTGTGTACGCTGCCTCCGGTTCCGTTGTTGGGGAACTTGACAGCTGTCACAATTGGGCGGGAAAATTTTGTGGAAGCAATCGCGGCTGGATACGACGCATTCAAAGATCAAAGGTAAATGAATCGAATGATAAATTAGCTATTAAGAGCATGTCTGCGTTTCTTCTCACGGATATTATGCCGTTTCTTACGATATTTCACGTAGGTAATCGTGTAAATAATTTGTTTGAGGAATTATTTTATCGAGTTATGTCATACCATCGGTTATATCACAGGGCTTTCTCCAACATGCGGATTTCAAATTATGTAGGTTCTGTGACTGATTTGATACAAATATTTATGTCCGGGTTGCTACGGTACCAGCTAGCTGGCTAATAAGTACTTTTACTAGGTATTAATATGTTCTTTTTTTTATAACGGCTGGAAGGGACATCGTAATGAAAACTTTTATCACGGATTCAGTACATTAGGGATAAAAATGTTCGTCAATTATTTAAAAAAAAACAGTTGATTTACACAAAAAGACAACTCTTACATAGGGTGTGTATATAACTGCTGCTATAACAACAAATAATATTAAGTTTTACTGATCCCAATACAATAAATGTGTTTTTTTCGACGTTTTTTCTTGCTTTATTGTATGGTACGAAACACTTTATGTACGCTTTCTATCTTTTTTTTTTTGAGTTTTAAAAAATCATCCAATGAGTCCTTCCGCCCTGGGTGGGGCGGAAGGGACTGTCAGACTTACTGACTAAAAAAATACCCTGTTCCTTCTGTTGCCCTTTACGTTGCGGGGCCACGGTATCCTGTTAAGACGTCCCGCAACACGCTTTCTATCTAAGAGTTATTAGTCCTCCTTTATTTTCGCTGTAATACTTTCATGTCTATTTCTACTAATTCCATGCTTACCAAATCTAGACCCCGCGCTGTTACTCATAAATACTATACAAATACTGAACGTAATAATCTAATCGAATACTAATAAATAATAACCTAATATTTCCAGATATTTCGGTCTCTACCAATACTTAGTGCCGACCCTAATACCGCGAGACCCAGAGCTCATCCGCCAGATCATGGTGCGGGACTTCAATTACTTCTCGGATAGAGGGGTGCACATCGACGCTGACTGCGACCCCCTGTTTGGACGGAACCTTATCATGTTGACAGGTAGGTACCGGGTATAAAAAGGGTTCATTTAACTAGGTACCTAATCGAATAACCTAATTATTTGACTCTGTTTAAGGATACCGTGGCCCCGGAACGTAAAGGGCAACAGAAGGAACAGGGTGGTTTTTTAGTCAGTAAAAGTCTGACAGTCCCTTCCGCCCCACCCAGGACGGAAGGACTCAATTGATGATTTTTACCACCTCAAAAAAAAATGCCTCCTAATTTCGGATAAAACTCATTTACAATAACATTAACACAATAACACGAGTTCATCTTATAAGTATTATATTCGAGTTGATTTTAGAATAGGTATTATATTTTAGATTATATTTCTAAGCATATTTTTCTCATTATTCAACCCAGCTATGTTTTACAAAACAAATGATTAATGCATACTAGACTTTTTAGAATTATTTTAAACAGGACAAGCACAATTTAGGACTGTCAAGAGCGCGCGAAGTAAATGCAACATAAATTCAATCTATCGTGAAATAACGAAAGCGTCGATAATTGTGGTTAAAGCGGTATTCGTTAAAACGTAAACAAGTCCTTATCTCTCTTGTTGACTCTACAGCTGCGTCTAGCATGATTACCGAAGAAGTTCTTCAAAGTTCTATACGCGACTGTTTTCTAACTAGTTCAGATCATACAAGGTGCAGTTTAGCATCCTCTTCAGGATGCTATCATAAAAGGCATAAATAATAATCAAATCAAATTACGATACCTGATCAAAAATTTTTAAATACTTGTTTTTTAGATTTGACAGTATTTCAGAATACACCTCTTTTAAAGAACAGAATCGCCCCGTTACACGGTAAGCAGTGTAACGCGTCTAGTTATAGGTATTACTGTGTGCGTGCAAGTTCATTGCCCCGCCCCCCTAAACCCAGTGGCAAGATGGCTAGTTCGAATTCGAAACCTGCTAAAAAAACTTATTTTTTTTTTTATTGATTTGGATTTAGAATCACTATTAGTTACCTCCTTTAATATGACTTGGATGGAAAACTGCTCCTTGTACTTACGTACCCGTGATAAGGGGCGAGGGGTCGACCTAGTTAGAAAATTAAACGCTGTTCAGACGACTTGCACCAAGTTGATTTTATGCTAAGCTAAGAGTTTGTTCCTACATTTTAACAAAGTAAAAGTAATCTAAACTGTTTTGACTTTATAATGTTAAAAAGTAAAGAATTAAAAAGTTTTTTGATATTTTTGTACGTGGTTTGGCTTTTGGTTAACTTAAAGTCAATGTTAAAATGAAAATCCGAATCTATTCCGAGTGTGCAGAAATTCGGAGCTCATTACAAAATGGTGATCACAAACTTTTCTAACACCCCAGGTTCAAGATGGCGGTCAATGCGAGTGTCACTATCTCCCGCGTTTTCGGGCGCGCGCTGTCGCAGCATGGCGCCTCTCATGTCGGAGAGCGCATGCGCAGTCCTCTCCTACCTGCGGGACAAGGTTTCTGGCGAACAATTTATGGATATTAACACTGTAAGTTTAATTTTGTATTGTGAATCTTAACTTAGTAGCAAAAAAGCACAAAACTGCATAACAATAAAAAAAAAATAGTTTTTCCTAACTTTTATGGCTGGTTGCTAATCAGACTGTATGTCCCCGCCATGAGTTTCAGCTATTTCGGCCCAAGGCTCTAAATTATGAACCACTGTTTCTTGGTTTAACCTAGCTCATCGCAGGATGAAGAAGAAGATGGCAGCATCTTCTACGTATTCAGCTACATCGCCTTCTAACTGTACCACATAGTGGTTAATGTGGTCCACCATGTCAGGTGCACTTAAATCCCCTGTGTGGGCGGGTATCCTGTCGATCTTGGGATCTGGATGCTTGCTTGGCGTCTAGGGTCTTGGCATCAATGTACTTATTAAATGGCATTGAAATGGTCAGAGCTAAGTCGTAGTGGGCTACTGATTGCCCGAGAATTCCAGGCACAGTGGGTCGAGCTCCGCCAGATCTTAATATCCCAATAGAGAAAGCAATTTGCGCAATCCAGAAAACATTCACACTCTTCGTTCAAAATAATTTCAAATGTTCACAGCTTGCACGACTAACTACTTCTTTTTTTAACAGATAACCATGGCATACGTGAATGATGTCATAGCATCGTGCGCCTTCGGTTTCGCAGTAGACTCCCTCAAAGACCCTGACAACTGCATCTTCAGGTTGGGAAAGAAAGCAGTCGTACAAGATACCACGCAAGTCATGAAGTTCTTTGGCTATGAGAACATGAAGAGTATTATGAAGGTATGGTAGAAGAACTCCATCATCCCCCAAGCTTTGCTTTGTCAGCCGGTCAAGTGCATTCAGCAAATTTTTGGACACCTGATTGTTCTCCGTCCTTAGAACGAAATCTTCTTCTCATAGTATTATCTAAAGAACAGTAATTGCCACTATTGCATAGTACGTGAAGATGTTTTCATATTCCTCTTTATGTTTTCCCTTCAATGGTGTCTTAGGCTAATAGGTGCCATATCAAACTTAAATACTTAAAAATTGTTTGTTTATTTTGTAGCTTCTGAAAGTGAAAATAATCCCCACACAAGACGCGGAGCAGTTCTCTCAGCTGTTCAAATCAGCTTTAAAGGCTCGGCGAGAGAATCTAGTGAAACCGAGACCTGACTTCATTCAGATCCTAGTCGACGCTGCCCATGGTATGTATCTCCTTCATTAGTATACGTGCCTGGTACTTTGTTACGTATTACGGTCATTACAAGGGTCATAAAAATGGGCTTTAAATATCGAACCATATAGTTACCGTTGGGTATCTAGTAAATGTCAAACTCCTCAATCCCCCACCCTTCACCCCCATCTCCCCGGGGATCGCAGAAGGTGCGTACGATCCCGGGATGCCCGGCGTAAGTGTGGGAAGAGAACTCTGCAGCTCTGTAGTGATTTTTAGCCAGTAAGAGCCTGATACTGATGAGTAATTGATAATGAACTAAAAATCATCTCGGATTAAGTTGAAAATTGTGTGCAAGGTTCCACACTGCATTTGTTATCTTACACGCAATTGCGCAATTTTCAACTCTTTGTACGGCGTATTTGTAGTTCATTATCGGTTAACAAAAACTGCACGACTAAATCCGTTGCTCAACGGATTTGATTGATCTCAAGATCAATCATTACTCCTCCTCTATACGAATACCAGTACTACATAAAAATGCTAACGTAATATAAAACTTTATGTACAGGCAAACCCAGGGCGGACAGCGATGGCGACGCAAACAACAATGAGGACGTAAAGATTGCTGAGAGTAAGATTAACTTTAATTTGTTTACTCCTCTCATTTATATGGTTACGGACTTAACAGTAGATCAAGTTTCTTTCCTATTACCTTTACGAAGGGGCAACTACTTAGATTCAATTCTTTTTTCCTGTATTTGCCGTTGAAAGAAAAAATCTCTCTTGGTGAACTTTTAGGAATGGTCTAATTGAAGTAAATACTATGACTTTTATAGAGATTTTTATAGAATACTTTCGCTACTACCGTCCACGTAAACGGTCATCGCAGACGCCGACATAGTCGCGGAATAAAAAGTAGCTTGTGTCCTTCCTTGTAGTTTAATCTTACCCCGAACCAAATGTCATCAAAAGCGGTTCAGTGGTTTATCCATGAAAGCGTAACAGACATACAGACAGAGAGTTACTTTTGCATTTATAATTTTTGTAAGGATACCGACAGCACTTCTAGAGGCGACCAATAGACCAAAAACGCGGTCAAAACCATCCATGAACAATGAGAGTTCTATGAAGTACAAGGGGCGCCATCTATCATCATAAAAACGGTATTGAGATTTCCCTCGGGAACAGTGCTTTTTTTCGGGATAAAAAGTACCCTATATCCATTTCTGTAGACCTGACAACGTATATGCAAAATTTTTGGATGATCGGTTCAGAGGTTTAGGCGTGGAAAGGTAGCAAACAAACAAACAGACTTACTTTCGCATTTATGATATTAGTTAGGATTTGTGGACTTCATTTAACTCTCATTGTCCTCACCAACTTGTCCCACTGTTAACCCTCATCCCACCTAGTACCACTGACTTGATTGACGAGACACGCGCCTTTAATTATGACGTGTTCTGCGCGCGACGTCTGAATTGTGCCAGGATTGCGCCATTCCTTAGAACCGGAACATATTTGTTTTGCGGATAAAGATTACGCTGTACTGCTTAGTAATATGTTTCTGTCGGTTCTTATACGAAATATACGCTTACATACGTCTTATGTAAATGACTGTTAGTCTAGTATGATAATGCGTAAAACTGTTTGATTCGATTCAATTTTCGAATTAGAAACAGCGACTATACACATGCATGCATATATTTTGATTTAGTATTATTATTTTTTCCGGGATAGAAATAATCGATAAATTAATCAAATTGAATTAAAGCTAGTTGCTCGTTCCAAAACATAGATAGATCTCCATGGAGAACGAGCAAGAAACTCCACTGATACTCTTTTCAATCAAGTTTCCACAAAATTCTGATTATATTATAGGTATACTTGTTATTTCGTTTTGTAAAAACAATGTAGGTGAAAAGAAATGTAACACAATTAAAAAATGTAAAAATAAAAGCCATGGCAGTTAAGAGATGACCAACCTCAACTGACAGCGCCCGTTCACGAACATGACGCGAACTTCAACATACTCGTAGCTGAGGAAATTGGTGTATTGCCATTTACAGTCAACAAAAGAGATGGTATCCAGGGTCGTGAGATATAGTTGAAGTTTTCTTAGAAATTAATGGATGACTTCGATTGAAACTTAACTTAATTAATGAACTGTTTATTATCTGCATTTTAAATCAAATTACATTTGAAAACATTCATTGGTTTTTAAGAAAACTTCAACTATCTGACGACCCTGCATACTTATCTCTTTTGTTGACTGTACAATTGTATAACCCTACTAACCCAATCGTATGTGTTACATCATGTGCCCACAGAATTCACAGACGATGACCTAGTAGCCCAAGCAGTTCTTTTCTACGTCGCCGGATATGACACTACTGCCAACCTCATCTACTACTTCCTTTACGAGATGGCTATAAACCCTAGCGTGCAGGAGAAACTCCACCAGGAACTGGACGGATTGCCTCCTGATGATGAGATCCAGGACCTGTATGAAGCTATTCAAGGTCTGGAGTATTTGGAGATGTGTGTCAATGGTGAGTACTTTTTAATTTTCCACATCTGTAAGACTGCAGAATCGCGGTAGATGCAAGCCACCAAGCTTTCAACTGGTCCTTTTGGATATCTGTAAGGGACTACTATAGCAGTGGACGTCCTACGGCTGATATTATGATGATAATCTGAAAGAGAAAAACAGAGTCTTTACAAGATTTATGTGTCAAATGGTTTTTTTATAAACAGATCTTTTCCTTGCCTTGGGGCCTCATAGAGACCTCATAAGGAAGCTCAAAGTCACCAAGAGAGCAATGGAGAAGCTATACTCGGGGTATCAACTTCTTGCGGTATCGAATCAGTAATGGGAAGATCCACAGAAGATCTAAGGCAACCGATATAGCTCTCTGATTTGCGAAACTCAAGGGACAATAGGCAGGGCACATACCTCGTACAGCCACCTAAACTAAAAATTTTTTTAATAAAAATTATTGTTATTATTTTGTAACTTTACAGAGGTATTAAGATTATGGCCGCTTGTCGGCTCAGCAGATCGTCGGTCTGTTGCGACATACGACTTCGGCCCCACATACCCGGGCAGCAAAGACAGACTCATCGTAAGTACCTACTTATCATTAAATTTTTTTTATTGGAACAAAAGAGCATCTGCCGCCATATTTATTTTTTGAAACGTCAGATGAAAGTACGTAAGTTGAAGTTTTCTTAGATATCTTCGATTGAAACTTAACATAATTAATGCACTATTAATTATCTACTTTTTTAATTAAATTACATTTGAAAACATCTATCAGTTTCTATGAAAACTTCAACTATATCTGACGACCCTGCATACCTATCTCTTTTGTTAATTGTACAGTAGCGGTCATAAGTGGAGTAGCAATCTACAAAGCAAATCGATTGACACTTTGGTTAAACTTACGACCTTTCGACGTCGTGTGCGAATTTTGAGGTGTACGTAGATACTGTGTTATTACGTTCAAAAGTGCCTTATAATGGCCTAATTAAATAAATGATTTGACTTTAACTTTGAATACATCACTTATACACACAGATGTAGGTATGGCCTGGTACCCCGTGTTCACAGCAATTCAAACCTTAGCATGCTACTGCGCGGGACGTTTTAACAGGATACCGTGGCCCCGGAACGTAAAGGGCAACAGAAGGAACAGGGTCGTTTTTTAGTCAGTAAAAGTCTGACAGTCCCTTCCGCCCCAACCAGGGCGGAAGGAGTCATTTTTGATGATTTTTACCACAAAAAAAAAAAGCATGCTACTGCACTTATGACCGCTACTGTACATAAAAGCTTCTAAAGTAGAATACTTTTAATAATCAAATGAAATTATCGACAATGATAATAAACTAACAAACATTTTCCGCCGCCATCCCGAAAATCTTTAACACTTAATTTTAGTGGCTATCTCCACAAATGACTTAGAAGGTATACCAGCGATATTTTGTAAGTAATAACTTCATTGGCGCGTGGTAATAGGTAATTTAGCATCGTAATAGCACCATTGCCCTGGAGGATTCCTTTATTCTGTGTTAATAGATCGTTTACGACATAATAGGGGGCGGAACCTTAATGAATTCTGTTTACATTTTTCGGTGGCCTGGTTTTTTTTTTATTTAAATTTGAAGATTCTGAATCTCTTTCTTAAGTGACTCGTATATTATTGTCCCACTGCAGGGCAAAGGCATCTTCTCATACATATAGAGAAGGCACGAGCATTGACCACCACGGTTGGTCAAGGCGGATTGGCGATTTCAGACTTGAGCCTTAATACTGATGCCTCTGCCTAACTCTTCGGGGAAATAAAGTCTTACCAACCATCAATATTCACGTTCTTCTTCTTTTCGTGTGGGCAGTAAGGTCTTACGACCCCACACACCCTAGTGTCAGAGTTTCTAAATCGCCTAAAGGGCCTCTGACATGGTTTGAGTGGGACAGTAATAGGCTGGTATAAGTCCAGGTTTCCTCACGGTGTTTACGTTCAAGATAAACTATAGAAAGTCCTACATATGAAATGAAAAAGTCACATTGATACATACTTGCCCGGCGCCTTAATCACTGACGGCCATCATGACATATAATATTCACGTTGATTTTCTCCCACAGGCCTCAGCAGGTATCCACGTATGGCTGCCAATATACTCGATCCATCGCGACGAAAAGTATTGGCCGGAACCCAACAAGTGCAAACCGGAGCGTTTCTCAAAGGACGGGAGAGCTCACATAGTTCCTTACACATACATGCCTTTCGGAAATGGACCCCGACATTGTATAGGTAAGGAATGCTGTTTGTTGCCTTGGAGCTTGGAAATCTTGACGAGATTATTTAGTTACAGTCAAAGAAAATTGCGTTTTACCTGTAATGTAATAACGCACATTTTGTTGCTGTTAACTGCACATACTGCTCATCCAAACTAAGTAAGATTGAGAAAAAAATATTGTTAGGAAACGACTTTTATTTTTGATGTCAAAGAAATGCTCTTTGACAGTCGTTTCCCAGCAATCATTTTCATACCTATTATAACAATAAAAAGTGGTTTTGATAAAAAATACCTTAATTTATGAACTTTTTATTTAAATATATGCAATATGCTTTGTATTTTAGTATGTGACTGCCTCGTTGGTCTAGTGGTCGCAACAAGCGACTGCTGAATATGATATCTTGGGTTCGATTCCCAGGTCGGGCAAAGTGTTATTGGGTATTTCCATCAGGAATTTCTCAATAGCGGCCTCGGAGTCCGGATTTGTGTCCAGTTGATAACAATAGGCTCGCTCCCTATTACCGTAGGACCTAAACATAACAGGCGAAATGTGGTTGTACTAATGGGTACACCTCTGCCTTACCCTTCGGGGATTACAGGCGTGATGTTAAGTGTATTTATTTCAATGTATCTGTAACTAGGTTTCAAGCAATAGTTCAGAACAAAAAAATGGAAAGAACATGTAACTTTCGATTTCGTCAACTTGCCTTTTCGCACCCTTTATAGAGTTTCTGTGACTGGAAAACCCATTGGTAGTTTTGAGTTGGGTATTCCGTGAAAGAGGGGACATTGCGGCGGTAGATAAGAGAAGCATTTTTTATTGTATTTTTATCTATCTATGTGTGACATGAAAAAGTTATGAAGGCAAAAACGGTTAGTGTGTCTTTTGAAAAATTCTTACAACCGCTATTGGGACGTCATGGGAATTGGGTATTCGACACCATAAAACAAAAATTCCAAGACACAACTTCTTAAAAAACATACCTACTTTATTTTAGCCCCGAAAATCCGATTAATTTTCAATTGACTGTAAAATTTGATTTTAAATTACCTTGACATTGATAAATAGTTAGTCAATTGAGTCGTCAAATTAGTGACGTCACAGTTTATTATAGCCATACAAAATGTATGGGTGATTCACGTTTTGACAGATAAGTATGTCAAGTGATTAATGCAATCAAGTACCTAATTCACGGGAAACAGCGCGAAGAGAGTCACAGAGCGGTATCAAGCATCTATTAATCCGATTGTGTACTCATTGAGAGTCTAATAAAATCCTCGCGCATTTTCGCGACGTCGCGCGTCGCCTGGCTTCAGGTTGACGCATTCCTTTCCTTATCCGCCGCAATGTAAAACCCGCTATGTAAAGTTACCCTTAGATTTTTGTCTCTTTATACAAGCTAATAGAAGAATAACCGTATTTTTAATCGACCTCAAAAAATGAAGAGGTTATTTATTTATTAAACTTTATGCACATGTGAAAAATTACATTGTACAAAGGCGGATTTAATGCCTTGCCTTGGTTATGTTTTCCGGTTGTATCTTTTTTTTAAATAACCTAGCGCGTATAATCCGCTTGTGCTACCAATCACAGCAACTTACGCGCGCTTGACAATTTGTCACATTTTTTTTTATAAAATCCAGATTATAACAAACTATTTTCTTCCGATTCAGGATCCCGCTTCGCAGTGTTAGCAGCCAAGGTGTTCCTGGTGAAATTCCTCAGGATGTATAAAACAAAAGCCCAGCGGGCCTCCCCACGTCTGTCACCGAGGGCCTTCATCCTGAGACCCAAAGATGGATACCAACTCATTGTAGCATCTAGAAATTAGTATTAAGATTAAGTAGATACGTATTATTGTAAATAAACTTTAATCATATTTTTTTAGTTTTTTAGTTAAAATAAAATATTTGAAAATATTCTATAGCCTATTACTATCCAACTGCAGATCAAAGGCCTCTTTTCATAAAGAGAAGGCACAAGTACCTAGGTAAGCGTGGTTATCACTACGCTTATTTAACGCGAATTGGATATTTCAGATGTAGGTATAATATTTATTACAAGTCCAGGTTTCCTAACGACATTTTAGTTCACCGATTTCTATGTTTCTTATTCTGTTTCTAAGTACTTATATATTAGAGTTTTAAGTAATTTTTGAAGTAGTTTTAAGTAATTGGTCACTGTTGGCGCCCAACATGGAACATGTAATTACAGTAACGAATTCAACAATACTTAAAACCATAGTTAAAATATGCAACATACATACATTTAACTAAAATATAATTATGTATAAATTATATAGGTGTATAATATAAATTTAGAAAGAACTAAAGGCCGCTGCATACGTGACGGGTAAATACTCCGGACGGGACGTGAGCGGGACGCGCACGTGATTGCCTCGTTCAAAACGGGAACGTGGTGCAAACGCATACGCAACGTGACATTGATTCGTATCTAACGTGCTAGTGTTGTGAACAACGAAAGATGGATTTTTCAATTCAAGAATTGGCTTTAATTGCTATTGCTAAACGGGGACGTGCTAAACATCGTCGCCGACGAGATTTTTCCCGTCCACGTTCCCGTCCCGTCCATGTTCCCGTGACATATACGTATTTGGATACATTTTGTATGCAACGATGCTTCCAAAACTTCCCGTCACGTCCCGTCGGGATAAAAACCCGTCACGTATGCAGCGGCCTTAAAAATCAGAACCAGTCTGTTTTTCAATTACTGAACATTTATCAGCTGACTGACTATTGCCCGCAATTCTAGTCAAAGTCGAGATCTGTGTGAGAGTGAGTGACCTTTCGGTTTATAAGAGTAGGTAAATTAATTGTAAACTAACAGTGTTGCCATAAAATATGGTTTTTTATGCGTAATTTACGTTTTGATAGATAATATTTTTTTTAAATGCATACAAATTTTTGAAAGCAGTATTTATTATTGTGTAGCCGTTATTCATTTTACAATAAAATCTTGACAACTTCAGTTAAAAAAAGATCATAATCATTAGCGCTTGAAAAGAAACATTAGTTAGGTACTTATGTGCAAAGCGTAAACTTTCAAGCTTAATGACGGGCCTGCAGGAATTTTGTGAAGAATTTGGTTACTATCTACGTAATTAAAATAAAAACTAGGAGGAAAAAAGAGGTTAGTAAAGTTTTACATAATTTTTGGTTCAAACTTTTTGCCTGCTGTTTATTCTGTGTGTGATTACGGAAAATCAGATTACGGGGTTGCGGGACGTCTTAACAGGATACCGTGGCCCCGGAACGTAAAGGGCAACAGAAGGAACAGGGTGGTTTTTTAGTCAGTAAAAGTCTGACAGTCCCTTCCGCCCCACCCAGGGCGGAAGGAGTCATTTGATGATTTTTACCACCTAAAAAAAAAAAAAAGGTACAATCGTTGCAGGATAAACTAAATTTTTATCAAATGCATCATAATATTAGCTTTTGCTTGCGACTTCGTCCGACGTCCGCGTCAAAGTTAACATATTATACCACGGGAACCGTACATTTTTCCGGGATATAAAGTAGCCTATGTGCTATTCTGGACTATTCTACCTCTGTGCTAAATTTCATCAAGATTTGGTTAGCCGTTCTGGTGTGATTGAGTTATAAACATGCATCCATTCAAACTTTCATATCACTACATAGTATAAAACAAAGTCGCTTTTTCTGTCTGTCTGTCCCTATATGTGTATGATTAGATCTTTAAAACTACGCAACAGATTTTGATGCGGTTTTTTTTAATATATAGAGTGATTCAAGAGGAAGTTTTATATGTATAATACATGCACCCGTGCGAAACCGGGGCGGGTCGCTAGTTTATAATAAATTATTGTAAGTAAGACGAACACCCGTTGGATTAATGGTAGGTATAGGTCTATTTTACATAGCTGATTTAAATAATCATTTTACAAACCTACTTGATTCGATTCGTCAGAACAAAAATAGCAAAAAAGAAACAATAAAAAAAATATGGTTCCACAAACAATTCACGGATCCCCACACTCATTCGCGGTGCAACGAAGTATGAAACAGAGACAATAGACTCGCGTCAAGCCCAGAGGCAGGGAACTTGCCTGTTACTGTATACAGTAATGGCACAGACAATGCGTTCATTATTCCATTTATATAATGAGCCTAGTGCCGTTATAAATGACTTTAAAATAAAAATAAATACAGTGCAACCTCGATTTATCAAAGCTGTAGGGATTAAGAAAATATTCGTTACTAGCTTTCGCCCACGCGCCCACGACATCGTCCGCGTTAATATCGGTTATCGCGGACGCAGACGAAGTCGCGGAGTAAAAAGTAACATATGTCCTTTCTTGGGTTACAAACTTACCCCGCACCAAATTTCATGTAAATCGGTTCAGTGGTTTAGTTGTGAAAGCGAAAGAGACTGAGTTACTTAGGCTTTTCCTTAAGACCTTACTGCCCACGCGATAAAGAGTAAGAAAGAAGAAGAATAATAATGGATAGTATGGTAGGTATGGCAAACAATTTGTTACAATAGGGTTTGTTTGTTACTAGCGAAGGGTCCTAGGGGATTCCGCAGGATTTGTTAAATCGAGAAAATCGTTATATTGAAGTTTGTTTATTTTTTATACAAGGTGTAATTTATTTTACTGAAAACCTGAAAAAGAGTATTGAACTCAACATTCTAATCCATACATGTTGTTGAGCTGCGTGAACATAAATGCATGAAGAAGTGTTTTTTTTTTCAGTTAATTACACCTTGTATAAAAATTCTTTGGAAGACACAATTCTGAGCTAATCATTGTAATGTTCGCCATGCATTCAGACGGTCTACCTAGATAATTTAGATGAAATGAATTTGGTGAGCTACTTTGATGACAGCTCACCTCACTTCAACCAAATTTTTCGAAAGAGATTTTTACAACACTGCACCATTCTGGGCTAGAATTTAATGACACGCGATACCCACACGAGAATCTGTACAAACACCACCTCCCCTAATTAAGTTCTACCTACTTGAGTATCAATTAAAAAAAACTTTCTGCTGTCATCACTCGGTACAATCTTTTTTTTTTACAAACAGATCAACATCGAAACTTCGTCGTAAAAACTACGTCAATTAATTTTTCGTATCTACTTGATGTTTGAATCAGGTGCAGCATCGAATTGAGTCTGAAATTCAGTCGAAAGCCGTTATACCAGCGTATATCACGCACCGCATTCACGATTCACTTTTTAATTAACTGCCAATCTTAATATTTCGAATTTGGGATGATTGAGTGGCACATACACAGGCTTTTGAGTTTTAAAAATTAGGTCTGTACCTGGTATAACTATCTATAGAATTGTGACATTGTGTTAGATTTCTGGCTTCATTTTAATAATTTGGTAAATGTAGATAAGTTTTCTGATGAGTAATCCTAGCATGATTGGGTGGTAGACCAAGTAGTAGCCACAGCGTACAACCTAACTAGGTAGGTACTTGTTTTGATTACATTTTATGGAAAGGGCGAGGGTAGCGCCCTAGTCCTTTTATATCTAGATTTCAGGTTAGTCAATCTTTCGTCGAATAACATAATTTTAAAATGATAGGTATACCAACGAGTTTTTGAATAAAGTACTGCAGGGTTTCCCGACTTGAATAATCTTTCTAACGCCCATGGGCCAAGGTATTATCAACTGTACGGTCAGTAAGTAACACTTCAACTGTTCTACGACAACAGTCCCCATATAAAAGTATTTTCTATCAAGGAATAGGATAAACAATTGTGACTGTGCCTATTTTATGTTATTTTGTGTTATTTACTCATGGATTACTTCCTCTTTGGGGCGGGCAGAGGATTCGATTAAAGCAGTGCGTTTAAAATAGCATTCATGCAAATGCCTATACAAAATCTAAGCTTAGGATGTGCTCGACACTTACAAATAGCAAAAATTTTAGCCACGGCAGTGACTTTTTTTTTAATAGTGTCGATACGAGAAACGAATAAGAAGACATTTGTCGCGTACGGGACTCTTACAAGGCCTCGTAATCGGAATGAGAACACTTTAAATATTTTAACGAGGAGCAATTGGAGGGCAAGTCTGGTGCCAGCAGCCGCGGTAATTCCAGCTCCAATAGCGTATACTAAAATTGTTGCGGTTAAAAAGCTCGTAGTTGCATTTGTGCGCCGCGCTGTATTTTGTTCAATTACTGCTCAACAATGTGTGCCAAAAGACCGTAACCCGGCACAAAAATAAAAACTATGAGATGACATTGACAACAAAACGAGAAACTTAACAATTTGACATTGACTTGACAATGACAGCAAAATAATAAAGAAATTGTGGCGCCAAAATGATTGCTGCTGCTGTGGAGTGTGGCTTGGCCTGATGTTTTCTAGAAAATTGTTGTTATTTGCTATCGTGACCCTTCTATTTTTACGCCTAATGAAATCAAAGAAACAGTTTCAATTCGCTTGCTCAAAACAGTTTTTTTTAATGATTTTGTTAGCCAACGCGATAACCTTTGAGTGAATCATTCTGTGATTGACAATAAACTTCTTGTTCTAATTCTAACCTGTCTTCACAGCTTGGTAGGCGGCTGAACCCTTTCTCGAATAATATTTTACAAAGTGAATACCTACCTACTTAGAATTTAAAATCACTGGTAAAGCGATCATCTTAACGTCAAAATATGGCGAATATTCAGAAGATTATTTCTAACTCGGCCCGCACCGTACAAAAGAGACCTTTCAGGGTTTCTATTGAAGGCAACATCGGCTCTGGAAAGTCGACTTGCATCCAGTTCTTTGACAAGTATCCCAATGTTGAGAAACACGGGGTAAGTGTTTTGTTAAATAAGAATTAATTTAAAAAATATATATTTTTACTTCTACTACGTTCTAACTCTTGAAACGGGGGATACCGGTATTGTTTTGTTCCCTTAAAGTTGAATGTTAACAACCACCACTATTCCATCTATACCATCTTAGCGGAAACTTCCTCAATTGAACATTTTAATTTATTGAGAAACAAGTATTAAGTAAGTATTCTAAGTAACCTGTTCCAGGAACCCTTACACGAATGGCGCAACGTTTGCGGTCATAACCTACTTGGTCTACTCTATGGTGATATGAACAAGTGGACCTTCCCGTTCCAACACTACGTACATCTCAGCAGACTCAAGATACAGACCAGCCAGCCTTGCAACTCCGATATCACTGTTAAGATGTTTGAACGGTAAATAATTTAGTTTTTATGTGGAACCAGAAGATTCTTCTCGATTTGATTATACGCTAAACTAAAATTAACTGTTCACTAAATTCACATTAAAATCAACACTAAACTGCTAACGTTCTAAGAGGCCGGATTTGACGTTTCTCCTACGTAATAATTTGAAAAATCCAATTCACAATCCTGAATAATTACTATGTTACCCATACACTATAACAACGAGTATCACTTGTAAACATTAAGTTTAACTTAATTTTGAAAAAATACACTCACAAACACGAATTAATTGCCGATTTATATTTTGACAAGACGTTTTGACAACACTACACAAAGGATTTTGATAGCTGTCAAATCCGGCTTGTTACAATGTTAGCTGTATAAATTATAAAGCTGGTGAGTATGTTTATTTGTTTGAGCATACTTGTCTCAGGAACTACTAGACCAATTTGAAAAAATGTTGTTCCATTATTATAGTCTGTTTATCAAGGAAAATTACATCATCACACTATATCCATGGGAACAGAGCAGTAATCTAATACATCATGCAGGTGAAACTGCAGGGGATTGCTAAATAAGTAAACAAATCCTATATTTCAGGTCTGTACAGAACAGTAGACACTGTTTTGTAGAGAATGCCAGGAAACAGAACTTCCTTGAAGATCCAGAATACCAGACCCTGATAGCTTGGTTTGATTACTCTGAGAAGTGCTTGGATATCAGTTTAGATCTCATAGGTAAGCATTTATAGCCTTTTGACCAATAGTCACAAATAGATGACATATTTTGAACTAATCAAACCACTGCACTGTCATGAACTCATGACTAAAGGCAGCTGCACACTTGTAACACCCTGACACCACCCCACTCATGCTTATTAGCCAAAGAGTATCTTCACAAGATTTTAATGTGATATAAGTCATACCTGTTTAATTTCACAGTTTATCTAAAAACAACACCTGAGACAGTTTGGGAGAGGATGATGAGACGTGGCAGGGCTGAAGAGTCTGAAGTACCTTTAGAATATTTAAAACAGGTTAGTTTTTTAAAGAAGATTATCACAAGCTTAAATTTTAATGCTTTTGACTTCGCCCCCTATAACATGGGGCTTCAACATCACTGGCGAAATGTGGGTGTACTAATGGGCACACCTCTGCCTAACCCTTTGGGGATTACAGGCGTCATGTTATGTTATTTTTATAGATATATTTGTCAAAGTCAAAGCCAAAACATTTATTTCAATTAGACCATTTACAGGCACTTTTGAATAGTCAAGGAGTCTGTCAGTTAGTCCGAAAGTTGAAGCTAGTTTATAGATATATTTTTATTTTACAGATATTTTTATATTTTATAGATATAGAGAGGAAGTGCACCTGTGTGTGCACGCACTGTACCTTCCTACTATTTCGTCTGCATACTTGGCTAGTCTCCATTACTACTGGCCATCGAGACTCAAAATTCGGTCTAGAGAATATGTACATTAATCTATACTATTTCTTCAGGTCCATGAATCATATGAAAACTGGTTGAGTTCGCCAGATGTAGGCTGTGAGGTGCTGACGATTGACGCCGACAGAGGCCTCGACTGCGTCAGGGAGGATTTAGAAAGATATTCCTATAAAATACTTGGTGGTAATCACACCAATTAAACTAATTTCAGGGCGCTGAGAGGCAAATGTCTGTACTTGTTTAAAAATTTATATTAAAGCCCCGAATACACTAGGTAACATTTTGTCCCGCAACATGACGCGCAACACTCAATCTACATGACGCTGCAACGTTGCACATTGTCCCGCAACATGCCCCGCAACATTGTACGTGACGCGGGGCATGTTGCTTGCTCCATTTCTATAAACACTGACTAGTGTAGCCAGCAAAATGTTCCATGACAATTGTCGCGGGACACTTCACGTAGTTGTTGAGGGACATGTTCCGCAACATGTTTCTTTATTTGCCCCCTAATGTATCCCAGGCTTAACTAGCGCCAGCCCATCTGCCCCAGTTTCGCATGATACATAAACCTTTCCCTTGAATCACTCTTACCTGTTGATGAAAATCGCAATTCGTTGCGTATATATTTTAATTATTGATCTAAACATACAGATAGCTGGACGCTACTTTGTTTTATATATGTAGAGATTATTTCAGACATTTGCTACCAGATTGCCTCTTTCATTTTAAACACTGTGATTTTATTAGCTAATCTGTTGCCTTATTTTTGTGTTGATTGACAAAATGTGTTAATTATTAATTAATTAATAGAATAAGTATACTTATGCGGGTACTGTAAACTGGTGATAAAACCTTGCTAGTTGATATTATTTTATTCCTAGTCTGTGTTGTCCCACTGTTGGGCAAAGGCCTTCCTTTCTCATTTCCAATCCTCTCTAAGAAGAGTCTGAAGACCAGATTTGAGCCTCATAATATGCGAGGACAGTTTTTCTTAAATCAAGTAATGAGCTTTGACAAATTCATAAAAATAACCCTTCTAACACCAGTGACTATGTCAGCACGGTTGACGCAGTGCTTGCTGCACTGTGTCTTGGCTTCAATTGCTGCACAGAACAACTATGTATTTATATAGCCTACAGATCGTTTATGTGAGTTTGTAAACACAATTTTTTCAAAGCTATGAAATGGTTAAAAGAAAGAATACTTTTAATAGATAGACTTTACTAGTAAAATATATAAAATTATCTAGTATTTTCATATTAATGTTTAAATTGACTTTAATCTTTGGTTCCTTTTATTTGACTTGAATTAATCTTAATTAAGGAAATAATTTACGTAAGGTAACGCAACTGAGTTTCGTACAATATCATTCAATTTAACAACAATAATTAACAATATCATTTAATTTAATAAAAACATAAAAACTTAACAAACTGAACTTTAAAACAAAAATATTCTTCTTCTTGCCTATAAATAAAATTTTATTTTTTGAAGGGTATATGTTTTACCGTTAAACAGTTTTTTTTTTTTCAATGTTTAATAACTTGGCGTATTTGTCTTCTTGAACTTAGGATTCTTGAAATACGAGCCCCGCGTGGCGGAGCTTCGTCGACCGGGCCTCATTTTTTTAGAACAATTTTTAATCATTATCTTAGCTAGGTACTGGATGCGAATTAGGAAATCATTTTCTTCCATCTCAACTGAATATGTTTTACTCTTTATTCTCAACCCAGTTGCGAATCAGGAGTAAATACTCCTGATTCGCAACTGGTTACGAAACTCAGTTGCGAAAACGGCCGGAGGGGTGTAAACAGCCTTACAATATTGTTATTTTAGAAAGCAGGCCTTTAACAATGATATAATTTCTAATTTAATATTTATTTTGTAAAAATAGGTTCAAGTGACTGTTATGATAATGTGTATTGTTAATTTAATAATTGATTGCATATTTTTGAATTAAAAACACGATGATTTAACTGAGAATATGTTTTAATTATCATAAAAACAATATAATTTAATATTCCTAATTCTAAGGCCTATTTTATGCATGTATTATAATCGTTCAATGATATTCCATTTTATGATTAACAATAATATAAAAGCATCAAAATAGGTCTCAGATGTGCTATTTACACTAACGGAAAAAGTATTATGTTCAGCGGTAGAGATGGTCGGCTCTGATGTTGGACGCTATCTCGCTCTCCCATTTGTCGCCGTTTGACAGAAGTTTCTCCTTGTTGTATAGGAGCTCTTCATGAGTTTCCGTTGAGAACTCGAAGTTGGGACCTTCCACGATAGCGTCGACGGGGCACGCTTCCTGTAAACAAAAAAAAAGACGACTTGTGATAAAACAGCGACCCGTTTGGGAAATACATGCCCTATCGGATCTAATCATAGCAGTATAAATAAAAAAGTTTTCCCAACAAGCTTGACGGACGGCAGTCTATAGACTCTATAGACATTTTGTTTACTGGTAATAAACTTTCTCTATAGTATAGAGAAAGTTTATTACCAGTAAACAAAATGTTACATACAAAGGACATAGGCGTTTGGCACATGCATCACGCAGCGTAGTACGTTCGTTTCGTTGACAAGTATCTGAATTTGTATAGAAATCACGCGTAGTCCAACACCTGCCAACACGCGTGACTCTGTCGCCACGCACCCTGAAGCGTGGCGCGGGACAGTGTGCGAATCGCTTAGTAGCACCACCGTTAAGGCGCGGGCCCACCGCGGCGCATGCTGTGCACGGGCACGCGACGCATTTTAGCTGCGTGTATTAATTTGTTTGACAACGTGGGTCTACGTTTCCACTGGAATACCTACACGAAGACCCACGACTATGTATAGCGTGGCATGGAGCACGGAGAGGCTACACACGTGTCACTGGAATCCCACGGACATGGGCTTCACTGCGGGTGGTGGGACGGGCGGGGAAGCGAGCGACGCACAGTGTTGCCGAGGCCGGACAAAAACCAAATTGCTCTGCGATAAGCGAGCTGTACATAGTCATGGGTCATATTTGTGTACTCCAGTGGAAACGTAGACCCACGTCGACAGCGTTGAGCTATGTAACCGCCTATTCGAGGGAGCCACGCATGTATCAATGACGTCAATTCATGCGTAGCCTCTCCGTGGGTTGCACGTGGATACAACTACATACATTTTCTTACAAAGCGAAGCTAAATACACGTGCGTAGCCTCTCCGTGCACCGCGGTGGGCCCGCGCCTTTATGCTGTGTCAACATGACAAAGCTGTCATGCTGTTTCTGTCACTCTTCAGAATATGTTTTGCAATGCAATATCTGCATAATTATGCTTATGTAACAATCATGACCATTTGCAACTTGTATTATAAAGTAAAGAACAAACGAACCTGACAGAAACCACAATAGATGCACTTGGTCATGTCAATGTCGTAGCGTGTGGTTCGTCGTGAGCCGTCCTTACGCTCCTCGGCTTCGATTGTGATGGCCTGAAAGGTAAGGGAGTAATAGTTAGTTATGCACATAGTTCAAAGAGGCAATTATAATGTTTCTAAGACATTCCTCCCAATATAGGATTGCAAAATTTGAAAGTTGTGACGGGAACTGTCTTGATATTTTATATAATCATGCTTTGGGGCACTCACATGAAACTACTTCATGAAGATGGAACAAATCTAATATTGTTGGGATATTTTCCATTTTTGCACACTGCAAAAGCTAGTATATTCTAATTTATGAATCAAAACTGACTTCAACCTAAGATAAACAATAACTTACTTGAGCAGGACAGATGGCTTCGCAGAGCTTGCAAGCAATACATCTTTCCTCACCGGAAGGGTACCGCCTGAGAGCATGCTCGCCCCTGAAGCGAGGTGAAAGAGGCCCCTTCTCAAATGGATAGTTGATTGTTGCTGGTTCCTAAAAACAAAGAAACAGAAGTGGTTGTTACATACTCATTGTAGTGGTTCTTACTAATCTTACTTTATTGTTCCAGAAATAAATGAGAAAATATTTTGTAAAAAAATTAAACTGAAGTTTTCCATATGTGGTACACATACATGTATGTTCCTCTGTCTCTAGTTTATTCAAAAACCTATTTATAACTGTATCATGTATGTAAACAGGGCTATAAAAATGGCTGAACAATCAACCAAAGAAAAAGCTATTACTTGTGGATTTGGAACCTTATAATATGTGAGCTTTAACACTGCGCATACCTTAAAAATATGAGCCAGGGTGACAGCGAAACCTCTGGCAAGCTCTGTCCAGAACAGTGTTTGAGCTGCCCTGTTCGACATTTCCTTCATGCTCATGTTGGGGTCCTCAGCATTCACATACTTGTAGCCTGGCAGGTTTGGCGGGTAAACCTTCTCCGTCTTTCCCTCAGTACTGTACTGAGCATGCCTTACAAGCAAACTACTAGCCCCTGTAGCTCGAACTAAAAACGAAAATAAAATTTGAAGATTTTGTCACAAACACCTACTTGTCTGCTGTTGATTTTCCACAGGCATGAATTATAAGCATGATTTTTGAAGAATGTTATGCGTCTCACTTTAAATCTTCTAAAAATAGCTCGAGTTTTGGTAAATATCTAATTGATTAAGGTTATAAACAACAATTGCGTAACACTAATTTTCTGAAAGTAGTGAACTTATGAATGGTAAAGGGAAAGGAACTTTACCTCGAGAGGATACAGAAAATATTTTAGCTAACGACATTTTCTACTGACTAAATAATCGCTTTTCGTCGTAATATTGATTGCGTTTTGCAACTTACAAAGACGCAAGACAGTAAAAAATAAAGCTAGATAAACGTCAAAATCGGAATGTCAATGTCAAACGAAACATTACACTGACAAAGGCTAAATGGACTTGATACTGCCATACCGTTTAAGCGCGTTCTACACATGGGCTGAGCAGCGAAAAAACGGAAGCCTATAATTTTTCGTTTATAATCTAACCGCAATCTCACCTTAGCGCCAATCAACGTTACAAAATTTAGGTACATTTTAAAGGCATTTTGTGGAAAATTGAGACTGAAATTAGAACGCGATCTTTCCTAATTATAAGTAGAATGGGCTCTCTGGTATATTATTTTGTCGAATGAAGAAAGCAATGAACAATAACAACAAAACATAGAACAAACAAAATCTGGTGTTGATGTGCTGCATAATCGTGCCCCTGTGTGAAACGACAATTACTTTTCTGCTACTGTACTGCCTCCCTGTCACTGATTTTATTAAATTATAGAAGAAAATTAGAATTAATATCTAGGTTTCACTCAAAAATTTTATTAAGATCACCTTGAATGTATTAAAACTAACTATTTTAGTGTCGCTTTTTTAATAAATTGAATTTGTTACTAAGCAAAATCGGAATAGAGGAGAATACGTGTAGCCTACGCTTACAATATCTATTTTTGTTTGTGAATGTACACCCGCCACCCACGTCAAAACATTGGAATTGAAGTGACGTTTACACATTTTTATGTCGGTGCTGTAATTTTGCGAATAAATCGCCACGCAGCATGGGAGATGCAACGGTTTCTGACCCGGAATCCAATAAACCTAGCCCTGGAAGCGAGGTTCCACCTGAACTGGTAAAACACCCTTCTTTTGGTTCCTGATGATAGGTACGTTGCTTTTGTTGTTAGTCTAGATTCTAACTTTGACGCTTGTGTTCAGGACCGGCGTCCTTTCGGCGATTTGGAGTTCCAAGTTTCTGAAGTAGTAGGCCGTTTGGAGGCGGGTGTTAACGCTCAGGATGTCCAAGATGAAGAGAAAAAGCCGGAGCCGCGAAAGATCAGTGCTGGTTTCTTTGAACCGGAAGAAACGTCAATGGATGAGATTCTGAAGGTTTTGGAAGACCTGGTGCTGAAGACAGACCCTAGTTGTGAGAGTGTGGAGCCGCCGCTGTTGCCGACGGACCCTGTGACGCGGGCAGCCATACTGTCTCATAGTATAGCGGCTTTGTTTGGGAGACTGGAGAGGGGTCATGCCGCGAGGCTTGGTGCTCACATAGCCAGCGAGACGACGAGATGGATGGCGCATATGTTCAGGTAAGAAACTCACTCGTTATGCTTAGAATGTGTCGATTAAAATTGGAAGTGTGGCCTTTGTTGAACACATTAAACAAACAGACCTAGTTATCTGTTTTCATTGAAAGGAATCTAATTGAAAGCAACTGACCAAATATTTATGCAATGTTTATTGAATGTGTGTTTACTTTGTAACTTTAACAATACAAACACCACTCATAGCAGTGTTAAAGTATGTTAAATGCTAAAGTTCTTTGTTCACGCTGAATGCTTGTTTGTTGGCGTTGAAACGTAACAGACTTAATTGATGATGAAACATTAGAATTCATTATACTGAAATACCTGTTATTTATCACAAATGTATAATGTTTATGTATGAGGTAAAAAATAATCTACACTTTAGTCATGTAATTTGTAATCTCTTGTTATGTATACCAAGCTGGTATCTGTAATAATAATTCTAAGTTGAATCATTTATTTCAACTAGGCCAGTAAAAGACTCTTTTGAATGATAAAGACAAGAAAAAAGAATTGAATTATGTTGCCTCCAAAAGTTAGTTTCGTATAAAGAAGACTTCATGTTGCTGCCAGTATTTTGCATACAGGAGTGATTGATTTTGCATTGCATTAACTCGTATACTGCGCTAGGGGTTCTAAAGTCAGGCAATTTTGCAATGTAATTGTGCGTTCCTTTCCAGTGTTTGAACACATACTAATAAACATTTGTTAATCACACACAATCATTATCTACCAACACTAGATAAGTTGATTAGGTTATTGCAAATAGATGGTGCTATGGTTATGAACATCTTTTATGACTTTACTAGCTTATGCCCCTGTCTTCATCTGTGTGAATACCGATTATCGGAACTATAGACCCCTGTTTCTTTCCTATTGGAGTGCCAAAGCTCGGCAATCAAACAAACCAGCCAAACAAACCAGGACAAACTTTGTGTGATGAGCATAATTGTTGGTTCTGTGTCTGGGTGTAATCTATCTATAATATGTATGTATTTATAAATTATATAAGTATGTATATCAGTTGTCTGGTTACCATAACACAAGCTCTGCTTAGCTTGGAATCAGATGGCCGTGTGTGAGTTGTCCCAAGATATTTATTTATTTTATTTTATTTATTTAATCCATTCAGTGGTTTGAGCTGTGTTTTGATTAATCAGTCAATCAGTAATGGTTGCCTTTTATATATGAGCATATGAGATAATAATTATGTCTTGTACATTTTACTAAATGGTCTAGAATGATTTTACTTAAGATTAGAACAATCCTAGCATTAAGAAAACATTGACTCTAGCAAAGATTTGCTAAAATTTCAGTGTAATCAAAGTTTCATTTCAGATCTAGACAATTTACACAATATATTTAAATTAAATTAAATTCATTTATTTCAGACTAATAATGTCCATAGTTGTTAGTAACAAAGGTCTTAATACTATGTTAGTCAAATACTATAGTTATTATTTAGTGGCTATAACTGATATAAATCCGTACTAATATTAGAAATGCAAAAGTAACTCTGTCTGTTATGGTTTCACGACAAAACCACTGAACTGATTTTGAAAAAATTAGGTATGGGGTGAGTTTGAACCCCAAGAAAGGACATAGGCTACTTCTTGTGCCGCGACTTCGTCTGCGTCCGCGATACAACCGACATTTACATGGACGAAGTCATATACAAAACCTATAAAATATATTATGAAGTACCAATTTTTAAATTATTTCTATACAACGTGTAACGTTAAATGCGCAAAACCTCAGACACCCCAACTGATTTTTAATTAAATTGACCTATTTCAGAGAAAAAAAAAATCATTAAAAAAAAAGTCAAGGTTTTATGTGCTGATTTAGTTATACTGGCAATTCTAATCGTTTCTTGCGTCTGCGACGACGCTCTGTTGAGGGAGAAGTCGTCACCGGGCCGCTGCGCGCCTGATGGCTTGACCTACTAATAAATAGACACGGCAACGTTTTTAATGAATGTTTTTTGAAAAATGTGACCTATATTAAAAAATGGTTCAATTGATTCTGCTCGTTATTCTGATCAAACTATTTTCAGGTTTTGCGCATTTAACGTTACACGTTGTATATTTAAAAATTCCTCGTAAATCTAGGAACACTGATATTTGTTTTTAATTTTATCTTAATGATTATCTACACATCTTTCCAATTTACAGTGTAGATCTAAAACTGATAAATTAGTGAAGTAATGTAATAATTTTATGTTACCGTGTTATCTGTTGCCTTGAAAACTAATTGAAAATGGATAAGAGTAATGGATGTGGTTTTTAAGGGGAGCTACAAATGATTGTAAATTGAATAATTATTACTTTACTAGTTCCTGACTGTGACTTTGTCTGTGTAGACTTCAGACGAAAGCTAATGTTTGAAATGATTCCACGGAAACAAATCAACTGAATAAAATAATTTCATTTTGCAATAAAGTGTAACAAACATCCTTCAATCAATCCCCACAAACTCTTACGTTTATCACAGTAGTAGTGTACCTAGGATATTAGGCTTATGCCTGTTTTCACCACCAATCCCTAATTTTTAAGTATCTCCTAAGACATTTTAGATCAAGCAGAAATACAATCTAAAATCTGCAGGCTTAGAGTGCGTTTCTGCTTGATCGGTTAGGGGATTGTACTTAAAATTAGGGATTGATGGTGAAAACGGGCATTAGGATAGGATAGTAGGCTTTTGGAAAGTAGCTACCATTGGCGGATCATTTTGGCTATGGGGGCTTAACAAAAACTTGTTGACAAAAACTTGGGACCAAAAACGTAAGTTAACGCAGATGAAAAAATCACGCGTCGGAAGTCGTGAACAGAAAGGTAGTCTTTAATAATGTTTCAGAATACCGAACCTAATAACCTAATAATTTATTAATTGATATTGAACTAAAATGCATCACAAATTGAGTTGAAAATTGTTTACAAGATTCCGCGCGTCATTTATTATCTTACACGCCATCATGCAATTTGCGACTCTATGTTAGTTAGGTTTTAGTTCATAATTGAATAATCAATGAAAACTGCTCGAGCATTTCTAGTCGCTGCACAGTTTCTAGTCACCTTCTAAGCCAGCTATAAATTAGGACTTACTTATTATCATGAATAGATATACCAATTTAGATTAAATCGATAATGTTTGTAGTTTTTGTTCCTAATAAATGGTAAGGTAAATTCAAATCATTTATTTTAAACTAGCTTTTTCCCGCGACTTCGTCTGCGTCCACGATAGCCGACATTTACGCGAATAAAAAGTAGCCAATATCCTAAACAGCTGGACCGAATTTGACGAAACTTTCACTGGCAGATAGGTGATGTTTTATGGAGTAGCTTTTAGAAAATTAATTAGGGATCCGCGCAAAAAAAAAATGAAAACACAACAGATAACCGGCAAGGCAGTCCGCGGGCAAAGTCAGGGGCATAAGTTAGTTCATAAATATAGTATTATATTATCTGTGTAAATATGTACTACTATACCGATAGCGTTGTAAGAAGCCCGATTTGACGTTTCTCCTACGTAATAATTTGAAAAATCCAATTCATAATCCTGAATAATTACTATGTTACCCATACACTTTAACAACGAGTATCACTTGTAAACATCAAGTTTAACTTAATTTTGAAAAAATACACTCACAAACACGAATTAATTGCCGATTTATATTTTGACAAGACGTTTTGACAACACTACACAAAGCATTTTGATAGCTGTCAAATCGGGCTTGTTACAAAACTAACGGTATAGCTCTAAATGTCGGTTATTGTGAATGCAGATTAAGTAACCTATGAAAAAGAAGCCTATGTCCTTCTTTGGGGTTCAAACTTACCCCGTACCAAATTCCATCAAAATCGATTCAGTAGTTCAGTCGTTTTAACAGACAGACAGAGTTACTTTCGCATTACAATATTAGTATGGAACTACAAGTTTACATAACTATGCGATGCTCATTAGTACTTCGCGGATAAAATAATTATAATTGTGATTTTCCAGCATTTTTACATACACTGATAACGATTCGTTTTGGTTCGTACTTTAGTTTTACAATAAAACGGAAATATTTCAAGTATATGGGTCAATGTGTATGTGTTGTGATCATAAAAACAACGCTAGGCTTACAATCTAAATCGATTATGTTGGAAATATTTCATCATACATTGTATCCCGCAGTTTTACACGCGTTTAGTTGTCTTTGGCTACTGCTCCGCTCCATTTGGACCGTTGCGTGATGTTACATAGCCCTATACTATTCATTATAAATCTGGCTAACATATTCAAAATTATTTGACGTTCAAAAGTGCCTTGTAATGGCTTAAATGAAATAAAAATAAATGATTTGACTTTGACTTTGACTTTGAAAAGGATTTTTTCCAATCCGACTGGTAGCTGCAGGGAATAGCGCAAACTCTTAAGCTTTATTTTATTAGAATAGATTAGTAAAGATATATCATCATATACCTATTAAAAATCTAGTATTCTAACTACATGCATGATAAAGATAATCTATATAGTGTTATCTGCCCCCCTACCACCATCTCTTTAAACAATCGCACTGTTGAATTTTCAACGCTCGGCTCAGCGCCGAGAGTTGAAAATGCAACAACAGAAATTACAAAGTTACATTATAATAATATTGTTTTAAGAGATGGCGGCCCGTAAGAAAGCTATAAGGATCTAAGAAGTTTAGTGTTGATTATAAGCAGTGATGCCATATCTACCAACTTTTTGGTAGATCTACCATTTTTCACTTCAGTCTACCTATCTACCACCCTAGCCCTAAAAACTACCTATTTTTTAATTAGTTTGACATATCACCACTATGAATTATTTTATATCGACGAGCGACGTTGCGATGTGTTGCGTACGCCATGAGACGATGCGTCCAGCAACGCTGGACGCATGGTCTATGGTCCAGCAATGCTAAACTAATATATGATAGAGTCCAGGACTTAATAAACCACAAAAACAAACGTCAGCAACAGTTCGCCGTTCGCGCCCATAGACATTATTATACTGTTCCGTGTTCTGTGGCCAGGGCCCGATCTAGGGGGGGGCGAGCCGGGCAATTGCCCGGAGCGGCAAAACTGAGGGGCGGCAAAATTGAGGGTGCCGGACGGTGGCACAAAGTCCAACATAATCTCATGAATTTTTGTATACTTGTTTAGAAGTCGTAGTAGACTAACGTATTTAAATATTATACAATTAAAACAATATCACCTAATAATCATTCCATCTTTGGAATAGCAAGCTCATGACTTATATTTTATACAGGGTGTCTCAGACAAGGACGTCCAAACGAAACCTCTCTTCTTGAGCTATCTTAACCACCCCCATGGTTGTTCTACGATTTTTTGTGATTTAGTAGCTAGACGATTTTTAGTATTTTTTTGGGATATTCTTCTTTGCATCAGATTTTGTTGATTTTCTCTTTTTTGGAAATATTTTCATTGATAATTCCTAAAAGTATGATCTTCGATCGATATAAACAAATGTTTATCTTATCGACACCCGAAATCACCAAAATTTAGTTCAAAGGGAAAAATGTTGTTTTGTAAAATTCGTTGCAGATTTTCGGCCCTTAAAGAAAAATCACAATAGAGCTCAAAGTAAGACCTTAAAGTAATTTCAAAAACTTCCACGGACCCTCAGCTCTTTAAAACAATCTAACCATAAAACTGGCATTTTACAGGACATTTTCAGTGCAATTGAAGCTCGAACATGGTAAGACAAAAAAGCAATATTTTCGTTTCAAGGAGGGATCTGTCACTCTTACTGTCTAAAAACCACCCCGGTGTTCCCTTCGCACACTTACGCCGGGGATCACGGGAACGTACTCGCCTTCCGCGATCCCCGACTGGTGCTGGCTCGCCACCGCGGGCCTCCTCAGGTCAGGGGGGGAGTGAGGTGTTTAACTCCCAAAACGACGTCAAAGAGGGGCGCGCGTGGAACACTACACGCCGCCACCTCGGGTCCCTTGGCCCATTTAGAGGGGCCCGAAGGCTTTGTCCGCCCTCCGCCGACGCCCGGTGCGCTTGCTGCGGGCCGAGAGAGAGGTCGTAATTTCTCTCTCTCTTTCCGCAGCCTCCTTCTGCGAGATAACCGTTTCGCAGAAGAAGACCACCGCGTCCCAGGACCCCTCGCTGCCGACCATCGAAGCGACGACGGCCGGCAGCGACAGGTCACTGCCTACTTCAGAGATGAGGGCACGGCGCGGCTCCTCCCAAGCTGTACATTTTGACAGCGTATGCCGCGGCGTGTCCTCCAGGCTGTCCATGCATTGGTGACAACGGGCGTCCAGCTCCCTGTTTATGCGACACAGGTACTTTCCGAAGCAGCCATGCCCCGAGAGTACCTGCGTTGACCGAAACGTCAGGGAGCCATGCCTTCTCTCGAGCCAGTCCACCAGCACCGGCCGGATCGCTTCGATGGTGATGAGGCGATCCGGCCGGTAGGGCGTGACAGCCTGTTCCGCCATTCCGCCACCAGGACCTCGCGAATCTGCGACTGACGCAACTCAAACTCGCGCTGCATCGGCCGCTAGCCTCACGCCACCGGTACAGTGACGCGAGTACCTTCGCCTCCAGGTCCCAGGGCTCCAGCCAGTACGCAGGCCGCCTCGTAGGAGATCGTACGATAACCCTTTACGACTCTGATGGCCATCGCCCTCTGCGGTTTACGCAGAACGGCGATACTGCCGGCCGTTAGGTCAGCCGCCTATATCGGAACCCCATACAAAGCCATAGATCGCAGAACCCTCACATACAGACGCCTGCAGGCGGTGCTCGGACCCCCCTAATTGGGAAGCAGCGTCGCGAGCGCGCCAGCCGCGCTCAGAAACTTGGGCGCCAGCCGCTGAAAGTGGGGCCCGAAGTCCCACCGGCAGTTGAGCACCAATCCCAGGTACTCATGGTAGATTTGATCACGATCCGAGCCCCCCCGACCATGATGTGTGAGCCGAGCGGCGGCGCCCGCCGGGGGCCATGAAACACCATGGCTTTCGACTTGTCAAAGGCCACCTCTAGGTCTAGGCGACGTATGCAGCCCACCACCTGTGAGACCGCAGCCGTTACCAGCAACGCTGCCTCCCTGTGCGAGCTCCCCCGTGCAGTGACCAGCGTGTCGTCGACATAACACGTCAGGTCTATCCCCGGTCTGAGCTCACCCCTCAGCACCCAGTCGTATGTCGTATCCGATGTTTCACAGGAGCAGGCCCAAAACCGAGCCCTGCGGAACACCGCACGACATTTGGTGCTGGTACCTACCATTCCGTCCCACTTAGGTGACCTCTATGACGGATTAGCCCCAAAGATGTGACGGAGGTAGGGAGGTAGCCGATGATAGCGCAATGCCTTCCAAATACAGCTCCAGGGTAGGGTGTTAATAAAATTGCGTTACCATGTTCGAGCTTCAATTGCACCGAATAATGTCCTGTAAAATACTAGCTTTTTGTATTGTTTATAGAGCTGAGGGTCCGTGAAAGTTTTTGAAATGATTTTAAGGTCATTTGGGCACTTATTGTGATTTTTCTTTAAAGGCCGAAAATCTGCAACGAATTTTGCAAAACAACATTTTTCCCTTTGAACTAAGTTTTGGTAATTTCGGGTGACGATAAGACAGACATTTGTTTTTATCGATCGAAGACCATACTTTTAGGATTAATTATCAATAAAAATATTTCCAAAAAACGCGACATCAAAAGAGAAAATCAACAAAATCTGCAGCAAGAAAGAATATCCCAAAAAAATACTAAAAATCGTCTAGCTCCTAAACCACAAAAAATTTTAGGTAGCCCAAGTAAAGAGACTTCCAAAATTTTTGTTTGGACGTCCTTGTCTGGGACACCCTGTATGGTATTAGTGTAAAGGGCGGCGAATATTATTTTTGCCCGGAGCGGCTAAATAGCTAGATCGGGCCCTGTCTGTGGCCCATTCCCGGTTGGTTTGTTGCGGAATCAATGGTGAATCTTTGCTCCTGTTTTGTGTTGTTTTATTGTTAAAACTAAATAACTACGTATTAACGGTGTCAATCCATATCCAAGTTGCGATGCTATGCGAATTCGTGAGAAAATTACTGGCACTTTCACATAGTAGCGCCAACGTTGAGAGATTGTTTTCTGCAATTAATAATATGAAAACCTTCCAGAGAAATAGAATTTGCACGGAGACTCTAGAGGGATTGTTGCGTACTAAAAGATTCATAGCAAACAACGGGCAGCCTATTGCAGAACATTTCAATAAAAATATGTAGGTATAATTTCCAAAAATGAACATTTTAAGAACAGTTCATGCATTTTTTTAATCTTAAAATATCTTCTAAATTGAGGTGGTAGATCTACCAATTTTGTATTTTACATTCTACCAACTTCTACCAACATTTGGCACATAATCTACTAATTTTCAAAAATTTGGGTTGGCACCACTGATTATAAGTCCTATAGAGCTAGATTCTGCAAGAGTTAGAATCCACCTTTAAATCATTGCAGGCTACATAATGCAGTTTATCGGTCAACCATAAGTAATATTGTGGTTATTATAAAAACTCTGTTCTTTGTTCTCGACTGCCCTGATAGTGTCGTAGTTGCAAGCGGACTGCTGAGCGTTGGGTCCTGGGTTCGATTCGAATGTCGGGCCAAGTTTGGCGGCGCGCAGTGTTTTGTGCGCGCCTCTCTAGGAGAATGTGCGGTCGCAGGACAGGCCGCACATAGTGAATGGGCTCGCCAATGGCGGTCCAATACCAGTCAGGGGCGCGGATCATGCGTAATGCGAATACCGGGCTCCCGACTTACATACGGTAGCAGTGAGGATTTGAGGAACCATAAGTCCAGGTTTCCTCACGATGTTTTCCTTCACCGATGTCAGTCCTGTCCAAGATAAACTTTAAAAAGCACATATGAATTAGTCACATTTGTACTTGCCCGGATTTTAATCTAAAACCTCAAGCATGAGAGGCGGGCGCCTTAGGTACGATTCAGACCAACCGGCTCGCACCGGGCCGGGCCGGGCGGCATTTTACAATGCGGTAAAGAACATTGAAATGTATTAACAGTAACGGCTCGGATCGGGCCGCATCGAAACGGATCCGTACGCATGCCGCGGCAGCCGAACGTATGCGGCGGCAGCCGAACGCGTGCCGAGGCAGCCGATCGCGTCCGTTGGAGCCGTACGGTACGGCCGTCGCGACAGCCAAACGCATCCGGCGACACGTCGCGACGCGTGGCCGGATGCCGAC
Organism: Hoplodrina blanda; assembly: GCA_949316365.1. Classification (NCBI taxonomy): domain Eukaryota; kingdom Metazoa; phylum Arthropoda; class Insecta; order Lepidoptera; family Noctuidae; genus Hoplodrina; species Hoplodrina blanda. The sequence continues at coordinate 14,993,776 of OX438587.1, read as the reverse complement.
GGAAGTAAAGTTGCATGCAAATATGAACTATAATTACTGTTGATACAATTATCAATGTTCTTTACCGCATTGTAAAATGCCGCCCGGCCCGGCCCGGTGCGAGCCGGTTGGTCTGAATCGTACCTTAACTACTGAGCCATCACGACACTTCAAATCATTTATTTCAATTAGACCATTAAAAGGATACTTTGAACGTTATTTAAAACAAGAAAAAATTAATTGAATATTGTTGTTATTGGCCACCAATAAAGAACTACAATATTCAAATATTTTTTTTCTCATATAGTACAAACCGCAACCAACTAAAGCACACATTGCGTGTTCTGGCGAACCGAACTTGATGCATAAATGATGAAGGCCAGCTCTAATGGCTGGCCTTTAGCAGCTATTGTCTGAAAACTGACCCTGCCTTGAATGCAGGTAACCAACAAAGCTGTTTGAAGGCGAAGAATTGGGAAGATGACAGCATTTACCAATAATTCCAAGACATAACTTCTCTAAAGAAACACTTTATTTTAGCCCTGAAAACTTGATTAATTTTCAATTAACTGTAAAATTTGATTTTGAATTGCTTTCAAATTAATAAATAGTTAGTCAATTGAGTCTACTCAAAAGTGACGTCACAGTTATTTTTTGCCGTACAATATCTATGGGACAATCGCGTTTTGACTAGAGATGGGCAGAGGGTTTAAACCCAGCTGGGCGAAAAGGGCATAAACTGGGCAAATAGGGCAAAAACGAATTAACGTCCTTTTAAATGCCCAAAAACAGGGCAGAAACTATAATTAGTTAAATTCCATAGTTATTAAGACTTTTTCATTAAGTAGTGGTAAGATTAATATAAGATATATTTAAAATTATAATATTTAGCTATAATAAATTCTTTTACTTGTGTTCTCAATGTGACTGTAGTTTTTGTTGTTAGTCGTTGCTTTCTTGGACAGTTTTATTTGATGTTTGTGCTAATATTGATTACTATGGCTGATTCTGGACGTCATAAGGACATGGAAACCGCAGCGAGAGCAGTTGTCGTGCTTCAGAGGAAAAATCTCAGAGGTCTTTAGCAATACATGTCGGTGTGTCGCAAAGAGCTATCCGAAACATGTAGAAGTGGTACCAGAAAATCGGGAGTGCAGCTAGGAGTCTTAGAAAAGGAAATCCTAGAGCTACAACTGCTACTGAAGATCGCTGTATCAGGTTAACTGCTCGTCGGGAGAATATTTTAACCGCCCGGGCTTTACAAACCCGTCTGTGGCAATCAAATGGTATACGAGTCAGTGATCAAATCATTCGTAATCAACTCCACGAAGATGGCCAATGTTTCAGAGTATGTGCCGTTCGACTCAAACTGACAAGGGCTCACCAAGCAGAGCATTTAATGTACGCTCGCCAACATTTGTACTGGACCAAGGCTAATTTTGGTCCGCTACTCTTTATAGACGAATGTAAGGTCAAGTTTTATGGTGATGACAAACAAATACAAGTGTGGAGAAAACAAGGCGAACTTTTGACAGAACCATGCATCCATAGAACAGACCGTTTCTGGGGTTCAAGTGTTATGGTGTGGGCGGAAATTCGATTGGTGTGCAAAACAGAGCTGGTAATTCTGAACGAGGGTGCTGTAACTGCTACCAGTTATGTTTAGCGAGTAGTCTGACTTCATATCATTCCATTTTAACAGAGAGTGGGTTCTGGTTTTGTTTTTATGCAAGATAAGTCTTGTCCACATACGACCCGTATTACACAAAGAGCTCTTTCTGACACTAGTATTCCAGTTTTGCTATGGCCTGCAATGAGTCCCGACAGTGGCATAGCTTGGGAGGGGCCGGGGGGGCCATGGCCCCGGGCGGCATATGTCAGGGGGCGGCAAGTGCCACGAATTTTTTAATGCAGACCTGCATCGTATGCTCCATCGTGTCCTTCGGGCGGTCCACACAGTGGTGACACCCGGGCGTTTCCTCCCGCTGAATATGACACAGGAACCTCCCAAAACAACCGTGTCCGGTGAGGACCTGCGTCAGGCGGAAGGTGAGGACACCGTAGCGCCTCTCTAGCCACTCCTCAAAGAGAGGTCTTACCGCCGCGATTGCGGCGTGCCTGAACTTGGGTTCCGACAGTCGTATGCGCCATGCCGCCATGAGATCACACCGGAGCTCAGTCTGCAGTGCCGCGATTTGCCCCGGCAGCGGGGTTTCGCCCCGGCGCTGCGCCTCCAGATCCCATGGCAGCAATCCGGCAAGGAGGCTTGCCGCTTCGCCGGAGATCGTGCGGTATCCCCAGATCATCCGGATGGCCATGACCCTCTGGCATGCAACCAACTTGGCTGTTGGCCGCCGCCTGATGGTGGGGGCTCACACAGGGGCCCCGTAGAGGGCCATGGACCGCACGACTTCCGCGTAGAGCCTCCGGCAGGAGGCGCCTGGTCCCCCGAGGTTGGGCAGGAGCCACCAGAAAGCAGCCCCAGCCCGGTCCAATCGCGGAGCCAGACGTCGGAAGTGCTCCTTGAAGCTCTACCGGCTGTCAAGGACGAGTCCTACTTTATAGTCGACTCGACGCCGATGTGAACCCCTCCCACCAATATTTGGGAACCCGACGGTGGCGCGTTCCGAAGACCATGAAAGCACATGGCCTCGGACTTGTGCAATGCCACTTCGAGTCTATCGCAACCCCACGTGCCGCTAGGTCGGCCACCACCTGGTGCTGATTGGTGCGAGTCTCCGGCCGGCCCCCCCTTAGATCGGGCTCTGACTGATAGATGTATGTTCCTTTCGAAGCAGTGGTAAATTTTATCTTGATTTTCAATAAGTTATAGTCCGTTAAATAGAATATTTAAACTTTAAACTTATCATTACGGGGGGGGGGGGGGGGCAAAAATTCGGCCGGCCCCGGGCGGCAAAGACCCACGCTACGCCACTGAGTCCCGACCTCAATTCCATTAAATATTTAAGGGATCAACTGAAACTGAATAGAAGCCTTGAACAACAGTCAGGTGAATAGTGTACAGGACCTCATAAACCCGCGTAAAAGTCTGTTGTAACAAATACTGGAACAAAACGTTACCCATCTGATTAAAAGTGTACCTGATAGGCTAGCGAGTGCATACGGAGTAGAGGAGGCCCCACTCGCTTCTAAACATAGCATCGCTCAAGCCACAGGCAAAAAGAAACAGTGATAAGTGAAATTTACCATTATTTTGCTGCAATTTCCCTGAAAAGTGTTTTTGATTTAGAAAAAAATTAACAACTTTGATTATTGATTACGTTTAAACACTTTCTTAAAACCTAGCCTAAACACGGCTGTCCATAAAAACATGATAAACATTAATACTTTTTAATTTTACCCTAAAAACGTGATGGGCCCTATTTTGTTTAGAGTAGTTTAGTTTTATTTTACAAAAACAAAACACTTTAAAGTAATTTGAACTTATTATGATGTAATAATTTGTGATATTTTACAATTAAAATAAATGCCCTGTTTTCGGACGTTTATTGGGCGTAAATGGACGTTTATTGGGCATTTACTCAATACGTCCATAAATGTCCAGGCAAAAACCCATCTCTAGTTTTGACAGGTCATAAAAAGTACGTCAATTGACTGTGGTGCCATCTACCCTATTGGGTATTTGACAGTGTTGTCAAAATTGACTTACTTTTTATGAAAATACTATTTCGTTATGCTTTTTACTTTGTTTGTATTTAAAAAAATCCTTCATTGCATACATTTTGAGATAACTCTCTTTGTGACTGAAAAACAAAAAATATGTTCTTACTAGCTTTTGCCCGCGACTACGTCCGCGTGGAACTTGTTTATATCGTACTTGCATACAAACTTCCACCCCCCTTTTCACCGCTTTAGGGGGTGATTTCCGGGATAAAAACTATTCTTTGTCCTCCCCCGGGTCTTAAACTATCTCCATGCCAAATTTCATAAAAATCGATTCAGCGGTTTAAGCGTGAAGAACAGACAGACAGACACACTTTCGCATTTATAACATTAGTATGGATGAAGTGTCCGTTTTTTCCGTTTTTTTGAGGTACAGAACCATATAAATAACAATAGAAACGATGCAAGCGAAGTTTGACCTCTGCATTCCCCGACTACACACATAACATTTTAAATTCATGTTAGAGATACACGTAGACACATGTACGCCTTTCACTCATAAACAATGCAAAGGTACTTAGAAAACGTCACGGTAACATGTTCAATGTGTGTAATATTGTAACAACATGGATTACATGGTTCATGGCTATATTAAAATTTACATAGTAGTGTTAAGATAGTTTTACACCGGCGAGGCATGGAGAGGACAGGTGCGAGTTTTTGAGGGGGTCCCTAATAATACAATATGTCGAGTAAATTAGACTTTATTGCACAATACACAATTTTATTGCACATATTAAACAACAAAAGTCTTCTATTTTTATTGGCAAATCGGAAGCACCTTTACATGTCAGCAAACCATAAAATGCATCGCGGCTAGGAGCAAAAAATTGTATTTTTCTTATTTTGTAAATTTTTACAAGATTTTTTCAAGTATCGTGTACGATTTTGCGGGGGGTCATGTCCCCCCTTCGGACCGCGCCTGGGGAGGATTGCTTAAGCGAGAATCACGCTGACCCTTTCACACTGAAAGATGTATCACGCCGACCAGTGCTGGCACGAGCCGGGTCGCGCGAATTCGCGCGTTCTTGTGTACCCATTTTGCAAAGTAACAAATACTCTATTTGTGTAGCAATATAGTTCAATGTTGTTGATTGGGGAGAATTGAAGTGAATTGAAATATTTGTTGGTACTAAATTAAACTAAATTGCTGCATGAATAGAGTATTTATTAATTACTAGCTTTTGTCGGTGACTTCGTCTGCGTCAAAATTAATATATTATCGCACGGGAATCGCACATTTTATCGATATAAAAAGTAGCCTATACAACCTGAATTTTAATTCGTTGTAAATCTTTCAGGCGGTGAATGTACTCATGAAAATAAACAACTTTTATTAAGGGCCATAGTACGAAATGTGAAAAAAAAAACAGCTGTTCCATACAATTTGATCGTAATGTAGAACAATATTGTATGGAACAGCTGTTTTTTTATCCCGCTGGAACCGTACATTTTTGTCCGGGATTAAAAGTAACCTTTGTGCTCTTCCAGGCTTTAATCTATCTCTGTGCCAAATTTCATCCAGAATCCGTTCAGCCGTTCTGGCGTGATTGACTAGCAAGCATCCATCCAATTAACTTTCGCATTTATAATAAGTAGTAGTAAGATACAAATATTCTCGCCCATCTTAGCCACTTCTCACCTCGCCGGTGTAAAACCACCTTCAGTGTAGTAATAATAGGTTATTGATAAGACGTTTATTTGAAAGGAATGAACACTGAATAGCGATTCGGATTAAAATGCTTACTACGAATATGTTTATGATACGGTAGATCGTTTTTACGAGTTATTAAGTACCTATGGTTAATAATTGAATCGATCTTTATACTTAGCGATAATGGTTAAAGTATGGCTGCCTCTTTGGTCTTGTGGGTTTGATTCCCAAGTTGGGCAAAGTGTTATTAGGTTTTTCCAATAGGAATATCTCGGCAGCATTCTAGAATTTGGAAGTTGGTGGTATGCAACGACCATATATACCTAGACTCCTAATAACCAGGCGACCGATGTCTGTCAACACATTAGGCATAAAAGTCTTATAACCGTCGTCACTCACCAATAGTCACCAAGTTCGTATTAGTTTCGACCACTCCTATGAGCCGTAAACACTGCACTGACCTTGAGTTAGCCAATCAGAACGCAGTACCCCGTCCCCCTCGTGTACCTAGTACCTCAGCAAGTTGGCAGAATAGTTTTCGTGCGTTAGATCGTATATTAGGCGTCTATATGCTGTATGGTCGTTCGAAACTTGTTTCTCCTTTGCTTTTGTGTAAAATTTTAATTTTTTCTTTCATGTTATGTGCGTCATTTTCACGTGAATTAACAGTTTTTCTTTCTTTCTTGTAAAGCTTAGTTCTGCACTTGATCTAAGCCAAGCTTGCCCAAATAATCGTCCCTTACTCCCTACGCTTGTTAGTATTCAAGACTGGTTTTTTTTTTGCAGACTAGCAGACTACAATGCCTACTATCATCAGGAGCAACTGGAAGGTCTCGTGAGGGTCACCCGGATGTTGTTGCACCACAGATACCCTCGGTACCTGGAAGATGGAGGTGATTTTCTGTTTTTGAACTAGTTAAAAAAACGAATTGAATTTGGCGTTTTATCATAATCTCTCACTCGCTATATACCGTGCGAGTGAAATGGCATGATAAACTCCTTTGTTTGGGACGCCATGTTTAATTAGTTTTTTTAATCGCGCGATAATATTTTGCTTATTCATGAGTAATATCAAAAACTTTTAACTGTAATGCTCATCGTTAATTACAACAGCACCGCTCTGACATGGCAACGGCCCGGCCGATATCGCCTCTAACCCAACCGTTAACTGCCAGCGCGCCGCCTGCAAGCCTTCACCTTTTATATCTTGTCATTATAAAAAATATTTTGACGCACACGATTTAAAGTCCTAAATTGAATGGCAATTTTTTTGCTGTGTTAGAGCCATGCTGTTATAATGGCGGTGACCCCAATACCCCGTAAAGAATATAAGAGCTATTTACACATGCGTGAGATTTTTTGCGTCCATTAATGAAGGACAGCATGTTAGCCTGCGCGTGCGCATGTTTATTTTCAAAAGGGCGTGTGCGCAATCGACATGTGTTTAGCGCTGTTCCCGTCTTCCTAGAACATTGGCTTGTTATCGTTCACTAAAACAAAGCTTCCGATGACGTCACTGGCTATTAGTCACACGTACGGAATATTCTGGGAAATTACATAGCAGTACGCGCCAAACGCGACCGTGATCAGCTGTTTTATCATGAAGTTATGATTTCAGAGAAATATTACTTTTGCTCTTGCTTTTAACATAGGCGTAGGCACGATGGGGCATAGTGGGGCAATTGCCCCACCCTGATAGTGTCTTAATGGCCTCTCAAACTATATTTTTTGTTTGTAAGTAAGTATGACTGGAAGCAGGAATAAGTCCGAAATAAAATATTCTTTCACGTTTAGGGAAGTTTCACAGTACAATACCTACCCTAAATAAAACCTGACTACGCCTATGGCTTTAAACATCCTGCGGGACAGGTACAGCCCAGTACAGGTCTTAGAAATTTTCCATTAATATGCCCTTTAATAAATTTTATTTTTATTTTTTACCCATCATGTCTAGAAATTTTGCAAAGTTATCGAAAAAATCCGTGATGTATCTATACTAATATTATAGAGCTGAACCGTTTGTTTGTTTGATTGTTTATACACGCTAATTACAGGAACTACTGGTTCGATTTAAAAAATATCATTTTTCATTCCGTTATGGCTATATAACATTACCCCACGTCACACCGGAGCGGAGTAGTATTCAAAAACGTAACGTATTTTAATATTATGATTCGTGATTATAAAGTACCCCCCTTCGTACGTACTCCAGTTCAATCATCACTAAAGTCATATCTCTTCAATACTTCTTTTTTTCTCTTTTGCTTTTCTGTAACCTGGCAATCTGTGAAAACACAATGGACTATTCGATTGTCATGTTTTGAGGGAAAAGGTGTCTCAAATAGCTTGCCCATGTCCTCTATAAAATGTTCTATTATACTAGGGACGCAGTTCCTTTTTAATATTTCTAAAGTAAAATGTTGTTTCAGCAATTGCATTCACAAACCGGCTACCTTGCATATACAGCTGTGTGGCCAGTCCACTGGGTGTCGTACAACATCTATGCCGACAATTGGGGCTGCCCTTAGCGTGCGTGAGGCCGGTGCCTGTCAACCCATCAGGTAACGATTTTTTTTTTAAGGATGCGAAATCATCAAATGACTCTTTCCGTTCTGCTATGCTATTCTCTAAAAGACTATACGACGAACTCGTCGACGAAACTAGTATGGTCCCCAGAGGATTTTGAACTTTATGCTCTAGACCATTTAGTTGAAAATCCATTAACGACAAACTGTCTCTACGACGAGTTCCGAAAGAGTTTGTCTTTAAAAGATTTACAACGTTGTGATCTACAGCATAAAGTTGAAAATCCACTGGGGACCATACTAGTTACGTCGAAACTCGTCGACGAGTCTTTTAGAGAATAGCACCCCTGGGCGGAGCGGAAGGGTGTGTCAGACTTTTACTGACTAAAATCCATCCGTGTTCCTTCTAGTGCCCTTTGCGTTTCAGGGCCGCGGTAACTCTTTCGAACAAATTCTGCAACCCTGGATCAGAAAACCATAAAGTTCTTTTAACAATCCTTTTACGGAATAGCGTAGAAAAGATTTGTAAGGAACTTTCGGTCTAGGACCTTAGAGTACACTTTCGACACTGCAGAAATGAAGTCGTACAATATTTTTGTAATTTTCCTGCTAGGACTTGGGAGAAACTTTATCTCTCATTAAGAATTTCTTCTGTGTCGTAGGTGCGTTTACAAACATATACACTCATACACAAACAACCAGGCCCAGTGGTTGTACTCATCAAGTTAACTGTTTACCAACAAAATTCATGTGCGCTTCACATGCAAGAACAAAACAGCTATAGTTAAGTATGGTTGCCAGGTGATTCGATTATTCTGAGACTTCAAGCATCTATGCAGTCTGCATAATTTCTGCAATATCCTATTGCAGTTTAAATTTGTTAATTGATAATGAACTAAATCGCAACAGAAATAGAATTGAGAATTCTCTGCAAGATGTAATTCCGAGCGGCAGTAAGTATTTTGCACACAATTTTGCAATTATCAACTCTATTATTGTTGATTTCTAGTTTATTATCAATTGATAAATAAAAACTCCGAAAATAATAATTCTGTAATACAATTCAGGGCGAGACATGGACTTAGACGCATTAGAGAAGCTTTGTGATGAAGATGTCAACGCCAACCGAACCCCCCTACTGGTGTTAGGGGAGGTGGGGGCCCCGCCGCTGGGCTGGGGGACTCCACTAGCGAGGTTGGGAGATATTTGCACTCAGAGGAATCTGCATCTGCATGTTAGAGGGCATGCGCTGGCGCTGCCCGGTGCTACGGGGAGGGACGAAGTAAGTTTTCACATTTATTAATCTTATGTTATAGGAGCATCTACCTACAACTTCGTCCAATTGGAAGTCAAATCCATACTAATATTATAAATGCGAAAGTAACTCTGTCTATCTGTTACGCTTTTGCGATATTACCCCCATCTGGCCAAGTCCAAGCAGGGCCCGATCTAGCTATTTAGCCGCTCCGGGCAAAAATAATATTCGCCGCCCTTTACACTAACACCATATACACGCTTACTTTTAGGTCGTTCTTGAACCGAAAGCCATAAACTCGATCATCAAACTCGAAACGATTGGGACCATTTTTTTTTCAAAAATAACAATAAAAAAAACTGCTGCTCAGTACATTTATGTTCGTCTAACTCGTCAAAGTGTTCTGAACAGCTGTTTTTTATTATTGTTATTTTTGTATAAAAATGGTCCCAATCGTTTCGAGTTTGATGATCGAGTTTATGGCTTTCGGCTTAAGAGGAAACACGAGAGGAGAGACTTATGAAAATTAGGTATCAGAAGAAACTATCGCTGTCGCTCTGCGAGCTTCGGCGTGCGAAAAGGACAACTGCAGATCCGACTGAATAGCCTAATAAAAAAGTCATAATTCGGGGTTTAGCTCTCGCCTATTTTCTTCTCAAATATTGAACCAATATAAAAGATATTTCATAAACTAAATAAGAAGGATAAATACTATGTCCCTATGTTTTTATTTTATCATTAATAGTTTTTAAATATGTATACTAGGCCGCTGTTCACAGCGGCAATTTTGAGCATTTTCTGTGGGTTCTAGTGCTTATAAAAATAATGTCTCATTAAAAAGGAAAACATAGGGGCATAAAAATAGTTGATATTTACTTTATTCTAAAAAATAATTGCTTAAAAAAAGCCATAGCTAGCAAGTCATTGCTTTTAAAAGTCATAAACCAGAAAGAAAACAGGCGAGAGCGTTTGTATGGAGAAAAGTTTACCCGCGTTTCCTCTTAGGAACGACCTAAAAGTAACCGTGTATAATAAAAGTTTAGTAAAGTGTATAATAAAAGTTTATAAAAGTAAGCCGCCCCTCATTTTTGCCGCTCTGTGCATTTGCCCGGCTGCCCCCCCCCCCCCCTAGTTCGGGCCCTGGTCCAAGCAGCCCAGTCACGTATTGTTAACTAAGTAAATTAACAAAAAATAAAACCGCCTTCAAAAACTACAAAATAAAAAAAATAACTTTAGTTTTGGAAGTCGGTGGCTTTGGTCTTGTTTTTTGTTATGTAGATATTGCCACCGACTTCCAAAACTAAAGTTATTTTTTTTATTTTGTAGTTTTTGAAGGCGGTTTTATTTTTTTGTAAAAAAGCTTTTTATTTTTCACTTTTTAGTGCTTGTGTGTTAATGTTTGAAATCCTTACAAAAAGCCCTTTCAAACAATACCTCACACGATGTATTTAATTTTGAAAAGTAGTAGGAGGGGGTTGACCTATCCCCCCTCTCTTCCTTCAGTCAGTCATCGACTACACGTATAAACAAAGCAATTTTACTTGTTACGACAGTAATGCTATGATTCTATAAGGAGTTCCGTTTCATATCTCCGAAGTTCATCATCAGATCATGACAAAATTTCTATGGGACCTATTCGGAAGTATACTCTTTCAAACAAAAAAAGAATCATCCAAATCTATTCATAATTGGCTGAGAAATCAGGTAACATACAAACAAAAAAAAAAAAAACATACGCGCCGAATTGAGAACCTCCTCCTTTTTGAAGTCGGTTGAAAAATATTAAAATATTTGTATAATATTTTCTTTTTCAGTCATTCAGCATACCGGATTCAGTGACACTCACACCAGGACCATGGTTTGGCGTCCCAGGGCTGCCTACTGTTGTATCCTTTATTATAATACACTCAACACACAACTTGTAAGGACATGGGTATATCAAAATATTCAATCAATCCTGATGAAAAAGAAAAAAAAAAGTATCTGTCTGATCTGGTGAGGTTCTCTTTACAGGTCTTCAAGCATGCGCGATAACATGACACCAGTAGCTATTAAGTACGAAAATAACATTTTTATGAAATAAAAATCTGTCGAATTACCTATTGTACAAGTGCGAAGGGCAGCGAGCAAGGAGTGGAGATAAACTACTATGACATGACGCGCTCCTCCATATTACTATTTCAATGTGTGTAGTCACATCCGTATGAAAGAGTTTGTATGTAGTTGTGAGTAATCGTCTTCAGTAGCAGGCCGGCAGATTTGTTTGTCAACTAACCATAAATAGCCGACCGCGCAAGACAACGCACCTGTCATTTTCATAGAGTATGTCAGTGCAGCGGCATACTAGTAATATTGAGTGATTAATGACGCCGCTAGTCCAGCAACAAATCGCTGATTTGTTTTTGTTTCGGAGCCGCTCAGTACGCACACATGCGTTGTGAATCTTTTCAATACTTTTACAAACACTTTCAAACGTTTTGACTTGTGGAAGGGTGCGTCAAGTTATTGTAGTTTATCTCTAGCATCCCACGTAGGTCTCATATTATCGCCAACTGGTAGTATAATACTTATGTGACAATATTCATCAAACTTTCCTTAATATATTGTAACAGACATTTTATAAAATACCAGAACCAATTACGGTTAACGACCAATCAAAAGCAGTCAATGCGGTAAGTGCTTTCCATTTTGGTATGTTTTTAAAGAATAATACTTTCCCCTTTACAGGATGACTTTTAATTCACTGGTCATAATTCAGTACGTAAAAGTGCTCATGAATATGGAACCTCTATAGGACACCAACTCTAAAATAGGAAAATATAATACACTACAATCAAAATATATGGAACAGCTTCTTTTTTCTTTATATTTTTTCCGGGTATTTCATGAGTGTTTTTTAACGGCCAGTAATTAAAAAATGTAAGCCCTTGCGACATTTTCGAAATGTCTTATTTGAAAAAAGGTAATTAGAAATCTCTGTTTCAATGGAGACCTTAAATTCTCTCAAAAGCTGTAACACATTTTTTTGTAAATGTAGTTTCATTTAAAATCGGTTTATTAATATCGAAAAATAAGAATTGAAAGTTTGTATGAAATGCCGTACAGCGTAAACGCTCTTAACGTATGATGACGCTCGCTACCCTCAGGCGGGCAGCAGAGAGGGCGCGCTGGCAGCCCTTGCGGGGCTGTCGGGTGGCGGCGCGCGCCTGCCCGCGCTGGCGCTGTGGACGTGCGTGCGGGCCGCGGGGGCGCGCGCCCTGCAGCAGCGCCTCACCGCCGCCTTCCGCTCCGCACGTGCTGTGCACGCCGTGGTCGCCAGCGCTGGCTTGAGGCTACTGGTTTGTATTCTAAACATTTTCCAAATATGTTATTTAGTAAAAATCTTTCAGAGAAATTACGCACACGACAAAAAAAGAATCTGTCAAATCGGTCGAGCCTTAACAACAGATTTAGCTATTCATTTTTATTTAAATATATAAAGGATAGATTGAAGATAGATGATAAATGGTAGGTACCAATTGTCCTTTATTTCAGGTTACAAAGACTCATAATTATACAGGTTGTTAAGAAACCTATAACCAAGTCAAGAGTCTGACATTCTTTTAGACATGTCGATTTTTTAATTATTTTTTTCATTCATCTCGATTATTTCTAATGCTAGACCAAACATGGAAACCGAATATTACCGGTTGAAGATGTTCAAGATCATGACCTTCGGTTTTTACGAAAAAACCTTTCAAATGATACATCTAAACTTTAAATGCCCCTGTGTCTTTCTATACGCATTATCACAGTATTTAACATGCAATGCGCTATTATAGTTGATGTAAAGAATGCATAGATACATCTGTCTGACGTGACACACTTTTAATATACCTACTTATATAATAAATTGTTTGTTAGATATAATTTCTAAAAATAATTTAATGTTGCATTTCCTGTTTAGAGCGACCGACCTGGCGGCGACGAACCACCAAATGTAGGAATTGTGGTAAGTGATTCACATTGATATCTTTCGTACCTAAACTGTCTTTGGTTCTCTTTGACGTTACAACCTTATTTTTTACATTTTCGTAACGTCCTTATAAAATTAACTATATTCTAATTGTTAAAAAGTTTTAATAATGATAAGCATCGTTATCTCATGATAAATATTATTAAGTAATGAAGCCATTTAACAATATAACATAATAAAGGCCGTTTTTTTTAAATTGATTATTAAATTCGGCCGCCATGGGACGCCCGGCAGATGAGAAACCCGTAGATGCCCCCGCATTGCGATATGACAGCGTCATACCGTTTGCCATCACGGCATTCGAGTTGGTTTTACTGCCAAGGCGCGAAAAAAAAATGTTTAAAAGTGATATTTTTAACTGATTTATCGTTATATATATTATCGTTTACAGACAGCAGTAAGCCATGCGTCGGCTTGCGTAGCGTTCCAGTTCGCGCCGCCCGGCAACGAGAAACCGCCGCCATATTATGATAAACTGAACTCTTGGCTTGGACAAGTGTTACAGAGAGAAGCTGATATGGTAAGATGAAATATCGGTACATGTACAAGGTATATTTTTTATTTAGTTGGTGAAACTTTACAAAGTATACACGGTGTATAATCGAATCAAATAAGTTTATATAACATTGTTTTTTTAATGTTTTTGGAATGGAAACAAGCTTGAAGCTGGCCTACCTGATGTTAAGTGTATTACGTGTATTACGTTATAGAGACAAAACTGAAATGTCTTATGATTTTTTATATTTTCATATATCACATTGTGAAGTTTCGCTAATTTAAAAAAAACCCTGTGCTTTGTCTTTCTGTCGTATTAGGTCTTACCACCGGTGTTTACTACAAGTATTCGATAAAATTGTGTCTTTCTCCACAGATAAGCATAGAAGTATGCGAAACTGAAAGTCAAGGTGTCGTTCTCCGCTACTGCCCGCTAGAGGGCGCGGGCGCGGCTGGGTCGGGTGGGGCCGGTGGGGCGGAGGGCTGGGCGGCGCTGCTGGAGGCGCAGCTGCACGTGCTGCACGCCACGGTGGCGCTGCGCGAGCCCTTCCAGGCGCGCGTGGCGCAGCACCCCAGCCTCGCGCTCGTGCATGTGCCCGGCTGGGCTGGTACGTATGGGGGGTTACTAATGCTAGAATTTAAGCCTTTTGGCAATGAAAAGGAATGCTCCCTTATCCAATCAGGGTGTTTGAGGGTTAGATGTCTTCGAATGATTTCTCACTTTTTATTTTCACCTTTTTGAGAGCGGTAAAATAATAACCAAACAAAAACATAAATGTGAAAAAGGGGCCAAGATCGCGTCAAAGAGTCTAATTTTTTGATTGACGCCTAAAAATTGCCTAGTTAAAAATTGTATATCAAAGAAAGTGGCAAATTGGTATTTTTAAGCCAAACAGCAGATTGGTTTGTTTTATTGGTTTTTTTTGTGGTGTGTTGGTGCAGGGCTAGGCGGCGTGCGGTACGTGCCGGCGGGCTGGGCGGGCGCGGCGCCGGAGGAGCTGAACGCGCTCAACCGCCAGCTCGTGGACACGCTGCGCGCCACCGACGGGGCCTTCTCCTGCGGAGACGCCGACGATGGGATGGCGTGCGTCAGGTCAGCACGATACTTTTTTCTGTGTAAAAACTAGCTTCTGACTTCCTCCGCGTGATTTTTCACACCCGCTTTAAATTATGTCTTTAGTTAGTGCTCCGCTGCCATGGGCCATAGCGTGATGTTATTATAGCCTCTATACTATGCATCATGAGTCTGACTATCATATACAAACAAATTTTTTTCTAATCCGCCTGGTAAGTTTAGAGATCAGCATATTTCACTTTCATTACCACTACGATTTTCACGATGTTTTCTCGGATGCCGCCTACATTTTACGTTGGACTCAAATATACATGCATTTTGGAAAAAAATAGCAAACACATTGAACTCGCCGGGCGAGTCTACGGCGCTGGAATAAAATTTACGTGGACTCTCCGGGCGAGTCGGTGGCACTGAACGTGTTAAATAAATAAACAAAAAGTCAGTTCAGCTGTAGTATATTATAATTGAATGGTGTCCTTTGTAAATCGAGCCGGTATAATTATAGTTCTAGTTTTACGCAAAGTCCGAGTCAGCGACACGCCACCGGCTACGCTGAAAACCAACACTGCGGTATCGTGTCTTCGTGCACGGGCCACGGCATTATACTGTGCAATGTCAATATTTATTTTTTCTAGATTTAATACTTTTTTTTTTCTTGAGCTTTAGTAAACCATTTTTTTATGATATGTGCGTCACTTTCGCGGGAATAAATAGTTTTTTTCTTTCTTTCTTTTCTGTACCTAAATATTTGTTCATAGGTTTGGCATGGTGACTGAAGACACGGACGTGGACGAGCTGCTTGATCTCGTCATATCAGCGGGCAAAGAAGTCGAAGAAAGCAGCCGAGCGCTCACGAACATGACCGAAGTACTGAAGAAGGGTAAGTGAACTGTATCTATAAGCTGAGAGAATTTTATTTCCAGTTTTCAGCCAATCGTGCAAAATAATCATCATTATTTTTTTTATCTATCAAGCTTGAATGAATGAATGAATGAATGAATGAATGCTTTATTTGCTAGAATATAGGTTATACATGGTGACGATAATTTTAGAGTTTCACTATATTCGACATACATCAAGTCGTGCAAATATTTAGTGACAATTGGGTCAAAACAATACATATTTAAACATGCATTACATACATAATTAAAAAATATAATGTCAGCGTTATCTTATTAAATAGTCAATTAATTTCATATAATGTCATAATGGTTCAATATGATAATAATATAAAACCATAATACGTGGGTAGTAATTGAGTACATTTAAGAGCACGATCAATATACTTATTTAATAAACTTATAATAATTATGACTTATGAAATGTCAGAAAGATTTCAAATTTATAAAATCATCAATCGAATAAAAACATCTGTCACATAGCCAACGAAAAAGTGTTCTACTAAATTCTAAATCATTAAGTTTTCTTATTGAATCCGGAAGGTTATTGAATAGCTTAACTGCCATCGCGTAGCAATTTTTTTCACACAGCTTAAGACGATTTCGCGGCACTACTAGCGGCTTTTGCCGAATTTTCCTTTTTGAGAGGGCGTTAGCATCCTTGGATTTTATAAGGTGTAAAAAAAGGGCATCATCTTCTTGTGAGTTGTCTTGATAGCTATAATGTGGTGGTTGTTATGCCTACTCGCTACTTGTGGAGACACGTGTGGTCTGCTTCTGCCTTGAGGAAAACGGAGAGTTCACTCAATGTTATTCTTCACTCTGGCAGGTATTGACCCTCAACTACCACAAGGCAGATCCCGTCACCGACTCTGAAAGGCGAGCAGGAAATGGTGCCTCTGTTCGACGACAGACTGTTCTTAATCTAACAAATAATTTTGCGCATTAAACCTAAGCAAGTCAATTTGTAAAACTAAAGGTATCGAAGAAGCGCAAGCGGACATCGAGCGCGAGAACGCGGAGCGGCTGTGGCAGGAGGGGCTGCTGCGCCGCGTGCCCGTGGTGGGGCGCGTGGTGGAGTGGTGGGCGCCCGCCGCGCCCCCCCGCCCCTCCGGCCGCCGCCTGCACCTCGCGCACGGCACGCTGCAGACCACCGACGACGTCATCCGGTAACTTTACATTCGATAACAAAAATTAATTTAAAAACAGACTCGAACACTAAAAGGCAACGAAGTAGAACTTAATGAGAATAAATTTTAATTAATTTTAATAACTACAAAGCTTTGAAAGGTATCCATATCATACTTGGAAATAAAAACAAATAAAAATGCCCATTTTATCCTTGCACTATGAATTTTAAACATAAAGGCGTTCTGTCTTCAAGATTATTCGCCTATAACGTAATAGTTCAGATTCGAACATTACATCAGTGAATGACCCCGAGTGTCAATTAGCAAGGCAGTATTTGTAACGAAATGCTCAAAATCGAATCATAAATTGTTACATTACAGGCAAATGCTCTGTGTGGGAGCGCCTTAACCTGCAAACTGTAATGTGCAATATACACCAGATCAATTTCTCATCAAAATTAACATCCCATACAGGAACGTTCAAAACAAAAACAATTCAGAGCCTGCGCGCGCGCATTCACCAACGAGACAAACGCAGAACGCACTCCAATAGCTGTTCCAGTAAGTTTGTATCTGTATAAGCTATGCCAACACGTTGGCCCAATGATGTCGATACGTGCTTAACAAAGGTTCCTCAGTAAGTTTATATAAAACATTTGAACCAAAATGTTGGCCCAACGTTCACTTCGACATAATTATGTCCAAAGTTCGCTGCAAGATTGTTCGACTTAACTCTGCAATCAGACACGAAAACTCAGCAATCTATGTTACTAACTCTGCAAAGTCAGTTTGACTGGCTATAGACCAAAGATTGCGTATTAGTGATTAACAGGCACTAAAACTATTATTATTTGTATTGTAAATTGCTGCAGATCTCAAAATTACACGAAAAAAATTGTTAATTTAGGCGACGCATTGCAGAGTTACGTTTGGCTTCTCTGCATTGTTATACAAAGACCAAGATACACACTTAGCAATTCAAAAATGACTCCAAAAATTAGCGCGCTCAATCTCAGACTGTGCGCTCATTTCATTTAGTTCAAAAATGAACTTTACGCCGAAAATTTAAGGTCGAATTTTTAAATTTATCTGTGTATCTAAGTTTTTTGTATAACAATGCTTCTCTGCAATTTAAATAAGTATTATCGTAAACAATCGACCGGCTATAGCCAGATAGTGTTCAGTTATTATTGAAAATTTAAAATGGCGTGAAAATAAAAATATGAAAATATTCGAACTTATTAAGATAGTTTTTAGTGTTAAGGACCTTATAAGGGCAATATTACATGCATGTATAAAAGCCTTAATTATAGTGATCTGTGAATGTTAAAATTGTCAATCGATAGATTGGATCGTATTGATTAACGCTCGCAATTAATATTGTATCTCAATCTCAATGTAACTCCCGGTTTCTCGAACGAAAAATTTATGTTTCTAAATTGTCAAGTGCGCGTGATTGGTTGTTGATAATTCAGTCAACCAATCACAGCAGCTTGCGCGTTTCTGATGATTTGGTAATTTTTCGTTTGACAAACCCGGTTTTTAACTGATTTGGGATTAAGATTGCGATTGAATACAATACTAATTTCAAGCGTTACCTGTTGTGATTAACAGCTTTAGGAATGAATGCCTTATCTACGATGAAACTAAGATCATTTTCGCCTGACAACACCGTTTTTATAAATGTTTCAATATGGTCCGATCTATTGAACTAGTATTATGCGTCAGTCATGAATTGAAGTTCAAAGTTTCGACGCCTTTTAGCCTGGACTGAATTGATAAGCTTGATAGAGAAAATTGTGTAAAGAACTAGCTAAGCACGTAAGGGTGAAATTTGACGAGGATGCAACATTGCACCTTGTGTACGCGTAACTGTTTGGTGATGTGATGTTTAGGACTAAAATTGTTGTTGTTACAGATAAAAAGTTGCGTTACAATCAAGTAGTGATCGTATAGTCGGATGCATATTTATCTACACACGACATGTATGTATGGTTATCACCTTTTTAAAGCAGAGAGTGTGTATTTCAATCTCAGAGACGAAATTGACAGCTTCATACGTCAAACATAACAATAATGTGCTTTCAGTACATGTACATAAAGCATACCTTTTTCAAGTTTGACATATAAAGTGTCAAATCAGTCTCTGACATTATTTTAAAAAAAACACCCTTTACTTTATAATGTAAAAAATTATCCGTTCCGTTTTACGAGAAAAATTGCTTAGGTTTTTTTTTCTTTCGTAGATAAAAAATAAAATCTTCAAAAGTCAAAATATGCTGGAACAAGTTTTTTTACACACTTTATTACATTCATAAAGTACGTTTTCCTGAAATAGCGTTCAATAACTTTAAAATACAGAACGGATGGCAAAACATTAGAAATGACTTCTAGAAATAATTGATACCCACACCCACATTTCGCCAGTTATGAAATGTGAGTGTACTAACTGGTACACCTCTGCCTAACCCTTCGGGGATTACAGGCGTGATGTTATGTGGAAATAATTGATTTAAAAAAACAATCCACGAAAATCTCGGAGTCGCGGGATTTTTTTGATACAAAAGTCCATTCCTTACTAACCCAATACCTGCAGTTTTGGGTAAAAAAAAGGCATCCGATTATTCAATCCCTAAATTATAACCGAAATACAATAGGTACCTACTTGACAATTTTTTTTTTCAAGCTTCATCGTTAATCTGTAATAAATTGTTGCTTTTTATTAATAGTTATAATTATAACATTAATTGTACCTATTAGAATGTAATGTATTACGATGGTCCAGTAGCTGATCTTAGGTTAAAATTAATGGCAATATTAGTTCAGTACAGACATGTGCAGTCGCGAGCATGAACATGTATACACTTAACAATATTTCAAAGCGATTTTCTCGAAAACTTTTTTATCGAAATGTCATGATGTTACAAATGATAGCGAAGTTACTATGAAATAAAGTCTTACCTAATGAATGAATGAATGAGTGAAATGTGTTGCTAAGCGAAAAACTCCAGAACGGCTAGACCGATTTGGCTGATACTTTTGTTGCATTCGTAATTTCCCGGATATGGCTAACATATAAGTTTTTTCTGGAAAATCCACCAGCGAAGTCAGAAATTTAAACCCGTGCGAATTTTCGCTAGTTTTTTATAAATAAAATCGCTTTGAATTTTTCTAAGTGTTTATATGTGTGTTTTTGCTCATGACTATTACAAAAGTCGAAAATAAATTTAACTTAAAATTAAGCCTTACTTTTTTACACGACTGCCCAAAAAAGGAGTGTTGTTTGAGATAAATATTGTTACTCTATCAACGATAGCTTAGTGGATTCATTATGCCGTCAATTTCAAGAGTCAATTTCAAAGCAGCTTTTGTTACCCGACTGTGTGACAGCAAAAGCATGGTTGTGTTTGCCGCACGTGTCATTGTATCTTTGTATCCTCGAAGCTTCAAAATGGCTGAATGAATTTTGATCAATGAGGTGTCTGTATGTTTAGGTTTTATAAAACCAACGGCCGTAAAATACAAAACGGCGGTCAAGTCGAAAACAAAACTTTGAAAAATTCAACTGTATCGGACGATCTTGGTTACTTATCTTTTTTGTTGACTGTACTGAATTGATTGTAAAAGTTTTTGTCATGCTGTCCCTACCACTCCATATATGCCCTCGACTGCAATTTAATCAATAAGTCTATCATCTTGTTTCCATCTTTTAAGCGTTACGCAGTCGGGTTTTTCAATTTATATATATAATTTTTAACATTTAACACTCCACATATACACTTCGGTATTTATTTTAAAATCTAAGTTATTCGTTATAACATTTGTTGGAATAAGATACTTTACTTAGAGAAGAATAAGATAATATTTTAATATCACAATAGTAATATAAGAAGTAGTAGACATGAAATGTTGTCCAGCGATTTTAATGGGTTAAAGGGTTCTTCACACACGTACGTTAATATCCCAGGGTGTCGCACGAGATACCATAGAAATTGTTCAACGGCAGGGGCGTACCTACAGCCGTATCACCCGAGATATACGGCCCCCAGCTACAGGGGCCCCAAACCCTTGTAAGCAAAAATTCGTAAAATATTATCCACTATCTCTCTCTCTCCCTGTGATAATATCGCACCTGGGTGGAGTGGCTTTGATACTCGACGCGGCGTAATGCGAAAACGTGACAATAACCGGATGACATGTACAGTACCCTAATTGCATAACACACTCCTCCCAATCCCATCATATTTGATAATTAATTTACAATATTCATTGCGATATTTTGAATGTCGAGCAGACAATTTTTTCAAAGCAATGGATTTTATTGTACTTGGTCATAATAAGAGCCTGTTTCACAATCTTTGGATAAGTTCCGATTAAATTATTTGGCAGATTATTTCATACAAATTCTGTTCCGTTTTTGAAAGTATCTGGTGAATAGCGTTTAATCAAAGGTTGTGAAATAGGCCCTAAATCTAATATTGCGCAAGTGCTGGTAATTTCTATACAATCTTGAAATTGTTGTAAACATAAAATGGCCGCTAAATAGTACGCACTTTGACAAATATGAACCTTATTTCAATCGATAACCGCTACACAAAATGGCGAACATGCCATGTTCTGACAGGTATTTAAAAGTCAAGGGCATTTCCATAGGTTTTCTATGTCATTCCTTGTGCGTTACGCGCTTACGTTGGGTGCATGTCAGTACCGATTAAAATTCGTTGGTGTGCAAACCGTTTCGGCAACAAGTAGTGAGATCGGATGACCCGGTGGGGTGAATATTTTATTCCTAGATTATGCCAGTTTTATTTAATGTAGGTTCCTGATAATTAAAAATGGTCACAGGTTTAAATAAACCTAAGTCTGGATTGAAAGAAGTCGAATGTACGGACCGACATGCAAATATCGTGGAGAGCTCGCGCAATTGCGCGTGCGATGTGACATTTTACAATATGCATTTAAACTTTTTTCTTTTTAAATTAAAGTCTACTGAGGCTATCATATGGTGTTATGACTAGGGATGTTGCTAATATTCGCTTCCTCATCAATTTGGACACCTGCATCAGTGTCCGCAGATGTGAAAAAACATCCACAACATCCTTACTTATGACTATAGTGACACTCATGCGCAGGGTGTGGCGGCAACCAATTTTTAATTCGATCGCATAGATTGTACATTTTTAATTCAAGCCTCGAAAATACAAAAAAGGCTACATATACGTGACACCATTGGCCCCGGATAACGATATCTTTCGTCTCTTTTAACCTGTGGCCTTTAAAAAGTAGGCTTTATAGCCGCCATCGAAATCATACCTTATACCTCATTTACATTCAGCCCCTGCCGCTGCCCCTCGCGCTGCCGGCAATAATTCCCTAAATACTGCCGCAGCAGGATCGAGAGAAGTGTGTGTTTACATACTGCCCTACCACTCACTTCGCTTTCAAGTTTCGACAATGGCAGACACGTCGAAATAATTACAGCGGCCGCGCTGTCTCTTTTTGCGATACATAATATGTTCGATATTTTTATTACTGCCTCGTTGGTCTAGTGGTTAGTGACCCTGACTGCAAAGCCGGAGGTAGTGGGTTCGATTCCCACCCAGGACAAACTTTGTGTGATGAGCATAATTGTTGGTTCTGTGTAATTTATCTATAATATGTATGTATTTATAAATTATATAAGTATGTATATCAGTTGTCTGGTTACCATAACACAAGCTCTGCTTAGCTTGGGATAAGCAGCTCCGTGTGTGAGTTGTCCCAAGATATTTATTTATTTATTTAAAAAGGTTACGAATACAAAAAAAGAATGTTCGTTGTAGACGATCGATGGTGGATGATATCTATACATCGAAATAAAAAAAAAAAAAATTCTACGCGTCGTGAACCTTACGTTTCTGTTTATATTGTTTATCCGTAACATCCCAAATTACTTTTTCCGTTTCCAGTAGTTCTAAGAATTTTATTGTAATCTCATTGCTCCATTCGGACGGCATTTTCGATGATCTAAACGAACGTCTTTCTCCTCCAGGCGCTCGGCGAGTACTGAGCGTCGGAGCAGAATGTAAACACGCACTGCCGCTCGCGCTGCCGGTCCTTTGACTTCCGCACAAAAAACCGCCATTTTGGGGAGCGCCGGGCAGCGCGAGTGGCAATGGCAGTGGCATGAGAAGTATTGCGTTCACATACTCGTCCTGCCCACTTCCCTGCCCACTTCCCTGCTCACTACGGCTGAATGTAAACGCGGTATTACTTTCCGGTTTTTCGAAAAAATATTAATGTGACAAATTGTCAAACGCCACACGCTGTTATGATTGGTTGACTGAATTTTCATCAACCAATCACAGCGCAGCTTATGCGCGCTTAACAATTTATCACATACATTTTTCGTTTGAGAAACCGGGGGTTAATCATTCTGATCATAAATATTTATCATAATACAAAGGTAATATTGTGTACCAATTGTTTTACAATTTTAATCTAAGACTCCATAGTTTTAAAAGCCTAATTAAGTATCTGATCAGTAAATCTGCTGTCAAGTCCCATTTTAGATGTTGCAGCTTCTAACATAACAATCTATCTACGAGTATTATAAATAAAAATAGATATGTGTATTATTTGTCCTATGCATCCTTAAACCATATGGATCCGCTTACGATAAAACTTTAGTGTGGTTTGCCTTTTTTTTTTCTTTTCACAAATGCAATTCCAATTCATTTTTGACATTGACAGAATTGTAAACATTGCCATGTACAAAAAATCCAAATAGAAATATACTAAACCGAACTTTTTCTTAGACTACGATGTGCCATGTAAACTCACCTCATTTACTGATCTGAAACTTAAATAGGCTTTCAAAAATAAAGGGTTAATATAATATCGTTTCCCAGAACGCACATTAAGTATATTGCCATATTAAATATAAGAAATAATCAAAAAATCAAACCACATTAAAAAAAAAGGATATAAGTAAAACTAAGTGCACACTGTGTTAATCTTTGGTTAACTGTACCTATTCTATGACTGACGTCATTGGCTTCTTTTCAGTACTTTATTGTATCGAATAACTATAATTTTAATCTTCCATTTAATTCGGGTTTAGTTCTGTCGTAACGAACCAATGCACGTCAAAATTTTTCCTACTTTTTACGTATCAATTGTAATGATTTTGGATATTTAACGCTGATTAATTTTAAATCTATTCTAAGCATAAGGTTTAAATTAGTTAGACGTAATTTATTTATTATTGATAGATTGTGGGTTGGGTCGGTTTGACAGAACTAAGTTCAATATTATTAAAGTCTGTATTTTCCATTATAAAAATGTAGGCATCGGAAATATTCAGCGTTTTCAAGATAATCATTCCAAACAGTTTTAACTGAATAATGTATTATTTTACTTATTGCATTTTAATCTTTTTTTATTAATTCGACTCTGGTGGCTACTTATGTTTTATGCGAACGAAATGTAGTAATAATCTCGTTTACCAATACAAGGTATAATTAAAATAATGATGAATAAACAAAAAAAAAACAGTTATATTTACCGTTAGCTGGCCTGTAGTTATGAAATTTTGAATTTGGAAAACTTTATTTTTCAATTACGAAACTTTTAAAAGTAAATAATTATAAAGATAATCAAATTTTGGCAGAGTAGTACTCGCATAAAGCATCAGTATAATATTTCACACAAAAATTATACGTATTGCGGTGATACTAATGATTATTTTGGTACAAATATTTTTATTTATTATGTATATTAGTTAGTTGTAATGTGTAAAGTGTCATCCAAAGTGAATTGTTTTTATCGGGACAAGTTTGAAACAATAAACAAATAATATGTCACCGTAATTAGAAAAATATTTTATGTTTTATTTTCTTCAATTATAATAAAATGTAAGACGTATCTAATCGTCAATGGTATTCTGTTATGTTATTATAAACTTTGATTTTCAATAAACGATAAATCTTATTTTGGAAGTTTGTATGTCTTCGAGATTATGCACCTCCCTCCTAGAAATGCACGGCCGTGGCCAACATTGTTGACTAGCCCCTAGTTAAGGAATGTCTGCTGTACCCAAAAGAAACCAATGTGATTATGCTAACGATAGGTACGTCAAACCAGTCACACTTCTCAAGATTTTTACTGGTGAAATTCTTTAGAAATGTGGCACTAATTGAACATAGAGACATGAATGAAAATCATATATTTCTATGACACTCTGTAGCCTGAAGTTCTTTATGGATTTTAGCGTTAGAGGTGTTGTTAGATTCGTCTTAATTGTAAAAATGGCCGATTTTTAGCATAATTATTATGTCTTAACTTTTTAATATATAGGTACCATTTCGGTGTTTTTTTACACCCGGTATTTACATACATCCGAAGTTTATAAAAACAGTAATGTCTTATTCAATCTTAAATTCGACCGCCATTTGTTTGTATTAAGTAACTAGATACAATACAACATGGAATTCCAGATAATCGCGAAAGCGGATACACAAGATTACAGTGATGTACGTACACCTCAAGAGTCCAGTGCACCAAACTTTAAAAAAAATATTTTAAATTAAACAAAGAAGTTTTTCGCTAGATAACTCAATTGGAACTTGGAACAAGAGAGTATGTGTGCTATGCTTAAAACATTTCAAACAAGACCACACCTGTATCTTGCTAGCATAGCAATATTTATGTTAATGTTATTATTGGCATTGTATAAAAGAAACATCGCAAAAATATGTAATGGACCATTACCGTGTCATTGCTCTAAAACGAGAGATGCGTTGCATTCGGCAGAAGACCCGAGTTTTTCTCCGAAAGCAAAATCGATATTCTTTCACGAGACCTCATGCCAGAATGGACTAACTTTCCGCCAGGCTTGTTCAGTGGAAGCAGCTGCCAGGGCTCACCCGGAGCGAGAGGTCTACGTGCTGTTCAGCGCACCTGTTACCGACTACGAGCTAAAGACTGGCTGTCTTGCAGAACTCCTCAAAATGTCCAATGTGAAATTCTTGAGAGTACATTTAGCTGAATATGCTAAAGAAACACTCGTACAGTCAATGTTACTCAACGATGTGAAAAGAAGTAGATATCGAATTCAGCATACGGCGGATGTATTGAGGATTTTAACCCTGAACAAATGGGGTGGTATATATTTGGACACTGATACGATAGTCACAAGATCATTAGATGATCTGCCGTCAAATTTTGTTGCGAAACAAGGCGAAGATGATGTCGCATCAGCGGTCCTGTCATTTGCAAAGGACGAAATTGGAACTTATGTGACAAATGAAATTATCAAGTAAGATTTATTGTTAGATAATTCTCTTTTATGATTAACTTGCATTTAATTAGACTATCGAGATGTTCTCTGATAACTTTTTAGAACTATGTATCCTGCTCATGCGTAGGCAATTTCATAAAAAAAAATAAGGACTTAGTATGAAATGCTGTACGACGTAAACGCTCATAAATTAAAAGAGGCTTAATAGTATCTTTATTTCTTGTTAACAGAGAGATCAGTAAAGTATACAACCCGACACATTGGTCGGACATAGGCTCACAAGCCATCGAAGAAGTATTAATAAGACTATGTCCAAAAGTGATGCTCTCTTCAGAATACCTGTTAAATCCCATCAGTCACTGTAAAGGTATGGGCCTAGTTAATTTCAGTATATAACTAATGCAACAAAAGGTACAAAGGCGGACTTAATGCCTTATGGCGCATTTTCATTAGTCGATAGGGCCCGCATGCGGGGTGCGAGAGATTTCTGGAACGCATGCCACAGGGCTCGCATTCGGGGAACCGTTTTCATTAGTCGATAGGGCCTGCATTCGGGGCGCGAGAGATTTCTGGAACGCATGCCACAGGGCCCGCATTCGGGGAACCGTGTTCTTTATGGCGCAATTTCATTAGTCGATAGGGTCCGCATGTCGATATCACGGTCGGTATAAAGCATGCGGGGGATCCACGCATGCGGTGTTACGACTTGTAACTTTCATTGGTTGTTATCTCGCATGCGGGGACTCCCCGCATGCTGTATACCGAACGAGTTAACGACTAATGAAAATGCGCCATTAGGCATTCTCTACCAGTCAACCAAAGATGGCGAAGAGATAACATGCGAGGTGCAAGAGCATAGAAGCGCGTCAGTGGAGTTTCTTGCTGATATTTTACACCTATTATGTTTTGAAACGAGCAGCTAGCTTCAACTTTCTGACTAACTGACTCTGACAATTCAAAAGTGCCTGTGACTGGTTTGTTGAAATAAAAGTTTTGGACATCACATCATTTCTTTGATTCAGTTTTTCTCTGTTGTTTCGCAAATGGGAAGTTACGGTAGGTAACACTGAGTGATTTAAAAAAAAATTGAATTCATAAGAAAACTCACGCTACTGTTATGTAAAATTATGGCATTACTTTAGAAAACTTTGTAACTAATTTCAAACATTTATTTTTTCAGGAGTAGTGATTTTCAGCCCCGAGCTATTTTACCCCCACGCATATCCGGATGTTGATGAAATTTTTGAAGACCGCGCTCCGAACAATTTTGATTTGGGTCGCCCTTACACGTATCACATGTACAATTATTTAGGCTTTAATAAAACCATTAGAAGAGGGTCAGTTTATGAGCTAGTAGCTAAAGCCTTCTGCCCGACTATTCATACTAAGTATTACTATGAATTTTCCAATCCCGCCTTGGAAACGAAACTCGATTAGGTCCTTATTTAGGCGCACTTGTCAAATAGTTTCATTTTACTGTTAAAGTAGTGCAAAATAAATGATTAAGTATCTTCAACAAAACGTTTTATTCTCAAAAGTTATAGAGAAAAAAAAGCAGCAATAGAAACTAGGAAATGCAGCAAAAGTTAATGTTACTATTGGGTCCAAATTTCCTTCTATTGAGAAGGAGATTTTTTCAATTTCGTAAACGATACAGAATAAACATTCAGTACTTGTAATCCTTAGAGAAAATTGATTTTAATTTTGCTCAAAAACTAAAACGTACTTTTATTACTATTTCTGTTTCCTCTTTTTATCTCTTCCTATTAGCTTTCATCTGTAGCTGTATGGATGTTTCGCCAAAGAATGCTATCCACAAAAAAAAAAATGCAGCTCATAACTTCACATCGAATAACTGAATCGATGTTTAAATCCAATCACTTTTAATTCAATTATTTAGCTATTATTATGTACTTAATTGTCTGGAATATGAAACAAAACATAAATAAATAAAAATTAAGTATTTAGCTACAAATAATATCTATTTTTTAAATTGTCGCGCTTTTATGTTGACAGCTTTCGCCGACTATAAACATGGCAGCCTAAAAATATTCATTGGTAACATTAAAAAACTAGTGCGGTAAGGCCCGGAATTCACCAAAGCGGAGAGGAGAGGAGATGTCTCGCACAGCCAATCGGCTTGCGTAATTTTCACATCTCACCGCTTAGCTTCAACACAACACAGTATCCTATTGGCTGTTTACGAGACATCTCCTCTCCTCTCCGCTTTGGTGGATTCCGGGCCTAACACTGTATCTTGAGTAGTAAATGAGTACGTCTGTATGTCTTGTATAGTGTGTCGTGATATTATGTTAAAGTTTGTTTTAATTTCGACTTCAATAACTTGTTTATTTATCAATCCAATATTCAATAACTTGACAGTTCAAAGAAAAATAATGTTACCGGTACCATACTACAACTAATAGTGTTGGGGGTAGTGAACGATTTTGCGTAAGGAACAAAATAATGATTAGAATGGTTTAATACCAAGTTAGGTACATTATTTAAGTTCATTCAATTTCGTTCATTCTTACACCACCTCATTAACTATTTTTACACGACTGCCCCAAAAAAAGGAGTGTTATGTGTTCAGGGTTAATGTATGTATGTATGTGAGTTTCTTTATTCCACCATAACTTTTAAACGTCTGAACCGATTTAGATGTATGGGGTATCGTTACAATCCTTGCATCGTTCCGAGTAACATAGGCTAAAAAATAAAAAGAAACCGGTGTGGTTACTTTAAAACGCAAATTAATACCAGCCTCAATTTATTTTTAAAATGAATCTGGTCGTGTCTATGTTTATCGTCTAGAATTTGACAAGTAGATTTAAAAAATATATAACACTGTTAATAAAAAACGTCGTAAAAAAAAACTGACGAGTAAACAAAGTACAAATATGTGAAATTTTTGCAGTCGTGTTTTTTAATTTTTAATTATAATTTGTCAAAACTTGGTAACCCTTTAACTTTATCTGTCAAGTGACTGAATAGAATTTTAGAATTTTTAGAAGTCGAAATAGTTTGTTTGTATTTGTACAAAATAAATAAGTACACAGTAAAGTAATTTTCTCATTAAAATCAACTTGTATCTATTAATACGTCTGTGTTTAAAAATACAAATGGCCTCTACTTTATTGTTGGCCCAAAAACTTGTGTCAGTAAAGTTAAGCAAAGGTGAATACGACAAAATAAGATGGCTTAAAGCGAATAACGCAGAGGAAATGTATAAAACGGTCTCGTAAGTACACAGTTTTAATCTGTTCTGTTGCTGATTTTGTATAAATTATTAGTTGAACGAAGCTGGTGCCCTGAGACAGTAAGACAGGGTCGTGCAGGCCACGAAGGAGATGAGCTGGATGCCGAATGAATGCCTCAAAAACTGGAAAGATGAAGCACGTAATCGTGAAAGATAGAAGCAGTGAAGAGAGGCCTATGCCCAGGTGTGGGACAGAACAGCCAAATAAAAAAGCCTATTTCATAAACCTGCCCTAATGCCTATTTCATAAACCTGAATGACCATAGTCTTCTAGTCTCCCCATCAGAGAGGTATAAATAAAATGTTGTCAATAATAAAATTCTGATCACAACTTTTTGCAGGTCTCTAAGAAAGGTACTAGAATCTCAAGAGTACAAAAAATCTTGCCGACTGTGCCTTAAGCCTGGCTACAAGAAGATATCCGACTATCATGACTTTGATATTATAGCTGGGATCAAAAAAATACTGCATGTAGAGGTAGGTAGGTACTCTTAATTTTTTTAGCTTTTATACTATTAATAATGTACTTATCATAAGACTATTAAAGTATACTTTCTAGATCAGGCTGCCTACCAAAATGCTCTAAAACAATATTATTTTGATATTGCTTTGTAATTTTCACTCGATGCTAAGCATAAATAACATCATGCCTGTAATCCCTGAAGGGTTAGGCAGAGGTGTACCCATTAGTACACCCACATTTCGCCAGTTAAGTCCCAAATAGGGGGAGAGCCTGTTGCCATCAACCGAGCACAAATCCAGACTCCGAGTCAAATGAGAAATTCTTGATGGAAAAACCCAACACTTTTCTGGACCTGGGAATCGAACCCAAGACCTCATATG
The DNA here is from genome assembly GCA_949316365.1 of Hoplodrina blanda. Taxonomy (NCBI): domain Eukaryota; kingdom Metazoa; phylum Arthropoda; class Insecta; order Lepidoptera; family Noctuidae; genus Hoplodrina; species Hoplodrina blanda. The sequence goes on along the minus strand of OX438587.1, from coordinate 14,963,683 downwards.
CTCAGCAGTCATGCTTTGCGACCACTAGACCAACGAGGCAGTGTAAGACAAAGTAATCTTCTTAGTGGTAGGCCCCGAAAGGTTCCCAAAGTATGGGTGTTATGTGGAGCGAATACTAGGCAGGTCCTGAACAGTCCTTTATTCATACAGTTATACCACTGTTTCCTTCATGAAAACTAAGAGGTGAGTCCCGAAATTTTTAGGTGAGTCGCGGTCTTGTCAACTTTGGGAACCACTGGTCTAGACCGTTTTATCTGGGAACATGTTTTGAGGTTCTGTTCTTTTTTCATCAACATTTCTTACTTTCAGGTGGCTAAAAATGATGGTAAACCACAGTACATATGCAGATCATGTGAAGAGGTACTGAGAAACGCTGAGCAACTGAGACAAACCGCAGAGGTCTCACAGTGGAGGTTGCAGCAAGAACTTGAAATGGGTATGTATTTAGAGTATTAACTACTGAATATGTTACCAGTAAAGGTACAAATGGTTACATTAATTTGGTTTGGTATTTTCAATACAATATCAAATATTGTATAGAGAATTCCGAACCAAATGGACCAACCCGCTTAAGTGTCTAGCGACCCTAAACAATTATTACCTAAAGGTATATATGCGCCCTGCCTCACTATGACTCTGTGATAGCCCCTAGGAGTAATAGTGTTCTGTGGATAGCCCAACCAAGTCACTTAGTCAACAAAATGTACAGTTGGTTATGTGACTAAGTGTACACCTGGCGAGGTACCCACCTTAGAACATGTTGGCAGCATCACCTGACTGCGCTGCTATGGTGTCCTGGTGAGGTGTGGTCCAAAGGCTAAAAAGTGGTTTCCAAGCAACGTTTTGCAATTCTGAACTTGTAGATAATGCACATTTTTAAAATCATTATAAATATTTTTCAGTAACATGTATGGCATCGGACTGTGACAATAAAGAGACCAGTCATCATGGTGGTTACTTCGTGAAGCAGGGGTCGAAGGTCGCGAGGGAATGGGCCTGTGGGAAATGTCGACAGACATTTTATAGCCAGGTATGAGAATCTACTATGAACATGCTTTTGACTATCTATGTAAATTTTAATTTATTTTCTCATACTTTTTAGGAAGAGTTCACGAAACACGAGAGCTTGCCGACTTGTCGCAGTGACAACTTTTTTGTATGTGAAACATGTGGCATAGAATTGAAGTCTATTACCAGATTGAAGAGACATAGGTGAAGAAACTCTTTCCCTTCCTTCTTGATAATATTCTCCTAGCTGATTTCGTTCACGGCGGACAGTCTCAATGGAAACTAGCCAAGTACGCAGGAGATGTTATAGTGCTCAAGTGTGTGCGCAAACAAGGTGAATGAACTCCCTCTCATAGTCCGATGGTAATCCAACACCACCGCAGAGATATCAGGCGCAGGACCAACTGCTTTACATGCTTTCCGGGGCACTGCATGAGGTGTCACACCACAAACTTCCGTACATCCAATATCGCCCCTGTGCCCTGGAAAGCACGTCAAGCCATTCGTCTTGCGCTTGATTTCTTGCGGTAGTGTCGGATAGCCATACCGCATCGGACTAGGAATGTGAGGGAAGATACAATGAACGGTCTGTGTTTATACACACACTTGTGCACTATTAATAAATCTCCTGTGTACTTAGTCACTTTTCATCAAGATTGGCCGCGACCGAAATTCGGTCGCATATTAATAACTAAGCTTCTCACACAAAGGCTCATCCACACGGGAGAGCTCCGTTACCCATGCGCTCACTGCCCTTATCGTGCGCGCACGAAGTACGCACTGCTGGCCCACGAGCGAGCTCACAATGGCGTGCGGCCGCTGACCTGTCCACACTGCGCGGCCACCTTCCTCAACTCTTCGAACCTCGCGTCACACAAGCGCAGGCACATGCCGCCTGCTTACCACTGCCCTATGTGTGATAAGGGCTTTAGATTTAAGGAGGTGAGTATTTATATTAGTAATTGTGGCTGACTGTGAATATTAAATTTAAAAGTGTTCATGCAATAGTAAATATAAATCAATACACTATACAATTAAATAAAATTGAAATGTTTGTTTGTATTGTCAAAATAACAGCTTTTTACACGAAACAAAAAACAGCTTTTAAAATTCTGTGTATTTGTTTCGGCTAATCTCCAGAACGGCTGGACCGATTTTGAGATCACCAGCTGATAAGGAGAATAAAAATCACAAAAAATAAAGAGAATATAAATCTTTTTCTAAAATAAAAACATCACCCCATAATATAAGGACATTATATAATCTAAGAATATAAGATGCTATGTTCATGTAAGACGACTAAATTGTATGTTCCACAGGCTCTTCAGAATCATTTAGCAACAAAACACAGCACTGCAAAGCCCCATTTTTGTAATTCATGTGGAAAATCCTTTTCTACTAGGTAAGTGTGTGGTCCCTCTATGTGCATGTAAGTAAATATTACTTTCCTCTATAGGTTACCATCTGTTTAGGTTGATATAGCTTTCCGACCTAAAAAAAGCTGGATGTAATATTATGTGAGAAAGAATGTAGATTTGTTATTTGTCACTACTCCCTAATTTCTTCAAAGTTAGAGAGAATAAAATAGGCTTCTTCTGGGTAAGCTTACTCTATTGTAGACTTTGTCTCTGGCACCTCTGACCTAGACTAGTCAAGAGCAAACCCATCATCCTTACTAATATTATAAATGCGAAAATAACTCTGTCTGTCTGTCTCGCTTTCACGCCTAAACCACTGAACCGATTTTGATGAAATTTTGTACAGAGATACACTAGAGCTCGGGAAAGGACGTAGGCTACCTTTTGTCGCGAAAAAACGACCTTTAGTCACGATAACCGACATCCACGCGGACGAAGCCGCGGGCATCAGCTAGTACACACATATATATAAAAAAGGTTCTGCCTGCGACTTAGACCATAAAATATATCCTACGACAGGTTTATTTTTGTAATTAGTTCAGTACTCCCCGAGATACCTACAAACAAACAATGAAATTACTTGTTTATAATTATGTATCACCCAATAATAATTATAGGTAAGGTACACAGTGTACCCCTCGGTGAATATAAGTGTAATATTATATTATAGGGCATAAAAATAATGTTCTGTATCTTTTCAGAAAGATGATATGCAGACACGAGCGGAGAGTTCACAACAGACCGAGGCTCCGATCTGGAGTAGTACCGACATACTTACGACAGCAACAGGAGCACTTGACATAGAACTATGACATCTCAAATAGATAGATACATGTATGTGTGCGCTCTATCAGCTCCAGTTTACAACATGGGGCTCTCCAATCACACACAATCCAACTTCAATGCTCCGTTACTTTCTTCTACCTGCTACCAGGCCCCTGTGAAGATCATGTAGTCTGATGACTACTTATTTGATGTTTGTTGATTCAGTCTCCAGTGCAGAAGACGTCAAGTATAATTATGTCCAACAAGGCATTCAGAAGAGAATGAACAAGCTGTTACACTTGCTTTCCGTGTGACTTACTACATGTCATGATGATTAAATTTATTTATGATAATTAAAATTATTTCATTTAAATCCAATATTACAAAAGGTATCTCTACAGAGGTAAGATCTGTTGTTTTGTGGTGAAATTAAAAATTCATTCTAACAAAGTATATGGGGGATAAGAATGCAGGGGGATTTTAACATTGAATTTGGTAAAAAAAAACAATTGAACAGGATATTGTTAAAACCTTATTGAAAAGAGTGTCTTGAGGAATTTCTTGCTCGTCCTTCTCCATGGAGGTCTACCTATGTTTGGAACATACAACAAGCTACAACTTTTGAAACTAACTAACCAACTCTTTGTGAATTAAAAAATGCCTATAAATTGATATAAATGCTTTGACTTGGAAATATTATAGTTTGCTACCAACAAGGACACTAAATCATAAATTAAAATTCAGTAAAAACATTAGTTCTTTAGAGCAACATGACTGTATTTTTTTCAAAGTTAAAACCCTTTTCAGTTTCGTTCTAATTCACCCTGATTTGCAGTATAGTACAAACCACCCTTGATGAATAAATTGAGTCACAAATATTAGTGGGTGGTTTGGTGCAACCGCCTGAGGCTAGGAATAGACATCACAGTTCATATTACCTAAATGAAAATAAAAACAGAACATGTTTACTATTTGATTTTGACCTCGGCCCCTAAGATGTCAAACTATGTAAAAGGTCAATTTATTAATGTAGAAGTTGACTTGAAATAAACATTCAATGGTAAACTGACAAATTTAGATTATCATTAAATCTTGAATTTTGACCACTTTTTCACCACTAAAAACATCCGTAATTGTTTATCCTCACAGTATTTTGATGGAAATTGACAGCACTAAAATATTAATCCAAGCTAACCTCATGATGCGATGTCACTTAATTTCAGGACTGCAGATAAAGAATCAAAACAACAGAATAGTTTTTTTGGATTTTATTATTAACTTACAGTCCTAAGTCGCATCACTTACTTCTTGGCGGCGGCGCCTACTTTAGATTTCTTGGTACCACGTACCTTCTTCATCCTGTTCTTACGTTCCTTGCGCTGCTTGCGTGTGGGCCTCTTCTTCTCGTACAGGCCGTGACGTGCCAGTCTGTGCTTAGGTTCGAACTTCTTTGCCAAGTCCAGCGTGTCGTAGATCAGGGCGAAGCCAGTCGACTTACCACCACCAAAGTTGGTCTTGAAGCCGAACACGAAAACAACATCAGGCGTCACTTTGTACATTTTCGCTAGCTTCTCGCGGATCTCAGTTTTGCTGACGGTCGGCTTGCCTGGGTGGAGGACATCGCATACCATCTGCTTGCGCGCCAACAATCTACAAAAATATAAAAAACGTTGTCACACATAACCTGTCACAGCGAGGCAACCACTTTTCGCAACCATTTTGACTAGCACCACTTCGAAACCGTAAGATTTCCACATTTACCTGTTGGTCATGAATTTGCGCGTACGAATTGTTGCTGTTCCTTCAGTCATTTTGAATTATTTTAGAGATTTCGCCGTAAACGACGCACGTGTCTCCAACACTCAGAGAAAAAGAACGGCGCGTCAGTGTTGCCACTCAGTGTTAAAAGATGAATTATTCTAACATAAACTTGTTTGTCAGAGAATAGAAAAAAATAATGTGTAACAAATTTTTATTAGATTCAAATAACAGTACAAAAATTATACATTATTTTCAATCAAGTAGATATTTTCGCCATTATTTTGCCACTTTAATTTTATTTTACAAATAGGTTTTTTTATTGGTAACATTTTTATAAATAACACGTTCATCGAAAAAATTATGGAATAATAGCTGCGTTCACAATATCTTTTTTATGGAAGACTAAAATAAAAATCTCCTGTTGATTTAATTTATTAAGGTAATAGGTTCTGTATACATTATTCTTAAGTATTACAAACTGGTTTGGGTGTGAAAAGCTTAATTTCCCCATGCTAAAAATACCACAATAAATTAATACTTTTTAACGTAGGTTGGTATTTGGCACCATCAAAAAATAATAACTATTACTATTCAGTTGTAAAAACAAGTATTTTCACTAAAGTTTGTCAAAAATTACAAATATTGCTTTGTAATAAAGTAATATTAACAGACAAAAGTTTCACCTTGCAGGTACGCCCGGCGCCCGTCTGGTCTAGTGCTCGCAAGCGCGACAGCTGACCGTTGGGTCCTGGGTTAAGTCTTCAGGTTGGACAATGTGTCATGGGGTTCTTCCTCTAAGACAGGGGTTCGCAAACTTATTTTGTCTACTGCCCACTTTGAGAATAAATTATTTTAACATTATCAGTACCGAAGTTAATGGTTTTGTGCCTAGTAAATAAATAAATAAATAAATAGTCTCTTCCTTTTTTTCACAAAAATATTCTTATTTTTGCACATTATTTGCCGTTTGCTTTTAGAAATTCTGCATTATTGATTTGTAAGTAAGACCTACTTACAAATTGTAACAAAATTTTTTGAATGGTATGTTTTTCTTTAGTCGAGTCTAGTGAGTCGCTAGTCGTTGGCATGCATGAAGGCATTATTTATTACGGCATTAACCTTGACCTTATTATAAGGCTGTGCGGCAAACCGCTTTTCACTGAGTATAAGAAACAAAAGTCAACATGAATAGGAAGTAATAATGAATGAAAAGAGTATGAATGTTTAGTAAGCGCCGTTCTATGAGTCATTTAAAAGTTGTACCAATTATTTTGTTTTACTAAAATAAGTACTAGATTACGTCCACGACTTCCCAAGTTGTTCCTATTAAGAGGCAAATAAATAAAGAGCAATATTTATCTAGCACCGTATCTCTACAATACAATGAGGCCTTTTGACTTTCCACTTTTTACATAATTTGAACAAGAATTTACTAGGGACAAAAAATAAATAAACACTACCAAAAATACGTCGATTTTTATAACATCACAGATCCCTAGAGAAGTTTGAATAGATGGATGTTGGTTTCTCAATTAAGGTTTTGTATGAAATTAGGCATAGATGTAGATTAAGGTCTGGAATAGCACATTAGGCTACTTTTATCCCCGAAAAATGTACGGTCCCCGTGGCATATCAACTTTGACGTGGACGGAAGCTACTTTATAGGCGAATATCACTAAACTTTCATATTTAGTAATAGAATTTTGAATTTTTGACAGTTTATCCATACAAAAATTGACAGACGTCAATTTTTTTCCACCTGCAGTTTGGTTAAATTCGCCATAAGTGGAAGTTTTCCATCGTCGGCTGTCTCATTATAAATAAGTATGTAGATGTACGAACCTATATACCCGGTTAACAATTTGTTTGTTGGGTATGTTGACAGACCATTAGGTAAATCGCCCTCGAGGGATTTGTCTTCTTTTGCGTCAAAGGTTTTTTCGTCGAAGCATCTACCCGCTTGTACTGTTACTACGAGCAAAGAATAAAGAAATAGTTTTATTTTATTTTATTGTGCATTTATTATTATCTAAACTATATAAATATTATAAAGAGAAAACTACGCGGTGTAAAAAGACATCACATAGCTGTTAGCTACACACAATGCCCTTAAAACTAAGTGAATTTCTATATTATTATTTAATTGTTTTAAAATTAGAGATCCGTACGAAAAATTCACGCGGACGAAGTCGTGGTCCACTCAATAATAATTGATTTGGTATTTTTAAGAAGAAAATTAAGTTAAGAGTAAAGTTTAAGATATGCGGGTTAGTAAAAATTTTTCTACAGGCGCTTCTTTCTTAAAAGTAAGCTATGTATTATTTATTGCATTTGTATTATTTTCTGTAAGTGATAATCTGGGTTAAATGTGATGGGTAGACTATTTTTTAAGTACCTAAGATGCTAAGACACTTTATACATTCTTAGTGAACTACAGTTTCTTTACGGCTTTCCGTATAAAAAAAAAACACATAAAGATAGGTTCCAGCTTAAAGTTTCCCGAAGAAGAAGTATGCAATGTCTGAAAACATTTATGCTGTACGTGTAATAGATGATCAGTTTACCGCAGTTAGTAAATAATGTATGTGATAATGCGCAACTAAAAAGTTCTTTACAAAGCTTAGGTTTTGTCTATGTTAACAAAATGCAATGAATTGAACACTCCAATAAAAAAAAAAACTTTTTGTATTTTGTTTACTGTCTGTGGATTGCAACAAAACACCAACTAATTCTTGGAACCACAAACAACAACATCAACAAATTAAACGTGGAAGGTCAAAGTTGATGAAATGCATTAGTGGAACTTATCACTTCTATTATTTAAAAAAATATAGGTACCAAGTCTACTGTTCCTCTACCAACGACTCAATGACGTTTCTATGACGCACATTAGTTTTCTAATAAATTACTAATAGCCATAATACCATGTTGAATACTTAGAACAGCATTCTACCTTCTTGCACATTAACGCAATAAATTTCTACGTGACGTCACGGATGCGTGACGAGGCTTCAGCCAGACGTGTCTAGATTAAACAGACCTCTGACCTACTGAACAAAATCCCTGTATCACTGGACGTTGGCATGCGTAGGGAGGGGTAGGGGAGGTCACGGTTGCTGGTGGTGTCTATGGAGGCGCCACCCTGGCCACCCCATATTGATCGTCGTCTCATGCCGGTCGTATATAGACCGGGGATACCGTTATGAGCGCTCGTCTGTCCTGCGATTAGTTTCCTTGAAGGTTGTATGCAGGTGAGTAAAGCATAGACATGTAGTTTTTTTTATGTGACGTGGTGGCTTGCTATTCGAATTTAAATTTTGAATTTCGAAGAAGAACGTAGAACATGGTTGTCAGCTGTTGTTTCCCGCGCCTGGGGCAGTGATTGTTTATCTTTTTTAATCTTTTTTTTTTTGTATTCAATTTACATATCATTTTCCGAGTTATTTATAGACGTAAATTGATAATTTAAGTATATGATTAAAATTCTACATTTATAAATTGTTATGTTAAGGCTGGTGATCTTTGCGTTTCGATGTGATTTTCCAATTTTATGAATGGTATTATGTACCTGCCTTAGAGAAGGCATAATTAAATAGCATCATCAATTTACGAATCTTACTAGAGTTTAGGCTTTCCAGCTTTTCATTAGTGTTTTGACTAACAGTAGCGACCATCTGTACCTAGGTACTTATATATCCAAAAAGCTTTTGACAAGGTGGATCACGAACTACTTCTGACAAAAATTGCTTTCAATGGTATACGAGGTGATTTATTGCGCTGGTTCGCGTCATACGTCACTAACAGAACTCAGAAAGTAGTCATCAAAGGCTTCGAATCCACATCCATACATGTTACATCCGGGGTGCCCCAAGGTTCAATTTTAGGTCCTCTCCTATTTGTTCTTTTTATTAATGACTTGAATCAATGTTTCAAATATTCAAAATTTCTATTATATGCCGATGACCTAAAAATTTTTAGAAAAATTCAAAATAAAACCGATTGTATATTATTCCAAGACGATTTAGATAGATTCTCGGCATATTGTATTAAAAACAAGTTAAAGTTAAACATTCTAAAATGCTCTTCTATAACATTCACCAAAAATAAAAATATTATAGCTCACACATACAACCTAATTAATACATCATTGCATAGAGTTACTGTAATCAGGGACCTTGGGGTGCTTCTGGATAGTAAACTGCACCTGGATCAACACATTGATAACATTATTAGTAAAGCGTTTCGCATGTATGGATTTGTAATGAGATGCATGACCGATTTTAAACGTACTCGCACGTACATTCATTTATACAAATCTTTGGTAAGATCACAGTTGGAGTATGCTGTAATGGTATGGAACCCCTTATACAAAAAATACATAGATAATCTTGAAATCGTTCAACATAAATTCCTAAAGGCCACTCATTATCGTTGCTTCCGAAAAAGAACATCCTACGTTAATTTATTAAAACACTATAAACTAACTACTTTAAGTAATAGACGCATTGTTTTGGAAACTAAGTTTCTCTATGACCTGTGTAATAACAAATATGACTGCATAGAGTTAACAAACAAATTGTGCTATATTATACCCAGAACTGTAGTGCGGCGTGAGGTGCGTGGACGCCCGCTATTTGCAGTGCCCTCTTGTCGCACCAATGCGGGTGTCCGGGCACCTCTACGGCGTTTAGCAAATAATTATAATACCCTTTTTTCAGAAATAGATTTATTTTCTTCCTCACCTAATAAATTTCGCATTGATTTACTTAAAATGATCGAAAAACCAGAAGATTAAGCGTTTTTTTTTTCGTTTTTTCTTAAATGTTTAAAAAATTGTAGTATTTTAAGAATAAGTTTTATTAACTTGTAAGATTTATTAGTAATGTTGTACTCGTGCTCTTCCAAATTTCCATTCGAATTTGTAACATGCGGATAACGTAGTTAGTTACGCATTGATAATCTAGATTATAAGCTACTTTTAATCATGTATAGTGTGTAACTGTTGGTTTTCCTTAATAAATAAAATAAAATAAAATAAAATATGTTTTAATGCATTAAAATGTTCTTCTGCTAGAAAGCTTTTATAATTATGGCATCTAGGTATCATGTGGGCTCATATACCTACCAGCAGTACTATTCTATAAAAATATCATTTGGTAAAGTGAACTTGGGCTGAGCTGTCAATAATTCGTAGTAGCAAGCGAGATGACAGCTCACATCAAGCTCACTTCACCTTGATTCACCGAGGGATAATATTATGTTTACACACTAGATCGGATGGTAATTTATAAATTGATCCGTATTATCCTGGCCTAAATTACTATAAAAGTATATCTTCCAGGCGTCAAAGTACCTACTTACCAACCTCTTAAATCTAATCTCTTAATTGCACAATGCATCCTCTTTAAGTACCTACTTGTGTTAACAGCGGTTATACTTAATCAATTATGATTAAGTTACTTTATTAGATAACTATCTATTTTGTTTTCTTCTATGTCTCATCTCAACGACGAGCAATGTCAAAAATTATTGGGAAATAAATGGCACTTTTGACAGATTGAAACGGAGATTAGATTATATCATATTCTGTGGTCTATCTGTGCCTTATATCACACACCACAAACCCATTCAGCCCGCTTTAAGCTTGTCCAGTGAGTCTATGCATGATTCATATTCAAACATCTTTACTTTCAGCATAATATCTTCCGCCTTCTGTTATTCTATAAGAAGGTTGCTATAATTTATATACCCTATACAGTGACCTCCGCGAGGTAAACAAACCTCACCCCCTATCCACTTAAATAGATTAGGTTTACCGTTTAGATAGTCGTTAACTTCGTAATATAATAAGATATTTATATGCTTTTCTATAAAATAACAAGAATTGACATATAAAGATTCTTCAGAACAGGATTTATGTAGGTAATTTGTTTGGTAGAATATTATCATGTAAGCTCTTTAAAGACATTTTTTCCCGGTAAGGAAACCTTAATCGACCGCTTAACTTAGTTATCTTTTTTTTGTGTGCGGTGCAAATCCTCATGGACTTCTTCTGTCGTGGGGGTGACGGAGCGGCATGCCGGACTCTTACCGGCTAAAACCACCGCAGTGTTCCACCTCTCCGGGGTTGCGGGACGTCTTAACGGGATACCGTGGCCCCGGAACGTAAAGGGCAACAGAAGGAACAGAACAGGGTGGTTTTTTAGTCAGTAAATGTCTGACAGTCCCTTCCGCCCCACCCAGGGCGGAAGGAGTCATTGATGATTTTTACCACCAAAAAGAAAAAGTGTTCCACCTCTGCCTATAGCCGGGAGTGCGGGATTCGCATTTAAGCATTCACTGCTCCAAACTTACTTATTTCTGGGATTTCGGACGACAATTGAATGTGACAATATTTTGTCCAGTAAATCTTAGGGCTATGTGCCCTGTCCCTTGCCACTTGAGTTCCGTAATTTTGCGAGCTGTTACCGTAGTTCTTCTACTGATCTGCTCATTCCTGATCCATTAGAAAACCCCAACCCCCCCATAGCTCTCTCCATTGCTCTATACGATTTTGAGCCTCCTTAAGAGACCCATACTTAGTGAGGCTCCCCGTTTCAGTGCCGTATGTCATCACTATTGTGGCGATCTTAAGCGTTTTGCGTTTGCGTTGATTTGCGTTTCGAGAAACCTTGTTTAATTTTGCCATGTTTTTTTACTTCGCAGATGTAATAACTTAACCGCGAGTTACGCGTTAACGAGTTATCTTGTTGTGGCGCAGCATCGCGCCACTCGCCGGCAACACGCGTGCATGGACGACATCGCTGAGCAGACGATCCTACCCTGGTTCTTAATGGTGGCCGGTCAAAATAAGCCAAACACATTGAAACTCAACAGTGCGGCCCGGCAAGCAAGTCGATATTCAGCCCGGGACCCAAGATTAAGAACTTAAATCAAACCAATTATAACTTAAAACTGCCAGTATTTTTTCCAAGGTATTATTTGTAGTACAAAATTTGAAATGGAACAAGATTGGGAACCAGTTATTTTGAGATCTAGCAGAACTCCTAAGAGTAGGGAGTTGGTAAGGGAGAACGCTGTGAGAGAATCATTACTTTCTGAATCCACATCAGGAATATGCAAAGGCGAGGAAGATGACACTAGTAGTGTGGGCACAGCTTCGTTTTCAAGTCCTGACTTCGAATTTAGCACTAGAGAACGGCTACCAACAATACAGATGAAAAAAAATACATCTAACCTCAATGAAGAAGTTACTGTTCTACTGAACAAGCCAAAAGTGAACCATGTTAAAATAACTGAGAATCCAGCTGATCGAGATATCGATATTAAGAAATACGATGACGAACCATCAAATAAAGATAAAGTTAAAATTCCTGACGGTGGCTGGGGATGGGTGGTTGTGCTATCATCTTTCGTAATATCCATGATAGCAGATGGAATCAGCTTCTCATTTGGGTTACTCTACATTGAGTTTTTAGAAGAATTTGGAGCTAGTAAATCAACTACTGCCTGGATCGGCAGTCTGTTCATTGCTGTCCCACTTCTCTCAGGGCCGGTGATGAGTGCTTTAGTAGACAGATATGGTTGTCGAAGCATGACAATACTCGGCGGCATAATTTCAACGTTGGGTTTCGTTCTTGCATCGATTTCCACAACCCTAGAAATGATGATGATTACTTTTGGAGTTATTGCTGGTTTGGGTCTCGGGCTAGTATATGTTACTGCTGTTGTATCTATAGCTTATTGGTTTGAAAAGAAAAGAAATTTGGCAGTAGGGTTAGGAGCCTGTGGCACAGGTGTCGGAACATTTGTGTATGCTCCAATGACGCAATATTTTATTGAAGAATACGGATGGAGAGGTACAATTCTCTTGCTATCCGGAACACTTTTGAACTTATGCGTTTGTGGATGCGTTATGAGAGACCCTGAATGGTGGATACAGGAACAGAAAAGGCAAAGGAATAGCAGAGATGAGGGCAAACTTAAGAAAGACGAAGATAAATCCAGACATTCAAGTTCAGCCTCTATTTCCAATCCTTACGTCTTTGATTTTGATGCTCCAACAAGAGGAAAGAGTATGGGTGGGTTGATTAGAAGAGGAGTGTCTCCTGAAAAGGTGATCAGCCAAGAGGCAGAGAGTATCAAGCGTCACCAGAACATTATGAAGCTTAAGAAGTATAAACATGAGAAACTCAAGTCACAATCCGTGGAGAACTTACCTACTTACCTCACTTATAGTGAACAGGTATGTATTTTTCTAACGGTGGTATATTAGCATATTTTTTTCTCATTCCATTTTAATTTTATTTTCTCATTCCAGCTATCCATGGGAACGTTAGATACCCTAGTAAAGAAGACGAGCAGAGACTACGGGATCGAAGTGAAATATCCATCATTTGCCATAAATCGAAATAAAAAGCCACTGCCAAAGGAACCAAGCAACGAATCCAACGACCCTCCAATGGTTAAATACACCAAACATCCAATACAAAGAACTAACTCAGAAAAATACGAGAATACAGACAAAACTTCAGACAAGTATGAACTAAAGATTCCACAGAAAAGGCAAATCAGGAAGGCTAAATCAGAAACTAGAGATGACAAGGAATTACCAAAGCAAGATAGTAAAGAAAATAAGAAAGATTGGCTAAAGAAACAATTGTCAGTGAACCACCATTACTTGAAGGATTTGAAAATGCCTTTGAACTCTATAAGCCATAGGAATGCGATGCTTAATATAAAGAGGTACAGGCTAAAAGCGTCATCATGTCCGGATATATTTAAGAATTCTATGATAACTATTGATGAGAAGGAAGAGGTAAGAAATGATTTTAATTTAGTTGTAACGGTTATTTACTAGATTAGTTAGTGACATCGTAAATAGCATTGTTTCCATACATTATAGTATCTCCCGAACTATAAGAAGTAATACTCGTAATAACATTGAATTCTCCGTAAAGTCTAGATTATATTGTGGCCCTAAAACTTTCCAACTCGTGCGTGAGTCACCTAATATCTATGAACTATCTTCCTTGATTCATCAACTTAATAATACTTGGCTATCAATCTTAATAAATGAATCTATATCTTTCAGAAGTGGTACGACGACTGCGTCAGCTGCCTTGCCGACATGTTCAACGTTACCCTGTTCAAGCGAATGACCTTCAACCTCTTGTGTTTGGGTACCATCCTCCTGTTCATTTGGTTCATAGTGCCTTACTTCTACCTCGCTGAACACATGATACACGAGGGCTACAGCGAAGACGACGGTGCTGGCATGCTCAGCTTGATTGGCATTACTAACACTATTGGAATGGTAAGTGTAACTCAGTTCCTATATTCTACCGGTCGTTGGCAACGGACGGTTCCTAAAAGATTTTGATTTGGAACATATTTTGGCGCACTTTGGCAGTAAAATCGACCAATGTGCCGCGACGGCAAACGGCATGAGGCTCTCTCATGCTACTTAATGCGTCCATGCATGTGTGCACATGCATACCATACACACCGTGGTTTCTCTGTATGAGCTGCTTAATTTTGTTTTTTATTAGTTAGAAATTATATTTACGGAGATGTTTCTCAGTTTCTTAACACTTTATCTGCAGACAAATCTGATTGTTCGTAGTGGATAATAGTTAGAGTAGTTAAATATTATAGTCGTATCTCGTAGATGAGATAATTATTTAGGAATGCAACAAAAGCCACACTCACATTTATAACTCTATTGGTTCTATTATTTCTATTAAAATTCCGATAATCTGCCAAAAACTTGTAAAATAATATCATGTGTCTAATTCATTGGCATGTCGCCTACTTCGCCCAAAGTAAAGGCTTGTTCTATTGGAGTCGTTAATTTTGGAACATCGCCAGCACTGGAGATTTCCAAAGCGTTGTTATAATTAGGCACTTTACTTTCATCATAATAAAAAAATAATGAGCAGGGTTGTAGACACGATGCACATTGGCACACACAGCTTAATGATGATGAAGATATAGATGACGATGAGATACTTAGAGACGAGAATTGTTAGTCAAAGTTAAAGTTAAATTATTTATTTCAATTAGATCATAAAAGGCACTTTTAAATGACTACAAGAAAGAAAGAAAAAAAGAATAATATTTGAATCTAGTCGCCCATTCCAAAAGATAGTTTCGTATGGCGAAGAATGGGCAAGAAACTTCATACATACTCTTAAATTTATGTAATACAGGTACATTAATTCAATAATAATCTAAAAGATGATGTACCTAAATTAAAAGGTATTGTTGAAAGTTTAACCCAGTATCACCTACAGATTCTAGAGGGTAGAGAGGAACTGCTAATCATTCAAGATTATCTAAGCCCTTTGGCAGACCATTTTGGCAGTCCCAGACACGACTGATTATGAATGTTGTCTCCTTTTAAATTGTTCATCGTCTACCTTCCCACGAATCACGAGACCGAACTCAGTCTGGTTTTACTCCAAGGCCCTCAAAATCCGAGGTGATTTCACATTTGACATAACTGCGACATCCAGAAATAGATAGCTCTCCCGTTTCCAAATGTTTTGGGACGTCGCCTGTGCCAAATTCTGGCCAATGCGATTTTCTAAATGTATTTCATTATTTACGTAAAGTTGTGGCGCCCATGTTATTTTAGTTCATTATTTGCTAACAAACTTATTGTCAAGGATTTTGACGAGGTTCTTGTTTAGGGTAGGTCAAGGTGACAGTTAACAGTTGGGCATGACTCTTCACTTTTCATCTGATAGACCTGCTATAAGTGTCCTTACAAGGCAGCGCAGGACCGGTCATTGTGGCTATCTTTAGGGAAGGCCTATGTCCATCAGTGGACCATCTTTTAGGATGATGATGAAGAGTAATATGGGAGCCTATATCTACACCTCTTTCTTTTCCAGGTCGGTTTGGGTTGGATTGGAGACTTCCCTCAAGTATCCATCGGAGGTCTGTACGCCGTGTGCTTGGTCCTATGTGGTGCCTCCGTCGCTGCTATTCCACCGGCTGCAGCTACCAATTACTGGATTTTAGCCTCTGCAGCTGCAGCTTTTGGGTTGTTTTTCGCTGCGTCGTACACCTTCACACCTAGTTTGTTGGTGAAGCTGGTGTCTTTGGATGACTTCACTTCGGCATATGGACTAGTGTTGCTCGCTCAGGGGATCGGACATCTCATTGGACCACCGTTATCAGGTAAGAAAATAGGCCAATGTTGCTTACTGCCTCATTGGTAGTTAGGTATGGTCAGTGGTCGCAAGCGCCACTGCTAAGCATGTTGAGGTTAGTCAGTAATTTATTAGGAATTTCAGCCTGGAGTCGGTCTACAAGGTGTAATTAAATTAACTGAAAACCTATAAAGGGGTTTTGGAACTTATCATTATGAATAACTTTTACTATGGGACCAACCAACCAATAATATCAGCAGATCCCTACATTTGATTTAGTCACGTGAACATAAACGTGCGGATTAGCTAATTATTTTTAATGAGTTCAGTGTTGGTCCCATAGTAAAAGCTGAAATAATGATGATGTTATTACCAGTTCTTGGATTTTCAGCAGATTTAATTACACGTTGTATAATTTCTAATTCATGGCCCTAGGTTAACCTCCTATTAATTAACAAAACTAGCAAAAAGTGCATGTGCAGCTCTGGCTATCCCTTTACAGGAGTATAATGTATGTTCTCAATTCCAGGCTTCATTTTTGACGTGACATTATCCTGGGAGCTGTCTTTCTATCTGGCTGGTGGATGGATAGTGGTGGCGGGGATGCTGATCTCACTCATACAGCCCGTCAGAACCTACCAGATGCGTCGTGATGCCATGGATGTGATAAGCATGGCTTAGTAATAATGTGCCTATTGTCTAATTGTCTAATATTGATCTGGCAGGGGCCATAGTCCTTCCAAAGTACCAGGTAACCAGTCCACTTAAGCCACGTTCCTGGACTATTCTTTGTTTCCATATCCTGCAATAGACCTGCGCCAACCGGGGATTATCCTTGGATGCAGTTGTTAGGGATGATTGTCGGATGGTGTTTCATTTTATCTTGAAGCCATCTAAGGGGCCTTTGCGAGTTGACTTAGGCTTCTCCTACGGCTTTCATAGGTCCAGGTCTCGAGTTGTTGCGGCTGGATTTGAACTGTAATTGCTGGATAGAACGCTAAAGAGATACGAATGGCATTAGTATTGAATTAGTTTGAAGTACAGTCAACAAAACAGATAAGTATGCAGGGTCGTTAGATATATAGTTGAAGTTTTCATAGAAAAAAATGGATGTTTTCAAATGTAATTTAATTTAAAAAGTAGATAATAAACAGTTCAGTCATTAAGTTAAGTTTCAATCGAAGACATCCATCGGTTTCTAAGAAAACTTCAACTATATCTGACGACCCTGCATACCTATTTGTTTTGTTGACTGTACGTCATAGGATAGTTGACACCATTAACCAACATGTAATTCCAAGACATAACTTCTTTAAAGAAACACTTTATTTTAGCCCTGAAAACCTGATTAATTTTCAATTTACTATAAAATTAGACTTTTTGTGGTTTTGAAATCAGTAATAGTTGGTTAGTAAAATCTATGGAAGACTCACGTTTTGACAGGTCATAAAAAGTACGTCAATGATTGTTGGTGTCAACTAGCCTTTAGTTGAATTATTGAGATATAGTGGGTTGGCCCCTTCTCGCAGAATTAAGCCTAAATATTATACTTAATCATCTAAATGGCACATTATAACAATAATATCTAATGGTTCCCATACTTTTTAATCAAATATAAAGTTATAGTATTCTAAGAGTAGGTATATACACCACTAGTTATGTATGTAAACATATACGAGTTAAATTAACTAGTTTTGATAATTAATTGATCTTCTTACACAAAGTTGTTATGTTTTAGTAGGAATTTAATTATAAAAAAAGTAAAGGCTTTTCCATACAGGTGCGATATTATCACAGGGGGATATCGAGATATCTATACGTTGAAATAAACAACGTTTTAAGGTAAACACTGCAGCATCTTATGCAATATTGTAATAGGGGCAATTTTACAACAAAAAGGTAGGTATAGTCTGATGTGCTGGCGACTGTACGCTATCTATACTAATATTATAAAGCTGCAGTGTTTGTTTGTTTGTTTGTTTGTTTGTTTGTTTGTTTGTTTGTTTGTTTGAACGCGCTAATCTCTGGAACTACTGGTCCGATTTGAAAAATTCTTTCAGTGTTAGATAGATTAGTTATCGAGGAAGGCTATAGGCTATATACCATCACGCTACGACCTACGGGAGCGGAGCAGTAACCAAAGACGCGGGTGTAACCGCGGCGGACAGCTAGTCTGAGATATTATCTCGTGAGGAAAAATGAACTTCTCCATTTGCCCCGGTTAAAGACTAATTAATTGGGGGTAAAAGTTATTGGAGGGGGGGGGGGGGGGCATCATTGTTTGCCGTTCCTGTGAGTCGCACCGTAAACAGTTAACAGATAAACAGTTTTTCTTTCTCTCTTTCACCGTCATCCGTGCGGCCGTGCCTAGTCTCCCATCCTACGTGTTCTGTGGATGCCAAGCCTTTCTGGTAACGTGTTCGCGGACGAATGAAAGACAATCTTGTCAGTATGTTTTGCGTGTGAATGTCGTTACATAGGTATTATACAGGGTGTACCGGAAGTCGAATTATATTTTTCTGTTTTGACTTGACCTATTACTCGTACGACCTAGTACTCGATTCCGGCTTCACGTCGACTTCCGTGACACCCTGTATACTTAGCGTCTTTAACTATAATGTAATTGGTAATTGGCCGTTTTATGTTAAAGTAAAATAAGTAAAGAAATCTCCCCTATGATAGATAATATTACACGTTTTTGGAGAGGCCTTGATATGTTTAAGGCGCTGTGTAAACGTAGACATTTACATACCTAATATGTTACCCATATGAAGTATACAATAGCCGTTGGTCCCGGCTGTCATACGTGGATCTTTGACAGATGTTACGGGTCGTCAGAAGCCCGAAAATCTGACAACCAGTCTCACCAAGGGGTATCGTATTACCCAGATACTGGGTTGTGGAAGTCAGATAGGCAGTCGATACATGTAAAATACTGGTATTTAGCTGCGTTCGGTTAGACTGGAAGCCAACCCCAACATAGTTGGGAAAAGGCTAGGCAGATGATGATGAAGTATACAATAGAGTACAAAGGTTCTCTAACTGTGCTATTCTAAGGGGGTCGCACAACGGTTACACACAATTCAACGTGCGTGTCGACGACCTTCACAATGATAGTACTTACAATCATTCTACAAATCTATAGTAAACAATAATATTAAAAAGACTTATAATATTTGGAGATTTCTTAAATTAAATAAACATTTATACAAATGAGCAGTATAATATACTTGTTGCTAAGCGCAAAACTCGAGAACGACTAGACCGTTTTGGCTGTTTTTTTTCTGCTTTCGTAATTTCACGGTTGAGGTTTACTTATAGGAAAGAATATTTTTGGAAAATTGACCGGAGTAGTCACAGTGGATTCTTAGCACCCGCGCGAAGCCGGGGCTGTTCGCTAGTAATAAATAAAGTAAATTTAATATCTACTAGAGCTACCCATAAATATGTTCTTTTAGAAAAATAACACATAAAGATTAAAACTTGTAAACGGAGTCACATTATAAAAAAGATTAGGAGCCCAGGGGCTCATAATCTTAAAAAAAAATCCCATCAAAATAATCAATAATTAAATAATAATTAATCTTAATTAATCTTAATCATTAATCTTTTATCATAAAAAAAATTAAACCATTATTCTATCGTTGTCTTTTTGGTAGACGTTCGACAGATATCTTTACAATTTGTCAGTCAATTGAAGGCGCGACTGTCAATTGGGTCACTTATTTTAATTAAACATCAATTTAAAGCAATTAAGATAATCCGCCTTGTTATGTTGAGCACGTGTTAAAGCAACGAGCCATTTTGAAAGGATGATGAGTCTCTATTCATATTTCTTGCTTGAAGTTATTGCTCCCTTACATTAAAACGTATTCAAAATTATGTAGGTTTATTGAACAAAAATGAATGTATTCATGTTTTGCTGAGCGCAAAATTCGAGAACGGCTGGACTGATTTGACTGATTCTTGTTTTGTTGTGTTCATAATTTTCTGGACAATGTTCTTATAAAAGAATTTCTTTGGGAAATCTACCGGAATAGTCAGGAATTTGCATCACGTGTGAAGCCGGGGCGGTTCGCTAGTTACTAATAAAAATACGAGAAGAAGAATGTGAAGAATAGGTACATGGTCGTACCTACCCTTTTTGGAACAGTTACTACAGAATGTGTGTAAAAATTTGTGAAAAAAACGTGATGCCAATCGGTTTAGTTATCGTTCCTTTTCAAGGGAAAGTATTATTTATTTTGTAGGTATGTAGGTATTTAATTAATCGACCACATAGCTATATAATTACATTGTTCAACTGGCGACATTAAAATAATGGAGCCTAGATTATGTCTTAATTGCACTAAAATTAAATAATTATTAATTTATTTAAAAATTAATTAGTTACTAAAGGACATCAACCGTTTTGTATGGCGTTTGGGCTTGAACATGAACATAAAAATATTGTACTATTTTTGATTTTATTGAGTGGCTTACAGTACCTAGAAAACATATACATAGGAAGTTTTGTATCAAATTGTTTAATATAATAATAAAAAAAAACTTTAACACTTTAAAATAAATGATTTATTTGTTAAAATTATTCATTTTCGTAAGTTAATAAAACGTGCACTAAGCTGCATTTCCACAAGATTAATAATGTGTCTTCTCCTGTGAGTGATTTCGACACCACAATTTATAGATTTACTAGGCAAAATCGGGAAGTCCATGTTCATGCGCGGGTCGTCATGTAAAACGGGTTCATTATCCGAAGAAATGCCAGGGTAGACGTTTAAAGCGGTTACTGAGTCCAAGAGTGAGCCGGGGTCGTTAGGTAAAAAATCATCAGAATCCATTTTGAGTAGCGCAAGTCGTCAAAAATATCCAAAATCTAAATAATATTCACAATAATATTCAAACAAGGGCACGAACACAGAGCGAATGACATTGACATTGACAATCGATCACCAATTCTGGTTCCGGATCGGGGTTGCCAGTTTTCTATACTAGATATCAGTCGAACTATACGATTTAAAATCGATTCCGTAGGAATCGATTTCATATTATATTATGAGCTGTTTTTCTTTGCGTTTTATTTTTGTATATTATGCTAAGCTGTTTTACTTTGCGTAATTATTTTGGTTATGGCCCATGCTGCATTCTAATTAGAATCTTCAAGAAAATCACGCGTTAATAATACCCGCTACCATGACGGACAAAACCCAAATGAACGAAGACGAAATACCAATTACGAACGATTATTACAATCGTTACGTTTATTACATATTTTTTTTCGATAGAAGCTTTCTTCGTTTGTTCTACGTTGCGTAGGCAAGCTGATGATTTTAACAATTTAAATAAAAAAACGTTGATCTACATAAACTATATTTTTTTATTTGTGTGAGGTTAAGATGATGACGATGCTAATGATGAATATTCCAACAGCTAGATAAAGCTCGGTCTTTCATCAAACATTTTAATGTTTTGAAGCTCTCGAATCGAAACATCGAATATCGATGTTATTTTTTTTGGGTTTTTATTTTGGCAACCCTAACTCAATGCATCCCGGCACGTTGCACAGCAACTGTCACCATACACAACCAATAATCAATTAAAAATCTTTTTTGTTCGTTTTTAATATTATTTAGTTTGACACTCCCAAAAGAAACCAATATTTACTAAATATTATTACTAAATTATTCATAAATTTCTTTTTTCCCAATATAGCTGTTCACCGGTTAGCCCATTATGGTTGAAGTCCTTTACTATGTTATTGTACTTTACAAAAAGTGTAATAGAAGTATTTGTTAGAAATATTGTGCCATTAACTGCAATACGCATTAGGCTCTGCATTTATGCCCGCTAAACATATTTAAATAATAATTCTGTCTCTTTCAACTCCAAACGATTGTCAGAGACAGAACGATATTTTAAACACCTTTAGCATTTGTGGTGCAAAAAGGCCTTAATTAAAGTTATTCAACAATTTATAAAGTAAATAATTGAATATTTAACTTAGAATTTTGAACAATATAATGATATATTAAAAATGTATACTTAGTCATAAATGATATTCAACACTAACGATGCCATAATTTTATTATTATGATGACGTAAAGTTGGGCGCTAGCTCTCGGTCTAAGATAATAGAATAATTATTCTACGATGTAGAATTGGGTATTAAGACACTAAGTAGTAATCAAATGACATACTTTTTATGACCTGTCAAAACGTGACTCCCCCATAGATTTTATAGGGCAATCGTAAATTGTGACGTCACTTTTTTGACAACTCAATTGACTAACTATTTATTGATTTTAAAGCAACTAAAAATCTAATTTTACAGTTAGTTGTAAATTAATCGAATTTTCAGGTGTTCCTTTAGCGAAGTTATATCTTGGAACTAGCTTTTGCTCGTGGCATCGCTCGCTTTTAAATTCGGGTAATTTATTTTACTCCTATGTTTTTCCATACAAAGACGTTAAACCCCCGTTTCATCCCCTTAGGGGGGATGCACTTGGGGGTATTTAAAAAAATGCTTTCTAACTATGAACTAATCTCTAAAACTCCCTGCCAATTTTCATCATCATATACGTCAAGCGATTTTCGATATTTCATTTTTATACATATATATTATTATATATGTATTTATATTATGTATATTTAGATTCTATATAGATTATTGGTTATAGTGTCTTATATCCAATTTTAGATTATGCACAATAAACAATATAATATAGTGTCAAGTTTTCTCTAAAGTAGGTTCTGAATATAACTACTATTCATAACTATTTCATATAACACTATTTACTATAAATATATGCACAACATTTTTGAAAGATATTATAACATTAAATATTCATATTTAATTAATACTTAAGCAAATTAAGATCTCATTATTGGAGTTTGTATAAATTAAAACAAATTACCTACGAGTTTTGAACATGTTAATTATTTATTAAGTATATTGTATACCTATGTAATCGAATGTTAATAAAATTATTTATTGAATTCGTTTTTTTTAATGTGAAATTCTCTCTTGGTGAATTTAGGTGAGGTGAACTGCCAATCCTTAGCATGAGTAGGTAGGTTTATTCTCTAAAAACCTCTATGGATTGATGTGAAACTAGCTTTTGGTCGTTTATCGCAGACGCAGACAAAGTCGCGTAGGTAATAAAAAGTAGCCTTATATGTCTTTCCTTGGGGTTTAAACTTACCTCGTACCAAGTTTCATCAAAATTGATTCAGTGGTTTAGTCGTGGAAGCGTAAAAGACAGACAGGCGGAGTTGTTAATGAACGCCGCGTCACGGTGGTCCAGTGGTTAAGGCGCCCGCTTCTAATGCACGAGGTTGTGGGTTCGCAACCGGGCACGGGCAAGTACCAATGTGACTTTATCTATTTCATAATTATGAACTTTCTTAGTTTATCTTGGACATCACGGACATCGCTGAAGAAAAACATCGTGAGGAAACTTGGAATAATGATTGAATGTAAGTATTTCTGAAATCACCATTCCGCCTTGAGCAAGCGTGGTGATGAATGCTCGATTCTTCTCTGTATGAGAAGAAGAGGCCTTTGCCCTGCAGTAGTACAATAACAGGCTGGTATTAATTTATTTTATTTATTTGGCAATCTCTAGCATTAGGGGACATTTTTGAATAAAATGGCTGATGATTTGCAAATCTTACTACAGCGCAGGCCACACCGCCAGCTAGCGGGCGGGCGGGCTAAGCGGGCGGGCGAAGCGAACGAAGGAAACTATACAAACTACGCGAAATATTGGCGAGCTAAACTATGGGGTTCACACCGAAAACTACGGACAGACGAGCGACGGGCGGAGCGCGCGGAGCGGTTAGCTTAGCTCGTTAGGTTAGTCGGTAGCTCGCGGTGTGAACCGAAGTATGTAAAGAGGTGAAACGATGTTCGCCCGCCTAGCCCGCCCGCCCGCTAGCTGGGAATCGTCGGATATTTCGTTAGCTTAGCTCGTTAGGTTAGTCGGTAGCTCGCGGTGTGAACCGAAGTATGTAAAGAGGTGAAACGATGTTCGCCCGCTTAGCCCGCCCGTCCGCTAGCTGGCGGTGTGGCCTGCGCTGCCACGAAATGAGTGCGCTGTTATCTTTTTATTCGCAAAAAATCTCCATGACATATATTATTATGGAGGTGTCGACTAGTTTGATATAACAGATACGATTTAGATAGACTGTAATTATATAGATACTGTGTGTCATTGGGTTTTTCCATCAGGAATTTCTCAGTAGCAGCCTCGGAGTCTGGATTTGTGCTCGGTTGACGGCTCGCCACCTATTACATGGGACTTAAACATAACTGGCGAAATGTGGGTGTACTATATAATGGTATACACCTTTGTCTGGGTATGTAAATTATACCTACCTACATTTACACTAATAAAGCTGATAAATAAATAGATAATCTTAGTAGATAATAGATGAATAGATTGGTCCCATAGAAATTTCATCAAAATCGGGTTAGTAGTTTGGTATTCAAATCGGATTAACTAAAAAAAAATGTCATCCAAGTAAAAGAAATTGTGAATTTTGCTTTCTTGTGACTTTTCAGTGATATTTACAAAGGTTTATTACTTAAGTGTAAGTTATTTTTTGTAATAAAGATTTTTCGGTACCCAATACCAGCTTACCATTCGTTACCAAGAAATCCAATATGTCGCAATTTCTGCCTACCTAGAAGTTGGTAGGTAACAACAAAGAATCCACTCCAAAATTTCACAACAGTAAGCTGTGGAATGAAACGCACGTCAAACCACCAAACGGTTCAGATTCATGTTACAAACACTTCTGAGAAACGGATGTCAATGTTTGAATACAAAATCACTATGGAAGGCTGGTCCGTTAATTTTGCAATAGTACACAGTGTTACTGAAGTTGCCTAAGTATGTAATTAGTTTGTTTTCCAATAGAGTTCGGGGTTGGATGAAGGGAACACATAAATGAATGGCAGAGGTGTACCCATTAGTACACCCACATTTCGCCAGTTATGTTTAGGTCTCATTATGTAATAGGGGGCGAGCCTATTGCCATCAACCGAGCACAAATCCAGACTCGGAGCCTGCTACTGAGTAATTCATGATGGAAACAAGGGAACACAGTCAGAAAAATATAAAAAAAAACTGGTCAAGAGCGACTCGGACATCCGTACCATCGTAGAAGATATATATAACATTATATTATCGAGCCGAAAACGTAAAAAAACTCTCTTGTATAGTTCATGAGATGATGAGATACAGACAGACGGACGGACCGCGAAGGCTTAGTAATAGGCGTTGGCACCCTTCGGGGACGGAACACTGAGAACACATGAAGGAACAATAATAACAATGTTGTTTGCAATATGGTGGACCAGTTTTTATTGATAATTCAACTAAAACTTATCACAAATAGAGTTGCAAATTGAGTGCAAGATAGCAATTCATTTGGCATTTATTATCTCGTGCGCAATTACGCAATTTTCGACCTTGTAATCAGAGCTTTAGTTAATATTTTATATTTATGTTTGACCTACTGATTACTGTATTACCCGGATAATAAACAATTTTATATTTACTACCGATATTGATGCACTGGTTTTATTCATTTTACAACTTCTAAAATAATAATTCCAATTGTACCTATCCAAGATTGCTTCCTTGGTCTAGTGGGGCAGTGGCCAGTGGTATTGGATTTTCCCATGAGGAATTTCTCAGTAGCAGCCTCGGTTTCTGAATTTGTGCCCGGTTGATGGCAATAGGCTCGCCCCCTATTACATGGAACTTAAACTTTAAATGTGGCCTACTTATTAATAGGTGCACCTCTGCCTAATCCTTTGGGAATTAAAGGCGTGATGTTATGTTAGTAAGGTGTGTTGTTAGTGGTTTTTCATATTTTCTTTTTACTTTAGTAAAATAGAGAAATAGAATGAAAGTAGGTATTGCAATGAGATGTTACAGATTATTATTGAATCTTTGTTAAACCTGTAAAGTGTATAAAAATTTATATTGTCATACTAATTTTCCGGGATTCATCAGGCTTCATTGCTTCGACGTTTTCCTGGCGATCGCCACTGTTGATTCTGGCTTTCAGGAGTTGCAGTGGTTGAGAATGGAGTAGCGGACTTGTACAAAAAATAACCATTAATTTTGTAGTATTTTTGATGTCGCACAGTTTGAAGACTTTATTGTATGAGGGAAAAATTCTACTAACTTTTAAAAATGCATCTAAATTACCGACATTTTTGACATCGATTGTCGCTAAGATGAGATCGCGATTAGATTTTTAAACGCTTTTAATCTATACTATAATAATATTATAAAGCTGCAGTGTTTGTTTGTTTGTTTGAACGCGCTAATGTCTGGAACTACTGGTCCGATTTGAAAAATTCTTTCAGTGTTAGATAGATTAGTTATCGAGGACGGCTATAGGCTATATACCATTACGCTACGACCTACGGGAGCGGAGCAGTAACCAAAGACGCGGGTGTAACCGCGGCGGACAGCTAGTTAGTAGAATAAATTGGCCGGGAAGCGTCTAGTAAGTACAATTAGTGTATTTAATGAAACGTGTTTTTATCTCTGACTCTAGCTAATATACAAGTGTGATTGTAGGTGTGATGTAGACATGCATTATTACGTGTGTGTTTAATTAATACAATACGATTGTCAGTGCAAACATGAACGAAACGTGGCTTGATAAACGTGACCGCATGAGCTCTTACTGACACAAATATTATGTGATACTGGCAGAGAAAATTTATTGTTTAATACGAAGACTATGGGAATGCCCCCCACGAGGTGGACTCACGACCTGGTGAGGGTGATGGGAAACTGCTGGATACGGACAGAGGCCTTCCCTACTGATAGCCTTTGTCCAGCTGCAGTGGATGTCGTTGTCGGATGCAGATGATGATGATGAAATTGGCTGTTGCTGTCACAATTTATAATTACTGTCATTTTTAAACGAATTATTTGCATGGCTGTTGTCTTATGGCTTAGAAGAGATGTCTCGTATAACCAATCAGCTTGCGTTATTTTCACATCTCACTGCTTAGCTTCAAGGGTATTGACACATTACCTTGATTTTACTACAAGTACTATTTTGTAAATTCCAAGGATGCATAGATGGATGTTTGGTACTCATCACACCGAAACGGCTGAATAGATCTGCATGTTTAGCACAGAGATAGTCTTTTATCCCGGAAAAATGTACGGCTCCCATGTAGATATGAGCGCCGCGCCGGCGCGCCGCCGTCGCCGTGAGTTCATGTCGACGCGTCGTCGCCGAGCGCAGGACGCGGCGCGCCGTCGCGACGAGTCGCAACTTGCTTTCTCGCTCGCACGCGCGGCCGACCGCATTAATAGGCTCCTACACAGTGCCGGCGGCATGGCCGCCGGCAACGCCGCGGTGCGCGGCGGCTTACAAAGCCGCACAAAGGAGCCGCTGGCATGGACGCGCGTGCCGCGCGGGTTGCAAGGACAGTTCGCTATGGACAAAACTGAAATGATGCTCGTGGTGCGCTGTGACGCTGAAATGGTGCACGCGGCTTTGTGCTAGTTTCTGCGGCAAAAGCCGGCGGCCCTGCCGCCGGCACTGTGTGTAGGAGCCTTTAGTTCGCTAGTCGCTTCGCCACACTCGTAGCTCACGCAATCGAGTTGAATATTTTACCGAGTAAACGTGTATTATTGTGTGGTGTTAACGATGGCAGCAACTTCGACTACTTACTATTGATGTTTATAAAAGGAAAATAAAAAATATTTATGTGACCCCAATGAAAAATCTATTTAGATTTTAGAAGACTGCAAAATTGTAATTAACAAATAAGAAAAAAGCTTTTTTTGGTACCTAACAACAATATGGTTTTCTTTGTTATTTTTAAAAATCTGTCACTGATAAAAAAAAAAACTAAGGCCCACGGACGGCCACGCCACGCCGCCGCGACGCCGCCGCCGCTGTGGAAATTACCAGGCCACGCCGCCGCCGTGAAATTGGCCATCGGCGCTCATATCTACTCCCATGTGATATTATATCAATACTTATGTATAATTATCAATTTTGTGTATCTTATAATACTCTTTGATTTTGTAGCGGACGAAGTCGCGGGCAGAAGCTAGTAACAACATACCTATATATAGGTCGTAGGTCTGGCGACTCTGAAATCTTACATCACAATATCAAAACCATAACAAACTTTTTGGTGCTAAAAAAAAGAACAATATTTTTCAAAATTAAAACGAGATAAACATTTCATTACGAACCTCTTTACAACGACCTTGACGTACTGTCAATGTCATTATCCCGTCACACTGCAATATTGAGAAAAAAAGACATCTGTTTGCTCAACGAAAAAAAAAATTACCAAGTACCTACGTAAAATTCCGCTCTTATCTATCAGGATTGTTAAAGTTAATAAGCATTTATATCTGTTACTGTGTAAACAATATAATTAACGTAAATGATAGCATTCGAAGTGGGAACGCCGAAGTGTGAGGGCGCATTTTGAGTGCGAAAAGTTTTTTTTGGGAACGTATTTTTCTTTTAGTGTTACAAAAATGCGGTGTTGTGGCTAGAGGCGCGGCAGCCCCGCGTCTCGACTCGAACGGCGACCTAAACTTACTGTCCGTCCAGATGTGTTTTGCCTGTCAAGCCGGCCGCACGTGCTTGCCTTATTTACAAAAATATTGTGTGAATTTTTCGCATTGTGAACAGCTGATTGTGTGTACTCTGTGTTACGACCCAAAAGGAGGTAAGTACAGTTATTTTATAACTTATTTTAAGTGTATTAGGTGTTATTTCGTGTGTTTCATTTATGTTTTTGAACGCACTTGCGTCATGGAATTCATGAATGAATGTCTGGTGTGTGCGTTTGTACATTTTAGCATAATTCGAATGTTTGCGGTTCAATTTCATGCAGTTTACTGAGAAATTGATGTCAATTTGTTGTGTGTTTGCGTTCCTTGTTATCTCCCTATCGGTGTATTACATTTTTGTACTGATTTATACTTTTAGTGGAGCGTTTGAATGATATTGGTAGGGTCAACGTCCTTTGTATAGTAAAAATGTAAGTCAATGAGTCAGGGTCTCGGTAATTTGAGTGTAGCGTTGACCGGAATAGTTTTGTAAACAATATTGGAATAATATATTTAATAAGTAGCTTTATTTTATGACTGCTCTCTGAGACGCGTGGTTTTTTTTACTCAAGTTACATACGTCTTTGGCTACTGCTCCGCTCCCATATATCTTAGCGTGATGTTTTATACCCCATAGTATTCCTCATGAATCTAGCTAGGTATTTTAAACAAAAAGATTTTTTCCAATCCGACTGTCAGTTCCAGAATTAGCGCATTTTTAAAGAAACAAACAAAATTTTTTCTGCTTTATTATATTTTTATTTTTATTAGGTTTTATTTTACAACCAATATCAAAACCTGTCGTTAACTGTACCTATCTAAGCCTATATCTTAATTAAATCCAATGAGTTGATACGTGTAATTGCCTTCATTATCATCTTAGTATTTACACTCAGTAATGACATGCAAACAGACTGACAGACAGAGAGATAGAGAGAGAAGGAGAGAGAAAATCTGGTCAAGTGCGAGTCGCACACGATGGCTTCTGTACCAACGGCATCGTAGAAAATAGGTATATTACCTTTAACAGAATTTCCACAATTATAGTATCGAGCAAAAAACGCAAAAAATGGGTCTGTTGTATGAGGACTCCCTTTCATTTTTATTTAACTTTTACTATTTGTTGGTATAGTGGCAATAGAAAATACACATTCTGTGAAAAATTCAACTCTCTAGCTAGGAATAACGGTTCTTGAGATTTCGCCAGCTGACAGACGGGCGGACGGACAGCGGAGGATTAGTAGGTAGTGTAGGTACCTAATAGGTAACCCTATTGGTACGAAATCCTACAAACAATTTCTTAACTCGCTCAGTAACTTGCACAACACAATAGTTTATGGTTTTCGTTTTATGGAAATCGCTCGTAAAATGACTCATAGTACAAGTACTTATCATGACTTTGAATCATAAAATATTCCGTAGGTATAATCAATTGTATTTTCACTCACTAAGATGTTACGGAAAATTAGTTGGAAATTCGTAATTACTTATGTAACCAATGAGCAAGAGGCCTTTCAGGTTCAGTCTATTGAGGTTTCGGTCATCCATTTTATTAAATAGTGATAATATAATATTATAGCTGTCCGCCGCGGTTACACCCGCGTCTTTGGTTACTGCTTCGCTCCCGTAGGTCGTAGCGTGATGGTATATAGCCTATAGCCTTCCTCGATAACTAATCTATCTAACACTGAAAGAATTTTTCAAATCGGACCAGTAGTTCCAGAGATTAGCGCGTTCAAACAAACAAACAAACAAACAAACAAACAAACACTGCAGCTTTATAATATTAAGTATAGATGAGCCCATTTTTTTGAGCATGGAAAATCGTCAAATAACTTCTTCTGCACTGGGCGGAGCAGAAGAGAAGGAGTGTCAGATACTTGACTAAGGGTCAGTTCACACCGAGACGCGACGCAACGTGAAGATACTTGAAGAGGCCATTGACTTCGCGCTGCGCCGCGCTGCGCCGCTCGCCGCCGCGAGGCGCATCGCAACGTCGCCGCTCTTGCACGTCATTCTGTGCGCGCGTACCGGCGATTCAGCGATGCGTCGCGATGCGTCTCGCGGCGCCGCGCGGCGTAGAGCGACGCATCGCGACGTAGTGCTGCGTGGTGTAACGTATTCTAAATTCTTACAATGAAATGTGTATCTTTTCGTGTAGAAAATAAAGTCATATTTTGAGTCGCTCTTTTAAAGTGTGCACGCAGCGTCGCGTCGCGTCGCGTCTCGGTGTGAACTGACCCTAAGACCCATCTCATAGCTGCATCCCATGACGTTCACACCCAGTCATCCCATAAACCCAGTAAAGATCTACACGATAACTGCAACAGGCTGTAAACTCATAAAGAGATATCACAAAAACAATACTAGATTAGATAGCGTTATCAGTGATAACATGACATCCAGAGATTGTTGGTATGTGTGCATTCAGATCGTCATCCTGTACTCCAGATAAAATGTGAACTTGCAGTTTGTATGTT
This sequence comes from Hoplodrina blanda, assembly GCA_949316365.1. Taxonomy (NCBI): domain Eukaryota; kingdom Metazoa; phylum Arthropoda; class Insecta; order Lepidoptera; family Noctuidae; genus Hoplodrina; species Hoplodrina blanda. The sequence goes on along the minus strand of OX438587.1, from coordinate 14,932,472 downwards.
TAAGGATTAACAGAACCTTTTTGTCTTACGAACAAAATAGTTTTGCATCCTATAGTTAAAATTCAGACGGTTGTTATCAAAAACATAAATAATTAAATAAAATTACACCTGCTCAATAATTGATAACTGGTTTTTTTTACATGGACGTCTTAACAGGATACCGTGGCCCCGGACCGTAAAGGGCAACAGAAGGAACAGGGTGGTTTTTTAGTCAGTAAAAGTCTGACAGTCCCTTCCGCCCCACCCAGGACGGAAGGACTCATTTGATGATTTTTACCACCTCAAAAAAAAAAACATACTAAACATCACGTCTGTAATCCCCGTTGGTTAATAAGCCGCCAGTTAATAAGTTCCATCTAATAGGAGCCATAGGAGGCGAGCCTATTGCCATCAACCGGCCACAAATTTAAACTCCGAGGCTGCTACTGAGAAATTCCTGATCGAAAAACCCAATAACACTTTGCCCGACCTAGGAATCGAAACCAAGACCTCATGCTTAGCAGTCGCGCTTTGGGACCACTAGACCAACGAGGCATCATATATCTATCTATACATATAAAATAACTAGCTGTCCGCCGCGGTTACACCCGCGTCTTTGGTTACTGCTCCGCTCCCGTAGGTGGTAGCGTGATGGTATATAGCCTATAGCCTTCCTCGATAACTAATCTATCTAACACTGAAAGAATTTTTCAAATCGGACCAGTAGTTCCAGAGATTAGCGCGTTCAAATAAACAAACAAACAAACAAACACTGCAGCTTTATAATATTAGTATAGATATAATAACATAGATAATAATTAAATATTGTACGATGGTACAGAACCCTTCCGGTGCGATTTCAACTCGGACTTGACCGGTTTTCATAAAATACATACTTTTATCCCACTAGTAAACAACGTATCAAGTCTTACGGTATAAAAGAACTATAGATATAGGTACCAAAGGACCGAGGCCCACTTGAACAAAGGGGTCCAAAGCGCATGCGCTTCATGCAATGCTCTAACGTTCTCGAAGTTTCCACAGCTACCTGCACGCAAAGTTTATTCACTGCGCCCGCGTCGCTCTGTCCCCTGTCTGCTTTCAAACTTGTTCGATGTTATGTTCAAGTATGTTGTTGTTATTTGATACGATTTTTTGTGTTTGGCTTAAAGAGATTTAGGTCTGTTATCCAAAAATCAAAATCATTTTAAGTATTTGGGTAATGGGGTAGGTCAGATGCAACATAATAATTATAAAGTGTAGGTAAAGACACATGTCGCCATTTGGTACAACAAAATAAAATTTAATAGTCAACAATTCTTTAGACGCCTATCCGAAAGTTTGGAGGGATGCATGATGCATGCCATGCATGTTTCTGGATGTTTCGCACAGACATAGATTAACACATGACACACATATATTAGTACATTTTTCCAAGATAGAAAATAGCCTATCTGCTATTCCAGACCAAAATCTATTTCTGTGCCAAATTTCATCCAGATCCGTTCAGCCGTTCTGGCATGATTGAGCAACAGACATCCATCCATCCAAACTTTCGCATTCATAATAAGTAGTAAAGATTTCTCCTTTGATTTATTATAAATTGTACTTAATAGGTTCAGTGTCCGCTTCGAAGGCACAATCACTATTGATCATGAGACAGAGAAAGGGTTAATCGAAGCGGTCATTTGTAGGCGCAAGCGCATGTCTACCAGTGATTTTGATGATGTAGAACGTGTACATGTAGAACCGCTGCATCTTGCTACTAACCAGTTTTTCTTGCAACTTTGCCTTTTTTATCATTTGTTGTGTCTGTCGTTTTGCTATCGCTATCAAGTATTAGATATGTGCCTGTTACATCGACGTTAATTATTATTATTATACTGTTTCGTTGGTCTAGTGAACTCTAGTGGTTACTAAGCGCGACTGCTGAGCATGAGGTCTTGGGTTCGATTCTCAGGTCGGGTCAAGTGTTATTGGAAATTTCTCCATAACAGCCTCGGAGTCTGGATTTGTGCCCGATTGATGGAAATAGGCTTGCCCCATATTACTTGGGACTTAAACATAACTGGCGAAATGTGGAAGTACTAGGCGTGATGTTATGAATTTATGATGTTATTTTATTATAATAATTAGCCTATACTGTCCCATTGCTGGGCAAAGGCCTCCCTTCATTGCTTCCATCTGTTGCGACTTTGCGCTACTTCTTTCCAATTCTTAAGGAAGCCGACCAAGTCGTGCCGCCATCTACTTCGTGGTCTACCGCGGTCCGTTCTGACATTTCGGGACACCAATCTTGCGGGCCCATAGATAATTCCACATGCGGTAGACATGTCCAGCCCAGTCGTAAGGGCAGCCTTTTGAACCACGTCGAGGATCTGTGATTTGGATCGTAATATGGAGTTTGAACACGATCGGATATTCAACACCAAGTATGCTGCTCTCCAAAGCACGTCCGCAAACCTTGAGTTTGGACTTTTGGATGGTAATCAAAGATCAAGTCTGTGCACCACGGGTCAGGATGGTACCTAGTTAAGTAATTTAAAAAAGATAGTTTGGTTTTAGTTTATAATAGATACCTATCTCTGGAATTACTGGTCCAATTATTTTACAAGAAATCTTTCACAGTTACACTATTGCCGAATGACATAGGTTATGTTCTATGATAAAAATTAAATATACCTACTTGATTTCCACGCGAACGAAGTCACGGGAAGAAGCTAATAACAAATAAGTTGCACACGTTTTACGGTGCACAACTTTCAAAAATTGTCTAATATCTGACTGTGAGTGTTGTGCCAAACAACCTCATTCCGACTATATCAGAACTGTGAACGAAACCATAGCGCGATTCAGGAATCCGCCCCAAAAGGAACAACGCCATCTATCGAGCTATGAAGAAAACTCTTACACTCTATGAATTTCAATTCAGTGAATTTAAACTTAAATGTAAACTGATAAATTGGACGCTTATTAGTTTAAAAATATAAGTCAAAACATTTAAGACCATTTACAGGCACTTTTGAATAGTCAAGGAGTCTGTCAGTTAGTCCGAAAGTTGAAGCTAGTTGCTCGTTCCAAAACGGAGGTAGGCCTCTATGGAGAAGAACGAGCAAGAAACTCCACGGCACTCTTTTAAATTAGGTTTTTACAAAATTGTATTAAATCTATACTAATAATATGTATAATAAAGGGAAGTTTTTTTGTTTATTATAAGCTTAAACGCGCTAATCTTCGGAGTTGGAAATATCCTTTTTACAAGCTTTTATTTAGCTTGCACTGTATGTAAGTTGTCCTTTCAAAATTTGCAAACCATTATTTTTTTCGTTTCGACCATTTGTTGGAATCCGATTGAGCTGAAATTTTGCTTGTACACCTTTAGGTCTGGTGACAATACAATGTCCAATACTCAGTATTGTAATAATTTTAATATGGCCGCCGTTCCAAGATGGCGGATTACATATTTTATCTCAATCCCCTTGATATGGGTATCAAATGAAAGGGCTTGAAGAGTAGCAAACGATAAAGTTAGTAACATTACACTAAAAAAGCTTGTTTTAAAAGGTTTTTTTTTACCATTAATTTATTGTATTATGTTAGTCAAATTCATGAGGAATAGCATAGGCTTTATAACATCACGCTACTACTTACGGAAGCCAAGCAGTAATCAATAATCAGTATTGTAATAATTTTAATATGGCCGCCGTTCCAAGATGGCGGATTACATATTTTATCTCAATCCCCTTGATATGGGTATCAAATGAAAGGGCTTGAAGAGTAGCAAACGATAAAGTTAGTAACATTACACTAAAAAAGCTTGTTTTAAAAGGTTTTTTTTTACCATTAATTTATTGTATTATGTTAGTCAAATTCATGAGGAATAGCATAGGCTTTATAACATCACGCTACTACTTACGGAAGCCAAGCAGTAATCAAAGACGTAACGGCGGGGTAAATCCTAACTAATATTATAAATGCGAAAGTAACTCTGTCTGTCTGTCTTTCTGTCTGTCTGTCTGTCTGTCTGTCTTTTCTTCACGCCTAAACTACTGAACCGATTTGTGTGAAATTTGGTACAGGGTAAGTGTGAACCCCAACAAAGGACATAGGCTACTTTTTATTCGACTTCGACTTCGTCTGCGTCCGCGATAACCGACATATACGCGGACGAAGTCGCGGGCAAAAGCTAGTCTACTATAAATTAGACTATAGATTTTTTCTTTTCAAAAGCTTTTTGGTCAAACATACTTGTCCTTTTGTATAATAATTCTTTCTTTATGTGCCTCGTGTTCGGCTTCTTGCTGTATAGGGGCAGCTGTCTACTCTTTGAAAGGGATTATTAATAATGCCGATTTGACCTTCTAAATGTTCTTTGTTAATATTTAATAGTTTATGATTGAAAGACTCGGTTGGAAATTGAAGAATGTGAGAACATGTGATGTGGGGTCTTTATTTAACTCTTTAAAATTATACTAGTAATATTAATTGTACTTATATCTATACTAATATTGCAAAGAGGAAAGATTTGTTTGTTTGCATTGAATACGCTCCGAAGCCACTGAACCGATTTGAAAAATTCTTTCACTGTTGGGAAGCTAGAATCCCTGGGTGACATAGGCTCTATATTATATTTAAAAAATTAGGGATCCGTAAGTAAAATCACGCGAACGAAGTCGCGGGAAGAGTGCTAGTATTATTATAAACTTGATGAGTTTGTTTGAACATCCTAATCTCAGGAACTCCTGGTCCAATTTGAACTATTATTTTTGCATTATACAACATGTAACAAAAACCCTGTCCGATCCTTAAGGTTATTATTCGGCATCGTACTGCGTACACATATTATATACGTAACCATTTAATGGATTTGAGATTATTATTTTTCCCCAGTGAAAAAAAAAAGAAGAAAGAAGAAGTAATTAAATTAAAATAAAACATAAAAACTGATCAACGGCAACACTGATCTGACAGGGTTTTTGTTACATAGTGTATAGCTCGTTTATCGAGACAGGTCATAGGCTATGTAATATTATGTTAGAATCCACGGGGGTGGAGCAGTAATCATAGACGTAGCTGAAACTGTGTGATATTGCTAGGAGACTTTATAAAATTAATTTTATTATTTCTTGTTACTGTATTTTCTCTTGCATACAAACTTCAAACCAGTGGGGATTGATGTTTGTCCTTAGACCCGCAAAGGGGTAACTAAAATACCAGTTAGATACTTCACTCAAATATTCATTAGGTAGGTTTTAAAGCAAGACTGGGCCTCGGACACAGTTAAACGTGAGTCGCGGCAGACTTTTACATAAACTGACAGAGACAAAGTCTACGATGGACTGAGCTTATCCAGAAGAAGCCAGTTCACTCTAACTTATATTAACATTTTAGGTTTTGTAGTGTAAATTAAACCTAACCGCTTTATGTAGGACCTTGTTCAAGGATTTAGTATAATTCATTTGTATTTACCACTAAATATAATCTTGGCATGGTACCAGGGTTTCATGAAGGTTTTCTTCTGTCCTTATCCCAATTTACTTAGGCGGAGCATATCTTTTACGTTCATACAATCCTAGTACCTGTTAGCCATATCTCTGAGTAAGAAGAGAGTTTCTTGCCCATTCTTTTTTATACGGAACCTTTTGGAAAGGGCAACTAGATTCAATTCCTTTTTCCTATACATATATGACGTCAAAAGTGCCTTTTTTAATGGTCTAATTGAAATTAATGATTTGGCTTTAACTTTATCTTTAACTTAGCAGTCGCGCTTGCAGCCACAAGACCAACTGGGCAGACAACCTAGTTAGTACTTAGCTAGGTACCTAATATTATTATAATGAATACATTTCTTTCGACTGGATTCTCTCTATAAATAATTATGATTCTAGTTTATTGTCTCGTTACTCTGGAATCAAGTGTCTTGTATTCTATGTTTATTTTTGATTCTGTATGACGTTAGAGTAGACGCGTTTGTTTAGTTAGTATATTTAGACATTGCGGGAGGTACTAGTGTTGGGCGTTATTTTAAAAAATAACAATTTGAACTTTTGAATGATGATGATCGATTGAGCTTTCGAATGAGAATTCGAAATAAGAATCAAAAGTGAAAAATTATAAAAATTAAAAATGGTCTTTCGAGTCGAATGGCGGCTGCACAACGGTAAGGCGAGGAGCAGATTGGTTAGGCGAGAATTTTTTGTATGAGTATTAAATACATACTCTATTAATGCAAGAATATTTACATAGTTCAATATTTTACGCATCCAGACTTTTCACACCAAATATTGGCAAGACGAGAATAAATAGAAATTATTGCGTAAATAGAGTATTTATTGCTTTGCAAAATGAATTTATTCACACGCCGGCGTGTGCCAGTGCTGATCGACGTGATACATCTTTAAATGTGAAAGGGTCAGCGTGATTTCAATTCTTGTCCATCCTCGCGTGTGAAACCACCTTTACACCCAGCAACCTTAGCCAAAGTATCTTATGAAGGGGTTCCCGACACATGCAATTCATACAAAAGTAGTCTAGAGTACGTAACATGAATGAACAACGGCATATCAAACTTTTCCATATCAACACACACATACGTAGACAAGCCACATAGTTCAAATACATACATAAACATTACGTAGCAGCAGTAAATATCCTGAATGACTCACAAGTGCACACTCTCCAGACCGCAGTTCAGTTGAAATATTACTGGGAGTGCGTTTCCCTAACGTAGTGACGTCAGCAGGTATACATCACAGTTCTATTAACCGATTTTAAAAAAGGAACAAGTTCTGAATTCAAACCGCATGTTTTTTTTTCTATTTTATAATAATAGGTACCTACCAGCCTTTTATTGTCCCACTGTAGGGCAAAGGCCTCGTGCCCTCTCTCATAGAGAAGGCAGCATTGATCCCCACGCTTGTTGAAAGCGAATTGGCGATTTCAGACTTATAATAACTAAAAGTCCAGGTTTCCTCACGATATTTTCCTTCACCGATGTCAGTGATGTCCAAGATAAACATAGAAAGTACATATAAAATAGAAAAAGTCACATTGGTACTTGCTTGTACCCAGTTGAGAGGCGACGAGCGCTTAGCCAGATAGTAGTATTTAATAGAATAAATTATCATGCTCGAGAAATGCAGTCGGTTGGCAGTTTCGATGTATGTAATTGTATCTACTGCAATAAAATTGCATCCGAACTTCAAATTGCAGTCGGATTGCAGTTCAAATGCAGTCCGTCTATTTAGAGACTAAAGTTCTTAGTATGATGAAGGTAATAAAATAACGTAGATAAACCAATTCTTTAATCTTACTACTAATATAATTGCGAAAGTTCGAATGGATCTGGATGTAATTTAGCACAGAGATAGATTATAATCTGGAATAGCACATAAGCTAATCTAATCCCATGTACGGTTCCCGTGGGATAATATTATTATTATCAATTTTGACGCAGACGAAGTCGCGGACGAAAGATAGTGTAGGACCATACTGTTTCCTGCCATGGATCGAAGCGACTCGGATTCTAGTTGCAATAGTATTATTGCTACACTTGTAGAGCATCGGTGACCCGTCCCAAGAACGTGTGGTTACATCTAACAAAGATCTACAGCTAACTAGATATGACTATACAGCATGTAACAAAAACTATTATTCGGCATCGTACTGCGTAGGGGAAGGGGGGGCATAATGGGGACTTTAAGGATAACAAACAATAAAAGAATAAACAAAATATATTTTTTTAAGAAAACGAATCATAGCACTTTGGTGACTTATTAATCTAACATTTGGCATAGAATTTTGTGAAATAACTAATCAAATAATGTCTTTAATTAAAATTTTCAAAACCCTTATGAAAACCCCATTGTGCCCCAGGGTAGGGGCAGTACGGGGTACCCAATTCGGGGCAGTACGGGATATATGTTTATTATGCGTCACAGTATTAAATTATTATGATTTGAAATGAGAGTGGAAGGAAGGATTTGAAATGACAGTCAGTAGTCGATAGACGTGGCTCATATGACGATGACGTTAAAATAAAAGAAGAATTTTTGAAGACGAATTTTTATTTCAAGAACCTGTTATCCCACAATTTTGGGGGCTCGTCCGGGATAACAAAAAGAGAGAAAAAAACGATTAAATTTACAAGACGGATTTTCTTCGGAAGATAATAAGACACGACGCAAAGAAGATGGAGGACGACGACGGTAAGAGCCGCAATTTTAAAAACATGGCGGCGATGATGTTTTTGATGAACGGCTCAAAATTTAGCGGCGAAGACAAGACAGTATCATCAGGTAAATGGGCGCAGGATTTAGAGGACAATGCTGAGATTTATGAGTGGAACGAAAAACAAAAGCTCATCATTGCGCGAAAATCCTTAACGGGTACTGCAGCTCTTTGGCTGAAAAGTGAGAAAATCTTTAGGACGTTTGATGAATTAAAATCAGCCCTACAGGAAGAATTCCCAGATTCTGATTGCCCGCTGAAAATGGAAAAGATGGCGGCGGCGAGTTCAGACTTGGCAGGTTTGAACCAAACAGTCGAGCATGCGTCGACATTGGACATTCGGCAGACTTCGGGCACAATTGGAGGACCCGAACGAATTTCAAAGGTTGGCACCACTGACAGTGACGACGCAAATGACAACAGCTGTCATTGTCAACAAAATAAAGAAGTGCAGATTGTAAACAAACATATTAACAAGAAGTCAGGCAAGCCGGTTTTGAGTATTTTTGTTGAAAATACCGAAGGAATGGCGCTCATTGACTCGGGAAGCGATGTCAACCTAATGTCAGAAGACTTCTATGACGTGATCGGCCAGCCAAAGACGACTGAAGATGGTGTTGTGTTGTCGGGTCTCGGACTAAAACGAGTGCGTTCATTCGGGAAGTTTACGACTTGTGCTGTAATAGACGGACGATGTTACGACGGAGTTACATTCCATGTTGTGCCTAAAGACTGTATGCCTTATAGTTTAATATTAGGTCATGAGTTTCTCGCCAGTGTGACAATGATTATGAATGAAGGAAGTGTGTTGTTGTTACCTTCAGGTGAAGAATGGATGAGAAAAATTAATTGTTTTACGGTAGGTTTGAGTGTTGTTGTAGGTTCCACAGTCAGCCCAACTGTCAAAAAGCAGGTTTTACAGTGTGTGGATGACTACAAGCCGGTCCAAACAAAAGAAGCACCCATACAACTGAAAATTATCTTGAAGGACGACATCCCAGTGGCTCAAAAACCAAGAAGATTGTCACTAAAGGAACAGCAAATAGTTGAAGATCAGGTAAAAGAATGGTTAGAAGTACCTAAAAGTATGGAGATGAATATTCTGAAGCGAATACACAGCATTGGGCATTATGCTAAAAAGAAAGAGTTTTTAGAAAAAGAGTTTTACATAAAAGGAGTTAAGAAGAAAAGAATTAGAAGATAATATATGAAAACAAGGAATCTTAGTTAATTATTTTGATATGTTCAGAGTTGTATTTAAGTTTTAGTTTCAAGTTTTAAGATGTTTTATGTAAATTATATTATCATAAGATTGTTAGGTATAGAAAGTGGTTTGAACTGTGATGATTTGTTATGTAGTGATGAATGTAAGCATGTAAGAATGAAATGAGCAATGGAAGTCAGTTTAGCATGTCTGGGGACAGACATGAATGTCGGATGGCCGAATGTGGGAGTGGGAATGGAGCGTAAAGTGAGCGAAAGAGATAGGATGCTATGTGTGAGTGAGAGGTGAAAAGAACGATTTGAAATGAGAGTGGAAGGAAGGATTTGAAATGACAGTCAGTAGTCGATAGACGTGGCTCATATGACGATGACGTTAAAATAAAAGAAGAATTTTTGAAGACGAATTTTTATTTCAAGAACCTGTTATCCCACAATTAGTCTTACCTAGGGGTATCGTATTACCCAGTTCCTGGGTTGTGGAGGTCAGATAGGCAGTCGCTCCATGTAAAATACTGGTACTCAGCTGCATCCGGTTAGACTGGTAGCCGACCCCAACAAAGTTGGGAAAAGGCTAGGCAGATGATGATGATGCGTCACAGTATTAAACAGATGTGAATTTATTCTGCGTTGTCGTCGTCAACACCAGCGCACGCTGTGAAACCAACGACCAACGATCTATACCTAAAAAAAACACTTACCTTTTTACACGCGTTTGCGTAATCACGAAAAATTACAAGAAATGAGGTCGAAAAATGTTTTCTGTCGTAAAAAAAAAAGGTGCACAGTCCGGTCGGCGATCGCTGTCAGACTGAAGAGTGACACAAAATGGCCGCCTGTTAGCGACAACAACACACGCCTAATGCGCGTAGTTACTTGTATGTGTTGGTGGCCCCGTCTTGCCCCGCGACCCCGTTATGCCCCCCCTCTCCCTTACACATATACGTAACCATTTAATGGATTTGAGATTATTATTTTTCCCCAGTGAAAAAAAAAGAAGAAAGAAGAAGTAATTAAATTAAAATAAAACATAAAAACTGATCAACGGCAACACTGGTCTGACAGGGTTTTTGTTACATAGTGTATATGGACTTGTAGTAAATCCCACTCTTCTACTTCTTTCTTTCGTGTCGATTGACTCAAATTTTGTTCGACCAATATTGAGCAATCTGTACAGCTCTGTCATTGACCTCATTAAGGTCTTGGATGGTGCAGGTGGTAGTGCACGACGGGCAACTGAGGAGGTGACGCAATGTCCTGTGAACGGGCTCCACACTGGCACTCCGTTTGGGATGGGTGAAGAAAGCCCCATTTGGCCAGATTAGTTTTACAGCGGCCAACCTGGGTGCAGTTCACATCTAGGGGGAAGATTTTCAGCCGTCGTGCAATCACTGACTCCCTTCTCATTCATATCATTCTTTGCAACAATCCATCTTTTCTTTGGCCTACCTCTTGCTCTCCATCCATCCACATTCATTCATGTCATATTCATAACTCTCCTGGTCACATGCGTTTCATCCCTCCTCTTAACATTTCAGAAATATGACACATAAATTCAAATAAATTCTTTCATACTGGTGCTTCCAGAAAATTTTACGTCACGTAGGTACGTAACGATGTCATGGATTTTAGATGTGAGCACAACATGTTTATCAAAACACGAAGGCAATTATTTTTATCGCCAACGACGTGGGTTTCCTGGTGATGTAGGTACTTAGGTATTAGGTACCTGATATTCTCCACGCTTAGCTTCGGAATGCCACAAGGTAAATTTTATAAGCGTTAGTAGGTACCTAAATAATAAAACATGATTACGGAATTAGTTATACCTAAGTCAGGGAGGGTCAACCTTTATTGGTGAACATGCTATTGTTTACGACTTTTTATTTTTCACTTTTTAGTGCAATATTATTGCTTGTTCATGCAAGCATTCGCGATTGATTTGCTGTAATTTGTGGCAGTACGCTGAAAATAAACAGAATCAAGGTAAAACAATAATATATCAGCCTATTAAGGTTAATTCATACATATAATTATATCAGTGAAGTCACTGTTTCGGCACCCTCCCGTATCAGTGACAATAATTCTTTCATACATTCTCTATGGAGCTCTAAGGACGGTGCCGGAACTGTACCGGAACGGTACCGGGACTATGGCTTCACTTATATGTGTGAATCAGCCTTTAAGTCAGACAAACAGCTTACTTTGATATTTATTTCAATTAAGGCTCGGCGCAAATGGGCCACCGACCACAGCCACCGGTGGCTGTCGCGCGCTACCGCCACATTTCGAGTGTCAGAAGCGCGCGACAGCCCTAGGTGGCTGTGGTCGGTGGCCCATTTGCGCCGAGCCTTAAACGTTCGCCCAACTTTACATAATCAACCCTATTTCAAACCTGTCAATCAGTGAATGAATAGCCTAAAGTGCACTACAGTGTAAGTGAAACAATGTCATGACAACAAATTAATTTTATGTTGTGCACGTAGATACACTGTAGAGCAATTTAATATGCCGAGTCATGTTGCAGAAAAACATGTCGGACACACAGTGCACGACTTGCTCATTCGAATGCAGAATACCTATTATTTATTAGGTATTTATCTTGCTTTGCTTTGCAAGAACCTAATCTTATATTATAAAAGCGAAAGGTCAAATTGACAGAACTCGTGAAATCTCTAAAACTACTTGACTTGAGATTTGGCAGATATACCTAGTTATAGGAAGGAATTTGTCTTTGGCTCCAACGCGGACAAAGTCGCGTGCGAAAGCTAGTAAAATATAATTTTCTTCAAAGTTTTGGTAAAGCGATACTGCCCAACTAGCAAAATAAATAAAATATAAATAATGCGTCGAATGGAACACTACTATAAAACTGTTGAACTGCTACAGAACTATTATAAAACCTTTACATGTCTGTTTGTTGTATAATTCAAATACTATACAACTAAATGCTAGTTGTGTGTATGGGAAGCTAAAGCCATCGTTAAACCTTCATTCAACCCTTTTTTTAGGAATGAAAGTCATAGATATCTTTCATAGTGTTATCTAAGTACCTACTTAAAGTCTTATTATCATTTGTCATATACCTACCTCATTTTATCAGAAAATGACGCACACGGCACTGCCTCGTTGGTCTAGTGGTCGCAAAGCTCAACTTCTGAGTCTTGGGTCTTGGGTTTGATTCCCAGGCCCAGGTTTTCCATCAGGAATTGGATGGAGCCTTGACACAGCCAGACACCACAGGCAGACCACGCAAAAGATGGTGAGACGACGCCTAAAGAAAATTAATAGCCGATGGCCCATACTGCATAGTTAGTGATGAATTGAATCCGGATGGTTGTCTCATTTCATGTTGGATTGGTCATAACATAGCACCACGCCTGTAATCCTTGAAGGGTTAGGCAGAGGTAGGCCATTAGTACACCCACATTTGGCCAGTTATGTTTAAGTCCCATGTAATAGGTAGAAGACGAGCCTATTGCCATCAACCGGGCCCAAATCCAGAATCCGAGGCTGCTACTGAGAAATTCCCGATGGAAAAATCCAATAACACTTTGCCCGATCTGGGAATCGAACCCAAGATCTCATACTCAGCAATTGCGCTTTGGAACCTTTTAAAATTACTCAAAAAAAAGTCAATAAAATTACTTCGGAAGCAGGAAAATATTTTGATGTGGATAGGTTAGCTTTGGCAGAGTTAAACCAATTATGTGATAAACCAAGTAATATTCTGATAAGTGTCTCGCGTCGACTCTTGCGCTTATTCCGTTATACGTTGTGCCTATAATTTTAAGGTTGGCGTTATAATTAATTAGCCATTAGCCACATCGATAAACTCAGCTCTAAAACTACATAACCTCACATAACTAGTATTTATACGAATGTGATAAATATACGCACGTGCTGCCTTATCTGAGAGCCAGAATGCCCATGCTCTTTGGTCGCAACTAGCACAATTTATTGACAGACAATTATCGACCTTACTCATACCAAGCAGAGTTCAAAGTTCAATTACTGCGAGAAAACTTGCTACATTTTTTAAACGTGTCGGTAGTTATTTTCAGTTTAATTTGAACTTTATGCTTTGAGTGTTAAGGTTGAATATTGATTGTTATATGAGGATCAGACGGTAGACGTGTAGTTATTCGTCAATCTGTTAATAATTGTTCTATTGTAGCGATTGAAGGCGCAACTGGTTGTATATTAGCAATCATTTAGTAAATAATAAGGCATGTCTTATCAATATGGGTTTCGTACATGTATAACCATACTGACCATAGTTCTTTTTTTAAAAAACATTGCCCCCACACTGCTTCGTAGGTCTTGTGGTCGCAAAGCGCAACTGCTGAGCATGAGATCTTGGGTTCGATCCCAGGTCGGGCAGTGTTATTGGGTTTTTCCATCAGGAATTTCTCAGTAGCAGCTTCAGAGTCTAGATTTGTGCCCGTTTGATTGCAATAGGCTCCCCCCTTATTACATGGGACTTAAACATAACTGGCGAAATGTCGGTACCTATACTAATAAATACACCTCTGCCTAACCCTTTAGAGATTCTGTAATCTCTAAAGGGTTAGGCAGAGGTGTATTTATTATTAGTACACCGACATTTCGCCAGTTATGTTTAAGTCGCGCCTGTGCGTGGTGCTATGTTATGACCAATCCAACATGAAATGAGACAACCATCCGGATTCAATTCATCACTAACTATGCAGTATGGGCCATCGGCTATTAATTTTCTTTAGGCGTCGTCTCACCATCTTTTGCGTGGTCTGCCTGTGGTGTCTGGCTATGTCAGGGCTCCATAATATAGTAGATATTTTGGTTCACAGCTCATTAGGCATGCAAGAAACGTGCCCAGCCCAACTAGTTTAATTCTGCCGCGTTCTGAGCAACATTAGTAACCTGTGTTTTGAACGTGGTCTATTAAATTGACCGCTAGATTATTAAACTACAATAGGTAGGTTAACATTCCATAAAGATTTTTCGAGAGGATCCGAAGCATCGTGACCAAGACTTTTGCCATGGATTTCCCCCTACTGCGATGTAGTGTGGCTGGCTACACAGTTGGTGTGTTCGCCATAGAAAACCACATACCTACAACTGTATGTGGCTTTCTACGGCGAACGCAAGGAAATGCAAGTGCGGCGCACACACCGTTTTTTAGTAGACACTAGATATGAGCGCCGATGGCCAATTTCACGGCGGCGGCGTGGCCTGGTAATTTCCACAGCGGCGGCGGCGTCGCGGCGGCGTGGCGTGGCCGTCCGTGGGCCTTAGTTTTTTTTTTTATCAGTGACAGATTTTTAAAAATAACAAAGAAAACCATATTGTTGTTAGGTACCAAAAAAAGCTTTTTTCTTATTTGTTAATTACAATTTTGCAGTCTTCTAAAATCTAAATAGATTTTTCATTGGGGTCACATAAATATTTTTTATTTTCCTTTTATAAACATCAATAGTAAGTAGTCGAAGTTGCTGCCATCGTTAACACCACACAATAATACACGTTTACTCGGTAAAATATTCAACTCGATTGCGTGAGCTACGAGTGTGGCGAAGCGACTAGCGAACTAAAGGCTCCTACACACAGTGCCGGCGGCAGGGCCGCCGGCTTTTGCCGCAGAAACTAGCACAAAGCCGCGTGCACCATTTCAGCGTCACAGCGCACCACGAGCATCATTTCAGTTTTGTCCATAGCGAACTGTCCTTGCAACCCGCGCGGCACGCGCGTCCATGCCAGCGGCTCCTTTGTGCGGCTTTGTAAGCCGCCGCGCACCGCGGCGTTGCCGGCGGCCATGCCGCCGGCACTGTGTAGGAGCCTATTAATGCGGTCGGCCGCGCGTGCGAGCGAGAAAGCAAGTTGCGACTCGTCGCGACGGCGCGCCGCGTCCTGCGCTCGGCGACGACGCGTCGACATGAACTCACGGCGACGGCGGCGCGCCGGCGCGGCGCTCATATCTAGTAGACACACAAGAATTAATATTCCCGTTTGAGCACCTATTTTTTGAGCACCAATCTTTACCTTCAATACCTTTGGTGCTCAAATGCACAAGGTGCTCAAACGGGAACACTTCACACACAACGGATACGTTTTCCCGCAGGCAACGAGACCTTGGTCCAGTTCAGGGATCCAAACATTTTTTGATTGTCGGATCTGTTTGTTCCGGAAAATCTCAGAAACGGCTGAACCGATTTTGTCGGGACTCTCACTGGCAGATAGCTGATATTATGAGGAATTACTAAAGCTACTTTTATTTTAGAAAAAGAATTAGGGTTCCGCGCAAAAATTATGAAATCCCGTGATCGGTTATCACGGGATTTTCATTCACGAGTCGCGGGCATAAACTAGTAAACAAATAAAAAAAACACTTTCCTTCGACCTCGAGCAAATTATATGCACGCCGACAACTTGGAGTCAAGCGGTCCAACTGGCTAAGGTCGTTGACCCGTTCGTGATGTAATGCAACAGAGTGGAAAAGTACTGAGGGCAGTCCTTGACGCACTGGTATTCTGCACACATGTACAGTACAGGTTTAGCAAGGCTTGTGCACGCGGTTCCTTTGTTTATTTTCGTTGATCAATGATTGATGGTTTGTTTCTTTCGGATAACGCCGGATTTACACGGTCAGCTTTTCTGAATCATGTTGACCATGGATATTTGATTAGTTTTCACTTCTGCATCTCGTTGATTCGACCATCAATTTCTTTTGTTTGAATGTGAGTGTCGTTTTGTCTTACGGTTTTTTTTTGTAGGACATTGTAGAATAATCTGGAATCCTGGTAGGACCGCACTATAAATCAATCTAGTACTCAATTTATAGTGCGGTCGGGAACAATTGATTGACCTAGCAGTATTGCTTAGCTATTTCTCTATCCGTTATTACATTACCTACATAGGCGTTAAGGACCCTATCGAGTAGTGTAATAAGCTCTTTAAAATTTTACTGCCTTCCGCCTATTCGCTTATCATTCACGCAAGCATAAAGCGTAATTATTAGAGAACAATTAGTAGTTGTCCATAGCGTATCACTTTAGGTATTTGTACCATAACTACACCTCATTATTACTAAATCTATACTAATATTATAAAGCTGCAGAGTTTGTTTGTTTGTTTGTTTGTTTGTTTGTTTGTTTGTTTGTTTGTTTGAACGCGCTAATCTCTGGAACTACTGGTCCGATTTGAGAAATTCTTTCAGTGTTAGATAGATCAGATTAGTTATCGAGGAAGGCTATAGACTATATACCATCACGCTACGACCTACGGGAGCGGAGCAGTAACCAAAGACGCGGGTGTAACCGCGGCGGACAGCTAGTAATTAATATATGTATACCTACTTACCTAGGTAGATACTATGGAAGACTTTAGGCGTCCTACTGTCCCACAGGTACGACTTCTACTGAAATTAAACTCTGATAGCGATGAAAAGATTATGATTGCACACATTTTTAAAAAACCGCCTGTTAGCCATCGCAGCTTATTGTCAAGTTGTTCTATTCTAGTTTTGATCAATGTAGGTATGCACTTAATTAGATTTTCAAAGTATTAAAAAAAAAACTGAAAATTATAATATATGCTTTCTCTGCATGAGAAGATAGCTTTGCCCTGCAGTGGGACAGTAATAGGCTGGATTTTTTTTTGTCGCATTTGCAATAATTATGCTAATATTTTTTTCGTTTTTCGCAGGACCATTCTGGTTGTGATCCTACAGCTGGGGCATTGGGTAAGTTGAAATAAAGTACTAAAAGGACTAAAAGGAAACAATCTATAGACCAAAAGGTGATTCAGTCACTGACTAAACACAATATCTTGCATCTTGCAAAAATACTTAAGTACCTAACCTTTGAAATCTGGCAGATAGGTAGTGTACAGCTTGGAGATGTCAGCTAAGAATAGGGCTGCCATCCGTCCGTGTTTCCCCGGATTTGTCCTAGTTTAGAGGGCGTCCTCGGGACGTCGCGCGTCGGGAAGGGGTTGTCAAAAAGTGTCCGGAATCCACCCGGACAGACAGACGGAAGTTTTTGTCCGACGTCGGCAACTTAGGTGATGGCAGCCCTAGCTAAGAACGGCTCTGACTTTGACTTCCACACGGACGCAGTCGTAGGCAGAAGCTAGCGAAGCTATAAACCTAATTAGGTATCAGATATTTATTCATACTCGTAAATTCCAACTCAATCAATCATCACAACAACCAGTTAAAAGTACAGCCTGAAAATGACGATCTATATTTCTGTTTCATTATCCTCATACCTTATACCCATATTATTTACTAGCACTCTCCCCGCGACTTCGTTCGCGTGATTTTTCTTACGGATCCCTAATTTTTTGATAACAAATTATAGCCCTATAGCACTCGGTGATAACGTAGCTTCCAACTTGTGAAAGAATTTTCAAAATCGGTTCAGCAGATCCAGAGATTACCCCCTACATACAAACTTACAAACAAATGTTACCTCTTTATAATACACACATCAAAAGTGTCTAGGGATCAACATCCCTAACATTTGTTAGGTATGTTGATCCCTAGACACTTTTGATGTGTATATTATCTCTTTTGGAAGCCGTATTAACATAAATAAATAAATTATTATAGTATATAGTATATGTACATAGATAAATCTGTAAAATTGAGAGAAATTACAGTGATAATCGTAGATTTGTACATACGGCAATACGGCATACATGGGTAGGTAAAGTCAACAAAACAGATGTCGTCAGAAATAGATGAAGGTTTTTTGTAAATATAATAAGTAAAGTTAACCAAAGTAGGGTCGTTGCACCGGTTGGCGGCCTTTTAGTCGCCTTCCCAACTTTGCTCTTTGAAATTAGTATGATATGTCCATAATTCAGGTTCTGATTGTTTCTGCAGGTGTAGCAGATATCATCAAGTTATTTTTGGACATAATTATTGGAGGACTATTCTAACAGTTTTTTTTTAAATAAATAAAATCCTAAAATTTACTCAAAATGCCGGTTGACGGCCACTTTTTTCAGTTCGCGGCCACCCTAGAGTTAGTTTTCGGCCGCCAGTTTTGTATACAATTATTACGTACACTTTTCGCCATACCTAATGGTCCTATCATAAAATTCATCATGGCATATGATCGCGATTGTCAATCAAATGTCTTTACTCTTAAAAAGCATGTTCTCTTCAATATTCGTCCCTTTCATGTGCTCTAACTTACCTTGCCTTTTCTAACATCTCTTATTCCCACAAGATTTGTTAATCTTATTTAGGATCACGCACTACTATCTCGTCATTCAGGCATTATGATCTCTACAGCATTTTACCTTCTCCCAACTCACTTTCATAATTTGTGCAACAATTCTTTCCGCTCTGTCCTTTATTCTTTCCTTCCTCTATTTTCCCTCCTTTCTTTCCTTATTCAAAACTCCTATCATATCAGCCGTAGGACGTCCACTGCTGAACATAGGCCTCCCCTACTGATTTCCAATAAGACCGGATGGAAGCGGCTTGCATCCAGCGCGATCGCGCGGTTTTTATCAAATCGTCCGTCCACCTTGTGGGTGGACATCCTACGCTGCGCTTGCCGGTGCGTGGTCTCCATTCGAGAACTTTACGGCCCCATCGGCCATCCGTTCTGCGTGCTATGTGGCCTGCCCACTGCCACTTCAACTTGCTAATTCGCTGGGCTATGTCGGTAATTTTGGTTCGTCTACGAATCTCCTCATTTCTGATTCGATCACGCAGAGAGACTCCGAGCATAGCCCTCTCCATAGCTCGTTGGGCTATCTTGAGCTTGCTAATGAGGCCCACAGTAAGAGACCACGTTTAATTCAAAACTCCTAACCTCTAGGTAATTCATTTATTCTTCTTCCATACTTCCAGTGGCGTAGCGTGGGTCTTTGCCGCCAGGGGCCGGCCGAAATTTTGCCGCCCCCCCCCCCCATAATGATTAGTTTAAAGTTTAAATATTCTATTCAACGGACTATATAACTTATTGAAAGTCAAGATAAAATTTACCACTACTTCGAAAGGAACATACATCTAACAGTCAGGGCCCGATATAAGGGGGGGCCGGCCGGAGAGTCGCACCAGGCGGCAGCCGACCTAGCGACACGTGGGGTTGCGACAGTCGTCGAAAGGATCCGGCAATTGGGACTCGAAGTGGCATTGAACAAGTCCGAGGCCAAGTGCTTTCATGATATTCGGAACGCGCCACCGTCGGGTTCCCAAATAACGGTGGGAGGGGTTCACATCGGCGTCGAGTCGACGGTTAAGTACCTAGGACTCGTCTTTGACAGCCGGTGGAGCTTCAAGGAGCACTTCCGACGTCTGGCTCCGCGATTGGACCGGGCTGGGGCTGCTTTCTGGCGGCTCCTGCCCAACCTTGGGGGACCAGGCGCCTTCTGCCGGAGGCTCAACGCGGGAGTCGTGCGGTCCATGGCCCTCTACGAGGCCTCTGTGTGGCCCCAGGCGGCGCCCATCAGCGCCCATCAGGCGGCGGCCACCAGTCTTGTTGATCGCATGCCAGAGGGTCATGGCCATCCGGATGATCCGGGGATACCGCACGATCTCCGGCGAAGCGGCAAGCCTCCTTGCCGGATTGCCGCCATGGGATCTGGAGGCGACAGTCCTCCAGCACGTTTACGAGTGGCGTGTGGAAAGACCTCTCTTTGAGGAGTGGCTAGAGAGGCGCTACGGCGTCCTTACCTTCCGCCTGACGCAGATCCTCACCGGACACGGTTGTTTCGGGAGGTTCCTGTGTCGGATTCAGCGGGAGGAAACGCCCTGGTGTCATCACTGTGTGGACCGCCCGGAGGACACGGTGGAGCATACGGTGCAGGTTGATAGGCGATAAGCGGCGGCGACCTCTCGCGTCCGGACCTGGTTCAGGCCATGCTCCGGGCGAGAGGGAATGGGTTGCAGTCACCTCCTTCTGCGAAGCAGTAATGCTAGCAAAGGAAGAGGCGGGCCGCGTGAGGGAGAGAACATCTTCCGCCTCACGCCCCTGCCGCCGCGGGAGACGCCCAGGGCATCGGACGTCGCGAGGCGACATCCGGCCACCGTAGGCGCGGGCTTGCGGACGGTGAGTGATGGGTAGCTCACCGTCCGATCAAGGACCAGGCCCGGGTCGACGGCGCGTTCTGTTTCACGCGCGCCTCAAAGAGATAGTGAGATAGTGAGATTAGATTTCGGTTTTTCGTCCAGAGAAACCACTGTTCCCAACTCAAGGCTGCTAAAATCGGATGTAACTAAATTCGACATGCCATGTTTTTCGTAGACATCTGTAATAGGTAACAAAAATATCTAAACACCAACCAAAACAGTCTGCGTAAAAGAAGTGGCCGTAAACTGACTCCTCTATTTTCAAATAGTCAGATAACGGCCTTCTATTTTTCATATGATTTTCAGAGGGCCGCGAACCGGATTTGTTTTGTTAGCATGTGTTAGTTTGCGGCCACATGATAGCTATAAATCCGTATAAAATTATATTTTGGCGGCCGTGAACTAACTATGTCATTTAAACCAACACCAACAATAGAAAAATGTTGCACAAAGCGAAGCTTTATTTACATTACTATTAAGAAAGAAAGCAAACTTAGTTCATTCAATGAGCTAGTGCCGCGGCCACCCGGCCGTATACCAACTCTACTAAAAAATTATTGTTTTGGTTGGCGGCCCCCAGAAAATACTGGTATTAAAGTGATTTACTCCCAAAACAAATGAAAAATAACATGAAACAAACAACTATGATAACTCAAAAACAATCACACTAGTAATAAGTAATCGTTAACTTGAAATACTTACTTTTGAAGCGGGACTTGTTCACTAATTTTTTCGCAGTTTTGCGTACGTATGAGCGCTGAAAGCGCGGCTGGCAAAATCGACGATTTAGTTCCGGCACATGGATAAGGTTAACCGGCTAATTTGAATAGGCATGACATTCTGTAACTATCCATCTTTTTAAAGTGCCACAACGCGTTGGCAAGAGTGAGATAGAATTCTTATTTTTGCAATATTTATACGGTTGGTCCTCTAAGAGGCCGCGAAACAACGCAGGGCCGCGATCCAGCGTAATGACTATTTTCTTTTTTTTTTTAATAATGTGGCTTTTAGGAATTTCTTCTGTATCGTGGGTGCAAACAAACTCACATACACAAACAGCCAGACCAGTTGAATTAATTACCGGTTAATTTTCTTTTTGAATTTTTAAGAAAACTTGAACTATAATTTTATTATCAACGACCCTGGTTACGTTATCTCTTTTGTTGGCTGTACATAATATTGTTGGAAGGCCAACTAGCTTCATTCAAGTCTTAGTTACCTGATAAAAGAAGAAATAAAATTAATCGTTTGTAAAGTTATTCACAAATGAGGAAAAATCCCATAAATATAAATGAACAGGGCAAAAAGCGTAACCTGTAGGTCTGCACCTATTGTTATATCGTTTACACTTTTTTCCTCTTGGGAATAAACCGAGCTGTTATTCATACCAAGAATTGCTAATATTTATTACTTTATTACGAAATAGATGCTAATTATGTAGGGGTTTATTCATAGTTTAAAGCTGGGGTCGGCAACCTTTTGGCAGGCAAAGGCCACTAGTTGGGAAAATAAACTAAAGGCTGGCCGCAAATTGTGATATTAACCCTATAGCCTCATTGGTCATTTCCCATCAAAAAAAATATATATACAGGGTAATTGAAAATATACCCGAAACCTTAAAAGGGGTCATTATACTCGTCATTATGAACAACTTTTACTATGGGACCAACCCTGAAATCATGAAAAAAAAATTAGCTGTTCCCTACTAAAATGCTACACAACACGATCGTAATGTATGAAACAGCTGATTTTTGATTTTTTTCATGATTTCAAGTTTGGTCCCATAGTAAAAGTTGTTCATAATGATGAGTACAATGACCCCTTTTAGGGTTTCAGGTATATTTTCAATTACCTTGTATAATATGTTTTTTTTTTAAACACACTTATTGAATTCGTACACGAAGGCACGGGCAGAAACTAGTTTATTATTATTGGCCCTTTATTGTTTACCATGTATCAAATAAAATGCCCATTTGGTGATAATAGTACCATTTTTATGGTCTATGAAAGCGTTTATGTAATGGCTTGATATAGTTAATTCTATCCATCGACGGGTAATCGGTGTTTTGTCTTTAGGAGTGGCAACGTTTAAGGGGTTAATTGGAAACCGATGTCCATAAAAGAAGTCGATTAAATTGATAGTTATGAACTTGTGAAGGCCGCAGTAGAATGGTTATTCCGATGAACCTTTTAATTTTTAACTGTTATTCGTATTGAAACGAGGTTACTTTCCATCATAACTTTTTATGAATAGCCCTACTTATACATATACTCAAAATATTTTGTTTTAATAGTTTAAAAAACTAAAAAAACACGCTTTTAGCACGCACTAATTTTTTTTCGTATCCCATTCAGCAAACCCTTTCATTTGATACCCATATCATGAGGGTGCATTTCAAATAGCCTGTCCGCCATCTTGGACGTCCGCCATATTGGATTTAAGTCACGTGACTATTTTTTTCGTATTCCTGACAACAAACCCTTTCATTTGATACCCATATCATGGGGGTGGGTTTCAAACAGCCAGTCCGCCATCTTGGGGAGGCCGCCATATTGGATTTGTACTGACGTTTCTTAGCTAGTCATGTATTGTCATCAGAACTCAGAGCGTGTGCAAAATTTCATCCTAATCGAAGACCGGGAAGTGGGTCAAATTAAGATTCCAAGATTTTCTTACATACATATTATTATGTACTTACAAGTGAAGCTAATTTAAGCGTGTTAAAAAGATTTTCTGTTTCCTGAATAAACTTTAATCTATCTATCTATCTTCTATCCATATAAAATGTTTTGTTCTGAATGACTGACAGATCAACGCACAGCCTAAACCGCTGATCGTAGAGACCTGAAACTTGAAGGGTGTGTTCTTTGTATGACGTAGGCATCGGATACGAAAGGATTTTCCGAAATTTACTCCCTAAAGGGATGAAACGGGGGTCCAAAGTTAATATGGAGGAATCAACTTTCGACGAAGTCGCGGGTAGAAGCTATTAGTCAAAAAAAATTTTCATAAATATTACATTAAAACAATTACATATTGCAATTTCATTGTTAAGTATACCTTTAGCTACTTCTAGCTTGTGCCACAAAAATGCTTAAATGTTGCCAAATCTGTTAACAATTTTGGCAAATAGACTTTTGTATTACAACAGACATCGCCCCCCGCGAGCTGTCACCTTTCTTTATCGTGTCATTATAGAAAATATTCAATGTTGAGTCCTCTTGTTTGTCTTATTTAATTGCTCTTTATGTATTATTCTAGAAATCTATTTTTACTGACACACATTTTTTCCATGCTCCTAACCACAGACGCATACTTTTTTAATGAAATCACAAGCGGCTGCTTCACGCCATCAAACAAAATTAAAACGATTCGCTTCTGTCAGTCGTTACTCTTCATCAGTATGACAGTTAAATGTTTTGATGAACAAGTATTATTGTCAGTTTTGTCTCAAACCGTGAAATCTTGCTGTAATCGAGAGATGTATGAGTGTTGTATGACTGACTGTACTGTATTTAATTGTTAGATACAGTTACCGGCACGTAAGTTGGCAAGAGTTTTTGTAGTGGGGGAAGTTTGCGCACGCACAATTTAATACATTTTTAAATGCGCGAACTTCCCCCACTACGAAAATCTCTTGCCAAGTTACGTGCCGGTAGTTATACTAGCTTATGTCCGCGACTTCAAAGAGTTTGTATGGAGTTTCTTGCCCATTCATCTCCATACAAAACTACCTTTTGGAAGGGGCAACTAGATTCAATTCTATATTTTGTTCTTGTTTAAAACGTTCAAAAGTGCCTTCTAATGGCCTAATTGAAATAAATGATTTGACTTTGATTTTCATCGAACGGGTTTAAAGCGCGGAACCCTAATGCTTTTTCTAAAATAAAAGTAGCCTAAGTAGCCTTTATAACGTCAGTTATCCGACAGTGTATACCCCGTCAAAATCGGTCCGGCCGTTTTGGGGAATAACCGGAACAAACAGGCAAAAAGACAGACGAACATTAAAAAAATGTATTGTTTTTGTTTTGGTACGTTGTAAACATTTCAGTTTGTGTGTGTATATTATACAGAAAGTTCTGGAAAGTAACAGTTGTATATGTATACCACTTAATTGAATGGAGTTGGATCAATTCCGTCTGGATCACTTTGCGCACTGACAAACGTTTATTGTTACCATTACAATTTAGGGATGGCACGCAAACGTTACATGAATTGTTGTTGCCGATTGTTTATATCGGAGATAAGGGGTTAAAGTTAAATCATTTATTTCAATTACACCATTAAAAGGCACTTTTGAACGTCACTTAAAAGAAAAAAAATATTATAAAAAACTTGAGAGGTGTCAAGGGACACCCGGATGGAACGAAGTTCCTTTCGATTAATTAGTGAAGGAATTGTAACGCACGGCTTACAACTATAGCAAAAAGTGTCGTTACAACTTTTGGTCTTAAAGTGTCGTTAGGTACAACTTTTGGTCTTAATTTTTTCCGTCTAGCCCCGTTTCGCAAAGCGCGATAAGGAACTTCGTTCCAATATTGAAATGTAGTTGCTGATCGGTAAGTACCTACGTAATAATTTATAATACCAGCTTTTTACTGTCCCACTGCAGGACCAACGCTCCTTATACAGAGAAAGCACGAGCATTGATCACCTCGCTTAATTATTCTTATTTCATTTTACGAGTAGACAAAAAATAAAAGCACATGCTAAGCGTACTAAGTATGGGGTCTTATATTCGATTCCCAGGTCGGGTTAAGTCAAGTTAAGTGTAGCACAAACTGATAAATTGACAAGCTTAAAAAAAACAGCTTCCCAATATCCTAGAATGTTTTAAAAATACGAGTAATTTTTAACAACAAAAATATATTATATTTGCACATCTGTGACAGCCCTATTCAATGTATTCTAATTGAACAATTGGTAGAGGCAGTCAAATGGACGCCTTTGCCTCATAAAAATAGAATAACATGTGATCGTATACATTTATATTGGCCTTCAGTTTCTGAGAATGCAACGTCTATAGTTTTACCTCTTATTTATGTTTCGAAGAAGTGAATTGTATCGGTTCGACTAATCTGATGTTGAGTGTGTTGGTATTACAAGGTACAGTTTTGCAATTCTCAACACAATCAATAGGAAAATAAATAGGATGATTTTTATTACGTGATTTTCGAATTCGAACTAGCCTTCTTGTCGTTGGGTTAGCTATGTTTTACATAACATAACATCACGCCTGTAATCCCCGAAGGGTTAGGCAGAGGTGTACCAATTAGTAAACCCACATTTCGCCAGTTATGGCATTATTAAGGCACAAGTCCAGACTCCGACGCTGCTACTGAGAAATTCCTAATGGAAAATCCCAATAAGACTTTGCCCGACCTGGGAATCGAACCCAAGACCTCATACTCAGCAGTCGCGCTTTGCGACCACTAGACCAACGTGGCAGAGGCTATGTTTTCTCGAAAGTTTTTTTTTTCATACTTTTAATCTTCATAATTTTTCAGTAGTCGTTTTTTAGTTCTTGAACTTACTTCTTGGTTGTGACTTGTTTGTGGCAATTTATGTAGATAGGTAAACTATTTTATTAATGTTTATATGCTCGATGTTTAGATGCAGTGGTATTGGCACTAAACCCACTGCGCGTCCGCCAAAACTGTCTGGATTCCAGAATCCATAAAATATTGTTTTTGTTTATTTAGGCTATAAAGTTGGATTAGATTGCGGTTTACAAATAGCCGTAACTGTAGTGTAACTGAAAAAGTTTACTAATAAAACACAGCTTAATTTAATTTTTAAGATATTCATGATTACACATAAACAGGGGATACTTAATACATTTCTTTGGAATTTTTGAATGAAATTTTAATATGTGACATTGTCAAGCGTGCGTTTAACTTTTTGTCACATTTATTTTGCATCTTTTTGATCAGATCAGATCGATCGGAGATCAGAGACTCATACCTAAACACGGTTGACCGCAGAAAGATGATTAAAAAAGTTCCATTCAAATGTTTACGTTGGCGACTGTACCTAACTGCTCTTAATTATCAACTTGTGTTTTATAAAAGTAAATAAAAAAGAAAAGGCTATTCAAGTCTCCGGAGACTTTAAGTATAACTTAGCAGACACGCTATCACGCTAGTGCCAGACACCCTTGTTTGTCGAATGAGAGTTATTGGCGCAATTGATGAAGTTACAGCTGTTTGGTCGCTGATTGGATGGGTCGCCAACTTTGGCCAACTTAAATTGGACCTACTTACGCAAAACAGGACCAACTTTGAGAAAAAGCCATTTTAGACACAAATGTGTATAAGTAATCAAATTATTTGACAAGTCATATTATTGCACTTTAGAGAAAATGGCTGATTCCGTTCTGCGTATATAGGTCTAATTGAGCTCTAGTTGTGGAAAAATGAGCTAACTCACAGTCGTTCAATAATTAAAATTGCTAATTTTTCCATTAGGAATTTCTCAGTCGGAGTCTGGATTTGTGCCCGGTTGATGGCAATAGGCTCGCCCTCTATTATCTGGAACTTAAACATAACTGGCGATATGTGGGTGTATTAATGGGTACACCTCTGCCTTAACGAGAATTTCTAAAGCTACCTGGGGCCTATCTTTCTTAACTCTAAAAACTATTTATGGGGCTACTTACCTAGGTTGTATGTGCTACGGTGCACCTGTTTGGGCCGATAGGGCCACCATAGGGGCGGTACGACGTAAATTGCTTCAAAGTCAACGGTTAGCTTTAATATTTTTATGTAAAGCGTATAGGACCGTTAGTACTGAAGCCCTACCAGTACTTGCAGGTGTACTTCCAGTTGATCTCGAGGTGCAGCGACGTGCTGCAATGTACTATTCCGCACGAGAGACCATGGACGCACACTTTCTAACACAGCGTGACCGTGCTAAGATCTCTAGATTATTTAAACCGCAGGCTGACGTCTGGGAGGAACTTTTAACCGAATGGCAATGTAGGTGGGATAATTCTATCAAGGGCCGGCACCTGCATCAGTTCTTTCCATCCGTTCGTGAGCGGCTGGCCAGAACATGGCTGGAGGTGGATCACTGTGTTGCCCAATTTCTCACAGGTCATGGCAACTTTAAGAGTAAATTATTTTCTTTCAAGCTTGTTGCTTCTCCTTTGTGTCAATGTTCTACATCTGACTGTGAATATGAACAATCTGCTCATCACATCTTATGGGAGTGTATTCTTTGGCAGAATGAACGCAATATCATGCTAGATAGTGTACAGGTTAGATCTGGTGTTGTTTATTATGCGGACCTTGTAGAAACTAGAACTAATTTCCGTGCGTTCAAGCGTTTTTGCCATACCTATTACTGGAATCAAAAGTAACAGCTCACATTAGGACCCATTAATTTAATAATAATTGCAATCCGTGGTGCTTGGCAATCTGGGCTTCTCCCAGTTGCAAATGTCCCTTTGTGCCTATTGGCCTAGTTCTGTTCTGTCTCCTGCTTGCTTGGAGGGAAGTGGAAATTATATTTTTTCTTACTCCTCCGCTATTCTTTTCTGATTAATTTCGTTGCGGGACCCAAGACAGTTAATCGTTTCTCTGGGACTCGTCGAGCTTCATTGCCTCGGCGCTTTTCTGGTGGCCTCCACTGTTGATTCTGGCTTTCAGGAGTTGCAGTGGGTGGGAACAGTGTGGCGGGCTTGTCCCAATTAAAAAAAAAAAAAAAACACCTCTGCCTAACGGACAATAGGCGTGATGTTATGTTCAAAAATGGGAGAAATTTCAACGTATGTCGATTTGTTTTGACTGTTAATCGAATTAGCAGTCTGCAAAAAGGTATCTTTAGGTATTATTTTGTTTGTACGTGATGTTGCTACAGTGAGCAGATATACAATAGATAGGTGTGTGTTTATACACGTATTATTTACTCCAGACATGTTAGCTCGTCCGCATAGAAACGCAAACATCGTCTTAGTGTTTACAATTACAAGAACAATGCTTCGTTGTGCTAAGTAGATGATATTCTTACAATCTTACCCGACTGCGAGACGCAAAGGGTTATGTATTTATCAGCTTATGTATCTATGTTTGTTCTTTTGCGGCGCTCTAGACACCAAACGCGTGGGCCGATTTTGATAATTCTTACGTCAATCGATTTGTCTTAATCTTGCGAGTGTCACTAAAGACATCAATATGGCGACAACCAGACCAGACGACTTAATATTGTGAAAAAAATAATAAAGTAAACGAATAATTGAAAATCATTGAGTAGGTATTTGAAAATTATCTTTAGTTTTCTCTTGCTATTTTTCATAATGAATGACGATTTAGGATCTATAACGATTTAAAGCTGTCTAATAGCAACCTTTCTTTCTAAAGTTTAAAATAAAAAAGATGATATACTTAAAAGAAACAAAAAACTAGAACAAACAAAAGAACTAAAAACTGAAAAGAAAAAAATTAATCCATTTCTAGAATTCTGTCAAATAATAGTCGGGACCCATTAAAAATTTAGACCGCCTCAAATTTTCCCAGTAAAGGCCTGTCTATCATCGTGTCTTGCTGTTTACAGTTCTCTAGAACAATGCTTCGTTGTACTAGGTAGATGATGTTTTTAAATGCATAGACTTAGCTGTCAGACGGCCATTGTTCTTTGAATAGAGGGTCTCATCTTTATCAACAACAATAGAGTAATGTGTTCACTTACATTTTTGTGAAGAGAGTCATTGTGTGGTATTCAACACGAATCTACTATCTTTACCAGGGATTGACAATCTTTTTTATACTACGATTACGTTTTTAGGTTGCCAATTTTTTGCGACGCCGAAAGAATATAAATAAAAAAAAATATATATGTATATTATACACCGTGAATTTTAATCCGTTGTAAATCTTTCAGGGGGTGAATGTACTCATGAATATGAACAACTTTTATTAAGGGACATAGTACGAAATGTGAAAAAAAAAAACAGCTGATCCATACAATTTGATCGTAATGTAGTACATTATTGTATGGATCAGCTGTTTTTTTTTCTGATCTGATCTTTTACAACGGATTAAAATTCAGGTTGTATAGAGGGTAATTGAAACTTTACTCGAAACCTGAAAAGGGGTAATTGTACTCATCATTATGAACAACTTTTACTATTAGACCAGCCCTGAAATCATGAAAAAAAACAGCTGATCCATACATTACGATCGTGTCGTGTAGCATTTTTGTAGGGAACGGCTGATTGTTTTTTCATGATTTCAGGGTTGGGCCCATAGTAAAAGTTGTTCATATTCATGAGTACAATGACCCCTTTTCAGGTTTCGGATAAATTTTCAATGACCCTGTATATATTTTCTTTAGAAGACGACTAATATAGATGACTAATATTTTCTTCTCATAGAGAATGTATGAAAGAATAATTTATCACTGATACGGGACGGTGCCGGAACTGTGACTTCACTGATACGTGATTTGTGAATCAAGCTTTCGCCTAACATAAAGGCCGTCATTCTACCCAGCCTCAGTAACATGTAGTCGAAAGAAAGAGCTATTCTCAGCACTGAGTTTCCCAGTTTTACGACACAGAAAAGAGTGGGGTGACCTAGATATGCTACCGGAGATTCCGCGTCAAAACAATCGTAACTAACAGACGCGTAATACATAATCGTTCCGTCGTTCGTATAATTTCTTTCTTGGAAGCTTGGAACATCGTGTTCATTAGCATAAGATTAGTGTAGGTGTCATGAATATTATTATGTTATTAAGAAGAAAATGAATAATCATTATGAGTAATCTTCTGTGAATTGTTAGGTAGTTATAACAATATTCTCCTATTAGCGTTGACGCCTTACGGCATTTCAAATAAACTTTCAAGTCCATACTTTTTAAAATTAATGAAACTGCCAACACCTAAGCAGGAATAACAGGATACATAGGTCTAAAAAGTTAGTCGAAAACATTTTCATTAAATTTTTTTTGAGGTGGTAAAAATCATCAATTGAGTCCTTCCGTCCTGGGTGGGGCGGAAGGGACTGTCAGACTTTTACTGACTAAAAAACCACCCTGTTCCTTCTGTTGCCCTTTACGTTCCGGGGCCACGGTATCCTGTTAAGACGTCCCGCAACCCACGTACGTAATTTCCAAGATACTACGGAGGTGTCACACCACCAACTTCCAATCGCACTTTCAGAATCACCAGAATCCAATTCGAATTTTCAGAATCGGGCCAGAAGTTCCGGAGATTAGCGTGTTCGAAGGAAAAAGCAACCAAACAAACTCTACAGCTTTGTGATATCAGCACAGAAAGTGCAGAAAATAGAGCTTATTACTGCCACACGAAAGTATAATATTCAATTGAAATGAATGAATAGGAAAATCAGTGTCTTTACTATCTCTAAATAAGTAACTCGACATCAAATCCTGATAACAGGCTTTTGTGGAAGAGAGAGAGTACCTATACAAGTAAACAAATATGAAAGATGACAGTTGATTAGAGACTGCCTCGTTGGTCTAGTGGTCGCAAAGCGCAACTGCTGAGCATGAGGTCTTGGGTTCGATTCTCAGGACGGGCAAAATGTTATTGAGTTTTCCCATCAGGAATTTGTCAGTAGCAGCCTCGGAGTCTGGATTTGTGCCCGGTTGATGGCAATAGGCTCGCCCCCTATTACATGTGACTTAAACATAACTGGGTTCACATTCTGCCTAACCTTTCGGGGATTACAGGCGTGATGTTATATATGCAATTACGTAAACTAACATAGAAATTAAGCAGTTACTAACAATTAATGGACTTTGAAATATTTAATATATTATTTTTATTATAGTCCTATAGTAAAATAAGTTCATAATAATGAGTACAAAAACCCTTTTTTAGGTTTCTGGTACTTAAACAAAAAATAAGAGCATTTCTGGTTTGGTGTAAAAGATAGCTAGGTAGGTATTCTATACAAAAATATTTTGACAATAACGCGTAAAATACAAACGTAAAACGGCAACAAACTGTAACGTCATCACTGGACACCAAAATAACCATCTGACTTTACCCAATCCCTGCGATCTGCTACGTAAAGATGAGTGCAGATAGAACAGCAAGCCCTAGCAGTTTTCATCAATTAATTGATAATGAACTAGAAAACCATAGAAATAGAATTGAAAATGGCGTGATCCCGTGAAAGATAGAAATACCGTGTGAAACTGCGTGTGCACTCATCACGAAATATCGAAAATCGCTTGACGTATGAAGAAGTTGGCAGGGAAGCAGTTTATAGTTAGTATAGGCGGCCGCTAAAAAAGGATTTATTAAAATTTACCCCCTAAGGGGATAACGTCAAAGAGCTGTGCTGTCAGCACAGGGACGGGGCCCCAACAGGGCCAAGCGCCTGCCGGGGTTGCGGGACGTCTTAAGTCTTAACAGGATACCGTGGCCCCGGAACGTAAATGGCAACAGAAGGAACAGGGTGGTTTTTTAGTCAGTAAAAATCTGACAGTCCCTTCCGCCCGGCTACCCAGGGCGGAAGGACTCATTTGATGATTTTTACAACCTAAAAAAAAGGGCATAAACGGGGGTCCAAAGTTTGTATGGAAAAACTTAGGAGAAACGCGAAGTTAGCCGCGGGAAAAAGCCAGTCAATTAATAAATGAGAACTGCTCGATAATATTGCTCATCTACCTACGCTAACCCTAAAATGCGACGCCAGCGTAAATCATCGTAACTACGTAAAGCCCTGCTCAGACCGTACGTTTTTGGATCATCTGGCCCGAGGCGTCTCAAGGAGACTTTGGAAATAGCTGAGACGCGACAGGTGACGTCATTTGGCACCGCCTGCTTCCAGTAAACATGAGCAGATACTGCACGTGAGGGGGAACATGCGATGCCAATTTGTAACAGTCGTAAGAAAGTTTTATGTTTCAATGTTGATTTGTTGGCCGTAAATGTGATGGTTCTGTGCTGTGTATGATGAAATTTTTGCTTGTAGTTCAGAATAGAATAGAATAGAATTTTGCACTAGCTTTTGACTGCGTGAGTATCGGTTTAATTATTTTTTTTTAGCGCGCATCCGTATTCTTATTCTAAAATTAAAGTAAGTTACCTACTCCTTATAACTCAGCTATCTGCCAGTGAAAGCCCCGTCAAAATCTGCCCAGCTGTTTCGGAGGTCAGCCGGAACAAATAGACAGACAGAAGAAAAAATAAAATACAATTTTTTAAACTTTTGTCTTCCTACCCTGTTCATTCATAATTATGCATTTTTATTAAAAAGTTGTTATTTTGAATTAACAAACAGACATTACATTTTTTTTAATTTGTAAGTTTATATAAAATATTGTCATACTTACATCTTGTTGGTGTAGGGAGGGAGTAGACTGTGTATTGTAGTTTAAAAATAAAATAAAGCTTTAAAAACGAGATGCACATAATATTATAAGTAAAAAAAATGTATACTTAACAACTTTTAAAACAAGCCACGCCACAATGAAAAAGGCAAACAAAACCAAAATTCAAACAAAAAAAAATGTATAGGTAATAAGAAATACAAACAAGAACCAAGACAAAAGATTATTATTACCTGCAAATCATTATTTTTAGGTAAGTACTAGAATTTAATTACATATTTATTAATGAGATCATGTTTGTGTTCTATATTTAAAACCGACCCATAAAGGCATGGGTACACGCGGCGATTTGCATGTGCAAACAGTTGCGCAAATAAAATGCATGATGGCGCGTGGCGTCCTCACCATACCAATAGTTTCAAACACAGTAAATAAACTATTCCATTTTTATGCCTGCTTGTGCAAAATATCCGACTGACTGTCGGTCGTGCCGACCAATCTCAATAGAGATTAACTAAGTACGTAGAAGATAAAATAATAGTGTATAATTGCCGGCACGTATCTTGAGCACAGATAGTACAACTTCGCGCATGTACACTTTTGGCCAAATTTATTCAGTCCCGTTTTTACTAAAATTATTGTTAGGTAGGTAACTACTTACACAAAGTATAAAAAAAGATTTAAATATTAGTGGTACTTATAATTTTACTTTGATAGGTACTGTAATGTTGTAGGCCTTCGTGACTGAAACTCATCTCAATAAAACAAAACAAAACTGTGTTCTTTCTCCTCTGCATTTTCAAAGTACGAAAATGACTTTACAATTAAAAAATAAATAAAAATTAAAAACACAGCAATTTGAAAAAACAAAATAATAAAAATGAACTAAATTAAACAAAAAACAACAAATAAGAAAAAACGAA
Organism: Hoplodrina blanda; assembly: GCA_949316365.1. Taxonomy (NCBI): domain Eukaryota; kingdom Metazoa; phylum Arthropoda; class Insecta; order Lepidoptera; family Noctuidae; genus Hoplodrina; species Hoplodrina blanda. The sequence continues at coordinate 14,898,745 of OX438587.1, read as the reverse complement.
ATTAAACTACTTATATAAAAAAAACAACTAAGTATTACGTAATAACAAAAATAAACTATTTTAAAAGTCAAAATGTAAGTCATTAAAACTGCACGAAAGTGTACAAGTAGCCGAATGACACTCGAAAGTCCAATAGACGATGAGCATCGACTGACGAACCAATCGCGTGCATCCGACTGCAGGATCGGCGCCCCCCGCCTTCTTCATTCCGCCAAAGAGACCGAAAAATTAACAACTGCGCAGGTGACATTTGTGCTCACCTGGTGCCGGTAACTATACAAGTAAGTATGTGCGCAAACACATTCTCTTTCCTCACTCTCATAGTCCGATGGAATGGCAATCCGACGCAGCACGGCAGTCAGATAACTTTTATCCAAAGAATAATTAGTACAGTTTGGTACGATTCAGACCAACCGGCTCGGATCGGACCGCATCGGAACGGATCCGTACGCATGCCGCGGCAGCCGAACGGATCCGAACGCATGCCGCGGCAGCCGAACGGATCCGTACGCATGCCGCGGCAGCCGTACGCATCCGTACGGCTCCGACGGAGGTAAAGTTGCATGCAAATATGAACTATAATTACTGTTGATACATTTCAATGTTCTTTACCGCATTGTCAAATGCCGCCCGGCCCGGCCCGATGCGAGCCGGTTGGTCTGAATCTTACCTTTGACATACTTTCAAACAAACCTGTCAAATCGCCATATTTATCCCTCCGTTAAGAGTTAACTGACGATAGAAAAATTAGCCCTTAGTGTCTTGTCTTGAATGTCCTTTATCTGCATAAGTAGTAAGGGTAACATTTTTTATCAGTACAGTAGCACCTTATCACATTCTAATCTTTAAAAACATAATATTATGATAGATTATTTGATTGATCGATTGTTTTATTTTTGTGATAAACAATGCGTGAATAACATTTTCATAATACAAGCTGACTTTCATTTTATTGTGCATCTTTCGGAGTGTGAAAGTACTCATAAATACCTACCTAAAACTTTTACTATGGAACTAAACCTGAAATATGAAAAAATAATCAGCTGTTCCTTACAAAAAGTCACTAACAACACAGTCAAGGCAACCTTTCCTCTCATTTTCTTTTCCTCTGTCTTTTCCTATTCCTAGAAATTCGTCCAGCAAGCATTGTGCGCGGCCAGCTGTATAACCTTAATTAAAAACACGTGTAAACTTTAATTTAACTTATTTTTTGTTTTGATTCTTACGAGATTTAAGTTGTGTCATTATTCTAATTTTATAACTTTCTTCCTGTTTTTCATATTTCAAATTGGTTCTATAATAAAAGATGTTCGTTTACGAGTACTTTCACCTCCTGAAAAATACGCAGGGAATTAAAAGTCAGCCTGTATAATGTCAACAGCTGTTGAGTTATTGTGTTTATTTTTGGAACTGTTGGATTTTTTGTGCTTTCGTTTTGCTTACGATTAATTTGTTAGTAAACACCTTTTTTGGGAAGACTTTATTGTTAATCTAGCTTGACGATTCTCATTAGTTCCAAGAATGTTTTTATTGATGAAAAGTTTAAACAAATAAGTAACTTTTCTCGATATTTTATTAAACAGAAAATAATACTTAGGTAAGTCCTTACTACCTATGGATTATGGAGCACAAGTTTTATTTCACTCTTGAGCAAAGGAAGACCTCCCTCCACTCCTTCCATCTTCCGCGTTTCCATGCTTCATCCCTCCAGTTTTGGATGAGTCCAACCAGTTCGTCTCGCCATCTCCTTCGTGGTCTACCGCGACCCCATATGTCTTCACCCATAAACAAAGCATTAAGCAAGGCAAGCAAGCAAGGCATTAAGTCCTGCCTTTATTCAGTGTATTTTTTACACTTGCATAAAGTTTAAATAAATAAACAGATAACACCATAGCTACAAGATAATACACAGCATAGCAGTCACGTCGCCTGAGAGACAACTTATTGACAACTTTAATGGTTTCACATAAATCACAAATTCTAAATAGCTAACCATACTGAGAAACTGGTTATTTATTTGCTTTCTAAAGACGCACTGCCATAACTTTTAATGGAAATAAGCCCTAGCTAGGGCTGCCAACGCTTAGATTGCCGACACCGGACAAAAACTTCAAAAACCTCGACATTTAGATGAAATTGACTGTCCCTTTGCTGTCATCTATCGGCTACGTGGTCCCATCCAGCCTGTCCCCTTGCTGTCTTCTCCCAGTGACGCCCTAAGCCGAGGTCCGTACCCCACAGGGGGTGCCCTTAGTGTGTAGTCACTTAGTTTATAAGTTAAATGCGCGTTTTCACCATCAATCCCTATTTTTTAAGTATCCCCTAAGACATTTTAGATCAAGCAGAAACGCACTCTAAGTCTGCAGAGACACTTGCCGGTTTATCTAGGAGAAATCCGGGAAACCCAGACGCATGGTATAGGTATCGGCACCAGTGGTGAGCACAAATGTCACCTGCGCAGTTGTTAATTTTTCGGTCTCTTTGGAGGAATGAAGAAGGCGGGGGGCGCCGATGCTGCAGTCCGCTGCACGCGATTGGTTCGTCAATCGATGCTCATCGTCTATTGGACTATCGCCTGTCACTCGGCTGCTGTACACTTTTGTGCAATGTTAGTGACTTACGTTTTGAATTTTTAAATAGTTTTTTTTTTGTTATTACGTATTAGTTGTTTTTTTTAAATATAGTTTAATTTCGTTATTTCGTCATTGTTGTGTTTAATGTTTAATAAAGTTCATTTTTATTATTTACTAGCGACCCGCCCCGGCTTCGCACGGGTGCAATGCTGATACTAAAATTTCTTTATATACAACGTTCACAGCTTTTTTATCATTAGACAATACAAACATGTTTTCTTTCGAGGGTGTGAAAAACACTCAACGCTCAAATCTAAAAGTTTATAGGCAAGCGCCACCGGCCGGCTCGGGGAGCATTTTAAATCTGTAATATCTTCGAAAATATTTATTTAAATCACATGCTGTAAAGGGCCATAATGATCTATATGAAATGCACAATGTTTTTAAGGTACTTAATTGGATAAGGATTAATGCTGTATTGCCTAAAATTGCTTCTTAAATAAGCCATTATTTCTCGTAAAAAGTTAAGGATAAAAAATGGTTATTGTGGGTTATCCTTAAGAGATAGACATATACCATCGCAGACTTTTTTGTAGACCTTTTTAAGGTGTACAATACTGTAGTACATTATTTTGATCTATCTCGAAGGGTTCAGCCAGCGTTTACAATGTAAGCGCAAAAAAATGTGTTTATTTACGACATCACATTAGAAACCTCTAAATTATCAGTGTTTCTCTACTATATTATGCATTTTATTATACATATAAACCTTCCTCTTGAATCACTCTATCTATTAAAAAAAACTGCATCAAAATCCGTTGCGGAGTTTTAAAGATCTAAGCATATATAGGGACAGACAGACAGAAAAAGCGACTTTGTTTTATACTATGTAGTGATTTTTATAAAATTGATATGTTATAAACTTTTTTAATTTTTAAATAGACATTGAAAATGAATATGTATTAGCCTTTATTTGGCCAAAAGTGTACATGCGCGAAGTTGTACTATCTGTGCTCAAGATACGTGCCGGCAATAATAGCCGTAGCCCTAGCCTTAGCTGTACTGAATGTTAGTTCAAACGTGGGCCTTACTTAAGGAAGAGAAAATGAACAGCTTTTACCATGGAAGCAACTTTGAAAATCGCGGAAAAAAGTGTTTAGCGAGTTAAAGTTTCCCCAATTTTATTTTAGTGATTTGACCTTAGTAAATATTATTCATGATGAGTACAATGAACCCTCTTAGCCCTAATGTTCTACATTCTGTCGTAGGTATGGGATAGCTGATTTTATTTTCGCGATTTCAAGGTTGATTCCCTTGTGTATAATGATGAGTACAATAACCTCTATACATAAATAGTATGTGTACCTCGTTTAACCCAGCAAACATAATGAATATTATTCAAGAAAAATGCAACACCAAAAAATGGAGAGACCTTGCGTTGTTTTTTTTTCTTTAATGATAACTAAAAAGACTTTATATTAGTTTTATCTCAAGATTGTTGTGATGGCGTGCGACGACGCGATGACACTAACTGTCCACAGATTTACCAAAAATAAAGTCGATTCAGTGCTTACGTAGATGCAAGAGTTCGTAGTCTTAACCTACGTCATTTATTAAGAAAAACATTTTCTGACGACATTTCAATAAAACTTTCAGTGTTGTTGTGTCTATTTTAAAGATGCTTTTAGTTTCAAGAAATGATTCTGGTGTCTTCTTTAGGGTTCCGTACCAAAATGGTTAAAAAAGAACCCTTACGGTACGACTTCCTCTGTCTGTGTCGCTTGTGGCAGCAACTACTAAAACTTTCGGCTTGTTGCTTGGAATTATGAGGGTTGTCAACGGGGGGGGAGGTTTAGTTGGGTCACTAGTTGGGGGGGGTAATCATTATGAATATTTGCACTACGGGAACATAGATTTAAAAATACCATGGAGGCAGATAGAGTAAGGGAAGGAGGGGAGGAGTTCTTATCTCCGAAGTTTGCAAAGTAAACTAACTATGAAAAAAATCCAAGTAAATATGGAAATCCCACTGGTAATCCATTCTGTTACAAACAGTTTAGTCTATTTTAATCTCCTTATGACCTAGCACAATCACTCTACAATTCTACATTAGTCATCGATAACTCTTTAGTCATAAATAAATAGATGATAATGATTAATTGAAATAAACGATTTGACAGTCAACGTCAAAGCTTGTTGTTGCCTTGGTAACAAATTGGCTTTGACAGGGTCTTAATTGCAAATATACACATCAAAAGTGTCTAGGGATCAAGATGTACACACATCAAAAGTGTCTAGGGATCAACATCCCTAACATTTGTTAGGGATGTTGATCCCTAGACACTTTTGATGTGTATATTTGGTAATAATAATAATTGATCCCTAGACACTTTTGATGTGTGTAGTTTCGTTTGTTTTCGCAGACCAATCGGTACTGTTGACGTGATGTTGCCGTATGTACTACAAAAAACTGGCATCTGAAAAAAAAAACTGTTTTTCTTTCTTGTCTGGCAGCTGGCTGCGCGACGCTCAGAGAATTCTTTGTTTGAAAATAGACGCGGTAGGTAATGGAAATGTAATGTTTTTTATTTATTATGCGTTTACTTCGAGTTGGCCGTTGCCGTTACCTCCTGCCCGCTTCCCCACCTCACGCCTCAAGTCAGACCCGTTAAGTTTGGAAATCAAAATCATATTTTCGTGTTTTTTTTTGTGATTTGTAAGGACGCGTTTGCAAATCTGACAAAAATAAGTTGTTTTCGGAAGATTTTGAAATGAAAATAAATTAATGAGAAATGAAAGAGAAATGTCAGTTAATTTTACGGACGATTATTAATAAGCCTTATTTCTAGGTTAAATAAATAATTGTAAGGTTGATTTAAAACACTAGTGATGACAACAATATCATCTAGCGGATTTTTTACTGCGACTTTTTTTGCAGAAGCGGATATTTTTTGCCTCGAATTTTTTATTCCAATAACGGTCACTATTTCTACTAACGAGTTTATTTATTAAACGTTTTTGTTTATTGTTTGAATAAAAAAAACAAAAGACAACCCTTTCCTTTAAATAGAAACAATATACACCTACGATAGGTAATTTCAAAGTTATTGTTCATATTTATATGATTACTTGCCTTCTTACTAATTGGCTCTGGCTATAAAAGACATGTTTTGGATAAATACCAGCCAATTCTTGTCCCACTGCAGGGCAAAGGCCTCATCTCCTACAGAGAAGGCATGAGCATTGATCATACGAATTGAAAAAATCGCATAGCAACTTGCCCGTTATCGAATAATTCGCAACCTCAGCCATTAGAGGCAGGCACCTTTACCACAGGGCCATCACAACATGCGACATGTGTTTTGTAGAAAAACCAAAACTGTATAGAACTTACAAAACTAAGTAGACTGTTAATTACTGCAAAAGTCATTCTAGTTCATTTGAATTCCTACGATAAACTATTTAGGTATCTAAGTGTTTATTTTTAGAATGTCTTTAGTTTATTGTGAATATAATCACTGCATATACATTAGCAAGAAAACGATTAACTGTGTAGGTATTTGAATCGAGGTCGGATACAGGTTTTCCTGGTTAGGTATATTATTGAACTAAAACGTGTCCTTTGAAAGGTCGGTTGTGGTCGGCAGAAAATAACGCAAACATTGCAATTTCTTGTTATCGTTGTTGCACTAGCATTAGGTACTATGGTGTCCGTATTGTATAGGTTTCTAGTACTGCTTTAGTAATAAATATTTATAAAGGTCATTGTAATAAAACGCTGCTAGATTGTAATCGGACCAGATCTTCCAGAGATTACCTCTTTCAAGCAAAAAAAATACCTCTTTAAAGATATTTCGGATATTCCAATTTTAATCGCACTAACCGACAACACCAGGCTTGTGTTTTTTCTGATTAAGGACCAGTTTTACCACAGGTGTGAAAAAAAATCTACTTAGATAAGGTAACACCCCCAATAATCGACACTTTAGCGTGCGCAAACAAGCATTTTTTAAAATATTTTCTTTCTTATATTATAAGGTATTTTGGAGCATTGGGTAACGCTTCAGACTTCGTTGCGTAATATTTGAAAGCAAACATAAGTTTCATATAAATAAATAAAGTAATAATATATCGAAATAAATTAACGTTTTTTGGTCTAGTGATCGACAGCAGAATTCTATTTTTCGACACCCGGTAATCGACATGTTCCAGTAATCGACATCCAATAATCGACATATTCCTAACACTTCTAAACAATAAATCCCAATAGATAAGCCGAGATAATCTAGTATTATATGTGACGAAATAAAAACTTAGTCTTAATCAGTATTTTGATCATTTTAATCAACAAACAATCTTATAATAAACAAATAGTGGCTAGTAATTCGTAGGTTTCTAAAAAAATACACTTTTGCAATATAATACATCTCATAAATGTTAAACAATAAATGTAGAAGATGTGTCATTTGGTTTCGTTTTAGTATCCGCCTTTTCTTGTTTTTTTATTGTTTTTATCTGTTAGTTTTTTTTCTGTTTTTTGTTTTTCTATCTTCCTCAATTTTAATCGTTTTCTTTTTTCTCTTTCCTTGGATTTAATTTCTAATTTTTTCCCCTTTCTGACAACTTCTATTGCCAGTATTATTTGAAAAAGTGTGGAATTTTTTTTTGGTGCCACAAAAAACATTTATGTCGATTATAGGAGCATGCGAAAAAAAAAACTCCAGTTATCGACAAGCGTGTTTTCATATTATATTATAAACTTACAATTGCAAAGACATTACTAAAAACTAAAGAATTTGGGTTCTAACTTAATAAATAATTTACATGCTCGGTCAAGCAAAACAATTAAAAGTTATGGGCATTATATCTTGCTCACCTCCTTAGCGATTTCGCTAATGAAACGGGAATTTATTTAGAGATCTCTGCCGGTTGGTATGTTCAGCTACGCCATTTTCTTTAAAACAGCCGAATCTATGAAATATCTTTCGCAATGATAGCTAGATAATCCTCAACTATGTTTATGGTTCAAATACGTTCCGAAGCGAGACTCAACTCTTGTTTTTTTTTGTTAACTTTTTAAGTGTCGAACACTGGGGCTCTGTCGAACACTGGGTGTTTTACCTTACTAATTGTTTAAACAAACACAAAAAACAAGTGTTTGTACCTATTCCAAAATTAGCTGTTCTTGTAATCCACAAGTCATGTATTATCCATTTATGATGTTTAACGTTTATATCCGTTTCGTGTTTGTAAATAAACTAGCTTACGCAAGCGACTTCGTCCGTGCTTTTCTCACCAATTCCTAATGTTTTGAATAACAAAATATAGCCAAAGCACTAAGGAATAGCGCAGCATCCAATTGGCGAAAGAATTTTTAGAATCGAACCAACAGTTCTGGAGATAACGCGTTCAAACAAACAAACTTTCAGCTTTAGAATAGACTACTACATAAACAATTTATGAATTATTAATGTCCGCGATTCCTTCCGCGCGGAAGTAGGAAAACAACACCGTAAGTAGTAACAAATGGTAATAAAAGACTCCGTTGCTTATACATATTCATAAAATTACTAGTCTGTAAAAATTATGGTGCTAGTGATCCATAAATACACGATGGAAGGGACATGATAACGCAGACTTATGCTTTTACCATGGATTCTGTTCAAACTGATTGTAGACACGCACGCGGGAATTAACAAAAAATCTGTTGTTTCATACAAAATGCGATGGTTACACGGTTGCACGGTCAAAATGCGTGAAAAGAGCTGTTCTCTAATGGGGTCTAAAATTATATACACCGTGAATTTTAATTCGTTGTAAATCTTTCAGGGGGTGAATGTACTCATGAATATGAACAACTTTTATTAAGGGACATAGTACGAAATGTGAAAAAAAAAACAGCTGATCCATACAATTTGATCGTAATGTAGTACAATAATGTATGGATCAGCTGTTTTTTAAAAGTTGTTCATATTCATGAGTAAATTCACCCCCTGAAAGATTTACAACGAATTAAAATTCAGGTTGTATAGGTCTACTGATCATATTATACATGTGATGTCCCTTCTACCGTTTATGTACAGAAATCAATTCCACTTTACTTTTTTAAAAGATATTGTGTCCATTGCCCTTTCAAATATTCCCATTGTTTATCACAACATAAATCATATTATCTGATGATGTCAAAATGTTTTGTTTAATAAGAGTTATCTTGAACATTCCTATCTTATCAGGCCGAATAAGTAAACAATACATTTTGCTAATCAGACAAAGTTCTAATACCTGTTAACAGATCGATTGCTATTATTGGTATCGAATTACTGATGTATTGCTTTTATCATTTTAAATCAAATAAATCTTAAATGCAAGTGTCACAGACTTATGTTTTACTAGCTTATGCAGGCCATCCACCATCCTTCCTATCGTCCAATCGGCAGGACGCTGCAGGCATGATCCAATCTGAAGTTCGTCCATATCACCACCCACGATCAGTTTGATTGTCCAATCGGCAGCGACGTTTAGTTGAAAAGTTCCAGCAGAGTGGTGCAAACAGTGGCTAATGAAAAAGAAAACAGTTTTCTCATACTAATTTATTAAAAGAATTGAGGGCTGCGCCTCAAGATTATCTACGATCGCGCAAACCGCCATCCACGGTCCAATCGGCATGATCCAATCGGAAGGATCATGCCAAAAGAATCGAAATTCGATTATGCCGTCCATTATAACTGTCATGCCAATCCACTCCCACCCACGTTCCAATCGGCATGGTCCAATCGGTAGCGTCCTGCCGATTGGACGATAGGAAGGATGGTGGATGGCCGGCATTACGACCGCGACTTTGACCGCGTGGTCCTTTTTCAACCGTAATAGGTTTGGTTCGAAAGAGTCAGCGCGGCCCTGAAACGCAAAGGGCATTAGGAGGAACACGGATGGGTTTTAGTCAGTAAGAGCCTGATACTCTCTTCAGAAAGAAAGAAGTCATTTAATGACCCATCCTTTAAAAAAAAGTCTTTGGTTATTGCTCCATGCCCGTTAAATACCCAAAAACATGAAAATAACCTAGAAAAAGGGAGAAAATTTGAAGCGGGTTGGTTAGTTTTGGCAGGACAAAACCCAATTAGGTATCTATCTTCACTAAAAACTAATATCTCAGCAGGCCTGTGATGGCGGCGCGCAGTGTTCCGTGCGCGCCTCTCTAGTGGAATGTACGGTCGCAGGATAGGCCGCACATAGTGAAGGGGCTCGCCAATGGCGGTCCAATACCAGTCGGGGGCGCGGATCATGCGTAATGCGAATACCGGGCTCCCGACTTATGGTAGCAGAAGGAACCGTGGGGTTTTAGTCGGTAAAAGTCCGACATACCCCTCCGTTATCCCCAAACGGAGGAGGATTTCCCCACAAGGTATCTGATATCTCAATAACCAATAGGTCAGCAGGAAATGATAGGCAGTTTGCAATTCGTGTCAATCGACATTGATGTGTCTGTGACCCAAGTAGTTAACTGGTCGGTTATGATGAAAACTGGATAGGTCCACCGTAGGTCACGTTGTGAAACGTTTTGTGGTCATGTACTTCCTTTTAGGGTTATATGGATAGGTAAATAACCGTGTAGGTAGAAGATTTAATAGAATCCGTAAAAGTTTCATCGTATCCTAAATTGTTTTTCATATAATTTTAAAAAGATATGCTATATTGAGCAATAGTGAATATTGGAAAAGGACTTAATTCTTTTGGTATGAAAAATCACTGTTTATGCAATGTAACATCGTATTTAGAAGTTTGACCTTCAATATAACCACTTCAATTTCCAAAAGTATGCTCCAGAACAAAAAACTATCCCAAATTCCCAATGATGGAAAGAACAGTCATGTTATTTCCGCCTTCGTTAAGTATCTTTAATACTTTATACCTAGACCCGTTAATCCGTACATATAATACATACTATGGTTTTGTCATTTACTAAAATGGTAAAACTATAGTATGTATTTTATGTATACCATACAATGTTATTCGTAAATATTCGTAATCTTCCCTTCTTGTAGTAGATTAATATTGGTTTTTTTTCGGGCATTACCTAGCTTTATCAACAAACCAATTAATACACACCGTTCTCAATAACACGCCATAACATACATCGGCGGGAAGTGTGTTATATTGGGTTAGGTTAAGAAAGTCAATACAATCAACACACAGCTGGTCAGACGCCGTCTGGCGAATTAATAAGGTAAAAATCGAATCGTATGGAATATTTTATAGCTATTGTATCAAAACTGGAATGCGCATAAAAACAAACTTGAAATGTCGTATTTTCTTTTTTGTAATTTTTTATATTGAGACTTCGAGAGTAATTTATTCCTTTGTTTCATTTTTTAATTCGGATATTTAACCGCCAATTTTCCCTTCACTACTTGTAGAGAAATAATTATTTTTTTAATGTGTTAGTAAAAATTATTTTAATGAATTATACTATTACGTTTTAACGTCCAAAGTTTTAGAAAAGCATGATTGGTATTTAGATGGCAGAGGTAAGTGGCAAAGCAGGGAGGGGTCGGGGTCGCCCTAGGAAGAGGTTCTTCAGGAAGGTCAGGTGCGCAGTACTCGTAACCGGCGTACTTGTATGACGAGATGTATGAACGTAGATGAGGCGAAAGGAGTATGTAAGGACCGTAGCAGGTGGCGTTCTGTGGATTTTTGCCTACCCCCATGGGAAAACGGCGTGAGTTTATTATGTACCTATGTGATTGAGAAGAGTATATTCAAAACATGGTTTTATATATTATGTGTACTTTATGTTCAACAATTTTACCACTTCTCACAGCTTCGATACATTAAAACTTCGTCTAAGTCTGTGGATGTTAGTTTAGTATGGTTATCATGTACAGTCAGCAACAAAAGTCGATTAACATTTATGATTTTTAAAATCCTAATTAGGTATTAAGTACAATAATAAAAGTAAAACGCAATGAATATAAAATTAAGATAAAATAAACCCTTAGCTATTGCCTGAAATTCTGAAAGCCAGTACATTATGTGTTAAGTGACTGTTTAAATGATATAAAAAAGTAATATTGTTAATCGACTTTTGTTGCTGACTGTACCTAAGTACTAAAGATTGCACAGTCCTATAACGAGTGATGCAGTCACCCCATTGTCCCCTCGTCCCGACGTCAGCGTCAACTGTAGTTAACTTTACGATGCAATTCATTACCATACTTTATTGACAACGGATAACTATTATCCTTTTATTACTGGTCAATTATTGTGAATAGATAATGTTTGTTTATAAACGGCTCAAATTATTGTAATGTTTATGTTGCCAGAGGTCAAGCCTCGAACATTTTAGACCATAATCGTAAAAATAACATCACGCCTATTATATTTCTATTTGTAAGCAGTGGTGTGTAGCAAAATGCCTGCCGGGGTTGCGGGACGTCTTAACAGGATACCGTGGCCCCGGAACGTAAAGGGCAACAGAAGGAACAGGGTGGTTTTTTAGTCAGTAAAAGTCTGACAGTCCCTTCCGCCCCACCCAGGGCGGAAGGAGTCATTTGATTTTTACCACCTAAAAAAAAAAAAGTGGTGTGTAGCACACTCACATTTTGCCAATTATGTTTATTTAATTCCCATGCTCCAGACCGCAACAGGGAAATTCTTTAAGCATGGAAATCCCAATATACCATTTTCTCGATCTGAGAATCAAACAGAACCACATGCTCATCAGTCCTAGTGCTTAAGAGGGGTTATTCCACTGCGCTCCAGGAGAGCGTAGCACTGTCTTAAAATTGTTGGGTAATGGTGGTCTACTACTCAGTTGAAGATTTAGCAGGGATAGCTGCAGTTATGTGCTTGTATTCTAGTTTTAAGAAAACTTTTCTAATCTGAAACTGTGATTTTTTCGTTGTTTTTTTTTTGAAAAAAGTATTGTTAGACTTGACGTGATTGTGACAAAATAAACATATGAGGTATGTATTATTATATTCAATTTTTATGATATTTAATATACTTGCCTTAGGTTTCATGCTAAATTTATTTTTTTGCTAACTCTACTCAACATTTCTTGGAGCGCGGTGGAACTAAAATATCCCAATATTTTAATCGCTAAAAATTCTTGGAGCGCAGTGGAATCAATGTATGAACATTAAAATTATGAGAACAATGGATTTTGAAGCGCAGTGGAATAACCCCTTAAGAGTACACATCGAGACATTCGAGTCATTTAATCACAAGATCTTTATACATTAAGAAGAGGTAAATCTCCACTAATGTATTCAGTATACCTACTTAGATCTAACCTTGAATTACAGACAGTCATGAATATCTTTTCTAAGAAATCTAGGAATAAACATAGATCTCTATCTTGTCCATGCAAATGTAGGTCTGGAGGTGAGATAGGAATCTATGATTAGGGATAAACCCAATGAGAACTTCTCATGGGAAAACTTTGGTGCGACATTGAGACGCGCCGGCCTGGACGCTAGGCGCATAATTGGTGCATCATGCATAGTTAAATAGTAAGTACTGTATAATACCCATTTTCACAAACACTAGACTACACCTAGATGAATAATCTATAGGTTCTTCCTTCTACACTATGTAACAAAAACCCTGTCAGATCAGTGATGCCGTTGATCAGTTTTTATGTTTTATTTTAATTTAATTACTTCTTCTTTCTTCTTTTTTTTTTCACTGGGGAAAAATAATATTCTCAAATTCATTAAATGGTTACGTATATGTGTACGCAGTACGATGCCGAATAATACCACAGGGTTTTTGTTACATCGCTGTATACTAATATTACTAGCTGACTCGGCCACGCGTTTCTGTGGCCTGAAGTAAGTAAAGATAATGAGGTGACAACTATCGAGATGACAACTATCCTATCTTTTAAGTTTGTTTGACCAAATAACACACAGTAAGCCATATTTCATAAAAAATGGTTGAGTACTTTAGAAGTCCATCCCGGACAAACAACGTGACGCGTAATTTATAAAGATAAAGCTGAGGAGTTTGTTTGTTTTATGTTTATTTGAACGCGCAAATCTTCAGAACTACTGGTCCGATTTGAAAATTCTTTCGCTAATAAGAAGTTATAAATGTTATCCCCGAGCGCTATAGATGATCGCAGGTAAAAGCTAGTGCTTAAATAGTGCGCACTGTTGGATTTTCAACTCTTGACTCTTAGCTGATTATTTAAAATCCAAAATCTATTAGAAATTATATTACATTTAGGTGTTCCCTAGTCCGGGAAGGGGCAGTAAAACCACTAGGAATCGTGTAGCATATTTTTTATGATGTCTATGATATTATTTATGAACTTTCACAATCTGACAATGATAAGCCTACTAGTCTAGTTACGTATACTTTTAAAATATTATTCTGGAAATTCGCCAATAATTCGCCATTTTTATTTTGAGTACCGCAATTTTTCATTGTCATGTAAACTAAATTTAAAATAATAAATGCAGGACGGATGTCGTTGCTTTAAATCCCTTGTTATTTTTATGAATTATAAAAAATTACGTAAGGTGAGCATAACAGCAGCTATACGAGTATACACTGAAATATCCGCTATTTTTAAATGCTAGCTGAAAAGTATTGTCGTTGTCATTTCCTGTTGATTTTAATGATCTGGTACTTTTGGTAGTACTAATATTAGCCCGGCGTATCAGTTATGATCTTAAAAAACGAAGACCCTAAAAAATCCATAGTTTTTTATTTTATTTTTAAAAAAAGGACATTATTTATTTATTTATTTAAACTTTATGTAACAAAGAAGTACAAAGGCGGACTTAATGCCTTAAGCATACGTCCCTTCCGCCCCACCCAGGACGGAAGGACTCATTTAATGATTTTTACCACCTCAAAAAAAAAAAAAAAAAAGGCATTCTCTACCAGTCAACCAAAGCCCCACACCCCACACTAGGAATTTCTCCTGTTTCTCCTGTGCGTTTACAAACATAATTATGAACTCACATACACGACAACCAGAACCTAAACATCTACCTACATAAAGCCCTGATGTGGAAATTATTATTTTTTACGTTCTTTACTGATTAATTCCGTTGCAGGACCCAAGACATTCGAATCGTTTCTCCAGGACATGTCGAGCTTCGTAACCTCAGTCCTTTTCTGGTGGTCGCCATTGTTAATTCTGGCTTTCAAGAGTTTGCAGTGGTTGGGAATAGTATAGCGAGCTTGTGTCTACTACTTAGTAAGCCGTTGAAATACACACATCAAAAGTGTCTAGGGATCAATATATTATTATTACCAAATACATCTTGATCCCTAGACACTTTTGATGTGTATATTTATTCTAACCTAAGCGCTCAGCTACTGCGCCAAACGTGTCGTCAACCAACAACTTATGAATAGTATGTAAGTACAAACAAATTCTTTCAATGTAAGTACCTACATACAATACTGATTCTTCGAAACTATTAAAAGGAATTCAATTGCTTTTCAATTGCATCAATCGCACAGTCGCATCCAATGACACGCATTCCGAAGTATTGAAACGACTGATTGATATTGCTGATTCGATTTCTCGGGAATCGTGCAATGAAAAACGATTTGATTGTTTCTCTGCTAACTTACATCTTTGGTTACTACCTAACCTACTAATTCATGAATCGTAGCGTGATGTTATATAGTCCCTTATTATGTTCCCTTACTTTCATAGGCCGATTGGACGGCAATCCGATACGAACTGGGAGGAATCAGGTGCACGACCGCAACGGCTTTTTTTTTAGGTGGTAAAAATCATCAAATGAGTCCTTCCGCCCTGGGTGGGGCGGAAGGGACTGTCAGACTTTTACTGACTAAAAAACCACCCTGTTCCTTTTGTTGCCCTTTATGTTCCGGGACCACACGGTATCCTGTTAAGACGTCCCGCAACCCCGGCAGGCGTTTGGCCCTGTTGGGGCCCCGTCCCTGTGTGACAGCTCTTTGAGGCGCGCGTGGAACAGAACGCGCCGTCGACCCGGGCATGGTCCTTGATCGGACGGCGAGCTACCCATCACTCGCCGTCCGCAAACCCGCGCAGCCTACGATGGCCGGATGTTGTCTCGCGACGGCCGACGCCCTGGGCGTCTCCCGCGGCGGAGGACCAATGGCTTTACGTGCTTTCCAAGGCACGGGAGCTACACATTACAATAGAGACGGTTTTTAAGACCAGTGATTTTGATGTACTTAATTCCATACACGAGTGATACCTATTAAATTATTCATAAGCTTGTAGAATTTATGTTCGAAAATGTTTTTAGTATTTCCCAAAGGTATGGGGGAGATACCCGATTGGTTTATTTTAGGAATCGCAATTCGCGGGCCGTGGCCTCGTGGGATGGCATAAATTTATCGATTGGCCTTGACCTCTCAATGGCGTGCGATCAAATCAGCTGTTAGAACAGTAATTGGGACACTTATCTAATAGGTAAGGTATCTTTATATCGATATCTCACTTTTTATGTGCTAGCAATACGCCGCGGTTTCAGCCGCATTTAGCAACGTTTTTATGGTTCCGTACCTCATTCTGGTCAGGTCTAAGGGGATGAAACGGGGCCCGGGGGTCCAAAGTTACTAACATTAACTAAAAAAAACTATTTATCTAATTATTGATTCGTATTGCGAATCGTATTCATGAATTCTACTTGTTATACGTATTGTAACATTATCAACTCCGGACAATACTTAATGTGCATAATAATATGTTATTCCTTGATAAAAGTACATATGTAAGTGTCGCAATAATATAAATTATTATAATTACAAGAAATGCGTATTTTAATGTTGAATAATGGCATTCCCACGATATATTATGTATTAATTTATAGGTTGGCTGGCGGAGTGGCTGACCGAAGGGTTGCTGTGTTGCGTGGCATGAGTTCGATTTTTGCATGGAACAAAAATATGGCGTATGCCTTAGAATTTTTTGTTTTAGGGCGTATTGTAGGGTATCGTATTACCCAGTCACTAGGTTGTGGAGGTCAGATAAGCAGTCGCTCCATGTAAAATACTGGTATTCAGCTGCATCCGATTAGACTGGAAGCCGACCCTAACATAGTTGGGAAAGGCTAGGCAGATGATGAGGGCGTGTTGTGTTAGTATCCTGACAATGTTATAAGACATGTCGGTATCCTGACAATGTGTTCCTTCAGCGTTTTAAGATTCGTGAGTCGTGACGGCTAAGCTAAAAACGCAAACTTCATCAGTTACTGTGACTGCGTCTCATAACGTGAACGTTAGTGTCGCCTCATCGAGTCTCATCAATCTGCTGAACTAGACAGCGGCTGGCTTCATTAGCATACGTCCTCAAGTGAGGTCGCGTGATCAACCTGTTAATGGTACCGGTTTACTCACCATCACGGTCGTCGGTTATTTTTAAATGTTTTCTGTTGTTTTGGATTGTTTACACGAAAAGGGACCTAGAAGACCTGGGGTAAAATGGTTAATTGGTTCTGACGAGCGTAGCTAAAAATTACATGTTGTTCTGGTCAAAGCGAGATTTTTTTGTTCAGGGGGCCTACCACAACCTCTTAAAACAATATAGGAAAGAAAGAAAGGAAGGCAAAGTAATATTATGATATTACTTTGCCTTCCGCACTGTTGGATTTTCAACGCTCGGATCAGCGCCGAGAGTTGAAAATGCAACAACAGAAAATACAAAGTAACATAAAAATAATATTGTTATAAGAGATGGCGGTAGGCGCCTGGACCATACCGAGGAATAATATGAAAATATTGAAGGTCAAAATCACAAAGTTTAAATATCCTTATATTCTCTGTACCTACTGTTGTATGCACCAGTAAGCACAATGTAGGTATTCCGCGCTATCATAAAGAGTGATATTTTACACCAAGTTTTTCTGCCATATTTTTTTAAAGTGAAAACTTCTTTCGCCGCTTTGGGCGATTTTTGGTAGGAGGGAAACTTACGGGTCCACGTCATCGACATGGTAATGTGACGTTTATTTAAAATTTATGGAACAAAAAGTACAAAGGCGGACTTAAAGTCTTATGCCGGCCATCCACGATCCTTCCTATCGTCCAATCGGCAGGACGCTACCGATTGGATCATGCCGATTGGACCGTGGATGGGAGTGGATTGGCATGACAGTTATAATTGACGGCATAATCGAATTTCGATTCTTTTGGCATGATCATTCCGATTGGATCATGCCGATTGGACCGTGGATGGCGGTCTGCGCGATCGTAAATAATCTTGAGGCGCAGCCCTCAATTCTTTTAATAAAGTATGAGAACTGATCGTCTGAACGTCGATCTGATCAGTTTAATTGTCCAATCGGCAGCGACGTTCAGTTGAAAAGTTCCAGCAGAGTGGTGCAAACAGTGGCTAATGAAAAAAAAACAGGTTTCTCATACAAATTTATTAAAAGAATTGAGGGCTGCGCCTCAAGATTATCTACGATCGCGCAGACCGCCATCCACGGTCCAATCGGCATGATCCAATCGGAATGATCATGCCAAAAGAATCGAAATTCGATTATGCCGTCAATTATAACTGTCATGCCAATCCACTCCCATCCACGGTCCAATCGGCATGATCCAATCGGTAGCGTCATGCCGATTGGACGATAGGAAGGATCGTGGATGGCCGGCATTAGGCTTTTTCTACCAGGCAACCAAAGATGACGTTAAAAACGGTTGGGACGTTATAAGTTTTCACTTCTGCCCTCAGTTCTTCATGATGGGCCTAATTAACGACTACCTATGTGATGTCTTTTTTATACCGTTTGTAATGACAATCTCTAATTTTTTTATATAAACTCGTCACACAATAATTAATAACAGCGAAGTATTGTTGCGACTGTGTACCTTAATTGGAACTGCATTGCCTTATCTGATTGTAACCTAAGTACCTATACAATGCACCCACTCATTGGCTACTAGGTCAAGTGCCTCTGAAGCCCTTATGGAAACTTCTGACGTAGGTAGGTATGTACTAGTTGTATATATTGTAATAATGACGAGGGTCCTATGATCTCAGACTAATGACTTCATTTGTTAAATATGCACGAGCTAACTAATGAGTTTATTATTAGAAGGTACAAAATAATAACTATGAATAAGTAAAAGGAAACATGTCTGCCGCATGTCGGACAAACATGTAGAAGCAACAAGAATAATGTAACCAGTGTTTTGTAAAAACCTAATTGAAAAGAGTGCCGCGCAGTTTCTTGCTCGTTCTTCTCCATAGAGGCTTACCTCCGTTTTGGAATGAGAACTAGCTTCAGCTTTCGGAAGAACTGACCGTCGACTCCTTCCTTGACAATTCAAAAGTGCATGTAAATGGTCTAATTGAAATAAATGTTTTGACTTTGAAACTGTGCAATGTTTCAATTCTAAGGCATTAGGGTTGATTTTCAATAATCAGATCATATCTTTTATCCAATGAATAAATATTAAACTTAAACTTTGACATTATACATAAACCAAAAACTCGTAATGAAAAATACGAGTTTTAGTTACCGTGTATCATTTTGGCTGTTGACAAAGTGGCTGTTGATAAAGTATGCTAGGATGTACCTAATATGTAAATAGTCACGAATTTCATGAGAATTTCAGCGTCGTTACAGGCTACAGCCAGACGGACTGACATCGGTTATCTCTGAATCATGTGTCATTGATATGCAGTTCATACAACTCTCATTATCATAAAAGATAACATAGGTCCCGTTGAGTACATTCTGTTGTGTACTTAGTGTTCTATGTACTTCATTACTGTTTGCGTTCCATTATAAGTCGATAAAACTGAAACGTTTGAGTTGTCCTTGACAGACGATATCAATTTTTATATTTTTTTAAAAGGGTATGCTTAGATGTTTCGGTCATCGTTGAGATGATGAGTGAAAGACGATTACAACGCAGGGAGGGGTCGCCCTAGGTAGAGACCTAAACTGACCTTATTGGTGAGGTTCTTCAGAAAGGTCAGGTGCGCAGTACTCGTAACCGGCGTGATTGTATGACGAGATGTATGAATGTGGATGTGGCGAAAGGAATATGTAAGGATCGTAGCAGGTGGCGTTCTGTGGTTTCTGCCTACCCCCATGGGAAAAGGCATAAGTTTATATGTATGTTGAGTTTATGTATGCATGTTTATTTAATTCGTTTCGGCAAACAGGACCCATGAACATGATCTCTTGTTTCAAATCTAGATTTAGAAGTGTCAATTACCTCCTACTTACTGAAATTAGCATTGTTTACTTGCCGGTTTATTCTGTAAAATTCTCCCTCGCTAATTAAGGTGAGCTGTCAATACTTAGCATCAGCTCGTTTGTTTTGTAAAAATCTCTTCCGGCTAATTCAGCTGAAGTAAGCTTGAGGTGATTTGTCAATCCATACCAACAGTCGTTATATTCTTGTAGAAATCTCTCCCGGTGAATTCAGGTGTAGTGAGCTTGAGGTGTAGGTGTAGGTGTAGAGTATGTCAAACTCAAGTATAATAATTCCCGTTAAATTCAGGTGAACTGTGAAAGAAAGAAAGAAAGAAAAACTGTTTATTCACGCGAAAATGACGCACATAACATAAAAAGAAAAAAAGAAAAATTGTACATAAATTAAGCAAAGTAGAAACAAGTTTGAAGTTTGTATTAAATCTAAAAAATAAAAATCAAATAAATACTAAAAACAAAAAGGAAATCAAGGAACCAAGGCATACCAAGGTGACATGACAAGTCACCTCCAACTCACCTCAAGCATACTTGTTCTAAACTCACTGTAAAGAGATTTTTACAGAATAATACTGTTGAATTGTGATGATTGCTTTTGCCTAATGACACCATAATTTACTAAGTTAAAATGGGTTAGTGAGGAAATTGCTTTGAATAATACGATAGCACTTTTCTGTGCTGTGCCAAATTAAAGTGGTTCTTACAATGTTGCCCACGACTTTATAAAATTTCTTTTTTTTTTTGCTATGTTCGTTGATCTTAACTGATTATGCGGTAATTATGATGATAATTAGACCTATTGATTAAATTAACAATAACTTTTTTTTAAACTTTACGCAATGAAAAGTATAAAGGCGACTTAATTCCTTAATTTTTCGTAATTTAACTTTCGACTTTTTAAAATACGTGAACTTGAACTTCCAGAATCCATAGAAATAAAATTAATTTCTTCAATTAGGCAATTTTGACGAGGACATCCTTTATCCGGCTCGAAGGACCACTTTTAAAATGTCTTGGCTTTTTAAATTTACACATACCTAGATAGTAGGTATGTTATAGGTACCAGCATACATTTTCATAGGACCTCCATTTCAGTAATAACCTACCTACCGACTTACACGAAGCCAAACATTTAATTTACATAATAAATCTTCTTTTAAGGTTAATGTGTACTTAATTAAACATTAGGCAGGTGGGCACGGTGACATTATGGGTTTTATTCGTGTGACAAATGAGTTTTAGCCTTGATTCCGGATTAGTAAAGTGACCCGTTGTTTTACAAGCTTTTATTTACTTTCACCCGTTAACTATTACGTTTGTTGCCAGATTGAATTAATAAAACTAATTATTTTTTTCTTTTGTTTCAGATTCAACCCTGTCTTCAACAAATTTGAAATGTTGCAGAGATTTCAAGTTTTAAAACTTTAATTAATGTCAAAAAGGTACACGACGTTCACGGGACGAACGTGTGACAATATAGAAAGTGAATTTTTCAAAAGTGTGAGATCGAGGACTAGCCGGTCCTTGATGTACTCGACAAGCTACAACCCTTGCGCCCTAACACTTTGTATATCGAAGAGACTTTGCCGTTATTCGGCTAGAGACCCAAGATTAAGACACTGGTCGAGAGAACTAAAGAT
This sequence comes from Hoplodrina blanda, assembly GCA_949316365.1. Taxonomy (NCBI): domain Eukaryota; kingdom Metazoa; phylum Arthropoda; class Insecta; order Lepidoptera; family Noctuidae; genus Hoplodrina; species Hoplodrina blanda. Next base: position 14,877,346 of record OX438587.1, on the reverse strand, counting down.
TTCTTCAACGTAGAAGAATTTTCATTAATTGGATTAAATAATCCAATTCTGGTAGTGTTCACGACGTCCGTTAGAGGACTGAATTAGCGACAACAGAGTACGTACTTAGAACCGTACTTAAGAAGAGATCGTCTAAAAGACTAATGGAATCACAACGAGCGTATGCAAATGGAATTCCAGGCAAAGATCCTTCTAGCAAATATGAGCATAAAGTACCGTCTGAAGAGGAGAAGACTACGTCTCCACTCCTTCAGAGGTCCAATGATATCAAGTATATAGATGGAGTGAATGATGATCGAAATGAAATCAGAGATATGGGAAAGCCTAAAGATGATTTAGATACTGTAAATTCTATGAAAACGGAACTGAATAATACTAAGGATAACCATCTTTCTGTAGGTTATCATAAAGATTCAAAAACTGATGATGATGCCGTTTCAACCAACGAGGGTGTTAAGTTTTTCGGTCTTGGGGACAATGACAGTATTTGTTCAAGTAACCCACCACAAGACTCCGTGCCTCCGATCCCTGATGGAGGGTGGGGATGGGTAGTCGTAGCCGCATCATTCCTCATCGCTACCGTGGCTGACGGATTAGCTTTCTCCTATGGCTTAATGCATGACAAGTTTGTCATCTTTTTTGGATCCAGTGAAGCTAAAACTTCTTTGATTGGGAGTTTGTTCATTTCAGTGCCTTTAATAGCAGGACCTATTATGAGTGCTTTAGTAGATCGTTATGGATGCAGAAGTATGACAATAGTTGGTGGTGTAGCTTCAACTATAGGATTTGTTGCAGCTTCGTACAGTAATTCAGTTGAAGTTCTGTATGTTACGTATGGTATTATGGCTGGCCTCGGGACTGGCTTATTGTACGTCACTGCTGTAGTATCCATAGCTTACTGGTTTGAGAAACGTCGCAATTTAGCTGTTGGATTAGGTTCTTGTGGAGTTGGTTTTGGTACTTTCATATATTCCCCATTGACGACTTATTTATTGGAAGAATTTGGTTGGAGAGGTACGTTATTACTATTAGCTGGTACTGTACTTAACGTGTGTGTATGTGGTGCTGTAATGAGAGATCCTGAATGGTTGATAATGGAGCAGAAAAAGCAAAGAAAATTAAATAAGTCGAAGAGAGCATCTAGTACTATATCCATATCTGCAAAATCTGGTGGTGGAGAATCTGTTTATCCAGGAGCAGAAGAATTAAAGACACTGATGAAGAGCGGTGAAACACCTGAATATATACTCACAACATTAGTGGCTTCTATTGCTCAAGCTGAGGATTTGGAGGCAGCAACTAAAAGAAATGCTGACATGTCACAATATCATAAAGTTAGTTCTGTCATCAACCTGCCCACGTTCTTGAGACAAAGTGAAAAGGTAATTTTTATTCACGTATAATCAATTAAACGTCTATTTTCTGAAGGCCAGTTACAATAATAATTGAAACGATCTAAATTTTGTCGCAATCTCATCTTAGCGACCATAAAAAAAAAAGGTAAATTATGTAAAGGCATTTTGACAGTTTGCGACTGAGATGAGATTGTGATCGTTTCTAAAAGTTAGTACGTCCCTAATTTAAAACAAAATATTTAATGGTTTTATCATATGTTTCAGGTGCCTGCTGAAGTATTAGATCAACTCCAATCTAATAAGAAACTCTACAACATTATTTTACAAAACTACCCATCTCTGCTAGCACTGAAAAGTACATCCGAGCAGAAGTTGAACGTAGAACCAGCCACAGAAGGTTCAAAATCGAAACCAATAAAAATGTCGATGAAGTTAAAACTAAACAAGAGAGAGAAAGAAAAGAAGAAGGAATTTGAGACCAAACTGGATCAGGTCAGAGAGAAATTGCTGCAGCCAATACCAGAGCATAAACCAGCAGTAATTGTGCAGAGGGAGCGTCAGGATTGGTGGACGAAGCAGTTCGTTACTGATCATCATTACTTGAGAGGTATCCGAGTGCATCGTAACTCGATCATGCATCGTGGTGCCATGATGAATATTGCCAAGTACAAACTGCGAGCGTCATCCTGCCCAGATATTTATAGAAATTCGATGTGGTCTGTTGAGGAAGAAACTGTAAGTACCTAAGTATATAAGTAGTATAATATATTATGATTTAAGAATGTTGAGGAGTTAAGAATTAATTTCTACATTTTCCAGTATTTCCTAGCCTATAGTCTGACGGAAAGTAAAAAAATCGCAGCTTAGATGTCTGACTTTAAGCCTAATTAACAGCATTAATAATAATAATAAACCCGCAGGGCAGCTTGTGGCGAGCTGTTGGGCAGTAGCGACCCCACGGACCTGATCTCCCGGGAGAAGTCTGGTTCCTCTTCTCTGGCTTGCCTTTATTGAAAGGCAAGCCAGAGATGGGGAACGGAGCTCCCACCTCTATCTTGCCTTAATTGGCCGGTTAGAGTGGAAACTCGCGAGAGCATTCGTGCTCGGGGTAAGGAAGTATTCCAGTAAGACGCTGGTAGGGATCTTGACCGTACTTCCGGGATTGTCCTGATAGCCGTGGAATACCTCTCCACACCTCTAGCACCTCAAGATATGTTGCCCCCTTGTCGCTACGTCACTTCGTGCTAGCGACTGTATCAGGGGGCCCATTTAGTGAGTGTGCAAGTCACCCCCTGCCATTTTATCCATGTATACAAACATTGATTCGGCAGGGGCCATAGTCACTTCATAGTTTCAGGTAACCAAGTCACTTTAGCAACCCATACCCATAGCCCAGTACTATTAGTTTCCATGTCCTGTAATAGTCCTGCACCAACCGGGGGTTGTCCTTGGGTGCACTTGCATAGTGCATATAGGGATAATCGCCGGTTGGTGTCCTATTTCATGTAAAGCTACCTAAGGGGCCTCTGCGAGTTGGCTTCGGCTCCTCGTACGCCTTACAAAGGCCCGGGACCTCTAGGTCCCGAGATACATCAAAGATAATAATAATAATAATAAAATTCATTTATTTTCTCACCACAATATTTAAAAGATTACATGGAAATATTGTTTAGCATTAGAAATTATTCCAATATTGTGGGAGACTGGTGCCTAAGCTAGGCTATTAGCCTGTGTTATAGGACACCAGGTCCCCATCCCGATTTACAATGTCAGGTCGTACTAAAGCAATACACCTTTAGTTGCGGCAAGTTCAGTGTTGTGGGAGGTGAGTAATATGAGGGTGTGTATTAGCTGTAAGTAAAGTATGTGAGTGTGTGGGGGTGTGTAGGGGTGTGATGGGGTGTGTTTGTGTGGGGGTGTGTGTGTTTGTGTGGTGTTAGATTGCTGTACGCGTAAATATTGGTGTTATGGAGAATAGTTGTAGAGGGTATATTATAACTGAAAGGACTATGAGTTAACCATAAGGACACGTTCGGTACTATCGTAAGACAAGTCCTGGAGCCAATTGGTAAGTTTGGTCATCAATGAACTTCTGGTGAGAGGATATATATGGAGAAGACGATGGATTTTATTATAAATTCTAGCGCTAAGTACGCCGAAGTGGTGACCCGCGAATGAAGTACGACATTGGGTAGGATTGCAGACTGGATGACCTTTGCGTTTCCTTAAGATTTTGTCGTCAAGAGGGAGCAGAGAGTGACGGCGTAGAACAGCACGCAGAATGAACAGTTGGCGCACTGTTAGGACCTTAGACTCAGAGTAGAGCAGAGCAGTTGGATAATCTCTGCGTTTGAACTGCATAACTTTTAGGACTGCCCTTTGGGCTCGTTCAACCTGAATTAGGTGGGTTTTGCAGGTTCCTCCCCATGCAGAAATGCAGTAAGTAAGAACAGAGACACACAGGCTCTGGTACACAAGGAAAAGGGTTTCTCGATCAGCTGAGTGTCTGAGTTCTTTGAAAATATATAAAAATTTCCTAATTCGCGAGCAGAGGGCTTCAGTATGGGGACGCCAGCTAAGATGCTCATCAATTTGAACTCCGAGGTATTTGGTACTTGGAACCAGTGATAGGGTTAGGCAAGTGCAAGTATTCGGACTGTGATCCAAAGAGTTCTGGCAGGTGTGGGCTTTGACAATATCAGTACCCACAGGTGGTATGATCGTGTGAGGGAGAGTGAAGCGAACAAGCTTGGTTTTCTCGACGTTAAGGGTTAACAAATTCGCAGACAGCCAAGTCATCACTCGTTGAACCGACCGCTCCGCCCTCAATCTGCAGTCATCCCAGTTATCATCATAAATGATCAGTGCCGTGTCATCCGCATAAGTGAATATATCGCAGTTAGGTATTGACAGGCGGCACAAATCATTTATGTAGAGCAAAAAGAGGGTAGGTCCCAAAATACTGCCCTGCGGCACACCGAAATTGATGCTCCCATAGTCACTATACAATGAGTCGATTATAACACATTGCGAGCGATTTGTCAGATAGTCTGAGAAGATCCCAAGAGCAACTCCGCGTATTCCGATGCCTTCCATTTTAGAAATGAGTATAGGTATAGAAACCGAGTCAAACGCTTTTGACAAGTCAAGGAAGACACCGAAGCATTTCAATCCCTCATCCAACTTGCCTACCACCGTACCTGTAAGGTCAAGAACTGCATCCTCAGTAGAGATTCCCTGTCTGAAACCGTATTGATTATTTGCTAGTAGCTTATATTTCGAGAGATATGTGGTAAGACACTTATTGAGTATTTTTTCAAGTGCTTTAGACAGGGAACTCAAAACGGAGATGGGCCGGTAATTAGTAACATTGGACCTGTCTCCATTCTTAAAGATCGGGTGAACAACAGCCTTCTTGAACGCCCCGGGGAAAGTACCCGACTCAATGGCGCGGTTGCAGACGTGCATTATGGGAACTGCTAGGACGGAGCTAGACTGCTTGAGAACACTGGCAGGGATATTGTCATAGCCAGTGGCACAGTCACTGCGTAGACTGTCAATAACCCCTTTCACTTGCATTTCGTCGACCGGCATAATGACAAGAGAATTGCGCGGCGGGGGCTGTGGTGAGCATTCAACATAAGGGGATCCAGGAGGAGATTTAATTTTTGAGGCTAGTTCTTCACCCACACTAATAAAAAAGCTATTCACTCGGTTAATAGATATTGTGGTGTCTGTCGAGCTTTGCAGAAGCGCACTTGATGACTGCGGAGGAGAGTATTGAGGAAATTTCGGTATCGGGTATAGGTAATTTTATGAATATCGTTATCGGGGGATGATTTAGATTTTTTATGGAGTCGATCTCGGTTTCTGATGCATTGTTACTGTATCATTAATAATGCTAAATCACTTTCTCCTAGTATCAACTTTATTTATTGCTCCTCTTCACGTGGTCAGCTGCCACGTGGCAGGTCAAAAATAAATTTCGCACGCCTTTTATGCAGAATTTACAAGGATTCTAAAAAAAAAACAAACTATTATACGACCTACATTATATGCAAATAAAGTGTTCTATTCTATCCTATTTTATAAGTTCGTTTTGTCTTTTGATTAATTTTAGAAAAACCATTTCACGTAGAAGTGGACAATAAACATTGATCTATCAAAGACATGTTTTTCTAACGCTTGTTTGCTTTTCGTTTTCAGACCTGGGGCCGACGTTTACTGGACACCATCAACAAAACCTTCGACTTCAACATGTTCACCGAGTTCCATTTCCTGATGATGAATCTGTCGACCTTGGTGCTGTTCATCTGGTTCATTGTGCCTTACTTCTACATCTCGAACTTTATGCTCATGAGTGGATACTCCGAGGTTCATGGCTCTTGGATGTTGAGTATTTTCGGCATTGCAACTATTATTGGCATCGTAAGTATATACATTCATACAATGATCTTTAAACTTCCCCTAAATCTTACTTCTATTATAAATGCGAAAGTTTGGATGAATGGATGTTTGTTAGTCAATCACGCCTGAACGGCTGAACGGATCTGGATGAAATTAGGCATAGAGATAGATTATAGTCTGGAAAAGCACATAGGATAACTTTTGTCGCGTTTTTGTGTTCCCGTGGGATAAGTTATAACCTTGCTTTGTTCTGAAGTTTACGCAGATGAAGTCGCGGACAGAAGCTAGTCTTTTAAAATAACGCAGTACCCATTTATCAAAAGTCAAAGTCGGTATATTATCCCACGGGGACCGTACATTTTTCGGGGATAGAAAGTAGCCTAGTATGTTCTATTCCAGACCATAATCTACATCTGTGCCAAATTTCATCCAGAACCGTTCAGCCTTTCTGGCTTGATTGAGAAACCATCCAAACTTCTCTGGATCTGTGATATTTGCTTAAGATTAGTTGTCAGATTCAATTTTGGTAATGCTTGCAACTGCCTAGTTTGAACGTGGTCCTTTTCGCCTGTCGAATATTCTGGAAATCTTTGTTATTGATCCTTTATCCTGCCATATTTTTTCCCACAGCAAAATTTATTTAAGACAAAGTACTAAAATCATTATTCTTGTGTTCTAGGTTGGACTGGGTTGGATGGGTGATCTTCCATGGGTGAATGTAACGAAGACATACGCACTGTGCCTTATATTTTGCGGCGTAACAATCATATTATTCCCTGTGTTAATTCGTGTGATGGACCCAGAAGCTCCGTACAGTTTCTACTTACTAGCATTAAATGCTGTCGTGTTTGGACTGATGTTCTCAAGCTCCTATTCATATACGCCGAGCATTTTGGTCGAGTTGATCGCTTTGGAAAGGTTCACTATGGCTTATGGATTAGTGCTGTTGAGTCAGGGTATTGGACATCTTATTGGACCGCCAATGGCTGGTGAGTAAACGTGTATAATTTCGAAACTTAGTTATAGCAAAAATAATTATCGTAGATCAAAAAAGGGGTGAATCAGAGAGAAACTTTATAAAGGATATTAACGTTATAGTAATATAGCTGTTGACCAAAAAGACTCATATTTTTACTTTATTATGATTTACGATTAAATGTCATGGTTGACAACAATCTGTACATAATATTAATTACTTATAATATTACTTAAACTTTAAAATCCCTTTTAAAGTTTCATATCCCGATATACCTGCAATCCTATTAATTATCGTAGGTACATAATTAATTTAATATCTAAATAATAAATTTAACAATGTAGAAATATACGTGTGCGAAGTATATTTTTATAGTTCTTCTTATCGTTTTTAAGACCCCCGTGCCCCGGTATTCCATTCAATATCCGTAATTTTAACATTCAAATGTTAGCGACAATAAAAAAAACTTGTCAAAATGTAGAAAAAATGGAGGCATTTTGACAGATTTATACAGATTAAAAATCAAACGATCTTCAAAATACTAAAATAGCCCCTCAGATGTTACCGCAATGCACAGAAACCAATGCATAACATAATCGCAATAACAGTGAACAAGAACGTAGGTACTAACAAACCGTTACTTGGTTCATTGTTTTTAAAATACTAGGATTAGGTTACACATACTTTAATGCTGCATTATGGTCAGCAACCGATGCCTCATTTGTTTTCTTCCATCAATAACACTTAGAATATGAGAAACAATTTTCCGCTACATAATCAGCTAGCTTCAATTTTTTTGTTACTATGTAAAGAGAAATCTATACCTATACCTATTTTTATCACGTTCGGCCCAGCACCGCTCTCGTGAGGTGCGCACATTATGACACAATATTTTCTCATACTAAGTAGACATACGTCGATAAACGTTCTGCTCTACAAGTATACTTAGAGTGTTATAAGATTAAACACAACGTCAAAAGACGTCGTATACAGCAATAATTTCTAGTGATACCACCACATTGACCATCCACCGTGAGCATGTAGGCATCTATAGCGTACGTAAATACATAGTTTTTTATAAAAATTGGTATAAAATACTCATGTTTTATCGCAAAAATCGTCCGTCTGCGTCGCGACGAACGTGCTGGGACGTTGACAGCAATAAGCCGCAAAAATTTGATTTGCTGTGGCTCTAAATGTTTGATATTTGCAAGTGTTGCGGCGCAAATGTTCAACTAATGGAATTTACTATGGCTTCCTAACGTTGTGAGACGTAGTGCAAATAATATCATATTTTGATTAGACGTGATTAGACGTTGTGTTAACAATACATTTTACAAATTTGACGTTATAAGACGTTGCTGGTCCGAACGTGTTATTAAGTAAAATAAAGCTAAAGAGATTTTTTGCTGTTCGTTTGAAAGCGCTTACCTCTGAAACTGCTGGTCGGATTTGAAAAATTATTTTTGTATGTAATAGCTAGATTTGTAAGGAATAGTATAGGCTAGATAACATCACGCTACGACAAACAAGAGCGGAGCAGTAGCCAAAGACGTAACTTAATGCGGGTGGCAAAAGACCAAACGGGCAAAATCGCGGGCGGTCTTTCAATAAAAACTGAGGATAAATAAGTATTGCAGTTCTTATCGCATCAGTTGCGGTGACCACAATCGTAAAATAAAGTGCAGAGCAGTCGTAAACCTAGCTATAATCTTCACCTTTAATGAATACAAAGGTTGTTTGTATAACTTTAGCTCTTTACATGTCAATGTGTCACAAGGTTTTCTTTCAGCCTTTACAAATTATTTGAATTTTAGGTTCTTGTTTATACTTTTTTTTTTCATAAGAATATGAAAGAGGACTGCATTACAATGGGCCAGGATTATTTATGTTTGTGAATATTTATAGTTAATATTGAAAGACTGTAAAAACAAAACATTTTATTTAGCAGAAACCCTATTAATTTTTAATTTATTGTAAAATTAGATTTTTTTGGCTTTAAAATCATTAAATAGTAAGTCAATTGAGTTGGCAAATAAGTGACGTCACAGTTCGATATTGCCATACAAAATCTGAGGGAATCGCGGTTTGACAGTCCATAAAAAGAATGTCAAAAATAATGATTGGTGGTGTCAACTAGCTAAGGGATGATTCTCATTAGAGCGGGCCGTGCCCGGGGCGGGGCCCGGACGGGGCACGGACGGGGCACTGTGTAATATAAATTGATTCATACAAAATATAATTATGTAACAGATTAAAACCGTGCCCCGTCCGTGCCCCGTCCGGGCCCCGCCCCGGGCACAGCCCGCTCTAATGAGAATCATCCCTTATTCATTAACCTACACTTGATATCTGACTATTAATTAAGACTTTTCCTGACTTTAACAAGTATTTTTTTAAGACCATAAAATTCCTTTGGAATTTTCTTGCAGTCTATTGGACGCTGAAAAATGATGCTAAATTACCGCGTCACTAAGGTACTCTCGCAATACATTAATCTACTCGAATTTAACAAAATCGTGTATTAATTTCAGGTGCGCTGAGAGATGTCACAGGACACTGGGATGCAGCATTCTATGTCGCTGGCTTGTGGGTCATCATTTCTGGCTTCCTGGTTGGGGTAATACCGTTCACCGAAAACTTCCGTATCTGTGGTAACGCGCCTCTAGCTAAAGACGTGGCCGGCGAACCCGATCCAGGGGTGAAAATTATTATTGCCCATTAAAAATATTTCATCGAGAATTTGGATAGGACAACTGTTTTTTATGGTGTTGACATAGTAAAAAAATAATTTAATATTACGTACGTTTTTCCTGCTTTGATTGGAAAGCTTATTATTATATCTTATACACTTTATGTGTTTTTCATTATAGATAATTATAATTTAGAGAAGGTTTTTGAGGAGGTATAATATGTAATCCATTGTGTGATTAGCGGAGGTATTTGAATTAATTTATATTGAATTGAAATCAGTATACTTACATAATTATAGTTTTTTAGACAATATTTTAGAATTATTACAATCAGTGTTCAAAATTTCATTGTCATCATTATCTGTCTATTATTTGTTTATTTGTAGACAAAAATATAACTAAGTAGGTATTTAAATAGAGATAGTTAGGTCTGTTTTTTACATTATTTTGACTTTAGTAATTTTAATAGATTACTATCTATCAAAAAGTACCTTGATTATTGTAGCAAGTGTGTGTTTGTGGTGAGTTAATTAGAAAATTTTATCTTATTATCATATTATATACCTTCGTAGGTATTTTATTTATTTATTTCCAGTCTCTTATGGAGATAATATAGTATTCCTTTCAATTAAACTTTAGAGGTATTGTGTGCCTTTTTGTAGTACTTATAAAATACCTAGGTATCCAGAAATTATATACCTAATTACTTTAAGCAGGCATTCAACAGGGTGATTGGTAATACAATACATTTATTGAAGGGGATGAATAAGAGCTAATTTGCAAAAGCCTGGGAAACTTGGGGTCAAAACTGCACAAATTTTTAGTTATAGCACTTTAACATTTTTTTAATCCATCCATTTCTCGACGTAAATTTGTACTTTTTAGACAGAAGCTACTAACCCATGAGATGGTTTATTTTTTAGTCGAAAAATCTTAAAGTGCTATGACTCTAAATTAATAATAATAATAATATAATAAATAAGCTCTAGTTTTTCCCGCTTTCAAGGAATGTATTAGATTACCGTACAACCTGTAGAATGCACAATTGATTTTGTATCCTCGAAAATACATGATATTAAAAGTTTGTAAAAGACCCTAGCAGTTTATAATGTTTTTTGTTTGTTAAAATGGTATGTTTTTTTAGATTATTATTATAATAATAATTATTATATTATATAAAAGTGCCTGATACTTTCGTCTGAAATTTACTTGCCATTTAAAACACCGATCAAGGTAATAATGAATTTATTTTTTACATGAAATTTTGAAAGTATTTTAGGTAATAAGTTTGTCTACTTACTTAGAATTTATAACTCTTTTCGTATACCTTATATTAGGTATGTATGAGCTATTAAAATTAAACTTTGCTATTTTATATAATGTGTTTGATTTATACCTTATAGGTACCTATTTTACTTTAATTCTTACCTATATGTTATACCAAAAGATACATGCAGATTGCAAAATATAAAAGCCAATGCAAAACACACGTTATTGGTTCTGCTTAGAACATTATTCGGGGAAGTAATAAAAAAGAAATGTACAATGAGGGAATCCGCCTGTATACCTACCTACAACAGAAAGAGAAAAGGGAAGGCCGCCTGGAAAAAGTATATCGCTTTCTCTTTACTAGGAGTAAGGGCGCTTTCAATTTATGCGTTTCTTGGCGGCCTGCTGCGGGCCGAAGCGGTGTGTTAGACGTACAGCGCACGGGCGATCCTCTTTTTTCATACAAAACGCACGGTGCGGCAACAGTGCGGCGCCGGTACCGCGAACGCTCTACAACCGGATATATAACGTCCGTTGCCGCACCGTGCGTTTTGTATGAATAAAGAGGATCGTCCGTGCGCTGTACGTCTAACGCACCGCTTCGGCCCGCAGCAGGCCGCCAAGAAACGCATAAATTGAAAGCGCCCTAAGCCGCGTTCTAAGGAACTTCGTCCCGTAAAATCGTGCCCCAGTCCCAGGAGTCGTATTGTAAACTTATTTAGAGAGAATTGATTTTTGTTTGTAATCGATAACTCAAAAACAACTTATGGAACCGATTTTAAAAATTCTTTCACCTATGGTATGGAAAGATACATTATCAGCAAGTAACATAATAAATATTAAAAAAAAAAAAAATGATTTATGAACTGACAACTTATTAGCCGCAGTTGTTGTTTTTACCCCGAATTTACGAACTATATATTTGTAAATTGGTAACATTAGTTCTAGTAAATGTCAATGTTGTCAATTATCAGCTTAAAAACTCAAAACTCAATAAATTATTATGCAATTCCAAAAAAGCCAAAGATTTCAAAGTAAAAGTAATTAACTGAAATCTTGTAACAAATATACTTACAAGATTTCAGAGTAAATAATGAATGGTAAATAATTTAATCTGACATTTTCTAAATTGCTAAGACTCCAATAATTATTATTTTAAAAATACTAGTACTGGGGGCTTACCATCACCTTTTAAGAAAACGTTCAAATGCCTGTCAGTCAACTTCCATTCAAAAGCAGGCCTGCTTAGGAATCGCTAAAAATCGTACCATGACCGTATTAAAGGTGAACGATTATTGAACGGCAATGCTTGTCTCTGCCTGCTTTGATGATAAAGTTTAGTCTTAAACTGCTAACGTTCTAAGAGGCCGGATTTGACGTTTCTCCTACGTAATAATTTGAAAAATCCAATTCACAATCCTGAATAATTACTATGTTACCCATACACTATAACAACGAGTATCACTTGTAAACATTAAGTTTAACTTAATTTTGAAAAAATACACTCACAAACACGAATTAATTGCCGATTTATATTTTGACAAGACGTTTTGACAACACTACACAAAGGATTTTGATAGCTGTCAAATCCGGCTTGTTACAATGTTAGCTGTATAGTGTTGTGAATAAACAACGTTCAAAAACTACGATATAATTCTCTAACACATTACCGGTTTTTGTTTTAATGACCATAACTTGAATTTCTTAGATAAATACACGTTATAACTAAGATTATGTATTACCACTTACCATGATTTATTATCTAAAAGCTCTAAAAGCACAAGTTTCACGTTAAAAAAAACCTTTTTAACTCTTAAAGATACAATGTGATATTCAGAACGTACCTACGTTCATCAACTGTCAGCGCGTAAATATAAACAACATTTCACTTGATTAATAATTTAATGATTTTCACAGCCTTTTACAAAAGTAATATATAATGTTCGAAGCCCTACTAGACATTAAAGTCGATAAGAGTATAGAGTGCTTTTGGTAAATTTTGTTTCAGTCACAATTATTGTAAAAAAGTATTTTGTTGTGTTGTTCCTACAAAAATACACACATGGGTACATTTATAGTAAAGGAATTTATTGAAATATCGAAATACAAGAACCGCAATGCCCATAATCCAAGAAACATAACCTTTTTACAGGAATGCAACGGAGCCCCAGTATTCTTGACATCTCCTAGTCTACTAATCTGAAAAATAATATATCTAGTAATTCCATCCAGTGGAGAGCCTAACTAATTAATCATTATACATACCTATGTATTTAGGATGAAAATTAAAATAAAGAATACTAATACTCATGATGTGTTTTTATATACATATACCTGCATATTAGAAACCAACAAAGTACACCATATGAATTTATGGCTCTTGCAGGCAATCATCTCTGTTACCAGTTTTTGTTCTTGTAAACTTTCATTGCATTTATATGGATAATATGGGTTCCTACTTATATGTATATATGTTTCAGTCAGTCATAAGAAAGTATCATGTGATAAATGATAATAACTTAATTTGTAAACAGGTAAAAATTAAACACATTTTTTTAAACTAGATGCGGTCATTGTTTTATTTTCATAAATTTACTGTGTTACATTATGTTGTGTAGAAACACATGCATTTGCAAAACATTTGTGATTGGAAATGTAGCACTCGATGGGCTAATCAACATCTCAATCGAGCCTTTAGTACATCAATGGTCCTCTCAATAATGTTTTGGGTCTTGTTATGCTTCTCAGTGTAAAAGGCTTCTGGAGACTGGTTCTGCATTCCAAATAAAATTGATGTCATTATTGTTTTTCTGAGTCAATACCGAGAATCTCCTGAAATAAATGGATTAAAAGATTACTTGCTGATGTTTTTCATTGTCACTTTAATACACAGCAAATTATGTTTAATAGCAAGGAACATACACAAGAAACACACTAGTGTAGTTATGCTCCACAATAGAAAATCTGATGAATTGATAACACTCACCTTAGTCTCTGCTTAGATCACTAAGCCTTTGGAGGATTTATTATTTTCATTATAGGTTCAAAACCCTCGCACAAACGGGGGACTAAATCTTTTGATAGGCCTGTAAAATACAAATATTAATTGAGTATTGTAGATTTGTAGAGTAGGTTTTTATTTATACTTACATTACGTATTTTCATAGGTTTTGGTTACTATTGATGATTTTAAGTTATATCTTCTTACCTATATTAATTGATTCTTATTCCCTGTCATTAACTTCATTATTGTTATTTATTTCCCAAATGCAACGCCGTTGGTATGTTTTTCCATACGATTTTCACACTTCAATTTTATTATTTACATATTTCGTACTCGTTACACAGCTACAAAAATGAAAAAGTCTGGTTTAATTCGCTTACAATTCTCACCATCCACTTTAAAAACTCTTATTATATATATAAACCTAACATGTTGCCACGAATATCATTTTAGATTACAAAACGATGTTGAAAAAGCTAGTCCCATAGTAACTTTTTAGCAATCGCTAATTTTGACATTACAGCCGTTCCATTATCATTTTGCTGCTGTCAAATAGCACGTCATAGTACGAAAGTCTATACAAAAAAAAAGGTGAACGGTTTTGTAAACGTTAACTTAGCAGGCCTGTTACAGGCCTGCTATAACGATGTCATAGTACAAAATAGCGAGGCAGTTCAATATCCGGGCAACTTCTGCCCTGCTATAGAGGTCATAGTAAGGGCCCTGGTGGCTACATCAAGGAGTAATAAAAACTGCACATGGAAGAATAAATGAAGGTCATAATTATATTATTATAGATCTAAGTCTAACCTTTTTAAAAGGTTGGTACTTTAGATTTCCGCAGTTTTTTTAAGTAGTATTTTTCTTGGAAAAAAGTGGCAACCCACTGACTGGGTGGAATCGAAACGAATGAAAAGCTAGAATTAAAACGTAGTGATTTATATACTCTGTGCTAGAATGTAAACAAACGATTCTCATTAATTCCATTCTTCAATCAACAATCTCATTTTTTAAATCAAGTGACTAATTATTTTGCCAAATTCAAAATGCAGAACTTATTGCAGAAACTGGATTTGAAGCATAGGTAAGTGCTATTGATTTTTCTAAATCGTTGGAAGCCATGAATTCCATTCTATTTTGATTACATATTTTTTAGTTATTATTTTATCTATAAAATCAAGAATTTTTACGAGCTACGAACGTATTTTAGTTAAATTACATTCATCTATCTGTTATAAATATATATCCGCTGTCTATTTTATCTAAATTACATAGGTATTAAAAATAAACCTATTACAAAACTTGTTACATATATATTTAATAAATTATTATATTTTTAAATGATCCTTACATTTTACCGAATTCAGCTAAATAAAAAATAAATCTGCTTATATTTATTTGTCAATAGGTAATTAAACTTTGTACATAAGATATATGATTTATGATATTTGTACTTATATAAATATTAATATCTAGGTTTGTGGTAAACCCAACCCAACCCAACAAATCACTTTATTTAAAAATGTATAATTTAGACTCGCATTATTCAAATTTTATTATATTTTTTGGGTTTATTGATTTCTAGAGCTCATTGTCTGTAAAGTCTTCATATAAAGGAACATAATATAGGGATTTGGGGTCTGTCAGGCTGTCTTAGGCTGTGATGCAACAGGGGTAACATTATAGGCTGATTATGCTATCTATGAATCTCCATATTATTGTTAACTAGCGACCCGCCCCGGCTTCGCACGGGTGCATGTATTATACATATAAACCTTCCTCTTGAATCACTCTATCTATTAAAAAAAACCGCATCAAAATCCGTTGCGTAGTTTTAAAGATCTAAGCATATATAGGGACAGACAGACAGACAGGGAAAGCAACTTTATTTTATAATATGTAGTGATAATGTCTTTGAACCTGGTCTTTAACCTTTTCACCGCCAGCGAACACAGAACGCGATGCCTCGCCCAGCGCCAAGCTATATGATAATAGTTAAAATGAAGAGCTTCTAATGAAGTCGTGGCGCTGGTGGCACGAAAATCCGGAACTTCTATTGAAGTCTGTGGCGGTGAAAAGGTTAAAATCTTTGTGCCACATTTGCGTTGTCTTTCAGTCCATCCATAAGATGTTTTGCTTGCGTGTAGATATATCTAGTTACCTAGTTTTCTTTGTATATGATCCCCCAATGTCTATAGTTCATTTGTTTTTAACATAGCAGTAAAAAGCTCAAGCAATTTTCGTTTTGATTAATTGAAAATGTAATAGATGTAGAGTTGAAAATTGAGTGCCAGATAATAAATGCTGCATTGCAGTGGGGAGGGGTCACTTTTTGTAATTGTTCTATGGAGCAGGACCAGCATGTTTCCAAGCATGCTTATCTTAATTATAATTTTCTAGCTTGTAATATAATTGCTTGCAAACTGTTTTTTAATAATATAGTGTCTTACATTTTCTTTAATTTAATTTTAATATACCACAAGGAATTTTGCTATTTTGTTGTAACATTTAACACAGTACCTAATCGTAACAATGTAAAATATGGTTAAGCTATTTAATCTTTCTTCCTGGTATTATGATTATGTCTATCACCTACTTTCTTAAAAACATGACGTAGATTTTTTCACACATTCATAAATCTATACTAATATTATAAATACTAGAGAAACTGTCTGTTTATTACTGTCTTAACAGACAGTATTACTGTCTTAACTCACCCTGTACCAAATTTCATCAAAACAGTAACCCGTTTTGATGAAATTCGGAACAGGGTGAGTTTGAGCCCAAGAAAGGACATTATTTAACTGCGTCTGCGATAACCGACATTTACGAAGACAAAGTCGCGTGCAAAAGCGAGTATAAATGATTTAATTTGTACAAAAATCAAGTGTACAAAAAATATTGTTCCAGAATTGTGCATTTGGACTTGAAAGGCGCTCCTCCAAGAATTTCATATTTGGAAAAGGTAAGAAATCTATGATCCAGCAAAAAGAAAGTGGTTTGTCTGAGGAATAATTATAATGATAGCAAATAGGGGTGTGTTTGACATAGTGGTTGTAAAGTAGTACTTAATTGAAAAAATTATCCTAAATTGGGTAATTTTTTATAACCCAGTATATAGGGTTATTTTTAAAACACCAGCAATTTAAAAAGGAGTCATTGTACTCATTATTATGAACAACTTTTTTTATGGGACCAACCCTGAAATCATGAAAATAAAATACAGCTGTTCCCTACAAAAATGCTATAAAACACAATCATTATGTATGAAACATTTCATGATTGAAATAAAATAATATAAAAGAACCAAATAAAATTGCCATTGTTTTCACCTTTAGGTCTATTTCAATCTCTTCCGAATGGCACATAAAACTAACGGTTTAATATGTTATTCCTGCACCTCTTCGATTGTGTCAGATTACTGATCAGATTATGAGAGAGGGAAAAGTATTATAATATCTCCATTGTACTTGCCTACTCTACATTAAGATTGGGCCATTGCATATTATTATTTCTTCTTTCAGGTGATTGTCAGACTAAAGTCATGGGGTGCAACTGGTATCCTCCTGGAATGGGAAGACACCTTCCCATACTCCGGAGATCTGATGGAAATTGGCAGTTCAAGCAACGCCGGTGGTGATAATATGTACAGCTTGGCAGAAACACAGCATATCCTGCAGTTCATCAAGTACAATGGTTTAGATCCAGTAAGTATACATTTTTGTTTTGATAATGTGAACCGTCGCTGTTAGAATTTAATAGAGTTACTTATTTTATATTTATGTGAGATAAATATAAATATGATAGGTACAGTCGAACAAGCTATTTGGGTATAAAGGCAGCTAACTTGCAACTACTTAAAATTTTTTGAGTGTTTCAACTCTTTTTAAATTAATTTGAATAGGTTTCAAAATTATTAAGCACCACAAGCTTAAAAAGTGAACACAAAATAACAATGAATGGCAATGTAGCTTAAAGATTGATGTCTGTAAATCAAACAGCTCTTTGGACAGTACATAAAAGAAAAATAAAATTTTTGGCCTTACGTTAATGTTGATAACAATGTGTAAAAAACTATTGGGTATTTGATACCATAAATCAATAATTTGAAGACACAACTTATTTAAAAAAAAAAACTTTTCTTTAGCCCTGAAAACCAGATTAATTTTCAGTTAACAATAAAAATTAATTTAACTGTTAAAAACAAGTCTTTGAGTGATCATTAACTTACTTTATTTTTTATTCCTGTATCTTCAGATCCAGCTGATCCAGACCATTGGGCACATGGAGTTTGTACTCAAGTACCCAGTATTCAAAGACCTACGAGAAATTCCAAAGTCGCCCGCTGTGCTGTGCCCTTCTAGGCCGAGATCTCAAGAGCTTGTGAGAGAGATGATAAATCAGACACTGGATGCACAGCCTGATGCCAAGTTTTTTCATATTGGCGCTGATGAGGTACTTAAAGAAATAGATTACATAACATAAAATCGCGCCTGTAATCCGTAAAGGGATAGGCAGAGGTGTAACCATTATTACACCCACATTTTGCCAGTTACATTTAGGCCCTATGTAATAGGTAGCGAGCTTAGTGCCGGGCTACCGGGCACGAATCTACACTCAGAGGCTGCCCCCGAGAAATTCCTGATAAAAAAACCCTTTACCAGCCACTTTTATTTTAGACATTGCTTTATATTGCTGTTAAAGCTACATTGTACTCGCATATAGAAGAAACAAGATAAGAGGAACCAAGCTTTTGTAAAAACTTGATTGAAAATTGCTCATTCTTCTCCTTTTGAAACTGGGCACTTGATACCCTAAAAGAATAAGATACAACTTTCCAAAAAGACACTTGATTTTAGCCCTGTAAACCCGGTTAATTTTCAATTACCAGTGAAAATAGTTTTTTGTTGCTCTTTTGACAAATTGAAATTAGTTTGCTATTGTTCCTTAAAGCTGTTACAATGTGACACTTCATCTTTATTTAGCCACTCAACAGCATTTTTGAATATAGAATATCAACAGTCCTTTATGGAATCCTATTTTTTTTCAGGTCTGGCACATGGGCGTATGTCCACAGTGTCAAGAGAGAGGCCCGAACGACGGCACCAAAGCGGCTGTACTATACCTAGAGCATATACAAAGTATCGTCTTATATATAAAGGAGAAGAGGCCAGATATAACTGTGCTGATGTGGGATGACATGCTGAGGACCCTACCCTTGCAGATGTTTCAAGGTTAGTACGACATACATAAGACTAAGGCATTAAGTCCGCCTTTGTACAGTGAATTTTGTTTACTTGTGCATAAAGTTTTTAAATAAACAAATAAATAATACATATAAACTGGGAACTGAAAGTTACTTTACTTAATTAGGAAAGGTGCTCCCTCACTTGAAGCATTCGCCTGTAATATAACGTTACAGAGTCGAGCATTACATCAGTAAGGGACGAGAACCGAGCATTACAGTGCGCATATCTGTACAGTAGCGGTCATAAGTGCAGTCGCATGCTAAGGTTTGAATTGCTGTGAACACGCGGTACAGGCCGTACCTACATCTGTGTATAAGTGATGTATTTAAAGTTAAAGTCAAATTATTTATTTAATTAGGTCATTATAAGGCACTTTTAAATGTAATAACACACTACCTACGTACACCTCAAAATGCGCACACGACGTCGAAAGGTCGTAAGTTTAACCAAAGTGTCAATCGATTTGCTTTCTAGATTGCTACTCCACTTATGACCGCTACTGTACATAACATAACATCACGCCTGTAATCCCCGAAGGGTTAGGCAGAGGTGTACCCATTAGTACGCCTACACTTCGCCAGTTATGTTTAAGTCCCATGTAATAGGGGGCGAGCCTATTGCCATCAACTGGGCCCAAATTCAGATTCCGAGGCTGCTACTGAGAAATACCTGTTGGAAAAACCCAATAACACTTTGCCCGACCTGGGAATCTGCAATCGCGTTAAGACCACTTGACCAATGAGGCAGTAAATATGTGAACTTCATTGTAAGCGTCAGCTCACACCGAGACGCGACGCGACGCTGCGTGCACACTTTAAAAGAGCGACTCAAAATATTACTTTATTTTCTACACGAAAAGATACACATTTCATTGTGAGAATTTAGAATAGGTACGTTACACTACGCAGCACTACGTCGCGATGCGTCGCTCTACGCCGCGAGGCGTCACGAGGCGTAGAGCGACGCATCGCGACGCAGCGGTGAATCGTGTACGAAAAGGTGTACGCGCGACGTGCAAGAGCGGCGACGCGCGACGTTGCGATGCGTCTCGCGGCGGCGCGCGGCGCAGCGCGAAGTCACTGGCCTCTTCAAGTATCGTCACGTTGCGTCGCGTCGCGTCGCGTCTCGGTGTGAACTGACCCTAAGAATGTATTTTCAATTCCAGATTACAAATTGGGAGAGTTGGTAATGCCAGTGTGGTGGAACTACAACCCTATACCAACCTTCATCATGAGCACAGAACTAGTAAACACTTACTCCCAGGTGTTCCCCCAACTAATGTTTGGAACAGCTTACAAAGGAGCCAATGGAAGCTGCCGGGTAACAATCCTTATACACGGTTACTTTTAGGTCGTTCTTGAACCGAAAGCCATAAACTCGATCATCAAACTCGAAACGATTGGGACCATTTTTTTTTTCAAAAATAACAATAAAAAAAAGCAGCTGTTCAGTACATTTATGTTCGTCTAACTCGTCAAAGTGTACTGAACAGCTGTTTTTTTTAATTGTTATTTTAAAAAAAAAACTGGTCCCAATCGTTTCGAGTTTGATGATCGAGTTTATGGCTTTCGGTTTATGAAAGACCTAAAAGTAACCGTGTATATATAAATTACGCGTCACGTTGTTTGTCCGGGATGGACAATTACTCCTAAACTACTCTACCATATTTTATGAAATATGGCTTACTGTGTGTAATTTGGTCAAACTTAAGAGATAAGATAGTTTTTATCTCGATTATTGACCTCAATATTTTTACTTCAAGCCACAGCAACGCGTGGTCGAGTAAGCTAGTCACATAGATTAGATTTAATAGCAAGCGGTGGTATGAGCGTCTCAATCAATCATCATTGCTAAAGTTGTCCAAAACTTATTTCTACAACAAATTTTTTGTTGCATTGCTAGAATATTGTCAGCATACTACTGAATGAAGTGTCCTATGTCCTACAGCTACAACTTTTTACTTTATAGCCCCTTCAATATCATCCTCACAAACATATAATTTCCAGATGGTATCACCAGTGGCCCGGTACATGAGCAACCAAAAGGCATGGATTGCGTTCGCCAACAACAACCCCAGTATTAAGTTCTGCGGTGCCATACTCACGGGCTGGTCCAGGTATGTACACACTTTCGGGCTAAACACACCCAGAAGAGATCTTACTATTATATCTGAATTTCAAATAAAAGTTTTAGTTACAATTCATTAGTAATACAATAATCTATTCTTGAAAATATAAGATCGTAAATCAAACTAAAAGTCAAGCTATTGCTTTATGAGATTGCCTACTAACCTTATCCATTTATATAAGTTATTTTTTAATGTTCGTTTCATTATTATTACTTATTCTAAATTTTACCACGCCATGGAAAGCAAATCCAAAGGTAAATAAATAATTTAATTAAAAATATTTTTTTAAAAACAAGCTTTAATTTAAAATTTAAAATTTAAAATAAAAATTATTACAATATTGAGTATTGGACATTGTATTGTCATCGGAACTAAAGGTGGATGCAAAATTTCAGCTCAATCGGATACCAAAAAATGGTCGAAAAATGGTTTGCAAATTTTGAAAGGACAACTTATTTACATACATACTTACATACGAACAGTGCAAGCTAAATAAAAGCTTGTAAAAAATAAAATAGAAATAAATTCAGTCGTTGCGAAGTCAGTAACAGTAAAAGTTTTACATCGGCCTCCCTAGATGGCGTTGTTAGATGAGAGCCGATTCCTGAATCGCGCTATGGTTTCGTTACCGGCGAAACATGACTACCGCGAGTTGAATGTTGGTAAAGTTGACAGACAGACGGATATGTCGGATCTATAATTCCGCACATGAAGGGTTCCGTACATCCGTAATTGTATTTTTGGTAAGGTTTGTTATTGCAAGATAACCAACCTTTATAATCCTAACTAATATTATAAATGCGAAAGTAACTCTGTCTGTCTTTCTGTCTGTCTGTCTTTCTGTCTGTCCAGTGTTCTCGAACCTACCGATTTTTCGGTATTTCTACCGATATGGGCTCTGTTCTACTGAAATACCGAAATATAACGATTTTTCTACGATTTCACAGTATTTTTAAGTTCTTCGTAGTAGTTCGTAGTTCAGAAAATCTAAACTCAGATCAAGTTTTGTTTAAATGCAGATGCCTAGATTTTTATATCGAAGCTTGTTAGCAAATAACCACGCGGTTTCCATTGAAAAATAACCCAATAAAAGGTTAAAATTGGTAAAACTGCTTCGATAGTTCCTGTGAGTAGGCTCTTTCCCAATATTGTTCACAGCAATGATTTCCAGGAAATTGATACAGAGTGGCGCATTTTACGAAATTGTGAACAAATCAAAACATTTCCTAATGATGTAGAACTATTTTGGGATGAAGTAAGTTTACTAAAGCGTGGCGATGAAACTCAAATGTTTCCATTGTTGTCTAATTTCATCTTTAATATTTTATCACTTCCCCATTCATCCGCTAACGTTGAACGCATATTTTTCAAAGCAGCGAAATAGGTCTACTGAATCAATCACTGGTCTATTACATTCAAAACGACTCTTTAATACAGCTAATTGTTACGATTTTGAAATTAATTCGAAGATGACCGCGGCTATGGCCAAAGAATATTGGTATAAAAAATAATTATGATTGTTACAAATTAGTCTGTAAGTTTTTTTTAAATAAATAAACGAATTTTATTGAATGTTCTATTTTTTTTTGTCAAATACCGATTTTGGGTACAAATATACCGATTTTAGCTGGCAATTCTACCGATCTCGCTCTATGACGTTCGAGACCACTGTGTCTGTCTGTCCTTTCTTCACGCCTAAACTACTGAACCGATTTGTGTGAAATTTGGTACAGGGTAAGTGTGAACCCCAACAAAGGACAGGCTACTTTTTATTCGACTTCGACTTCGTCTGCGTCCGCGATAACCGACATAATACGCGGACGAAGTTGCGGGCAAAAGCTAGTTCTAATATAAATTTTATTACGCTTATACGCGTATGATGACTCACATAATAATGTGATGTGTATGTGTAATGGTATTAACCAGTGTTGCCAAAGTGAGATAATAGTAGAAAGAGAAACTACCTTTATTTTATTACGAGCTCCTAGCTCTACTAGGCGAGAATTAAGGAAATAAGAATTGATTGCTGTTATCATAATTCTCTAAGCTGGTCTAATGATTGCTAGTCTGACTGCTGAAAGTTATGATACTGGGTTTTTCCATCAAGAATTTGTCTGTAGATAAAGATTTGTACCCGGTTGGTAACTGGCTAGCGCCATACCTGCTACTCAGACAAAACATATTTGGCCTAAGAGGGTGTATGATGTGCGAGAGTGAGACCAAAATTGTTGTCTCACTCTATGTATCGCGGCGGCAAGCGACCGCGAGACGCCCTGATTGGCCGGCACGGTTTGTGGGTTGCTATAATGTCAATTTACTTATTTGATTAGCAGTACTCCGCAGTTCACCCGTGGTAAGTTACAAATACCTTCCTCGATTAACAGGCTATGCAACCCAATTTTTTCATATCGGATTAGTAGTTCTTGAGATTAGCGTGTCCAAACAAACTCTTCATATTTATAATATTAGTACATATATTATTGTTTCATAATTAGTAATATTAATACATAAAAACAAACTTTAATTCATTCAACGGTGTTCGTCCGTTTTGTGCGTCGTCCGGTTAGTACGACTAAAATTCGCCGGTCCCTTGAGGGTCGTTATATCCAGATTCTACTGTATACATTTTGTTCACAGATACGACCATTATGCCACTCTCTGTGAACTTCTACCTACGTCGCTGCCGAGCCTCTGCGTTTGCTTGAGAGTTTTGAACGAAGCCGATGGAATGAATATAAGTAAGCATGTACCACATTAAATAATAAAAAAAAAGTTGGCCGTCATTGGACACCAGGCAGATGTAAAATCTCAGTGAATATTCAAATTCCTAATTAATAAAAACCAGTTTAATTGCCTCTTTGGTCTCGTGGTCGCAAAGAGCGACTGCTGAACATAAGGTTCAATTCCCAGGTCGGGCAAAGTGCCATAGGGTTTTTCCATCAAGAATTTCTCAGCCTAGGAGTCTGGATTTGGGCCCGGTTGATGGCAATAGGCTCGCTCCCTATTAAAAGAAACTTAAACATAACTCGCGAAATATGGGTTTACTAATGGGTATCCCTCTGCCTAACCCTTAAGGAATTACAGGCGTGATGTTATGGTAAAATTTCCGTACAAGATCCGCCTGAAAATAACGAATACAGATCTTTCTTTTCCCTCAGATGTTTTCGGATACGGATATTCGGCATATCACTTATGATAATGATACTACAATGATACCTACATATTTTACAGGAGAAGATGATCCAAGTAACGAAGTGTTGCCATCCTCAGAGTGGCCCGGTGAGATAATGGCGGAATGCGTCCGCGCATTGATGGTCATGGAGGAGCGATGCGAAAGTCTCTTAAATAGTGAATCGTAAGTTTGTTATCTGC
Organism: Hoplodrina blanda; assembly: GCA_949316365.1. Taxonomy (NCBI): domain Eukaryota; kingdom Metazoa; phylum Arthropoda; class Insecta; order Lepidoptera; family Noctuidae; genus Hoplodrina; species Hoplodrina blanda. The sequence continues at coordinate 14,852,893 of OX438587.1, read as the reverse complement.
CCCACTAATGATTAAAATAAACGAAGTGCAGTTTGGCATCTACGCAACGGGCATTCTGGGGGCTTAGACAAAGTAACAATTTCAAAACGATAACGAAGTTAGAAAAGACTAAAATGTATGGGATTGACATAAGCCGCGTTAAGTCACGTGGACGTGAAGCAAGACATGACACAAGCACGTCAGAGACGATGACGAATTTAGATATCGTTTCGCTACAAAGCGATGTTACTTTGTCTAAGGACGATGTTCTTTGAAAGAGGTGTATTCTGAAATACAGCTGTCTGTTTGTTGATAAATGAAAAAAACTTCTTTGATAGTATTTAGGCGTATTTTCAAGAATTTCGGTTTCACAAATTTTGCGTGTGAGTATGGTCTGCGTTTATGTTGATCGATATAAAGAATGCAACAGTGGCGGCGCGCGTGGCAGAATTTAGTACTACACCCCGCACTCCTCTGAGCCGTGACGTAGTTAAGGGCGAGAGTTGATGACGATGCGTGGACACTGTCAAACATAAACAACAAAAAAAAGTATTTATTAACACTTTATAGCCCGGTTTCCACCGCGAGCGGAGCGGACCTATTTTTACCTCGTCATACAAAACTGCATTGATAGACAATCATAAATTCCTATTCTCTCATTACTCATTACATTGGCTATAATCTATACTAATATTATAAAGAGGTAACATTTGTTTGTAAGTTTGTAAGTTTGTATGTTTGTAAGTTTGTATGTAGGGGGTAATCTCCAGATCTACTGAACCGATTTTGAAAATTCTTTCGGAAATTGGAAGCTACGTTATCACTGAGTGCTATAGGCTATATTTTATTTTAGAAAAAATAGGGGTCCGTAAGATATTTGGGTTTTTCGGACCCAAGGTGTAAAAAATCATTCAAAAAAGTTCCTTATTTGACGTACGCCTCCTAAACTATAAAAGATAGAACCATAATTAATTAATCTATACTAATATTATAAAGAGGTAACATTTGTTTGTAAGTTTGTAAGTTTGTATGTTTGTAAGTTTGTATGTAGGGGGTAATCTCCAGATCTACTGAACCGATTTTGAAAATTCTTTCGGAAATTGGAAGCTACGTTATCACTGAGTGCTATAGGCTATATTTTATTTTAGAAAAAATAGGGGTCCGTAAGATATTTGGGTTTTTCGGACCCAAGGTGTAAAAAATCATTCAAAAAAGTTCCTTATTTGACGTACGCCTCCTAAACTATAAAAGATAGAACCATAATTAATTAAAGACTAAAAATATCTACAAAAAAGTCCGCGACACACTATACCTATCTATTTCGAGTTAAACACAACCATTATTTTTTTTAAATCTTGAATTTTTTTAGAACTTCATTTAAACGCATTTATTTTACACATGTCATTACTCCTTATCAAAATAAACTATTTTGTCACAAAGTACTGTTTATGTAGACAATATTTCTTAGTCTTTTATTCAATAAAATTGGACGTTTGGTTTGAAAGTTATGGCGAAATCAATCTCTTCTCTATATAAAAATCAATTGCTGTTTGTTAGTCTCGCTAAAACTCGAGAACGGCTGGGCCGATTTAGCTGATTTTGGTTTTGAAATGTTCGTGGAGGTCAAGGGAAGGTTTAAACGGTAAGAAAATATGGGGTAGGGGTAGGGTTGGGTTAGGGTAGGGGCAGGATACCACGCGAACGAAGTCCCTAAAAATAGCCCTTTTAATATGAAGTCGGGAAGTCGGTGTCAAGGGTAGGGGTACGGGAGGGGTAGGGGTATTTGTAGGGGTAGGGGTAGGGTACGGTAGGGTAGGGGTAGGTATTGGTAGGGGTAGTGTAGGGTTTGGGTAGGGTATCGGTAGTGTAGAGGTGGGGGGATACCACGCGAACGAAGTCCCTAAAAACAGCCCTTTTAATATGAAGTCGGGAAGTCGGTCTCAAAGGTAGGGGTAGGTTTAGGGGTAGGGGTATGGGTTGGGGTAGGGTACGGTAGAGGTAGGGGTAGGGTAGAGGTAGGGGTAGGGTAGGGTTAGGGTAGGGTAGGGTAGGGTAGGGGTAGGGTAGGGTAAGGCAGGTATAGGGTAGGGGTAGGGTAAGGCAGGGTTAGGGTAGGGGTATTGGTAGTGTAGGATACCACGCGAACGAAGTCGCGGCGGGTCAGCTAGTTAAATATAAAACGTTGAAATCAATATTTAAGTGTAAAAGGAGTCATTAATGGGTCCGTTCCGCTCGCGGTGGAAACCGGGCTTAACTGTCCCAAGCGTATTTTCGTGCCGATCACCAAATGTCCAATAATTAAATTACATTTTAATCTAATACGAGGTCACAAGGTCCTAGGTAAAATAATAATTAAATTAATTTTAAAAATATCATCCACGGACGTATACAAGCATGGTTTTACATGTAATGCGTGAACAGTTGAAGTGTTAATAATTGTAGGTTGATTAATTCGGGCGGTACTAAACTCAAATTGTTAGTTCACTTTTGCCGTATTATTCCAGGGTCAAGACTTGGCTGAATCCTTGGCAGATATCACGCAAGTACACAACACCGGGCCACGTCCAGACCATCGTGGAAAACGCAGAGCGGTGAGTCTTCATAATTGCGTAGTTGACATTTAACCAACAATTCCAAGACCAATTATTTTCAATTATTTTAGCCCTGATAACTCGATTAATTTTCAATTTACTGTAAAATCTGTTTTTTTGTGGCTTTGAAGTAAATAAATAGTTAGGCAATCGAGTTTGCAAATAAGTGACGTCACAGGCCGCTATTCCCGTGCCAAATCTATGGAAGAATCGCGTTTTGACAGGTCATAAAAAGTACGTCAATTGATGGTGGTGTCAACTAGCTTAATGGGTATTTGACATCACCAGTCAATTGAAATACTTTATATGACCTGTGAAATTGTTGACCTGTTGTGAAATTAATAATCAATGTTTACAATTATTCGAAAATTTATCTCGTTTTCAGGTCTATAATAAAGTGTTTCTTTAGAGAAGTTATGTCTTAGAATAATTGGTTAATTGAGTCAACTATACCCTATTTCCCCATAGATTTTTTATGGCAATGAGAATGTTTGAAAGAATAATTTATCACTGATACGGTATGGTGCCGGAATCAAGCTTAATAGGTTGATATTATTATTTTAACTTGATTCTGTTTATTTTCAGCACACTACCACAGATCATGCTAGTCAAGAATGAGGGGCATAAGATTCTTCTTCAAATAACGGGTGAGAGGAGTACTGAGGAATGGATATTGACCAATGTTGAGCCTTGGGTACATAAAATAACTAGACTGCACGAGATAGCCCAAGTAAGATCTCACTCTAGACCCAGCATAAGACCTCTAGTTATTGAGTGAACAATGTTATACTCAAGGAGGTTAAAAATATAGGGAGCGAGCGCTTGGAACATTGTAACCGTTCCTCATTTTTCTTAAAAAGAGAGGCACTGAGTTTCGTATTTTATCTCGTTCTGGCAATATTTAGTGTATTAGAAATTGTGTATATTATATTATATATAATATATTATTATTGTGTGTATTAGAAAGCAACAGAACGCTTAACTCGGTGCCTTTCATTCATTTCAGGGTCACCGGGTTAGGCCCGTTTCTGTAGTATGAAGCGCGCACTCCCTATATTTTTAACCTCCTTGGTTATACTAACCGGCATCCAAATTATGAAAACAACGACTTTCGATAAGCTATGACGTCACAGGATCTAATTCAAAATGAATGAAGCAATGCATGTTTTTGTTTTGTCGAATAGATTTTTATAATGATTACTTTTGTAAGGGCTAATTTTCAATCGTCAGATAACTCTTAAAGGAGGGATAAATATGGCGGTTTGACAGCTTTTGTATTGAAAATATTATTTTGTCAACTGTCTTTTTCTTCACTGTCTTTGTCTTTATTCTTTGGATAAAAGTTATCTGACTATTGAAAAATCAGCCCTAAGTTGTGTAGACTTTTTTTTGGGACGATCCTGCTACTGTATTCCCAACCACTCTATCTTGAGAATCAACAGTGGCGACCACCGCATCCAGTTGTCTTCAATCCCGCAATGATAATCAGAAAAGAACAACGGAGGTGTATGAAAAAAACATAATTTCTACTTCCCTCCATACAAGCAGAACAGAACTTCTTCTTCTTTATTTTTCTTATTTCTTTCTTCTGCCGCCAACGATGCCGTGGACGAGGTAATGTTTTGGGCCACCCAAATTTAAAAAAACTGTGCCAGTGACACAAAGAAGAAGAAGAACTGAACTAGGCCTATATGCCCAAATGGATGTTTACAACTGGATTGTATTCTTGTAGCAGTTTTAAAAAAAAAACATTTTATTATGAATGAATGGCAAGCTAAAATTAAGACATGCGTATTAATACATTGTTAGGTTAACAGGGTAGCAGGTCAGCGTTCTGTGGTTTCTGCCAACCCCCATGGGAAAAAGGCGTGAGTTTATGTATGTTTATGTGTAGGTTAAGCGAAAAGGGGGGTAGTACTCATAATAATGAACATCTTTTAAAAGTTTGAATATTTTTTTGCGAATGCGCATTAATGGTGTACGGTGTAATTTTAAGAACGAGAACGATTTTTTTTTTATACGAGTCAGTGGGAGGGAACTGCGCAGTAAGCGCCATAATTGTTCAATATGTTTACTGGCTAGCTAAACCGCGTCGAGTCCTTGCCTGCAGGAAATAAATAATATATTAATGTGACGTCACATATCTTAAGAACTGTCAGTGCACATTTCGCCTCTTGTGTATCACGCTACGAGCGCCCGCCGCCCGCACCTCTCCCGGTCCCCGTTCTCGTCCTACCCCCGCGCCCTTGTACCCCGCAGACGAAGACTCAGTTAATCGGTTTAGCTATAATGTTAATAGCTTAAATTATATTTTTACCTAATTATTTTAGCAGGCACATCATAAATTGGACTGAGATCTCGAAGTCGCAAGACCTGCGTCATTTTAGAATGGCTGAAATTTCCAAAATTTCAGCCATTCTAAAATCAACAACTTTGGGATCTTGGACCAAATGTCAAAACGATTGAAGGTTAGGTACTTTTGTATGTATAAAATGGAAAATGATGTTGGTTAAGACTGAAAGATGAAAAGGGGAAATTGTCGCGTACAGGGACATAAAACTACTGTAGTGTATTGCACATATACCCAAGAAGAATGGCTGTAACACAGATTGTATAAGTAAAAACTTCAAAAGTGTAAGACTGGTTATAGAAAGGAAGGTAGATAACAGTTACCTATAATGCTGAGGCCACACTTGCGTCTTCGCTACGAAGAAATGAGTGCCGAAGCTTCGTTTGCATTGGTACAACACCCCTGAGTCGTCAGATCTATGTCATTTTAGCATGGCTGAAATATGGAGAATATTTAGAAGATTTTCAGCCGGTCACACTTGAATACCTGATGCCTGAAGTATGACTCAGCTTTGAAGCTGACACACGTACGTTTTTAAAGTTATTCCTCTACCTATTCCTAAACTTTCAGCCATGCTAAAATGATTTAGGTCTGGAGACTCTGGGATTTTATTCTCGCACTATGCGGTGGTCAAAATAGCGAGGTCGTAAGTTTCGATGTACTTTGTATGTCATATCTGCGTTTATCGTGTTATTAGGCGATGCTTTGTCACGATAGACGCAAGTGCGGCCACAGCATGACGGTTTGGTTAAGATGGGGGCAATTCTACTAACTTGGAAACAATCGCAATCTAGTCTCAGTCTTATTCCTCATTCTATTTTTTTGACATTGACTGAGATGAGATTGTGACTAGATTTTAAACATTTTTAATTAGTAGAATTGCCCTTAAGATTCGGTCTAAGATGAAATTAGCATTTTTATTTATTTATTTATTTCATACTTTATTTGAATAAGTACCTGTTAGTAGAAAAAACTATAGAGGCGAATTTCATGCCTTACGGTCAGCGAAAAGAGAGTAAAAATATGTTTGAGCAATTTTTAATAATTAATTGATAATGAGCTAAAATGCAACAGAAATAGAGTCTAAAATTACGCACAACATAATAAATGCCGCGCGAAATTATATTTTGCTTACAATTTTCAACTTTATAACATCACGACTGTAATCGCCGAAAGGTTAGGCAGAGGTGAACTCATTAGTACACCCACATTTCGCCAGTTATGTTCCCTTTGACCGCCAGTGACGTCTATGGACGTCAAATCAAAAAGTGCTCAGGACGTCACAGATAGACGTCCCTGGCGGTCAAAGGGTTAAGTCCCATGTAATAGGGGGCGAGCCTATTGTCATCAACCGGACACATCCAGACTCCGAGGCTGCTACTGAGAACTTTATTTCTGATGTATTTCAGTCCAGTATCAATTAACAAATGAAAACTGCTTGACCATATTGCCTCTGTTTCCATTGACTTTTCTTTGTACTTTCTTGTACTATTATTCTTAACTACTATGATAGAGGTATTATAAAAACCAAAGTAAAACTCTTAATAGTGATTATACAGGTATCTGTTTAGTTTTTAAAGTAGAAAACGTAGTGTATGTAGAAAAAATATAAGTGTGTATTGAATATTGACCAGTTTTTAATATCATTATGTATTTGACTCTCAATGTATTATGAGTCTATAGAATGTATACTAATATTATATACAGAAAATTATTGTTAGTTTGCAAGAAGTATTCTGTAGAAGGCCTACCGCTGTCTTAACAGTATTATTTTAAGATTTTTTTATGTTGCCAGTACCAGTATTCTACATAAAGCGACTGCCTATCTGACCTCCGCAACCCAGTAAGTGGGTAATACGATACCCCTTGGTAAAAACTGGTTGCCAGACTGTCGGGCGTCTGACGACCCGTGACGACTGTCAAAGATCCTCGTATGACAGCCAGGTTAAGCCGGCTTTTGACTATGGGATGTAATATATATTATAGCACAGTGTGAACGGTCACGTACAAAATGTATGACGAGCGATAAAATATTATATCTCAGGATGTAATATATATTATATTACATCCCATAGTCAAAAGCCGGCTTAACGTGCTTTCAGAGGCACGGTGGAGTCTCGGTGTGTAAAGATGGTCATCCACGGACCAAATCCGGCAAGCATAAAGGCCGCTGCATACGTGACGGGTAAATACTCCGGACGGGACGTGAGCGGGACGGGCACGTGATTGCCTCGTTCAAAACGGGAACGTGGTGCAAACGCATACGCAACGTGACATTGATTCGTATCTAACGTGCTAGTGTTGTGAACAACGAAAGATGGATTTTTCAATTCAAGAATTGGCTTTAATTGCTATTGCTAAACGGGGACGTGCTAAACATCGTCGCCGACGAGATTTTTCCCGTCCACGTTCCCGTCCCGTCCATGTTCCCGTGACATATACGTATGTGGATACATTTTGTATGCAACGATATTTCCAAAACTTCCCGTCACGTCCCGTCCGGATAAAAACCCGTCACGTATGCAGCGGCCTTAACTTAACCTGACAGATCGCCCCGTGCGGTTGTTATTACTTAGCCACGAGATCCCAAATATTAAAATAATACTGTTTTGGTAGACCGCCTGGAAAATTTAACGATCGAAAAATTAGCCTTTAATCGCTAATTACTTCGCTTAGTAGGTACACTGTTGTAGTGTCAAAGGATATGTTTTAATGATATACTTGACTTCCATGAGGAAGCTTAGTGTAAGTTTCATAGACATTTTGTAAGAATATACAAAACTTCACAACCGAACACTTTCGCATTTATAGAATTAGTATTTAAGGGTGGTATTAAGTGTATTTATTGTACTGTAATTAGTTTATAATATTGGGGTTAGTTATGCCAAAAAAAAAAACGAAAACACGTCAAAATTTCTCCCATTTTTCGAAGTAGTTGCAATGTTTTCGGATATCGAACACAGTTTAATTGAGTATTTGCAGTTAACGGGTAAAATCACTAAACTTTTATTGTACGGTAGGTGTTTTTAAACACAAATTATCTGTAACATTTCAGCAACCGTATCTAGTCGATATTTTATGCAAATGCCTAAATAGAAATAAATGTGTACTGAATTTTTCGTGTTTCATTTAATAGCTCTTGCAGAACTCATTTTTAGGGTTCCGTAACAAAAGGGTGCTAACAAGACCCTACTACTAAGCCTCCGCTCTCCGTCCATCTCTGCGGGCTGCAACTCATGAAGTGAGTAGACATTTTTACTGTGTACATTTCTATTGCTGCTTTAACAAAAAAAAAGTTAATATAAAGAAACTCCCTGAAAAATACTCTCTTTTTTAAGTACAGTCAACAAAAGAGATAGGTACGCAGGGTCAGTCAAAGTTTTCTTAGAAACCGATGGATGTTTCCGAATGTAATTTAATTTAAAAAGTATATAATAAACAGATTTTTTAATTAAGTTTCAATCGAAGACATCCATCGGCTTCTAAGAAAACTTTAACTATGTCTGACGACCCTGCATACTTATCTCTTTTGTTGACTGGACGTAACTAACATTCATAACGGCACTTAAGCAAATTAAAAAAAATCTTGTAGAAAAGCGACGGTCGTTATAACAATGTCCTGTGGACAAAATTAAGCGTAGTACATTATCTTGGCAGAATGTTACGACGAATCTTATGGACGATTTATTAGTTTGCCCATCAGATAATGTGGCGCTGTCATAAGGGCCGGAAAAATGGGATTTGTTAAAGATAATCTTAGGTGACCGGCATAGCTCTCAAAATTGCGTAACTCAAGTGGTAATGAGCAGGGCACATAGCTTGTAGGGTACACGGCCGTTGGGGTTATAAGGCTGGTTTTCCTCTTACGCTTACCGCCGGCGCTGACGGTCGGCGCGTAGCTTGTCAGCGCTCGGTCAGCTCGGATCGTTTTAGTATCGCGCTGATCACCGTGAAGTACAGACGCAAATAATGTCGATGGTAGTGAAAATTGTTGCCGCGTACTATTTAGCAAAGCGCGCGACACGAAATGACGAAAACGCTCACTGAGTGTGGAGGCGCGTCGGCGCTTGTTGCTCAGCGACGCCGACGCGCGGCGCGTATTGACCGCTACCTTACTACAGCATATTGACCCATCAGCGCTGACCATCCGCGTGCGGTCAGCGTGACAGGAAAACCAGTCTAAGGCTCTCGAGTGGCGACTACATACGGGAAGGCCCCCACGAGGTGGGCCGACGCGACGAACTGGTAAAGGTCGCAGGAAACCGCTGGATGCGGGGAGCGCAGGACTGGTCATTGTGGCTATCGGGAAGGTTTATGTCCAGCAATAAACGTCGTCCAGCTGTATGATGATGATCTTGGCATAGCAGGTACCTTCATAAAAGAAAGTATGTGTTTTGACTTAATGAGCATGGTAGTTGAGAGCTTGTCATGTTCACTCAAATGTCTCGCTGATGGTGGCGCATGTGTTGGCTCCCTCCATGAGTCATTTAGCTCCCTTCATGATGGTTGAGCTAGGTGGTGCTGATCCATGCGTCATGCTCGTGAACGAAAGTGCTGTCAGTTTGGATTGGTCATCTCTTAACTGCTATGGCTTACATCTTTATTTTTATTATTTTTAACTACTGTTTTATATTCAACTTCATTGTGATCACATGTAGAATCAACAAGAATAATGTAACCAGGATTTTGTAAAAACCTAATTTAAAAGAATGCCGTGGAGTTTCTTGCTCGTTCTTCTCAATAGAGGCCTACCTCCGTTTTGGAAACGAGCAACTAGCTTCATCTTTCGGAAATTCGGACTAACTGACCGACTCCTTGACAATTCAAAAGTGCCTGTAAATGGTCTACCTAATTGAAATAAATGTTTTGACTTGACTTGAAAGTGGAAAGGAAAACAAACTAGACCCGAGTTCTATACATTCGAACAAAATTGTCGCTTTCATGACAACAAAAATGAAATAAGCGAAACAGAACGTACCTAATATAGGTACACCTTTACCTAAACTCTGCCTACATCTTCGGGAACAAGCGTGAATATTATGATAATTTTAAATTAATATTCATAAAGGCGTTTCGTGTTTATCTCAATATTTGTTTAACACTTAGCATGAGGTCAAACGGACGTAATTTTTGTGAGTTGTGAGTCGCGTAATTTACGCTGCATTCCTTTTTATACCTGTTTGGGGCGAAATGTGAGTGTACTAATGAGTACACCTCTGCTTAACCCTTCGGGGATTACGGGCGTGATGTTATGTTCCCATAAAGATAAAACAGGTGATTTACATATCTACACTTACCTAAACGAACGAACATTACGAACATTATTTATACCTACAAGCATAATATTGACTCATCGCAGCGAGCGATCTTAATTCGTTATCAGACGCCACTAACCCGTCAAGACAACATTACCGACGTGTTTTTCCCATGACACTTACAGGGTCGGATTCTATAAATAGGCTTTTTGGGGTACCGACCGCCCAGGGCCCCTTGAAATGGGTCCCCCTTTATATTAAAGGGGTCCCGGGCTGCCAAAATATTATAAAAAACTAAAATTACAAAAATACCTATATCCTATAATAAACTCCAATACTTACTTCAATTCAGACTCATTTGTAATGATTCTTAATTCACTATTAGTATCATAATGGACTATAATTATTGTCTTAATTTGTTTTCTATAACTAACATTATTCATCCGTATAATATACAGTTTTTTGACAAAATGTCAATTAGTTTAATTAATTGGTTATTAATTATGGGGCCCCAAGCAGTGTAAGCCCAGGGCCCCATAAAGTCACAGTCCGTCCCTGGCCTTTAACCAAGTAACTGATGACCAAGATCAATTAGATCTATTTGTTATTGTTTTCCTGTTCGATACGGCGCGCGCGCATGATTTACGTAAGTATGGTCTTCACGTGTGTGTCATTTACTCATTTATCGTTCGTTAGTCAACTACGACGGACGTAAAGGTTATCAACAATGAATATTTTTTTATTTTGTTCTGTTTTAAGTGCTGTGCTAGTATGTGGGTGTGCTGGACCATTTAAAGCGTTACTGTACTCTGATTGGATCACATGTGAGTGACGTCATTTTGTTGTTTTTATAGGTTATGTTTGTCAATAGTAGGTCGACAACCTTCGATTGGTTTTGTTTTAGTCTGGTTACCGTTGTTTTAAGTTCCAGTTTAGTTAGTAAAATCACTTGTTTACGCAGTTCATGTATTATAAATGGTTTTCCTTATTAAAAGGACTTGGTTTTTTACTTTATGTTTGGTTGATCGTAACATTCGTAACCGTGAATGTTGCAATTTCCATTCGACATTGATTGTTTAACCTTGCATAGAATTACTACTGCCGTATTCGGATTTGTACCATAATGGGATAGGCAGATGTTTATTTATACAGAATAACAATTTCTGGAAAAAAGAACCTCAGATACTTAAAGCTAGTTAGGGGCTTAAAGGGGGATGGGGGGGAGTTAAGTTAGCTATAGTTAGTTAGGTCTTAAAATAATAGCAGTCTATTGGGGTCCCACTGCAGGGCAAAGGCCCCTTCTCATACAGAGAAGGCACCGTGCATTGATCACCACGCTTGCTCAAGGCAAATTGGGGTTTCCCCTTTCCCCCCAATGTTTTCCTTCATCGATGTCAGTGATGTCCAAGATAAACTTAGAAAGTCCCAAAATATGAATTGAGAAAGTCACATTGCCCGGTTTTGACTTAACCTACGGATCTTTTTAATTCTTGCGCGCTGCGTGTCCTCAATTCCTCATGGTCTTACTCCGTCGTGGGGGTGACGGAGGGGCATGCCGGACTCTTACCGGCTAAAACCACCGCAGTGTTCCGCTTTGCCTTTGGCCGGGGGTGCGGGATTCGCAAAGCATTCACCGCTCCCCCGACAGGCCTCGACACGCTGTTACTCTGCGGCTACTACTTAGGGAACCTGAGAAACTAACAAGTGCGCAAATGTTCTACTTTTAAACTACTTATTTACATCTATGTATTCTTGAAATTTCAGTCATCATGAAATGACATGACGTAGTTCTGGCGACTATGGGTTCTGAGTCTATAAGTACCTATTTATTCAAGTAAAACAAGTTAATGCTTTAATTAAAAGAATAAAGCACAAATAATTATATTGCCGTCAATATTTATAATCTTAGAAACTTTTATTACAATATTTTGTTAATTAAAACACAATGTTTACTTAACAAGCTGTAGGTACCTATATGACGGCTTGACCCGATAACAAAATATGTGGCACAATTATTTATCTGGATACTTTATTTGAATACAGTTTTATGCGCTGTTTTTGAAAAAACAAATATAGGTACCTACCTACCTACCTAAACATTGAATAATGGCTTGTAGGTATAGGTCCTAAATAGCTTGTACGGCTGTACCTAATTATACACGGTTATTTTTAGGTCGTTCTTAAGCCGAAAGCCATAAACTCGATCATCAAACTCGAAACGATTGGGACCATTTTTTTTTCAAAAAAACAATAAAAAAAAACAGCTGTTCAGTACACTTTGACGAGTTGGACGAACATAAATGTACTGAACAGCTGTTTTTTTATTGTTATTTTTGAAAAAAAATAGTCCCAATCGTTTCGAGTTTGATGATCGAGTTTATGGCTTTCGGCTTAAGAACGACCTAAAAGTAAGCGTGTATAACATCTTAGATATTATGTAATTTAGATAATTATTCAAAATTCCAACAGGCAAATTCGTCAATGAGAATTATGAAATGTAACTACATTGCAATTACCTACATTGGTGTATTTATTTTGTCAATTTATTATAGGTAGGTAGGTAGTATTTGTACTCACTTATATAATATGTACCTACCTATAAATAAGTTATTGTTATCCTTGTATTAGGTAACGCTTAAATTTTTAGTGCTACAACATTATTCACAACAGGAAAAATTAAATAAAATAAATAAATATCTTGGGACAACTCACACACGGCCATCTGATCCCAAGCTAAGCAGAGCTTGTGTTATGGTAACCAGACAACTAATATACATACTTATATAATTTATAAATACATACTTATTATAGATAAATTACACCCAGACACAGAACCAACAATTATGCTCATCACACAAAGTTAGTCCTGGGTGGGAATCGAACCCACTACAGGACTAACTTTGTGTGATGGAATTGATGAATTGGAATTTTATTATTACATTTTCGTTTTCTTCCTTCATTAACTATGTCTTGTTTACAACATCCATTGTCAATGATCACGTTGTTTCAATTTCCAGGTGACCACGATAGAACCCTCGACGTCGGCGTCAGCGAGACACAAATCTTTTTCTACGACTTCCAGAATAACTTCAACCTCTCGTTTCCTATCGACAGCGCCGTCGAAGGCATCACCAACAGTTACAACTTGGATATCACCAGGAAGCTGGTATTCTTCGTGCCAGGCTACAAGTCACACATTAGCAAGAACACTGAGGACCTCCTCCGACAGGCATTCAGTACTGTACCAAACATTTACCTGATTATCGTCGACCATTCCATATACACGTCCAGTAAAGGTGGAAAGATCGCCAGCTATGAGCGCTCAGTCAAGAATTCCTACTACATTGGAACAGCGCTAGGGAACTTCCTGGCTGGAATACACAAGAAAGGTTTCCCTTCAAATAAAATCCACTGCATAGGCCACAGCTTAGGCAGTCAAATGCTGGGCTATGCTGGAAGCAAATACACTGAAATCACTAACGAAAAAATTTGGAGGATCACAGGCTTGGATCCAGCCGGTCCCTGCTTTTCAAACAGCGTTATCGAAGATCAGATAAGGTCCGGAGTTGCACAGTACGTGGAAGTGTACCATTGCAACGCTGGAGGCTTAGGAACGACTTCAGTGCTTGCGGATATTGACTTCTTCTTCAACAAAAAAGGAAATAAGCAACCTTCCTGCCATGAAGGTTTTATTCCGGCTAAAGGAGAGAGTGATGCAGCAAAATGCAGCCACAAAGCATGTGTAAGATATTACTCCATGTCTGTACATCTACAGAATGGATTTTTGGCTTGGGCCTGTGATTCGTACGACCATTATTCTGATGGTAAATGTGCTGCCAATGAGGTGACAATAGCTGGTTATAATAACCCTGGGAATGCTACTGGTGTGTTTTATGTGTCCACAGAAATGTATGGAATAGAATAATAAAGTAAGCAGTACCTATCACGATTGTTAGTACGTAGGAATGTATGTATGGATTGATTGATTGATTGGAATTGTATTTAAAAGCGTAGGTATTCCAACACACTCGTAATTTCCATACGTTTTGTTTAAAACTATGACTGATTGTTTAGTCACTGTAAACATCCTATGTTGTTTCATTATGTAATAAAATTTTTACAAGACGAATAATTATGTTCTAAGATTACTACTAACCATAAACAAATAATGATTAATACCAGCCTATTATTGTCTCACTGCAGCGGCAGCACTGCGGATTGACGATTTCAGACTTATATTAATTTTAGGTCCAGGTTTCTTTGCGATGTTTTCCTTCACCGATGTCAGTGATGTCCAAGATAAACTTAGATGGTACGTATGAATTGGAAACGCCACGTAGGAGCTTGCCTTGCACGGTATCGAGCCCGCCATCGTTTACATGCGAGGAGAGCGTCTTAACCACTGGGCCATCACGACATTAGGTTACATACCTATTTAATTGAAAGTGCCAAAGTAATGATCATATTTTAGAACATCATTTATTTCAAGTCTTTACCAAGATAAAATGAATCGATAAGATAATTGTTTTGTGGAATAAAAACCACAGAAATAAATAAACTAGTTTTGTTAACGACTTCAGTAAAGTGATTTCGTACTTACCTGTGTATAACCTAGATAATTATGCATAAATAACATAAATGCAGATTGCATAACGCCACAGTGTATCTAGATAGGTACTATTTACAGTAGATTAACGAAATGTTAATGTATTAGATTGCAATTATTGTTTCTAAAAGATAATAGAATTGCCCCAACTATTTTTTTGGTGGGTATTACCTAATGTAACACGTTTGTCATTTTTTTCGTTTCACGTTTTTCATTTTTCAGATTATAACATAAGATAATGCCCGAAGGGAGGTGTACCCATTAGTGCACTCACATTTCGCCAGTTATGATTAAGTCCCTTGTAATAGGGGGCGAGCCTATTGCCATCAACCGGGCACAAATCCAGACTCCGAGGCTGCTACTGAGAAATTCCTGATGGGAAAGTACTTGAGAGATTATGGGTTGGGTAATTTTGAACTAGGTTCTATTGTTCTGCGAATGCACTCCCGTGGTCGTGCTGCTAGAAGTTAATATAGATAGACTGTGGTACCTAACTGAACACGTTGACGCAACTGTGGTATAAATGGCCTACTGACAAAGGCGTTATTGTTAGTAAAAGAGAATTATTTC
This sequence comes from Hoplodrina blanda, assembly GCA_949316365.1. Lineage (NCBI taxonomy): Eukaryota > Metazoa > Arthropoda > Insecta > Lepidoptera > Noctuidae > Hoplodrina > Hoplodrina blanda. The sequence continues at coordinate 14,837,542 of OX438587.1, read as the reverse complement.
CGCTTTGTATTGTTTTCATTCACATGATTTACTCGGTACGTACTGAAAAAGTAAATAGTCATGTTATAGATGCCTATCGTAATTCCTACATAATTAAGCTGTAGCTAAGTACCTCTGTGTATTATCTTAAGAGTTTTTAAATGAGAATTAGGTATTTATAAGTATACCAATAAGTGTGTCGTAATGTGTGTGTGTATGTCGTGATGGCCTAGCGGTTAAGGCGCCCGCATGCACCTCATGCATGAGAAATGCATGAGGTTGTGGGTTCAAATCCAGGCAAGTACCAATGTGACTTTTTCAATTCATATGTACTTTCTAAGTTTATCTTAGACATTACTGACATCATTCCGTGCCTCGGAAAGCACGTTAAGCCGTTGGTCCCGACTGTCATACGTGGATCTTTGACAGTCGTTACGAGTCGTCAGAAGCTTGAAAGTCTGACAACCAGTCTTACCTAGGGGTACCGTATTACCCAGCTACTTTGTTGTGGAGGTCAGATAGGCAGTCGCTCCATGTAAAATACTGGTATTCAGCTGCATCCGGTTAGACTGGAAGCCGACCCCAACATAGTTGGGAAAAGGCTAAGCAGATGATGATAAGTATACCAATAAGTTCTGAATCAGAAATTATAATAGCAGAGTAAATTTTTGCATCTAGGATGACAGTTCACTTCACGCTCACTGCACCGCAATTCACTGGGTGAGGTTTTGGAAAATCCTCTCATAGCGGATCCCTACGTCATCAAGTACACACTTTCCAAGTTTCAGGTCTCTACGATCAGCGGTTTAGGCTGCGCGTTTGATCCGTCAGTCAGTTAGTCAAGCATTTTATGTGTAGATAGAAGATAATAAATCTATTTTTTAATGATTTTTTTTGTTTGTTAGTGGTAATCTCTGAAATAACAGGACCGATTAAAAAAAAAAATCCCGGATAGAAAGCTACACTAATACCGAGTACTATTTTATAGTTATACTTGACTTCTGCGCAGTCGGAGTCGCGGGTAAAAGCTAGTGACAAGATATATTTAAAATATCTACTTACTTAACACATTCGAATATTTCGACAACAATAAAATCAAAACGCGATGTTCCTCAAAGATTTTTCCTTAAAGTTACGCATATTAAGTAGGTACCATAAGCAGATTTTGAAGAGAACACAGGAAAATCTAGTTTACCTTAAAGATTTACACTGTTTCTACAGTGACTGGGGAAATACACTTTTATTATCTACGTAGGTGGTAATAGTTATTATTCTTTGTTACTATCTACAATGATAATGACTGTTAAACCACAGGGGAAATCCTAGCTTGCATACGTCACCTATGTGTGAAGGGTCGCGCGAGATATCAAAAAAATTGTTCTACATTTATCTCAGTATCTTATTTTTTTTTGGGGTTGGTCAAAATCATCAAATGAGTCTAGGCCCTGGATGGAGCGGAAGGGACTGTCAGACTTTTACTGACTAAAAAACTACCTTGTTCCTTCTGTTGCCCTTTGCGTTCCGGGGCCACGGTATCCTGATAAGACGTCCCGCAACCCCGGCAGATCTCAGTATCTTCCCTGTGATAATATCGCATCTGTGTGGAATACCTACAGGCTATATAACATCACGCTACGACTCACAGGAGCGGAGCAGTAATTAAAAACGTAACTTGACGTGTGACTAGTATAAAAAATATGGCTAAACCAGCCAGAGTGTCTACAGTACCCAGGTACCTCCACACCCTCAACACCCAAGTTTGACATATAACATTCAATTTATACGCATCCATAAAGACATTTGGAATAAGAAGAAATGATGGGTTCCATTACTCACGTGGTCTTCATGGTGTAAGCGAGATATATTTGTATGGGGTGCGTATAATGTCTTCCATCAAAAATGCCCTTTGTTTTTTTAGAGACATTTGAGATGGAATTGGATTGTTTCCGAAGAATTATGTGCCGAAAGGCGTGGGTGTACGTACCTGTTCCATTGTGAGTAGCGATTGGTCCTTCGGTTCGGGAAAGGACCACGTTATTAATTTCGTTGGATTTGAATTGGTTTTTCGTTTTTTGTCGAAATCTGTTAAAATTATATATATAGTGATATTTTAGGAATGAAAATTTTAAATAAAAAAAAGAAAATACAAAAACTTTTGAATACGTTAAAATTTACCTACTTGCGAGTATCTTTAAAAAATGCTTTGTTGGCAATGAAGGCATTTTTAATCAATCTCTGATAATTACAAAATTAAATAATGTAGGTACTTAGGTAGGTTCACAATTTACAGAAACATGTAGGTACTGTAATTTAAGACAGACTTTTCTTGACCCAAAGACCATTTTTAAGCTAATAGTTACGACTAACCACTCAAAAACACCTACACATTTATAATAAAGTTTCCAGTGAATTTCTCGAAAAATAAAACGAAACATTTGAGTTGTTTAATTACGTGAGTTGCGAGCTCACTTGACCTGCAACGTGAAATATCGTATATTAGGTTGGTAGGTAGGTAGGTATTGTTGATAATCGCTTCCTTTGATTAAACTGTACCTGATTAAACTGACTGATTAAACTGAGATGGGACATAATGACCGGAAGACAGCTTGTGTTCATTGTTTGTCCTTCAGTCAATAAGCAGAATTAGAAGGAGAATCTGAATTATTTCGCTTTAAGGTAAACACTGCGGTATCTTATACGATTGTAATAGGAGCGATTTTACAACAAAAAGGTGTGATATGCACTATCTATCTAAGCAGGAGGTCTTTTCATTAACTCACTGAATAAACACAAAATCTCGAAATTGCTTGGCCTAAGAAGCTCAAATTTGGCAGGTAGGAGCAGATCATGCAGATTATAGGTGGAAGCTCTTTGCTAAGAATTATTATTACGTTTATTAATTATTATAAATATAAGTAGTCGTATTTTATATACATATTTTATATATATCTCTGAATTGTTATAGAAATCGCCGTCATTAAAACTGACTTCACTGTCAGTAGAACTTACTATAAATAAGAAAACAAAATTCTTGACATCTACCTACCTTTCTATATTCATTACCTTTTTTTTTTGTGAAGTCCTAAATACACAGCGCCGCAGTTAGACTAATATCTACATAAGCTACTGGTAGCCCAATACGCAACCCTATCTTTTGAAGCGGGGCAATAATAATTGCCTTTACTAAAACAAATAGTAGGGGTTCCGGTCTAACCGCAGACCACGGAGTGAGCTCGTACGAGTTGATACAATTCCACTGCTCGGTTACCAGTGCCGAAACTTTGTAAAAATACTATTTCCCATTTAAACTGCGACGAAAGTTTCGATTTAGCTGCGATTCTGTATTTTTTTTTACATTTTTTTTGTTTAAACTTGTTCTGTACGCTTTGTCTGTTTTAAATGTTGGAATTGTAAAGGTTATTTGCTATTTTTTGTTTAATTGAAGCGAGTTTTTACCGTTGTGATGTTAAGTCAAATGATAAGTTTATGTGTATAGAATTAAGGTCCATTTCAGTTTGAAAAGTGACGGTCTATTTGATTTCGCTGGACAATGTTGATAGGTTCTCCAAAGCTTGCAACGTTGTTGATTTTTTTTACAAAATGCACTACAACTCGATCAAAATGTATGGAGCTGCAGGTGTATGTATGTATGAAGTATGTATAAGTAAGTAGAAATGTATGAAATAGCAAGCATACTGCCCATCAATCTCTGTGGGAAAGTGGAAAACGTATTTTAATTTGGTGTAAACGATCACTGTTTATGGTAGCTTGCAATGTAACGTTCTTAACACATTGTGTTCATGGCTATATGCAGAGAAGTCTTCAAAGTTTAGTTGCAACTTTAAAACTTGTTTTTGTAAGAAAATATTTTTTTTTTTTAAATATGTTTTCTTACAAAAACAACTTTAGAACTTTGCCCTTCAATATTTCCGTAATCAAATGGTTCCGTTTTCCAGTAAGGCGATTAACAAACGGCACCGCGCACCGCCGCGGTTGTCGTTGAAGCGGATTTCATGTCGCATTGGCCTCTAATAATGATGATGATGGGAAAATTATGTAGATAACTTTCGACTTCGTTAAGTGTCCTTCCACACCCTTTATTTCAAGGTATCCACACCCCCATAAAAGACAGTCTGTACAAAATGAAGGTTAAAACAGAATCACAATACGACATATAATTTCAAGCACCGTTCTTCCACCGACGTAACACAAAGTCGATGTAAGGCACTCAATTATTTTCTAGAACACATTAGCAGTAATGCATGTGCGCTACAATTTATGTGCTGTCTTCCTTAACGGGTGAGGTTGCAAGTAAAGCTGTGTGTACACTTAACTAGTTCTGCGTATCGAAGGACCAAAACGATTTAAAGTCAAAGTCTTTGTTTGAAGGAGAATAGGCAAGAAATTTCTTATTTTAAAAGTAAGCAAATGATTTATAACATTTTATACGTAACTATATATTATCAAATAAGCACAGTAAAAGGGACATCGTAATGTAAACTTTTACCATAGATTCAGTTCATAATTCTAGATCATCCAAAGTTGTTATTTTTCGAGGTTATAAAAAAAATAGCTATTCCATACATTTTGACGTTTTTTTTGTGTTACCGTGATGTTTTAAATCATACTCTTCATTCAATATCACTCCTCGCTGTGGGTCCTCCACAAGGTGAACCGATTCCCTCATTTTCTTTCCTTCTTTCTTCATTCAAAAGGTTGCGGAAATCTACTGGACACGGTAAGAACAAGAGGTTTGAGGATGTCCGGTTTTGGGCATAACGTTAAGTTTGCGTAACGTAGCGTAGCATAACATAAAGTAACGCAACTACAAAATTAACCCAAAAATCAAGTCTACTTCTCAATGTATTCACCACTTTACCCAAATGCATTCCTATATCTAGTTTCGTGTAGCAGTCTTACATAATGAGTCTGTGTACTAATGATGGTTCATGGAAACAGTAGGTTCTATGCATAAATGGTTTCTGGTAATGAGCTTTTGACAAATGTCACTTTTGCTTCACTTGGGAACTTCTGTGCTTTGTTGTGCTATTAATGAAAGCCTAATGCCATCAACCGGGTACTAATCCAGACTCCGAGGCTGCTACTGAGAAATTCCTGATGGAAAAACCCAATAACACTTTGCTCGGCTTGGGAATCGAATCCAAAACCTGATGCTCAGCAGTCGCGCTTTGCGACCACTCGACCAACTTTCGCCTAGCTACTTATTATAATCTTCATCCCTTACTCCTTGTAAGGGATGAAAGCTTACATTATTTTCGAATATAATTATAACAGACAATGATGAACGCTATTGTTTAACTAATAATGAACATATAAATTGATACACATCGTGTGATGCGAATATTATACATTAATCATTAGAGTGTATTGTTATTTTGATAGGTACGGCTTTTGTGTTTTGTACATGTTACATATTGGGCGTTTAGGTGAATAAAGTTCGTGTTATTTTGTTAAATGATTTTGTTTTGGCGTGGTTGTACGATTTTGTTATCTATGTGTTTAAGAATAGCTTTTGATTTTGTTTGGTTTCAGTATGTTTATGATTTTATCGAGATTACTTCACTGTGCAATATCTGTTTCCGTAGGTACGAGTAGCTAAGATTCACATTAATTAGTCGTTTTAAATCTTTTTTGTCACTAACCTTTTCTTATATTGTTTTCATTATTAACTTTAACCTTTTAACTTTATATTTTTTCTTGTAAGTCATGCTGTGTACACATATTTAGGAGTGCAGTCTCGACCTGAACTTTAATGCTGTGTTACTCATGTAATGTGTGGTCTGTATTCTGTTTTGTGTTCCATAAATAAATAAATACTGTTGTCTTTGTTTCTTTTAAACAAAAACTTAACTATAGGTATTTTTTAAGAAATTTTCAAAGGCGACAATGAGTCAAAAAACAAAAAATATCGTTAAAAAAACGAGCGAGCCTTACATAATAGTATTCGCATGCCATGTGTAACATTTTACATCTTATCTTAGTAATAAGTAACATTAACTATAGGTAAGTAATAAGCAAATTATCCTGAAAAAAAAAATAGTTTCAGGTATTATTTGAAATGATTATTCGTAGCGAAGAATAATTTTCTATTAAAATGAGTAACAAAAGACAGATTTCTTCTGTATATTAAGTATATTAATTGATTTTACTAAGAAAATATTTTACAAAGAAGAAAAAAGATATACCTACCTACATTTTTCAAACCAAATTCAATATTACAATATCCATTAATCGGACTCAAAATCCATACTGCAAACAGCTACCGAGAAATTTCTTTCAGAAAAGCCGACTAACATATCACCACTTTGTCGACCAGGGAATCGAGCGCACGATCTCAGACTACAGACAAGGTTTCAGTATTAGGCTAGATCTCCATATCGTTTTATTTTCCTCCTGAGGTCATGGTATAACGTTATTAGTGCGTCGCCCACGCCACAGTATAAATATACTACCAGTAATTGGACTCGGCCGTAACCTTGAATTAAATGCCTACTTTTTCGCTGTACCTACTCACGCGTTAGGGCTGGCTGCCCGCCGCCTATAGTATTTAAATTTCATCAACCTACTTGAGTTTCTTTCTAGTTTTGTGAATGTAAATATTATATTATTTTTTTAGTCTATTTTAATTTAATACAAATAATGTTAAAATTTAAAAAACATAGGTAAATAAATATTGTAAACAAAAAGCCACAAAAAATGTAAATTTAGTTTTGAACTCAAACCATTTTGTAGACCAAATAATTGTTTCATCAAATACAGTTGTAATTAACAAGTCCATTATGTGATAAAACAGTATTCAAAAAATTACCTACCCTAACTTTACGTATTAAAGATCAAATTGGCTTAACTGTATCACACTGTATTCTATAATATTAAAAATCGGTTATTCGCGGTTAAAAAACAACACACCGTCCGTTCGACACTGCGGTACAGCCGTGACTGTCTGCGCCGCGAGCGCACCCCGAGATCGAGGCGCGTAGGTATAGCTCGCATTTCGTCCGTTTGTATGAAGTTGGAGTACTGATTATAATATTACCGTGCCCACGCTCACTCAGGCGCGTGTACACTGCTCAGCGGCTGAGCTGACGCGCTCAATTTACCGCTCCGCTGTTTTTTCACTCCAACCCTTTTAAAAACAACATAGAAGGTTCAATCCTTACTAATATTATAAAGTTTTTGTTTTAACATAACATACATGAAACGGGAAGGAGTTTTTTTTTTTGAGGTGGTAAAAATCATCAAATGAGTCCTTCCGCCCTGGGTGGGGCGGAAGGGACTGTCAGACTTTTACTGACTAAAAAACCACCCTGTTCCTTCTGTTGCCCTTTACGTTCCGGGGCCACGGTATCCTGTTAAGACGTCCCGCAACCCCGGCAGGCGTTTGGTCCCGTTGGTTGCCCCGTCCCTGTGCTGACAGCTCTTTGAGGCGCGCGCGAACAGAACGCGCCGTCGACCCGGGCATGGTCCTTGATCGGACGGCGAGCTACCCGTTACTCGCCGTCCGCAAGCCCTTTGCTCAGGAGTGGGACAGAATAGGCTAACAAAAAAAACCATATATGTATAACATCACGCTTGTAATCCCCAAAGGGTTTGTCAGATGTGTACCCATTAGTACACCTACATTTTGCCAGCTGTATTTAAGTCTCATGAGCCTATCATCTGGATGCAAGCTGCCTCTAACCGGTCCTATTGGAAATCTGTAGGAGAGGCCTATGTTCAGCATTGGACGTCCTACGGCTGATACGATGATAATCATGATGATGATGATGAGCCTATTATCATCAACCGGGCACAAATCTAATTAGTCTAGTGGTCAGTGAGCATGAGGTCTTGGGTTCGATTACCAAGTCGGGCAAAGTGTATCAGGAATTGCTCAGCAGCAGTCTCGGTGTTTGGCCCGGTGGTACACCTCTGCCTAACTCTTAGGGGATTACAAACGTATTGTTATGTTATGCTATAGTATATACCTACACTGACCTTATTGGTGAGGTTCTTCAGAAAGGTCAGGTGCGGAGTACTCGTAACCGGCGTGCTTGTATGACGAGATGTATGAACGTAGATGAGGCGAAAGGAGTATGTAAGGATCGTAGCAGGTAGCGTTCTGTGGTTTCTGCCTACCCCCATGGAAAAAGGCGTGAGTTTATGTATGTGTGTATGTATGTATTTAATAATGTTTATAAAAACTAAACCTTTTGCGTCTCCTACGTTCAGTGTTCACCCCTCGTATATTCTCCGCGTCCACAAGCGACGCGAGTATTTCACACAACGCTTACTGAATTAAATCCACCGTATATTGTAGATTGTAGGCTTTTTTTTAGTAACGTAACCCGTGTTTTATTGGCGTGTTAAAACAGGGGCTGGTTGACACAACGAGTGGATGAAAATTTGTGGTTATGACACTAATATCTAGCTAGGCTAAAAATAAATGATAATGATTTTTAGACTGGGCGCACACGTCCGGTTTCCTGATTAAGTTTCCGGATCAGGAAGCGTATATGAAGGTACATACACACACATACATAAATTACACATACATACATATATTTTTTTACATGTGTGTCTATATTATGTATGTATATACACGCTTCCTGATCCGAAAACCTGATCGGAAACCAAACGTGTGCGCCCAGCCTAACACACCATTTTGGAACTAATTTATTTGACGGAAAACTAACTAACTAACTACAAGTCTAGATATTAGTGCTGTTATAAAATTTTCATCGAGTTTAATTGCTTAAGTCGAGCAAAGTGTTATTGGGTTTTTCCATCAGGAATTTCTCAGTAGCAGCCTCGGAGTCTGGGTTTGTGTCAAGTTGTTGGCAATAGGCTCGCCCCCTATTACATGACACTTCAACATAACTGGCGAAATGTGGGTGCACTAATGTGTACACCTGGCCGTTCTTGCGTGATTGAGAATGTTTAAATTTAATTAAATATTCACATTTATAATAAGTAGTAAGATAAATGACTAAATTACTCTTGTACGGAGCGCACTATCAGTGAAATCCCCTTAGCAGTCAATCGTTCAACAGCCGATCCAATTGTCAGGCGACTGAATCAGTTTATCCTTTAGGCCAGACCAAACAAGCTAATGTAATTCACTCCCTGGCTTCAGGTTTAACTGATTCGACGTCAGGTCAGTTGCTAACGAGAACGTGGAAGGGTACCCTCATTCAGCCTAGGTAGAATATACGTATTATGTACGGTATTTCAGTAGGTAAAAAGATATTATGGCAAAGTTTATGCAATATATCTTTGTTTTTGTCTTTGACAGTCGTTACGAGTCGTCAGAAGCCCGAAAGTCTGACAATCAGTCTTACCTACGAGTATCGTATTACCCAGTTACTGGGTTGTGGAGGTCAGCTAGGCAGTCGCTCCATGTAAAATACTGGTACTCAGCTGCATCCGGTTAGACTGGAAGCCGACCCTAACATAGTTGGGAAAAGGCTAAGCAGATGATGATGATCTTTGTGCTAAGACCCGTTCAGTAGTTCTAGTGTGATTGAGCAACAAACATCCATCCATTCAAACTTTCGCATTTAAAATAATAAACTGAAAGACGTGTAGGTTCCAGGGCGCCTAACACGCGCGCGCGAATTAAGGTTCGGTACATATCTGACGGAAGATACGCCGCGTATCGTCAGTCGCGTAGAGCAGAAACAGTCATCTATACTTCTATACTAATATTATAAAGAGGTAACATTTGTTTGTAAGTTTGTATGTAGGGGGTAATCTCCGGAAGTAATAAACCGATTTTAAAAATTGTTTCACAAATTGGAAGCTACGTTATCACTGAGTGCTATAGGCTATATTTTGTTATCAAAAAATTAGGGATCCGTAAGAAAAATCACGCGAACGAAGTCGCGGGGAGAGTGCTAGTAGATAATAAAATATTCAACCATACACACATAACCGATGATGCGTTAGTGCGTCAACCATATTAAAGACGATAAGTTCGACGTATCTTCCGTCAGATTTGTACCAACCCTAAACGTTATAAAAGTTCTGACGACTTTCAAATAAAAAATATCCATTCCGCACATAATATTTCTTAACTTTAAAGGCTTATTTGTAGCAATGTACAGCCTGTAACAAAAACCCTGTCCGATCCTTAAGGGTATTATTCGGCATCGTACTGCGTACACATATACGTAACCATTTAATGGATTTGAGATTATTATTTTACCCCAGTGAAAAAAAAAAGAAGAAAGAAGAAGTAATTAAATTAAAATAAAACATAAAAACTGATCAACGGCAACACTGATCTGACAGGGTTTTTGTTACATAGTGTATACTATACTTATACTTATTGTGCTTACTATGTATACGTATAAAAACTAAACCAGAACAGTATAGTCGCATTTCTAATTCAAAAATCAACTCAAATCGTATAAACATAAACGTCATGCTCAGATCCATTTTACAAACCATATTACAAAGAAAAACAAACCACTCGACCACAGAAAGTCATTAAGACCAACTTAATTAAAATTAAAAACCGAAGAAATAAAAATCTAATTATCCAGCCAGAATGTTTAGCTGCAAACAAGGGGTTGAAACCTCTAATCGTTCTGCGGTCCAGCCGGGTATCATTACCGGGCCAGTCCGGTAATGAGAACCGGTAATGACTGGCCGTATGTAGTTTATCTTTGTGTTTGATTTTAAACTGGGTTTGGTTCGGGTATTTATTTTGTCTAACCGGTAATTACTGCTTGTGTAGGTAAGCCTGCCCCGCGGGTCCGTAAATATGTACACTGCGGGTAGTTTAATTATGTTCTCTTAGGGCAACTAATGAGTAATTATTAACATTAATTAGGAGAGACAGTGTACAGTCAGCAAAAGAGATAGGTATGCAGGGTCGTCAGATATAGTTGAAGTTTTCTTAGAAACCGATGGATGTCTTTGATTGAAACTTAATTTCATTAATGAACTATTATTTATCGACTTTTGACGTGACAACGTCTTAATTCGATGGAGCCGGCTGCATGCACGAAAAAACTAGGCGTTACTTTGCTATGCGGCGTTACCTCGCTTGAAGTGCAAGCGAGAGCGCGGAACGAGCGACAAAGAGGCACAATCGGCCTCCGCGTTCGGCAGCGTTCGACATGTCTGTCAAAACACTCTGTGTACACTCTGTATTGTAACAATCAGTATTTTCTTATGACGTTGTAACGTTCAACTATCGTCAGTAAACCGACTTTACAGACAACCGATTTTTTAAAATTAAATTACTTACATTTGAAAACATTCATCGGTTTCCAAGAAAACTTCAACTATATCTGACTACCCTGGATACCTATCTCTTTAAATTTTGTTGACTATAGATGTTGCTGTTATGAAAATGTTTTTATATAATAAAAAAGAATAATTCTTTTTCTTTCTTTTGTAACAATACGTATAAGAATCCTTATACATTCTGCCTTAACATGACAAACAAATGTACCTTTATTAGTTACTATGTAATCTATCTATACATAATAACTAATAACTTGTCCAAGAATTCCTTCACAGAATAATAACATTTATTTGACAGTTATTTTGTAATAATGTGACTTTTTCAATTCATATGTACTTTCTAAAGTTTATCTTAGATATTACTGACATCATTCCGTGCCTCGGAAAGCACGTTAAGCCGTTGGTCCCGGCTGTCATACGTGGATCTTTGACAGTCGTTACGAGTCGTCAGAAGCTTGAAGGTCTGACAACCAGTCTTACCTAGGGGTATCGTATTACCCAGTTACTGGGTTGTGGAGGTCAGATAGGCAGTCGCTCCATGTAAAATACTGGTACTCAGCTGCATCCGGTAAGACTGGAAGCCGACCCCAACATAGTTGGGAAAAGGCTAGGCAGATGATGATGATTTGACAGTAATTTTGTAAGCTGTTTTTAATCCCTCACGCAAAAACGGCGGGGTGTTATATAAGTTCGACGTGTCTGTCTGTGGCATCGTAGCAAAGGGCTGAACCGATTTTGATTTTGTTTGAATGGTGAATTAGTCGGAAGTGTTCTTAGCTATGTTCACTAAAAATCGCTCCAAAATGGCCACCGTCGCCGTCGGGGTCTTTTGAATATTAATGTAATTTTTAAATTTCCCCAATGTTTTCATACGGTCATGTAACTATGTCATCATACAAAGTCAAATCATTTATTTCAATTAGGCCATAACAAGGCACTTTCGAACGTCAAATACAAAAGAAAAAGGAATTGAATCTAGTAGCCCCTTCCAAAAGGTAGCTTTGTATGGAGAAGAATGGAAAAGAAACTCCATACGTACTCTTTTAAAATCAATGTTTACAATATTTGCATACAGAATCATACAGGCACGTAAATACAATGTACCTTATATAGAAACTACTAAATCATAACACTTAAAAAGTATTACAAATCAAAAATTTACGGTTTAAAATGTTCATACATTAAGGGAGTCATAACGGGGTTGCGGGACGTCTTAACAGGATACCGTGGCCCCGGAACGTAAAGGGCAACAGAAGGAACAGGGTGGTTTTTTAGTCAGTAAAAGTCTGACAGTCCCTTCCGCCCCACCCAGGGCGGAAGGAGTCATTTGATGATTTATACCACCTAAAAAAAAAAGGGAGCCATAAAAATAAAATTTCTATAAACAAAACAATCTGTTCAATCTGACTGTTTTGTTTCTCAAACATTGTTTTGTTTTCCAAACATCCTAAAACTACTCATTAGCACACACTCATTCCATTAACTATCCTAAAAACCACAAAAACGTAACAACAATCAAATTAACTTAATTACGCTCCCATTAACGGACTCTCCCATCGTTTTCCAAATGGTGACAATGAAACCGTATTTAGTTCTGTTGCGAACCGTCCGTTATTGCGGTCCTTAACTAGTGTATTTGCTTTTTTGTGTTAAAATGTTCAACGTGTGATGGGGCTTGGGTACGATCCCCGTGTCGGGGAAAGAGTTTTTGGGTTATGACGAGATTGCCTTGTTAAATATGAAAGAAAGAAAGAAAGAAAAGAAAGAAAAAAAGCAAGAAGAGCTTGCAAAGAGCGACTGCTGTGCATGAGGTCTTGGGTTCGATTCCCAGGTCGGGTAAAGTGTTATTGGGTTTTTCCATCAGAAATTTCTCAGTAGCAGCCTCGGAGTGAATTTGTGCCCGGTTGATGGCAAAAGGCACGCCCCCTATTACATGGGACTATTGGGACTTAAACATAACTGGCGAAATGTGGGTATACTAATGGGTACACCTCTGCCTAATCTTTCGGGGAATACAAGCGTGATGTTATGTTAAGTTCTATACTTAAGCTTTTACGCCGTACTGCATTTCATTCAAAGATTTAAGTCCCTTATTTTTCTCAATTAATGAATCGATTTTAATGAAACTTCCCACACAAACACACATCAGACATAAGCAGGATACATACCTACTTAGGTCTAAAAAGTTATCAGAGAACATTTCCGAAATGTCTTATTCCGGGACATCGCCAAGCGACTGGTCGACTCTTCAAATGACCAGAGGGTTGGCCTATTTAGGCCAAAAGAGGGCTGGTCTTTTCTTGAGCCAAATAATCAGAATTGCCATAAAACGTGGCAATAAGTAATTTTGTAGATGAGATGAATATACTAATATCTAGGCTTGAGGCTTGAAACTGACAGACAGTTTTCAATAAAAAAACTTTATTTCATAATGATACGCAATTTGAAAGCCCCCCCCCCCTACCCAATCCGCCACAGATGTTGTGTGTCTTTTTATACCCCGAATATTCACCATTGCTTGGTAATATAATAATAAATTATCTAATAATTACAATGCTGACAATAAAAGTATCATAAAGCTTTGGTATAGTCCATATAACCGAATATGACCAATAATTAAATAAATTATTTATCAGTTAAATGCATTCATTACGTCGTATAATTATCATGCTGAAACGTATTTAATAATCATTTTAATTATGTCAATAGCAGTCTATTAGAGTAATATTATTTTATCATTGTTTTTAATTTAACTCATAAACGATAATGGTTTGTAACTATTTTACCGCAAGAAAAAATATTATTTTGAAACAGAAGCTGTAACAAAGATGTCACGTTTTCGGTTTTTATAAAACCAGCCTAATGCTAGTCGGACTCGCAAACGAAGGGTTAACACTACATAATATGAAAAAAAAACCCAGATTCTGTAAACAAATATTGTTAAACAATGATTTTTAAACAGTACCTATTCTAAGTATCTTGCCCAATCTTCGCTTTATTTTTTCATGTATGTATATGACGTTTATATTATTAAAGATATTTTATTTATAACACTTATAATACACAAGTATATAAGTGTAAGGTATTAGGTATAAAATGGCCTTCTTTTTTCGTGGGGACATCCTCATGGATGCCCTCAGTTTGGGGATAATTCCTCCTGCTACCATAAGTCGTATGATCAGCTCCCCCGAATTGTATTGGACCGCCATTGGCGAGCACTTTCACCATATGCGGCCTGGCTGCCCCAAGTTTGCCGCTCCTCACGGTGGCCGGAGATAGTTAAACGCCCTCCTGCGCCCTGCTAGGGTTTAAAATGGCCTACATTAAACACGGCGTACAAAGTAAAAATTGGTAAGAATAATGGCGTAATTAAATTAAATTTCACTTTGACTTCGTCTCACTTTTAACTTTATTTTGTTTTTATTACTTACTTCTTTTTAACACTTTGTATAGGTACTGCTATTTGATTTCTTGTTAACACTTTCTATACTGCTAATTGTTTTTCCTATAAATAAGTAAACAAAAAATACAGCCTTGAAACGGACGGATGGAAGGACAGATAGCGGAGTCTTGATAATAGGGTTCAATTTGATTACGGAACCCTAGAAATAATCGTCACGTTTTCTCAGAAATCTCTAAGTCAGCGTCTAAAGAGCTTTCTGACGGCATTGTACCTAGCTCATATTTCTCTTAGGCGGTACAAGGAGCAAGCGAATGTTTGGTGATCGTCAATAGTACTTGTGCAATGTAAAATTAAAAACACAGAAGTAGATAGCGCCCTTCTAAAGTATACTGGACTGCCCCGTTGGTTGAGTGGGGCGGTGGGGCGCAAGCTCATGCCTTCAGTTTCCAGGTTTTGACTGCCTCGTTGGTCTAGTGGTTAGTGACCCTGACTGGGTTCGATTCCCACCCAGGACAAACTTTGTGTGATGAGCATAATTGTTGGTTCTGTGTCTGGGTGTAATTTATCTATAATATGTATGTATTTATAAATTATATAAGTATGTATATCAGTTGTCTGGTTACCATAACACAAGCTCTGCTTAGCCTGGGATCAGATGGCCGTGTGTGAGTTGTCCCAAGATATTATTATTATTATTAATATAGGTCAGGCATTTGTGCATGTGAGTTTAAATATATAGTTGTAAACGCACCCAATGGTCAAAATCAATCAATCTGTCTAGCTTTTTCCTATGTTAGGGTTGGCTTCCAGTCTAACCGGATGCAGCTGAATAGTACTACTGAATCTATAGTTCGTTATGGTTCTGCCTCGTTGGCCTAGCGGTCGCGAAGCGCGACCACTGAGCATGAGGTCTTGGGTTCGAAGTGTTTTTGGATTCTTCCATCAGGAATTTCTCAGTAGCAGCCTCGGAGTCTGGATATGTGCCTGGTTGATGGCAAAAGGCTCGCCCCCTATTACATGGGACTTAAACATAACTGGCGGAATGTGGGTGTTCTAATGGGTACACCTCTGCCTAACTCTTCGAGGATGCCAGGCGTGAAGTTATATGCTATGGTTCGTATGGTACTTTGCTTTTCTATCAGAACATTACAAGAAATACTAAAACTGCTTTCTTCTTACTCCTCGGACCACAACCCTGACAGCAAACACATAATATCAGTTCGAGCAACAGACTGGCGTGATCACGTAATGCAGCTTAAAACGGAACGTGGCCTGATTCGAACTCGCGCTCACACAGTTTAGCTGCCTTGCCTTCACTCTAGACACCCTGTGTGTCTTGGCACGGAAAATAATCGTGATTTAAATCGTCTTGCTGAAAGGTGAAAGGTGAGTAAATAATTACAAAATAGACAATAGAAAATCGTTTATTATCAGCGTAATACAGTAATAATAATATTCTCCAGACTTATTGACTCAATTGAGACTAGCCAATCATGCAGCAGATATTATAGTGCATAAGTATTTGCACAAACAGATACATTCCCTCTTTCCTCACTCTTAGTTCGATGGGACGGCAATCCGACAAACCGGGGATAGATCAGGCGCAGAATCACTGGCTTTACATGCTTCCCGAGACACGGGGATATTATACCACCGACTTCCAAGCTCCGGACTGCTCCTGAGAAGTACCTTAAGGTGTTGATAAACTTGAGCATTCACTTGTAATGTGCGAATGTTACATCACAGAAAAATACGAGAACATTTTAGCGAGCATTCTATCGAGCGTTCTGGCAAGCATTCTAGCGAGCATTGCTTCGAGCTTTTTGCCGAGCGACCGTCAAGTCTGACATCTTCGTGAAGAATATTTTTTGACGAGCATCGACTAGAGCGTTCACGAGAATGCTCAAGAAAATGTTCATAGCAATGTTTGGCTCTATGCTTGGCTCGGCTCGTTGTTCAGTTCGACAAATATAAAAACGGCGAATGCTCGATGTTCTGTTACAAGTGAATGCTCAAGTCTAACACCTTTATAGAAAAACCCAATTACACTTATTGCCCGACCTGGGAATCCAACTCAGGGTATCACGCTCAACAGTCGAGACCAACGGGTCTGTCAAAATACAGTCATTTATTCAGGTTAAGATTTATTGTTCTCATGTAAGTGACGATTGTCTTAATGTGAAATAAAGTTCTTTAAACCGAACAACCTTATTGGTGAGGTTTTTCAGAATGGTCAGGTGCGGAGTGCTCGTAACCGGCGTGCTTGTATGACGAGATGTATGAACGTAGATGAGGAGAAAGGAGTATGTAAGGATCGTAGCAGGTGGCGTTCTGTGGTTTCTGCCTACCTCCATAGGAAAATGGCGTGAGTTTATGTATGTATGTGTGTATAAACCGAACATTGATTTTCGCTGAGATGAGATTGCGATTAGAATTTGAACGATTTTATAAAATTCGTCTTCTGTTTTTGCTGAATAGTGGCGTAGATACCAAATTAGCTTAACATAATTAATAAAATTATTGAAAAAATTGTCGATGCCAACCTAAGCTCATAATACATCTAATTAAAAACTTCCTACTAGACCCATTAGCGGGTCAGCACCCCCTCGTAAATAACCCTCCACTTACATTCTAAATCTTGTGCTAATATTTTATGAAACAAGTTGAATAATAAACCGTTGGTAAAACCGCCCGTACGTGTGCTTGGCTACCAGCCAGTAACGGTAATGGTAGCTGGTGAGGGGTTATGACGACGTAGCATCGTTTGTCAAAGGCTCTGGCGCAGCGGTAAATGTCTTTTAAATATACCTGTAGGAATTGTGCGGTATCTTGGAGTCTGGTTTACATTATTCAGACGAGGTTGTTAACTTATAGACTGTAATAATTTTATATTTGTTATATTTAAAGTTGTATGTACCTGGCGTATTTTTCTATTAGGAAAGGCTGGGGCCGTTTTTAGCCCGCGTAAAATATAGACTATGTCTTTTTTTACAAGCTTTTATTTAGTTTCACTTGTGTTTGTTTGTCATCACAACTTGAAAGCTAAAGATCCACTTCCCGAGTTCCGATTGAGCTGATATGTCTTTTTTAGTTTATCCGTTCGAATGACAGAAATACTGAGTTTTTTATAATACTTTTTACACATTTCAGAATTAAGCGAAAGTCCAAAATAATCTTCTCCGCAACGTTAGCATACAGTTACAATCCTTACAACAACCGTCGGGCAGTAGCCCACCAGACACACTATCGGTCTGTCGGAGGAACCTCCCTTTAAAAACGGAGGGTGAGAAACTTTACACTCTAATTCTCATACCTTTTTTTTTTTGAGGTGGTAAACATCATCAAATGAGTCCTTCCGCCCTGGGTGGGGCGGAAGGGACTGTCAGACTTTTACTGACTAAAAAACCACCCTGTTCCTTCTGTTGCCCTTTACGTTCCGGGGCCACAGTATCCTGTTAAGACGTCCCGCAACCCCGGCAGGCGTTTGGAACCGTTAGGGCCCTGTCCCTGTGCTGACAGTTCTTTGAGGCGCGCGCGAACAGACATGCCGTCGACCCGGAATTCTCATACCTTTAAACCATCTTTCCACCAAACTACCAATATTCATTGCTGTGTGTTGCGTAATAAATAACAATTTAAGCAGATAATGATATAAAAGAATTGATTACACAGCACACTCGCACAACCTTATTTCAATGTAGCCTGTGCAAATAAACGTGTAGATACCACAAACAATTCACATACTTTTTATGACCTGTCAAAACGCAATTCTCCCATAGATTTGTTATAACAATAGGGTACTGTGACGTCACTTATTTGAGAACTCAATTGACTAACTATTTATTGATTTTATAGCAACTAAAAATATTATTTTAAATGTCTGTCTGTCTGTTTTTTCCGGCTATTCTTCGGACTTTCACCGACAGAAAGCTAATTTTATAAGACATAACTTACTAACTAAACTAATTTATTTCGCTACTTTTATTTTAGAAAAATGGATGAGGGAATAGCGCAAAAAGAAAATGTCCTTTATCTGCGGTGATTCTTCTTTATCGTGTAGGCGGTAAGGTCTTACGACCCCAGACATCCTAGTGTCGGAGTTTCTAAACCGCCTCAAGGGCCTTTGACGTGGTTCGATTGGGACAGTAATAGGCTGGTATAAGTCCAGGTTTCCTCACGATGTTTTCCTTCACCGATGCGGTGATAATCGACATTCACCCGGGTGGAGTCCCGGGCATACGCTAGTTTAAAATATACACGTGTAATAACCGTTATTCTCATTAAACCTTCGCTATTTAAATACATAAAACCAATATTTTCTCATATACCGTGTAACTTGGAATGGGTCAATTTGCCAAGTTATAGTACCTCACATTTACAAGAGAACACCTCGGAGTAAAGACATTAAGCAATATTTATTACTAAACACCCTTAAAATGTCGGATATAATTCAAATTTAACAGACTATTAAGCAGAAATATTGTTTCCATAACACCGTTTCTGTAATTAAGACCGTACTGTGTTATTAAAATTGATAATTTTGTCTGAATGTACGTGTTTTTGTTGTGTAGAAAACCGAAGGCGCTAAAGGCCAGTTTTCTAATT
Source organism: Hoplodrina blanda (assembly GCA_949316365.1). NCBI lineage: Eukaryota > Metazoa > Arthropoda > Insecta > Lepidoptera > Noctuidae > Hoplodrina > Hoplodrina blanda. The sequence goes on along the minus strand of OX438587.1, from coordinate 14,818,299 downwards.
TAAAACGTTTAAAGTGTAGTCGCAATCTCATCATAGCGACATATATTGCCAAAAAATGTTGGAAGGTAAAAAGGCATTTTTGATAGATTGAGACTGAGGTAAGATTGAGATCGTTCCTAAAAGTACCTATATAGAATAGTCCCCTAAAGCCAATTCTACTAACGAAATGACGTTAAAATAAAGGCCAATTCTCGTAACCATGAACAAAATATAGTCGCAATCTCATCTTAGCGGCAATTAATGTCCAAATCTTGTCAAAAATGTAGGCAAATTAGATGTTATTGGTAAATTGAGACTGTGATTAGAATGCGATAATGTTGTTAAACTTCCAAAAATGGTCCCTTTCGTCGTCTTAACTTAAACAATGCCAGAAGATCACAAACAATTACTTAGCGTGTATGACTAAATGGTACTATGTAATGTTATTGCCATCCATTTTATACTTAGTTTAAACATTACGTAGACAACGTAAATGCTACCAGAGGGGGGGACACAAGCATGCAGTAAATGTAAATGTAACTTGAATTCAATCAAATACAAAAATGCTGCATCATCGTCACATAGGCCTCCCCTAAAGGTGGCCAAGATAGCCCAATGACCAGCCCTGAGCTGCCCGTATCCAGTGGTTCCCCGCGACTTTCATGACTTTCATCGGTTCACCTCGTGGTGGGCGAAGGGCGCAGTTATTCTGTAGAAAAATACATAGTCGCATTTCCAAATCGAAAATCTTCTCTTAATTTTCCGTTAGCGCGCTCGTGCTATGCCTAAAAACAAGTTATTTGTCTTGGCCCTAAGGTCTGCAGTAGACTTGAAAAGGCGTCATCTAAATTGTAAATTGAGGCAGTAGCTGTCTTTGTACTTACTAGCTAGCTCCTTTTAAAGACAGACGATTAAAAAAATGGGTACCTAGTAATGGGGAGCGCCTACAGAAGTGAAAACTTAAGACATTGAAAGAACTGTGTTATTTTTTTATTGTTAAATTAATCATAGTATGCATAATTATTCACAATTTATTTATCACGCTCATGGAGTACCATGAGCGTGATACAAAGATAGAGTAGAAAATATTTATTTATTTATTATAAACACACTATCTTTACAGGCAGACCCAATACAATAGTGGTTTGCAAACACACGCAAGATAATTTGAAAATAACCTAACTTATTAAACACTCAACTTTAAAAATAACTTTTAAAACACAAACAAACAACACAAAAAAAGTAAAAATTAAATAATTAATAGTATACTTACTATTTTCTACTATATCTTACTACTATTTGTTTGGATGGATGTTTGTTCACCCAATGACGCCAGAATGGCTGTTCGGATCTGGATGAAATTTAGCACAAAGGTAGAATATAGTCTGAAATAGCACATAGGCTTCTTTTTTCTTGAAAAATGTTCAGGTCCCGTGGGATAATTTAGAACTTTCGGCTTAATTATGAAATCTATGCAGAATAAGACAAGAGCAGTAGTATAAGTTTTGCCCCTACTAAAAATCGCTACGCGGCTAATGAAGGTTTTTCGCATTGCTATGTTCAAGTTTAAAGGGATTGTGTCCTACGTGACTTTAGAAACTTCGTTTGTATCAACATAAACTAAATAAATTTCTCAAATACTCATGTCGTGGTTAAAATTTGGTTAATCAGCAAAATAATAGACACTGTTGCAATAAAAATGTGTCAGATATACATTTTAATCACCACGTCACGTTTGTGTCGTTTAGCTTACTTTTTTATTTTTATTTACAATTTGTTTTCCGTATTTACACACAGGACTTTCCACACGGCGATGATATTACCACAACGGAGTTTTTGAAATACCTATCCGTAGAACAATTTCTATCTTATAATATATCTCGCAAGATTTTTCACACATATTAGGCGACATAAATAATGTGATAATATCACACGTGTCTGCAGAGGATCTAGCGAAAGCTTATACCATAGATTCAGTCTAGGAGTTTAGAATGATTCTAAATTTTTCGCGTATTTGCGTTAATATTTTGCGAGTCATAAAAAAAAATGTTTACATTTTGACAGTGTAGGTTGTAATTTTCCCGACCACCCGTTATAGTTATAAAAAATTACATAAGAATAAAATTATTAAAACAAAAAATAGTCCTTTTTAATATCTACAAGACTACGGCCCCATCTGCAGTGAGGTAATAAAACCCAAGCTAACAGTCGCTATAACTATTAAAATTCATACACATATAATATTCCAAAATGAAATAAAAACAAAAGAAACTTAATAGCTGTATTTTAATTACGAGCAAAACAACTTAGTATAAGCAAGTCTGCTATAAAAACATATTTTCATCTCTGCTAATGAAAAAAATACCTATTAAAAACAACAAATGAAGTGCTCTTAAAAAAGAAAGTAATTAAACAACCTTTATATTATGCTCGAACCATTAAGCGTTAGCCGTGGAAGAAATTGACGAGGGTTCTGTAATAAATAGCGAATTATTTAATATTATTGCTCTGAATATAGAGCACTCTTTAAAGTATTTTTTTATGTAAAAAAACAATTAATTCAGACAAATATGACCCTAATAGAAAAGCACTAAACAATTAACAATATAATTAAAAAAATATCATCGTAATAGTGTCCTACTGTAGGGCAGAAGCTTCTCCCACAGAGAAGATCACCACGCTTGCTCAAGGCAGATTGATAATTTCAGACTTACATTTACTATAAATCCAGGTTTCGTTCAAAATTGCCTTTTAATGGACTAATTGAAATACATGAATTGACTTTTACTTTGTCTGACTGCTAAGCCTGCCTCTTTTCATCGAGAGAAGGTACTAGCCTTATGAATTGTAAACTGACATTGGTAATTGCCCGTTATCCGTCCGGTATTGTCCGTTGGTTGCCGTTTGTGGTACGCGTTCCTACCCACCAGCTACAAACCTTCTTGAAAGAGGACTTTTGGCCGAAGGGTGTTGTATATCGACGTTTCCGAGGTCGGTTACGCGACACCACGCAGCGCGACACGACGCCGACGCCGACGCTACGTGTTTAGTTATTTAATAAGACTTTTATTATATGTATTAGTTTATTTTTATAAGTTTATTTTGTGTATTTTTTCTATGGGCCACAGTTAACTGATAATAAAATAATTTATTTATTATTATATTATACATTATGAGTATATAGAAAGTTATTGTCATACCTATATAGTGAAATATTTTAACTCAATACGCCATAATAACAGCCTCGTATTATTTAATTATTCTTTACGCAAACCTCATGGCTCATACCCATGCCTCGTGCACCACCACTTCTGCCCCCCACCCCAACTACCAGACGCTTTCCAGATATTCCATTAAATAGTGCAGATAGTTGCGTCTTCAGTCGTACGCATGTACTTCCCCTGATATTGGATAAACTTGAATATCTGTGGTCGGCTTTGTGTATAGAGTTCATTCAATTGAAATAGTTGGGTGCGCAGTTCGTATTTGGTATTTCTTACCAAAAATTGCTTTGTCAAAGTCAAAGTCAAGCAATTACAAAGTTCTTATTACAATAATTCTTGATGTTTCTTTAAGTGAAAACAATGAAGATTAATATAAAACAATAAAATATTAATAATAAAGATGTAAGCCATGGCAGTGCAGAGATTTATTTATTTTTATTTATTTATTAATGACTGCCTCGTTGGTCTAGTGGTCGCAAAGCGCGACTGCTGAGCATGAGGTCTTGGGTTCGATTCCCAGGTCGGGCAAAGTGTTATTGGGTTTTTCTAACAGGAAATTCTCAGTAGCAGCCTCGGAGTCTGGATTTGTGCCCGGTTGATGGCAATAGGCTCGCCCCCTATTACATGGGACTTAAACATAACTGGCGAAATGTGGGTGTACTAATGGGTGCACCTCTGCCTAACCCTTCGGGGAGTACAGGCGTGATGTTATGTTATGTTATTTATTAATTAAATATTTTGTAGCCAACGCGTCTACAAACAAGTTACATTTAGTAATATACGCGTACAGTTATTTATAAATTGTTAACATAAGTAATGTTATTATTAAATACTACTATTTAACTACTAATAGTGAATACATCTTAAGCTAATAGTTACATATAGTTCTGTTTAAAATCTTTAAAAGTCTGCGATCGTCGCCTTAATTTTTCCTAGTATGACAGTGTGTGAGGTGGGCATTTGCCACGATGACCAATCCCAACTATCGTAGGTTAGCAACAGACTGCCAGCTTGTGTCAGATTGTCGTCTCATCGGATTGAGAGTGAGGGATGAGAGTGCATCTGTGTTTGCACATAAACTTTTATACTATAGATAATACCTCCCGCGTGCTTAGGTAGTTTCCATTGGGATTGGCCTCTGTGACCGAAATCTGGTCGGGACTAGACTTTCTTCTTTGTTTTTCTTTTTTAAAAAGAACGTTGCTCTTTATTAAGAATGTCTGCTACTTTCAACTCCTCTAGTAGTGATTAAACTTGTCTTAGCAAGAATTGGGTACTTGACTCCAACAATCAATTGACATATTTATAAGCGGTCGACAGAGTTTACAGAAAAGCGTTTTTTTAAGAAAATGCGTTTCAACTAGCGACTCAATTTTATTCTAATCCTAACTAATGCGCGGGCTTGCTGACGGCGAGTGATGGGTAGCTCGCCGTCCGATCAAGGACCAGGCCCGGGTCGACGGCGCGTTTTGTTCCACGCGCGCCTCAAAGAGCTGTCAACACAGGGATGGGGCCCCAACAGGGCCAATCGCCAGCCGGGGTCGCGGGACGTCTTAACAAGATACCGTGGCCCCGGAACGCAAAGGGCAACAGAAGGAACAGGGTGGTTTTTTTAGTCAGTAAAAGTCTGACAGTCCCTTCCGCCCTATGTTGGGCGTAAGGATTGATGATTTTTACACCCCCCCCCCCCAAATCTTAACTAATACTGACCTACTCTTTAGGGGAAAAACAGTGCTAAAATAAACAATAAACATAACTATCTTTACAATGCAACTAAAATTTATTTCTGTTAGACTTGTCTTTTCCATATTGAGGATATCAGGGATTCCCACGTCTACTAAGACATAAACATACATAACAATGTATGATTCAGTGTCTGTAATAAACAAATTACTGTAAAAGGGGAAAACTTCTGTGAGAAATAACGTATGTTTTGCATGTCATGTTTTCATTCTGAAATTAATTATAATATTCCGGTCCGAAATCCCAGTCGACAGACCTGCGTCATTATAGCAAAGCTAAAATGAGGATAGAAAGAGGAATATGTAATTATACTAGCTTCTGCCCGTGACTATACTAAGTACTAATATAATTTTAATAATATTTTAATAATGCACTTCCTCTCTCCATAAACCTCCTCAATGTAAATGTACCTAAAATTGTTTTACAATATAATTACAACAATAATTTTAATACTAACTTTATGATCTCAATAATTTTAAAAAATCGTGTATCGTCGTAATTTATAAGTTCACATTAATTATTATTATTTTATTTTTTTTTAAATTTATTTAATTGATTTAACTTGTAAAGTTACTACTATGTTGCTGTGCCCTAACAGGGTCCATTACTGTACTTTAGCTTTAAGCACTATGTAACATCTATAGAAACAAATGGTATGCAATAAATGAATATGAATATGCTTGCGTGGACTTCAGAATTAAGTCAAAGTCCTAAATTATCCTAGGAAAACACAAAAACTGGTTCAATCTTACTATTATTGACAAAGCGTGACTGCTGAGCTTGAGGTCTTGGGTTCGATTCCCAGGTCGGGTAAAGTTTTATTGAGTTATTCCATCTGGAATTTTTTAGTAGCAGTCTCGGATTCGGGTTTGTGGTGATGGCAATAGGCTCGCCCCCTATTACATGGGACTGAACATAACTGGCGAAATGTGGTTGTATGTACATAGCTTTCGGGGATTATAGACGTTATATTATTATGTTATGTCTTAATTAAAAATGCAAATTTTGAATGGATGAACTGAATCACGTCAGAGCGGCTGAACGGAATGGGATGTAATTTGGCACAAATTAGATTATAATCTGGAATAAGATATTTTTATCCCGGTAATGTGTTCCCTTTTTTTTATGTTCCCTTGGGATAATAGTTCAACTCCAATTCAATAGTAGTCAAATAGATAGTAGATAAAGGGTAGAGTAGGGTAGGTAGTTTATAATAGTAGTCGATAGTGGAGTTTCTTGCTCGTTCTTCTCCATAGAGGCCTACCTCCGTTTTGGAACGAGCAGCTAGCTTCAACTTTCGGACTAACTGACCGACTCCTTGACAATTCAAAAGTGCCTGTAAATGGTCTAATTGAAATAAATGTTTTGACTTTTGACTTTTTTTTTTGATAGTTCAATTTCCGTTCAGGACATTTAATTTTTTATTATATAATTAGTTTTTTAGATTAAGTACCAACTTGTCTTGTTTAGGGCTGTTGAAAAATTATTTTGTATTGTGCGTCACTTTCACGTGAATAAAAAGTTTCTCTTTCTTTCTTCTTTCTTTCTTTCTAACTTTAAGCGGGTGAAGCTACGGGCAAAATCTAGTTATTATTAAATATCCTACAAAAATGATTTCAAAACCGAGCCTTCTCACTTGACCGTAAGTAAGTAAGGTACGGTCAACAACAAAAGTCGATTAACAATGTTACTTTATTATATCTTTTAAATAGCCACTAAAAGCAGAATGCACTACTTCTCAGTATTTCAGGCAAAAGCTAAGGGTTTATTCTATCTTAATTGTATATTCATTTCGTATTTTCTTTTTTATAGTGCTCAATAATGAAGATTTAATTTTTTAAAATGTTAATCGTCTTTTGTTGCTGACTGTACCTTATTAACCTGATACTTGAAAAGGTCCTAGCATTGAAGCTAGCGAGTAGGTATAACTTTTTAACGACATATTACTCCACATGTTGAGAGGATAAGTGAAAGGCGGTTAACAAAAGGTATTTGTATGGCGAATGTGAGTGGCAACGCAGAGAGGGCGCGCCCTAGGAAGACCTACTCTGACCTTATCGGTGAGGTTCTTCAGAAAGGTCAGGTGCGCAGTACTCGTAACCGGCGTGATTGTATGACGAGATGCATGTATGAACGTGGACGAGGCGGAAGGAGTGTGTAAGGATCGTAGCAGGTGGCGTTCTGTGGTTTCTGCCTACCCCCATGGAAAAACGCGTGAGTTTATGTGTGTATGTATGTTATCCTCAAAATTTCAGGCACGTTTAAATGACGTAGGGCTAACGACTATGGCTTTTTAGACTATACGGTGTTGTTACAATTATTTCCTTAATGAATAGGTATGTTGTTGTCTCCGACAGCTCTTTAAGAGTTCGTATGGGGAAGTACTACCACCATCAGTAGGTACCTATCTAGATGTCCTCAAACGTTACCTTATCTGTGGCATACCCGTTAATCGGTGGCAGGAGCTTGCTCGAAACCGAGGAAGATGGCGCGCTTCAATCTACGAAGCAATTGAATGCTTTGCAACAAATCGTCTTGAAGACCTAAACAATATGTCTACACGCACAACGATAATAATCAGCTCTTCTGTACACGATGTGACCGGGTTTTCAATACCAAGTTTGGATTTGCTAGTCATCACAGAGCTCACGAAAGAGAAGACAAATAGTCTGGGTCGCTGTCGCCGGATACGGTGAAGAGGACTGTATATTTTTTTTTCTGTAAAGAGCACTTTGACGTGTCTCGAATTTAGTTACGATCAACTTCTAGTCACAGTTGTTGGCCTGTTTGAGGTAAGCTGTCATTACATCTCACACTCGCTCACAGAGGAAGATTTAAGTTGTATACCCCTGATGATGCTAGGAATTGATAGCTCATGGACTCAGGGCAAGCTTGGAACCGAATTAAGTCGAAATAACATAAACTTAACATCACCCCTGTTAGAAGGGTTAGGCAGAGGTGTACCCCGTGTACCCATTAGAACACCCACATTTCGCCAGTTATGTTTAAGTCCCATGAAATAGCCTATTGCCAATAAAGTCGAAATATATAACAATAACTAGCTGACCCAGCGAACTTCGTACCGCCATTTTTTTTTAATTATTTTTTTAGGTATGAAAATAGATGTTGGCCGATTCTCAGACCTCCGATATGCACACAAACATAAAAATCGGTCCAGCCGTTTCAGAGAAGTTTGGTAACAAACACTGCAACATGAGAATTTTATGTTGGATTTCCAAAACATACTAAGCATAATATTCTCGTTGCCTTCATACGGAAATCTGTCCATTCCCTGGCGCGACAGAGAAATATAATATCATTTTTTAAAACAAAAGCTTTTCCTTTAAGAAAAGTGTAGTGTGTAGCTGTCGTGTCTAGGCGCTAAGTGCATATTAGAGCTGTTCACACGAACACTAAGCTGCGTTTTTCTATCTGTGATTTCTGAAAAGCAGCCTTAACTTTTAATTAGCGCCCGATTTTTACTTGTCTTCTTATTAATTGGGACTTAATTAAATATCATTAGTATAAAATATGTCTTAATACCTTTGCTTATATTCGGGGAATGAAGTCACGTTTCGTTATAGGTACATATTTAGCGTAAAAATTTTTAGAGCTGTTTTTGCGTAAAAACTTAAAACTATGTATTGAATGCTATTGTGTGTATGTGGCTCCTATTATAATGTGCTAATTAAGACATTTCATCTGATACCAAATAGATAAGACGTATTTTTTTTTTGCATTTTATGTTCGCTTTAAGACGCTTTTTAATTTTTGTGACGTCATATAACTACGTACTCAGAAAACCACAGGATCCTACCAACGATACCTTATCTGTTAAAATACTATACATAGTTCAACAGGCCCTGGAAAACAAAGAGCATTAGGAGGAACATGGATTAGTTTGAGTAAAAAAAACAACCCTTTGCATCGTGCAGTCGGGTAAAAAGAAAAGTCGCTGATCGTTGCGTGTTCAGTGTGAAGGATGCTTTACTTATTCGTGATCTGACACCACCTATTGTATTGTAGCGGTTTTGTAAATGATAGGAACAATTGCTATCAATTGTAATATTTTCATTTGTATTTAAATCATGCCATTGATATTGTACAATGTATTCTGTTTTGATTGTAACTGGCTTTTGTTGGGTAGGAACGGTCGGACGTTGCTTGAACGCGTCATATGTGAATGCTTTTTCCTTGTTTTAGTTTCGACGCCTTAAATGGCTCTAATGGAAAAGTAATCGAAATACGACTATCCTTTATTTATCAATTTATATGACTAGCAGAATATGACTGCCTCGTTGGTCTAGTGGTCGCAAAGCGCGACTGTTGAGCATGAGGTCTTGGGTTTTCCCATCAGGAATTTCTCAGAAGCAGCCTCGGAGTCTGGATTTGTGCCCGGTTGATGGCAATAGGCTCGCCCCCTATTACATGGGACTTGAACATAACTGTCAAAATGTGGGTGTAGGTATTAATGGGTAGATACACCTCTGCCTAACCTTTCGGGGATTACAGGCATGTTATGTAGTTTTTAAGTGTATAGTGTATTTTATCTAAGATAACACTGACATTGGTGAAGGAAAGTCATCGTGAGAAAATCGGACCTCGATATATACTTTGAAAAAGTAAATCGCAGCGTTTCACAACAGTGAATGTGAAGGGGCTTTATCGTCACCGCGGTCTCCCGTGACTGCTGCGACGTCTTTGAGAAACAGATGTTACGTCACGAAACAGATTTCTATTGTTTTATATGTATTTCAACATTTTAGTGTTACTGGGATGATATTCTAGTTCTTGAGATGGGATTGCAGGAGAATAGTAAAAAATCTTAATCTATTATTTATCTTAAAGATAACCACCCTTTAAAAACTAGAAAATAAAAAATAACTTTAGTTTTGGCAGGTAGGTACTGCACTGATCTATAGATCTTAATCATGTACATGTTTTGTAATATAAGGTACGATTCAGACCAACCGACTCGTATCGGGCCGGGCCGGGCGGCATTTTACAATGCGGTAAAGAACATTGAAATGTATCAACAGTAATTATAGTTCATATTTGCATGCAACTTTACCTCCGTCGGCATCCGGCCACGCGTCGCGACGTGTCGCCGGATGCGTTCGGCTGTCGCGACGGCCGTTCGGCTCCGACGGACGCGATCGGATGCCGCGGCACGCGTTCGGCTGCCGCCGCATACGTTCGGCTGCCGCGGCACGCGTACGGATCCGTTCCGATGCGGCCCGATCCGAGCCGGTTGGTGTGAATCTTACCTTATTGAGTTTATCTATAACGAATATGAAGATATGAAGACGGTTTAATTACCTAGTCTAATACTGGTTAGATATTAATTTAAATATTTGAAATAAACAAATGACTAGTAAATATCTTTATTATCACAATGCACATAAAATATCTTAAAAACTGCATGACTTACAATAAATTCTTAAAAGCTAATATGGCATTGAAATTGCGTGTATTGCACAAAAAATGTCTGATTCAATAAATACAAACTGACTTTTTATTCATTGTTATTTTTTTGGGGGTAAAAAATAATAATTGGGGTACTTACTCCAAAAAAAAAAAATCCTAAAATGTAAAAAAAAATCACCTGATGCTTAAAATTCACCATACCAAGATCAAAACGAATGGAACAGTTGATTTTTTCCACATTTCCTATAATTGCCCCCTATTACATGTGACTTAAACATAACTGGCGAAATGTTTGTGTACTAATGGGTGCACCTCTGCCTAACCCTTTGGAAATTACAGGCGTGATGTTATGTTCCTATAATAAAAATTGTTCGTACTCGAGAGGACTTTTGCCCTCTGTAAGATGCGCAATGAATTAAAAGCCAACCTGTATAATACTACTAATTATTTTATTTACATTTTTTTGTAGAAAGAAAAGAGAAGTAGACTGGGATAGCTCCAACCACAGCATCAGCGAAAAAAACAGTTGGGTAGTTCACACCATTGCCCAATAATTCCAAGACCTAACTTTTCTAAAGAAACACTTTATTTTAGCTCTGAAAACCCGATCAATTTTCAATTACCTTTTTAATTGTCATATTTTTAATATAATTGCCAGATCTCGATCGATCAGATTTGAGAAAATCGCGTATTGACAGCTCATCAAAACTACGTCAATTGATTGATGGTATCATCTAGCCTAACTAAAATCGTACCCCTCAGTAGAAAAGTAATACACCCCGGTCGCGTTACCAGGGTTCCAGAAACCAGCAGTAGTTCTATCGTTCAAAGAACACATTCCACCTTTGAAGTGCTTATATTTGTCGCATTTGTACGCCTTGTACCAGTCCGGATGCGCCACAGACGCTGTCCACATCATCACACAAGTCTTGTGGTTACATTTAGCTGAAATTGAAGAGTCAATGATTCCTGGGATCAGGTGGTTCCCACATTTTGGCTGTGTCTCCCCTTTGTTTACAAAGAAATCGACGTCGCCTAACACACTTGTTGTACCCAATCCACCAGCGTTACAGTGGTATACCTCCACGTACTCTGCAACACCAGACCTGATCTGATCTTGAATCAGACTGTTCTGGAAGCAAGGTCCAGCAGGATCCAAAGCTGTTATTCTTGAAATTTTTTTTCCTGTCACTTTGAAAAATGTTTCGCCAACATGTCCCAACATTTGGCTGCCTAGACTGTGACCAATACAGTGGATGTTTTTGGGTGAGATTCCTCCTTCGTGGAGACCGACCAACATTTGGCCCAACTGTTGGCCGATGTAGTAGACGTATTTGACGGATCGTTCGTAGCTTTTCTTCCTTCCTTGTCTATCGTTGGTGTAGGCTGAATGGTCGATGATGATGAGGTAGCTATTTGGGAAGTTTCTAAAAGCTTCCCTGACTCGTTCTTCTGTGTTCTTGTTGATATGTGATTTAAAGCCACCGACAAACATGAATATCTTCCTAACTTTGTCAAGGTTCTTCAATGATAGTATTCTTTGGGCTGCTTCGTTGATAGGGAAGGTTTCCACGACGTTGTTTTGGAAGTCGTAGAAGTACACGTCAATCCCGCTGACATCGAGGTTCAAGTCTCTGCTGTGTTCACCTATGACAATAATAAAAATGTATCAGAAGCATATCGGACACCTTAGAACAAGTCAGTGATAAGAAATACGCCGACCTATTCAAAGAAAGGTTTTTACTGCTATAGTTGTAAATACACTGGCTTTGGCCCGCAATAACATGTGGACGATGCATGAATGTCACTTATTGCGAATGCAGACGAAGTCCCATATTAAAAAGTCGCATTATGTCTTTCCTCCTTCAAACTTAGTCTGTAACAAATTTCATCAGAATCGGTTCAGTAGTTTAGTCACATATCACATACTCATTCTTTCGAATTTATAACACCTAATAAGTATGAATGATGTACTACCTACTTAAGAGGTAAAGAGTAGGGCTGGAGTACTGATATTGTTCTACCATATTACACATTATACGCAATAGTGTAATAACCTCAATATTACTATCCAAGTGTGTGAATTAAGAAAATAATACTTGAAAGATAACTTCATTTTGTAACTAAGTAAGTTGACTAATTATATTTATTGTAGACTAGCTGACCCGCCACGACTTCTACCGATACCCCTACCCCTATCCTACCCTACCCCTACCCTTGAGACCGACATTTTCGACTTTTTTTTTTAATTTTTTTTTTCTTAAGAACCTTCTTCTGACAGTAACAAACACAACAAACAAACAAAAAGTGAAATCGGTCCAGCCGTTTACGCGTGATGCCGTGACCAAGGGAAACAGGGATTCATTTTTATATACATATATAGATAGATTAACTAAGTGTAGCTAGAACCCGGTACCGGTGGGGTAAATATTTTTAAGATTAAAATAATTACAAATGTAAATAAGTATAAGAAATATATGTATAGTAAGGACAAAATAATATAATAATGTGCATACACACTTTAAAAAAAAAGAGTAAGATTCGTTCACATCGATGTCAATTATTACCTACTTTTATTTTAAAGTCAGGCAAAGTGTTATATTGGGTTTTCCCATCAGGAATTTCTCAGTAGCAGCCTCGGAGTCTCGATTTGTGCCCGGTTGATGGCAATAGGCTTGCCCCTTATTACTTGTGGCTAAACATAACTGGCTAAATGTGGGTACACCTCTGCCTAACCCTTCGGGGATTACAGGCGTAGTGATGTTTTGTTATGATTTAAGTACAATATTTTACAAACTGTTTTTAATGTAGGTACAAAAACAAGAATCGAGGATGTTTCCAGCGATTTGAACTGAGAAAAGTGTACAAAGTGACATTATGCGGGCTATAAAATGATGTTAGACTAACTAGGTTTCAATTACGTTTGAAATCTAGATTATTTTTGGGTAGATAACACTATGGAGCATCACGCCTTTATGTTATGAAGCAATAAGCAGGGCATAGCATGATTCCGGATTCGTTTTTGAATTTTGAATTGAAAAGAGCGGTTTCGCAAAAAGAATACTAATTTTATTTAGCTTGACGACTTTAATCATATAAGTAGCTGGGAGATACTAATTGTGTTTGACTTTAATATTAAGCCAAAGTAGTATATGATAGTCGTGTTTCAAATTCGAAAATTGACTCGAATCAAATATGTTGACGTTAACGCACGAGTGCTATGTTTACAGTAGTGTAAAGTGTGCAAACAGTTGGGAATCTATTGATGAAAACGGACATATATCCAGATTTCAGGCTATTACTGTGAAATGTGTGGGGTTGTGTGTGTGTGACGATACGTTTGGCGCAGTGGCTGAACGATTGGCAGCTGCGCTGTGTGTCCGATTTCCGCACAGAACAAAAAATATTTGTATGACCTACAAATAGTTGTTTATATGTTTGTAAACGCATCCACGTTACAGGAGTATTTTCTAGTTTAAAGTACACTGTACAGTCAGCAAAACAGATAGGTATGCAGGGTCGTCAGATATAGTTGAAGTTTTCTAAGAAACCGATTGATGTCTTTGACTGAAACTAAACCTAAATAAAGAACTATAATTTATTATATACGTTTAAAATTAAATTACATTCGAAAACATCCATCGGTTTCTAAGAATACTTCAACTATATTTGACGACCCTGCATACCTATCTGTTTTGCTGTGTGTACCTATTACAGACACAGTGACAAAATAGCGGTGTGAGGAATGTCTTGATATAGTATGCCCAGCATGGTGATTTTGGCGATATAAGTCACCCTTTCTCGACTGTAAATGATAGCTGATAATAAAGTGATAATGAGATGATAAGTATTGTAAACATCTCTTTCTCAAAGTAAACAAAACAACTTTGTATTTGATTTTACTTACATCCACGTGATGTACCTATGTACTAAATACACACTATGTACAATTAAAAGAAGCTATTTAAATTCGTTTATTCATTTGTGTACCTATATTTCAAATGCGTTTAAAATTGTATTATATAAAAACCAATAAAAATAATTTAGTAAATAGCAACCCACCGGTTTTATTATTATTCCATTTATATAATTGTATACACTATAAAGATTATTATTTATGCGTTTATTTATTTTTATATAATTTTTTATCAAAAATAAAAACTTTTAAAATTGTAGCCACCGGTATTTGGAAACAGAGTCCAAGCTAGTGATGGTTAGGGCTTCAGAGAAAGGAACCTCCCTAACAATGCGGGCCGTGTCCAGAATTAGTACTACTGAATCAAGCCCTTGATCTTGATCAAACCACCCAACGAGAGCCTCCTCAGGTATTGGTCGAGGTTCTTGACTATGGCATTGGCCGTCACGACTATCTGCACAATGACTGCTGTACTCACATCCCACATGTCGACAAAATCGCGAGCCAAGACAGTTATTATTAATATCTTATTTTATTTATAGGTATGTATATTTTTTATATAATATTGAAATGTCTTATATGTTTATGGTTGTATAATGTATATATTATATTATATTTGTGTCAAGGCGTCTCGAGAAATACAATGACATAATTAAAAAACTACTTTCTAAATAAAAAGACAAAGAATAACAATACTCACATTTAACCATCTTCAAAGCGAAGTTAAGTGGTCCATATCTTTCTAACGATGCACTTATGAAACCAAAATATCCTAAAAATAAATATAAAACAAACGTTTTCATTTTTATTTTAAAACACTTCACTTGAAACAGAAAAGTAACAATGTGGATAAACTGTTGTTGGAGCCAATGATGTAAGAGCACTGTATGTGGCGCGACCTCATAAATTAGTGTAAGGTGATGCCACAGCGAATAGCTTATATTGTACTCAAGTATAAACATTAGTTAGTCACTCGACTTTGTGTTATCTGTTGTGGTAACGAAAAAGCACTACCTATTATTCTAAAATGCTTTTTCCTTGTTTTAAACGGGTTGGGTTAAATTGTCAACGTAATTAATGACGTTGTTATTATTGTTAAGACTTTACAAATAAATAAAATTGGAGTGTCTGTTTGTAATGTCGAAATAACAGTTTTTTACTAAATACATATTTAGATATTATAACAAAAATAACCTACATTCATGTTTTTTTCTGTCTGTCTGTTTGTTTGTTTGTCTGTTTGTTCAGGCTAATCTCCAAAATGGCTGGGCCGATTTTGACGGGACCTTTACTAACAGATAGCTAATGGTACACGGAGTAACTTAGAACTTTATTAAAGAAAAATAAATAGGGTTCCGCGAAAAAAAAACCAGTGACCAACTGACAATCACGCAAACGAAGTCGCGAGCATATCCTAGTTGCCAATAAAACAAGTTATGTGACACGTCAATTAAAAAGACTCATCGGTGATGACGTAGGCACTGCAGCCTAATTTCCTAACTTACATAAT